>BQMB01001024.1:0-571921 GCA_027943415.1 Closterium sp. NIES-67
GGCCCCCTGGCCGTCGCGTCCGCCCCTAGCCGGCCCCCTGGCCGTCGCGTCCGCCCCTAGCTGGCCCCCTGGCCGTCGCGTCCGCCCCTAGTCGGCCCCCTGGCCGTCGCGTCCGCCCTCAGCTGCCCCTGGCCGTCGCGTCCACCCTTGTCGGCCCCCTGGCCATCGCGTCCGCCCCTAGCTGGCCCCCTGGCCGATCGCGTCCGCCCAGCTGTCCCCCCTGGCCATCGCGTCCGCCCCTAGTCGGCCCCCTGGCCGTCGCGTCCGCCCTCTAGCTGGCCCCCCTGGCCGTAGCGTCCGCCCCTAGTCGGCCCCCTGGCCGTCGCGTCCGCCCCTAGCTGGCCCCTTGGCCGTCGTGTCCGCCCCCCTAGTCGGCCCCCTGGATCGCGTCCGCCCCTGCAGCCCCCCCTGGCCGTCGTCGCTCCGCCCTAGTCGGCCCCCTGGCCGTCGCGTCCGCCCTACTGGCCCCTGGCCGTCGCGTCCGCCCCTAGCTGGCCCCTTGGCCGTCGCGTCCGCCCTAGCCGCCCCCTGGCCGTCACTCCCCTCCAGCTGGCCCCTGGCCGTTTGCGCCGCTCCTAGCCGGCCCCCTGGCCGTTCGCGCGCCCCCCTAGCTGGCCCACTGGCCGCGCGCCCGCTCCTAGCTGGCCCCCCCGGCCCACGCGCCCGCTCCTGGCCGGCCCACTGACCGTCGAGCCCGCTTCCTAGCCGCCCCAGCAGCGCCCGCCCGGCCCCTCCTCGGCCCGCCGGCCCCCCCAGTCGCGCCTGCCCGGCCGCCCCGCGCGTGCTAGGCCCCTCCTAGCGCCCGCCCGGTCCCAGTGCGACCGCCCGGCCCCTCCTCCTGCCCGCCCGCCCTCCTCGTGCCTGCTCGGCCTGCCGTGCCACCTCGGGCCCCGTGTCCTCTGCTAGCCCCGCTGGGGCGCCCCTGCAGCCGCCCTACTGGAGAGTGCTGCCGCCGTGTCCCCGTGCCGCTGTGCTCCTGCCGAGCTGTGGAGCTGTGCCGCTGTGTCGCTGAGGAGCTGTGTCATTGACCCTGCACGATGGCTGACTTCGTGCTCCGCCTGGACGCTGAGGGCCACGCGGTTGACTTCGCCGCCTGGCTCTCCGATCTCCGCCGCAGCTTACAGGTCAGCGCCAGGATGGACACTCGCTGGTTGTCCATGCTGATGGCTTGCTCCCCCGCCCCCTGCACCTACTCCCCTCCCTGCTGACCCCACCTCCGCTGAGAGTGAGGCTTTCTCTACTGCTGCGCTTGCCTGTGCGGTCTGGGACTCACGCGATGCAGTAGCTCAGGTTGCTATCAATCACGCCCTCCCTGTATCTGAGCGCTCGCGTTTCGCTACGGTCGATACTGCCAAAGCTTATTTAGACGTTGTTATTGCTCGCTATTCCACGCCTGCATCCACTTCTGCCGACTGCTTGCTCTTCCCGATGCTGTTCCCAGACCTTGCTGCCTTCCCTACTGTCGCAGACTTTGCCACCCACTTGCGTGCCCTAGCGACTCGCTATCGCACTGCCAGCACTGCTGCCCAGCTCACTACGCTCCATCCCCCCTTCTGCATGACGCTCTATTTTATCGCCATGCGCCTGCCGGACCGCCTAGCTAGTGCTCGCGATCACTTCCTTAGCCAGCACCCGGGTGATCTCACCCTGACCGCCTTTGTTGACACCCTCACCGAGATCGAGAATCGCCAGCGCACTATCGCTCAGTCGAGCGGTGCGCCGGCAGTCTCTATCTTTCACGGCTGTGCCCCCTCCCAGTGCACGTTTACTGACGTTTCAGCTGCGGTCGCCACTGCGACCCCTCTTACCGAGACGGCTGCCGTTGTCCACCCACAACAGCGTCCGCGCCGTGGTGGCCGTGGCCGCCAGGGAGGTCGTGGTGGTGGCACTGGTGGTGGTGGTAGTGGTGGTGGTGACGGTAGTCCACCTGAGGGGACTTCCACTAGTGGGCAGGAGCAGACGCAGTCGCCTTCGCAGCCGGAGCAGCCCCAGCAGCAGCCGCCGCCGTCCCACCAACAGCCGTCGCAGCCGTGGGCTCGTCTCCCACCTGGTTGGCCCGGCACCTCCGGCGGTGGTGGCCGAGGTGGTGGCCCGCGCAGCTTGGCGTCTACCGGCAGCTCCAGTGCTGTGACCTGCCAGTACCAGCTTCAGACCAAGCCTCTCCGCGGCACTCTGTGCCGCCGCCCGCACCCGACCGCCCACTGTTTCCGCCGCCTCGACGATCTTTTTCGTCGTCGCTTTGGGCCGGCCCCGGACCGCCCCAACTGGCACAGCCTGCTTCACCAGGGCGTGCCGATCTTTGAGTTAGATATGGATCAGATAGGTGCTGCTTTGCATGCTTTGTATGCTGATGTTTCTAGTGTTGCTGGATCCTATTACCTGTGTACTCTAGTTTAGGTGTCTCACCCTTGTGTAGCTTAGCCTCCCCTGCTGCGTCAAGCGTAGGACTAACTAGTTTGCCTAGCCTAGGTTCTGCACCAGCTCCGTTCCCAGCCTCCGCCACTGCCTCGCTGTCCTTCACTCTCGACTCTGGTGCTTCTGCCTGTTGTCGCACCGCTCCACGCTCGCACCGCTTGCTGCGCCTGCTGTTGTCGCACTCGCTGACCCCTCTGCTGGTCCAGTCGTCGCTCGCAGCTCCACTTCCCTTCCCTGTCCTGCCGTTCCCTCCGGCTCCCTTACAGGCCTCCACATTCCCTCGTTCTCGAGGAACCTGGTTGGTGTCGGCTATCTTCAGGACCTCGGCGTCACCACCACGTTCCCTAGGCACGAGCGGTTTGCTCTCTGTACCGAGGCTACCACAAGTTCCCCCCTTGCGACGTTCCCCCGGGACCCGGTGTCCAGTCTGTTTACCCTCGACACCACTCCCCCTCCGGTTGGTGCATCCTCCCAGGTCGCTGCAGCTTGCTCGTGTCGGTCTCTCACTCACCCGTTTCTTTTGTGGCACCACCACCTAGGTCAACCTGCACTCCCGCGTCTGCATCACATGTCCCAGCACGGTCTTGTCTTAGGCCTCCCCGCATCGCTCCCCGCCCTTCCCCTCTCGCCTGCTCCACCGTGCACGCCCTGCGTCGAGGGCCGGCTCCGCCGTGCCCCTCACTCCTCGCTTCGCCCGGCTACTGCTCCCCTTTGCACCTCGACGTTTGCGGCCCTGCCCCCGTCCCCGGACCGCGTGGCGAGCGCTACTTTCTTGTGCTCGTCAACGACTACACCACGGTGTTTCCCCTGGAGCGGATGGCTGACGTGCCCGACGTTCTTCTCCCGTGGGTTGTGGCTGCGCGTCTTCACCGCGGTCTCCCCATGTTGTGTCTCCACTCTGACCATGGCGGCGAGTTCGCTTCTGGTCGCCTTGGACAGTTCTGTTGTGCGGAGGGCATCACCGAGTCGTACACCTTGCCGGACTCACCACAGCAGAATAGGGTTGCTGAGTGCCGCATCGGCTTGGTCATGGAGGTGGCTCGTACCTCCATCATCCATGCCGATGCACCCCATTTTCTGTGGCCGTTCGCCGTTCGCTACGCCGCTCACCAGCTTAACCTGTGGCCACACTCCCAGCGGCCGCAGGTTTCGCCGACCCTCCTTTGGACCGGGTCCCCCGGTGACGCGTCTGCATTCCACGTTTGGGTCTGCCTTGCTCACGTTCGTGCCTCTGGCACGGACAAGCTCACTGCCCGCACTATCCCCTGTGTCTTCCTTGGTTTCCCCCTGGACTCGTCTGACTGGCTCTTCTACCACCCACAGTCTCACCGCTTCCTCCACTCTCGTGATGTCACCTTTGACGAGTCCGTGTCCTTCTACCGTCGCTTCCCTCACCGAGGTCTCCAGGTTTCCCCCCCCTTGTTCCTTGCCCCCTCTCCCCCGGTAGCCCCTCCTCCTCTCCCGCCTCGTCCTGCCCCGTCTGGGGTCTCCCATGTCACTCCCCTCTCGTCAGTTGTCCCTGTTGAGGAGTCTGCAGACTCTAGTGGTCCCCCCGCCCCGCCTTTGCCGCGTCCCCCTTCCCTGGTGTCTCCGCCCCCGCTGTCGCAGTCGCCGCCGTCGTCGTCGTCGCCGCCGCCGTCGTAGCCGCCGTCGCAGACGCCGCCGCCGCCGCCACCGCCGCCGCCGCCGCCGCCGCCATCACCGCTGCCGCTCTTGGCCTCTGGGGGTGCTGGCGCTGAGGAGGGTGTTCGTCCTGCGGCTCCTGGCGTGGTCTGTCCCGGCGGGCCTGGGGGTGCCGCTGGGGCTGGAGAGGGTTCTCGCTCTGGGGGTGCTGGTTCAGGGGGTGCTGCTGTTGAGTGTTCTCCCCGAGGTCTTCGTGCCCCTGCCGGTTCGAGGGTCGAGCACCAGCCGCCGCAGTCGTCACCGCCGGTCTCCGCTCTTCGCCTGCTCGGCCTTCCCTCCCCTGACCGCTCGCCGGTGTCTCCCCCACCTCCTCCTCACCTTCCTCTCTATGGCCCTGTGTTCCCGCCCCCGGACTCTTCTCCGGCCCGTCTTCCTCCTCGTTCCCCCCTTGTGTCCCCTCCGCTGTCTCCTGACCCTACACCTCCGTCCCACGTTTGGTCTCGCCGTCCCTCCCGTGCTCGTCCCGTCTCCCCTATCCCGCGCTCCCATCCTATGTTTCTCCGTTCTCACTCGTCTCGTCCCCCCCTCCTCCCCTCGCCTCCTCCCTCGTTGCTCGTTATTCCACCTCCCCCACTGTCTGACTACCTTCGTGCCGCTAGTCCCCTTGTCCCTCGGGTCCTTGCCTCTCTTGTTACAGACCCGTCTGTTCCTGTCTCCTGCCTTGACGTGCTTGTTGCTGCTGTCGCTAACTTCGCCTGTACCTGCCGCCTTGACTACGCTACCGCTCTGGTCTCTGACCCTGCCCGTCCTGCGTCCGTCGGGGGTGCACCTGCCCTTGGCAGTGACGTACTAGAGGACAGGCAGTACGAGCTTGCTTTCCTTTCCGAGGCCGCTCCCCATCTCTGCTCCATGCTCCTAGTCCCAGAGGGTGACCCAGATCCTTCGACATCTCGACCCCTTGCACCTACGCTGAGGCCACCTCGGGACCCTGGACCTCTCAGTCGATAGCTTCCATGGAGCAGGAGATGGCATCTTGGAGGTCCACCGGCACTTACGTCGACGCAGTTCCCCCGCCTGGGGTGAACGTAGTCGATGGTCGGTGGCTCTTCAAGGTGAAGCGCCCCCCTGGAGAGCCGCCTGTCTTCAAGGCGCGCTACATGGCCAGAGGCTTCAGCCAGCTCCAGGGGGCTGACTTCTTCCAGACCTTCGCCCCGACCCCGAAGATGACTACTCTTCGGGCGCTGCTACACGTAGCAGCACAGCGCGACTACGACCTTCACTCCCTCGACTTCTCTACTGCCTTTCTTCAGGGCAGCCTACACGAGCAGGTCTACCTGCGTCGACCTCAGGGCTTCACTGGTACCTTCCCCCTTGGGACCCAGTGGCTTCTCCGGCGCCCGGTCTACGGCCTGCGTCAGGCTCCTTGCGAGTGGCACAACATGCTGCGGGACACGTTAGCAGACCTGCAGTTCTTTCCGTCCTCTGCTGACTCCTCGCTGTTTGTGCGTTCCGGCCAGACTCCATTCTACATCCTTGTCTACATAGACGACCTGGTCTTTGCTACTGTTGACAGGGACGCACTGGCCTCTGTGAAGGCTGAGCTGCTGAAGAGACACACCTGCATTGACCTTGGAAAGCTGCGTCGCTATCTTTGCCTGCAGATCTCCAGGGACAGAGCAGCACGCACCATCACTCTGACACAGTCACACTTGGTGTGTCAGGTCCTTAAGAGGTTCGGTCTTCAGTTCTCCTCCGCACAGCCCACACCTCTACCTGTAGACCATGGGCTCTCCGCTCCCGTTCCTGAGGAGCCAGTAGAGCTTAGTGGACCCTACGCAGAGCTGGTGGGTTGCCTCATGTACCTGATGACTTGCACTCGCCCAGATCTTGCATACCCTCTCAGCATCCTGGCTCGCTTTGTGGCCACTGGCAGACACCGGCCACAGCACTGGTCGGCCGCTAAGAGGGTTTTGCGATATCTAGCAAGTACATCGGGCTTGGGGTTAGTGCTAGGAGGATGCAGGCCGGTGGTCCTCACTGGGCACACAGACGCTTCTTGGGCAGACGACTCTGAGACTCTCAGGTCGTCTCAGGGCTACTGTTTTAGTCTTGGTTCGGGTGCTATCTCTTAGAGATCCACTCGCTCGTCGTCTGTTGCTCAGTCCAGCTATGAGGCTGAGATCTACGCTGGTGCCATGGTGGCACAGGAGCTCTGCTGGCTGACCTTCTTGCTCACTGACTTAGGTGAGCGGCCTAGCTCTGCCCCGGTCCTGTACACTGACAACAGTGCCATGATCCTCCTGTGTCAGGAGCCTTGGCTTGAGGGCAGAGCGAAGCATATCCAGCTGCGGTACTTTCTCCTGCGCGAGCTACAGCAGTATCGCCAGGCCCGTGTAGTTCACTTGGCCTCCGGTGCCAACAGAGCTGATATCTTTACTAAGGCGCTTGCGCCTAAAGATCATCAGCGGCACTGCGTACAGCTTGGTCTTGTTCCTATAGCTACTTCCTTGTTAGGACCCTGATTGTGTATTCTTTACTATATATACCTGTCTGACTGGCCTTGTGACCTTCCCTCCAGTGGCTGGACTAGTAGTGCCGCCCTGGCTTGCTTTTGTCTTATCTCTACTCTTGCTGACTGGTCTTTGGACCCTTGCCTCAATGGTTGGACTAGTAGTGCCACCCTGAGGTGTGTGCTTCTTGCTTGCACCACCCCTTCTCTAGCCTAGGGGGTGTGTCAACTCATACATGTTATGCATGTAGAAGTTATAGGCTAGTATCGGTGTGTGCTCCTAGTGAGTACAACCCAACTGCTATATGTGTCATGTTTTCCCTTCTAGTAACTCATTCACGTATTCTAACAATGAGAGCTATCTGGAATTAAGACTACTGTCAACAATGACTGGTTCATCACAAGCACCGTCTGCCGGATCAACTTCCGGAACTACTGGAGTACATGTCTCCAGGACCGCCACTGGTCTCTCAGCCTCAGGACCATTTTCACCGGCTTATGCGCATATCGGTATGCAGCAGGAGCAGCAGCAGAATCCGTCTTCTGCCAATATTCCAGGGATGTCATCAACTGCCCCTGCAGCACAACACCAACAAACACAGACAACACCACAACAACAAGCATCAGTTCAACAACAGTCGTCAGTACAGCAACAAGCAACAGCGCAACCACCGTTTTCAACGCAGTCAATATCATCAGCGTTCAGTGGAATGAGCCTTGATGGCTCGAGTTACATGCGTGGAGCCTCAGCTCCAAGTACTGGTTCATTCGCTTTCTCACCTTTTGTGCAGCAGCCGCAGTCACAACAACAGCAGCAGCATCCCTTTTATATCTTCGGGCGTCCCCCTGCTCAGCAACAGCATCAACAGCCACAGCAACAGCAACAACAGCAGCAACAACAACAACAGCAATTTCTGCAACAGCAACAGCAGCAACAGCAACAGCCTCAATAACCGGGTATTATATTTCAACCGCCAAACTTACTTAGCAGTACACAGATCAAGACAACCATACCTTTTAAGAGAGTGGATTTTTACTCCTGGAGTTTCGAGTTTGAGCTTCCTGCGCAGTCCGCTGGGCTATGGCCGTTCTTCACCGGCGAGTTTACTTATCCTGTCGTGGGAACACAACTGGAACAGCAGAGTTTCTTACACGCCTCCCTCGGGGCGTATACAGTTCTTGTTCGTAACCTGTCGCCGAAGGAGCAGCTCGGCGTCCGATCGTTTCATTCAAGCTTTACACCAGCTGAAACTGCATGGAACCACTTGAAGGGGGTATACATGTCACAAGATACAATCACAGTGAGTAAGATTCTTTCGCAGTTGACAAGTGTGCAGATGATGACAAACGAGAACGTCATGGATTACGTTACTCGCGTCCATACACTATGCGATCAACTGGAGAAAAGTGGGGGATACTTCCCTCGTGAGATGTATCTCACGGTCCTTCTTGCTGGCCTTGGACCCGAATGGCGACAGATGCGCGCCTTTCTGCGCATGTACCCGAATCTCTCCGAAGCTGAAATTTTGTCGTATCTTCAAGCCGAACAGCAAGATCTGGACCTGCAGTCACAACGCAATCAGAAAAAGGGAATACACATGAGTTTTTACTCAAATCCAGAATCGCAACATCGTCATCCCCCGAGATATCCTTTCTGCCATTTCTGTAAGTAACCAGGACACACTTACCAGAATTGTCGTAGTCGACATCAAAACCGACGCAGCACTTCACAGCCTTATCATCGCTCGCAGCAGTTACCAAAGCCATATCAGCCAACGCAACAGTCGACGACCCAAACGCAGCAGATGCCGAAACCGCTGCAGAATCCGTCACCGTCACAGCATCGTCCTCCGGTCTTTG
The DNA here is from genome assembly GCA_027943415.1 of Closterium sp. NIES-67. Classification (NCBI taxonomy): domain Eukaryota; kingdom Viridiplantae; phylum Streptophyta; class Zygnematophyceae; order Desmidiales; family Closteriaceae; genus Closterium; species Closterium sp. NIES-67. The sequence goes on from BQMB01001024.1 coordinate 8,408, forward strand.
CATCTTCAACATCAAGGAAAGGGGTCTTTGGATGCGTTACCACAGTTGATGTTTCAGAAACAGATTTCGAGACACGACTTGAAGAAACCACAAGTGCTGAAGGCATTCCCTTACCTCATGTTTACGCTAACCTTGCTCAAATAATTTCAGGTCCGAATACTTGGTATCTCGACAGCTGCTGCGGTTGGCACATGTGCTCCGCTGAAACAAGCGTCATCACCAACCAGCGTCCACTTCGTCGTCCGATACCTGTCACAGTCGCAAACGGACAAACTATTATGGCACGTTCTGTTGGGAGTGTGATGCTCGAATCAATCGACACGGGATACTCACTACATGTTACCAATGTTCTTTCTACGACTCAGCTTCTGGCACACAAAATCCGCACACAGGGCAATTGTGAAATGATGGAACAGGAGCTCTGGCACAGTTCAACGAATACTTACCTTGGTCGTGCCGCCACTCAACATGGCGTGTCTGTTCTTCAGTTCGCAGCACAGGGAACTTCTGGAGATTCTGAACGCGTTCTTGCACTTGGTCCCTGGGATCATCCAGAAGGAACATATTATCAACACGTGGATATTGATTTTCGAGCAACTACTGTACCAACGGCTTCTCAAACTGCAGCTGCTATACTTACCGCACTGGATACTTGGGAGTTCAATACAGCCGATGAAGGCGCCAATGCTTGGCGAACGTTTTATATAACCCGTGAGGCTCTTCAAGGGATTCCAGCTCCACTTTGGGGGGAAATTAGTGGACTAGCAGCTGATGAACCTGGCGTCGTTGAAGAAGCCGAAAAGGAAGAAGTCGCCGAGCAGCCGTGCCAACAGTAGCTGTCGCCGAAACACCTGCCACGACATCAACAGAAGCAGTATCAGCAGTTGCAATCGCAACTGCAGCAGCACCTTCAAATGTTCCGTTACCACTTACACGTTTTGTCGAAGGAGAGATTGACAGGTCACCAGCGCTTTCTCCTTTCATTATTTCTTCTTTTTATAATAACGCCGATTTCTACCTGCGATCATCAGGACACAAAGCCACCGAAGATATCTGGCATCAGCGGTTAGGACATCCATCACAAGGGATTCTTAATCATTCAATCCGAGCAGCAGTTCTTGATAAAAATAGTCTTCTCTTACGTGATGGCACGGAGATGAAGCCGCAGTCTCGACCGACGGTTTGCACCACGTGTCCGGTTGCCATCCTTACTCACGATCCGTTTCCAAGTCACTTTCCTGGCTCAACACGTTATAAGCTGATGCAGAAAGTTTACAGCGACATACTAAACTTACTTGAAGTAGGACCTAAAGACGTGCAGTATGTGATAATATTCATCGAAGCATCTACACACTACGTGTGGACAGCAAACCTTCCCGCTCGTTATCTCGCTCACGCCGTCTTCGTCGCATGGCTCGCTGTCGCTGAACGAGAGTCTGGCGTGAAACTGCAAGAATTCCAGAGCGATGGTGCAGGGGAGTACACTAGCAACACTTTCACATAATACCTTCAGACACTCGGCATCAAACGGAAGCAGTCACTGCCGCATGCACACCAACAGATGGGGGTAGCCGAAAGGATGAACAGGACTCTGCAAGAGAAGATGCGTGCTCTGCTGACGCAGGCAGCCCTTCCACCGCATTTTTTTATGGAAATCGTGCAAATCTGGAGAGAACTAATTACACATTAAGTTTGACGATCTCAACTAGAAATGAGCTTATACGCGTTGGAAAGGTCTTAATCTCTACTTTCCAGAATGGTAAAGCACGTTCATAACCAAGATTTGAGCCGCCGATTATGACGAAATCAGTGTGAGGGGATATTCTGGTAATTTGGCTAGGCAGCCATGAATCACCTAGTAAAAACGAGAAGGGAAGCAGTTCGATCTGGAAAAGTTGCAGTATGTGATTGTCAAGCACCACCAACCCTTGCCCTAGACCAAACCCCAAGAGTTTCAAGTGCCGCGACTGCAACACCAAAGATGTTGTAGTGGGTTTGAGGTTGTATGTGTTGGTAAGGTAACGAGTTCAAACCTTGCCAACCAGCCCAAGTCCTTTTGCCCAAAACCCAATAGCCCACAACCAGCTAGAGCAAACTACACCACAGAATAATACACATTTATCATTTTTGGCCGTATGCGATGGACCATGCCGTGATGTTACACAATCTTCTTTCTTCAACGTCCCTGCCCGAGTTTTCCTCTCCGCACCTGCAGTGGACACGTACAGTGGGAAGTACCAAACTTTTACGAGTGTTTGGGTGTGTCGTGCAGTCTCGTCCTCCAACTGCAGCACTCGGGAAGTTTTCAGAACGTGCAAAATGGGGGGTACATCTCGGCATCGAAAAACAGAATCACGCAAGGAAGATTTTGGATCTTCGCTCCAACCAAATCGTCCCATCATGTGATTGTCTCTTCTATGAAAGACTCACCTTGCCCGTTTTTCATGCCCACCAGGCAGCAGCTGCCAACCCCGCCAGGCTGTTTGAAGGCTCGCGTGCATTTGCAACTGACGAAGCCGAAGCTAATGTACAAGACGAGGCCGTTTCTGAAGCTTCCGAAGCTGCCGCAACAAACATTCCCGAACCTGTCACCTCGACAGGCATACCAGAATTTATTCATCTTGCCGATGCTGACCAGGATGACGTTCGCGAAGTCCACCTCAGTTACGAACGCGATCGCCAACAGCAGCCGATGCCCACCGTTTCTGACGAAGCAGTTCATGTTACACCTGACGAAATTGGGGGGGAAGAAGGACTAGAAGAAAATTTTGCAGGTGCAAACGAAGAACGTCCGCGTTTTACAGAAACCGGCTTACAGATACTTGGATTTGCAGTAGCAGTACAGTACAACGACAGTAAGATACCTGAACCGAAAACCGTTCGGCAAGCTCTTACGAGTCCTCACCGAGAAAAATGGCGCGAAGCCATGGACAAGGAGCTAGCAGCTCTTAAGAATCGTAGCACATGGGATTTAATACCGACTTCAGAAGCAAAAGGGAAGAATGGACGACAAGGGTACTTACCGAAAAATGGGTCTTCCACGTCAAGACTAATGCAGATGGGTCGTTTGAGAAATTCAAGGCGCGATGGGCCGTCCGCGGGTTCGAGCAGACTTACGGTATCGATTTCGAACTAACGTTTGCTCCTGTCGGCCGACATACAAGCGTTCAGATTTTACTCTGTGTCGCCGCCTGCCGTAATTTACGACTTCGACAAATCGACGTGTCAAATGCATTTCTCTACGCGCCCGTCGACGCACTCATCCTGGTAGAATACCCGCATTCCTATGCTACTAACCCACCGAGCGTATGCCATCTCCGAAAGTCGCTATACGGCATTAAACAGGCACCACGGCTCTGGCAGCAGTACCTCCACTCACAGCTGATCACTGCCGGATTTCGTCAGCTACCGCATGACCAGGGAATGTATCTTCTGACCATCGGCAGCAACTATATTTTACTCGTCGCCTACGTCGATGACATTCTCTACGTCAGCACTACTGATTCGCTCGCCGATATCTTCATACTGAAACTACAGAAAACTCTACAGCTTACAGTCTCCGAAACAATCTCATAGTTTCTTGGTCTGAACATTACCTGTTCACCGACGTCTATTCATCTCACCGCTTCGAAGTACGCAGCGTCGCTCGTTGCCCGCTTCAATCTCACTCCTACTGCAGTTTCTATACCGTACCGTTCTCTACCGACTGACTACAAACCGAATACTGCACCGTTAAATTCAACCGGTTTACAGACCTATCAACAGCAGTTAGGCTGTTTACTCTTCGCCGCTGTTACTTGTCGTCCAGATCTAGCCTACGTGGCTAGTCAGCTCGCCCAGTTCCTACGCCGTCCTGAAGAGGAGCACCAGCTTGATCTTCTCCGCGCGCTTCAATATTTCGTCTCGACTCCTGACGTTGGTTTAGTCTACAACGTCATCGTTTGCAAAACACTATATCTACACGGTTTCGTCGACGCCGATCACGCTGCTGACTCTACTAATCGATGGTCGCGCACTGGATTCATCTACCAGCTTGAACCTATCGGACCTATTTCTTGGAATTCAACGAAGCAGGAGTTGATTGCTCTCTCCTCTGCTGAAGCTGAGTTTATTGCTGTCTGCATAGCAACACGCGAAGGACTCTACCTACATGAACTATTGGAAGAAGCGAAGTTGACGACGACTACCCAGTTTACCCTACAGTGCGACAACCAAAGTGCAATTCGCATCGCGCATCAGCCTGGCTTCGTCAACAGGACGAAACATATTTCTCTGCGTTACTTTTTTGTCAAGGATGAAGTCGAGAAGGGGAGGATGTGATTGGTCAACTATTCGACCAACGAAATGGCTGCCGATTTTCTCACGAAGAAGCTGACGCGACAGAAGTTTCAATACTGTAACAAGCTTTGCGGGATCTTCAAGAAGTGACACTATCGAACTTCCATAAATGAAGGGGAGTGTTGTGGTATATTTCATACTTAGCATTTCTGTAAGTTGTTTATCGACAGATAGTGTCGAATCTTACTATAGAAGATAAGTCCCTAGGATGACGTCAGCAAATAGCGCTCGTCATAGGACAGTCGTTTCAGTCACGTGAACAGTCGCACCTCTTCATTATCATCTAGGGCGCATAGCGCGATAGTGATGAACATGTACATTAGCGAATAGGTACTTTTCCTAGAGCTATAAATCTTTGTTCTGTCCTTTTTATTATTAACCTTGAGATTTCAACTTTGAAAACTTTGAGACTTGACTTCCACAGAAACATATACTCAGGTTCACTTTTAAAAGACTTCCGCTGTCTTACTAGTCTACCATTCCAGTAAAGATCCTAGGCTAACACTTGAGGTTTTCCAAGTGTTCGTGTTTGCAGATTCTATACTTAGTCTTCTGCAACACCTATCGAAATATTACAAAGTCGAGGCTCCTAATGCTGGAGGATCATGTGTAAAACATAACTTATGCAGTTACTGTAGACTATATGTATTTGTGCCTTAGTGAGTACAACTCACCAATCTATATTGCCTTGTATCTCCCCATTCTAGTAATTATTCATTCTGATATGGTATCATAGTAGGTTAGGTCCCCCCCCTAGCCCACCCACACTTCCGCCCCTAGGCCCTAGCCGCCGTCTTGCCCCACTCCTAGCCGGCCCCCTGGCCGTTGCGCCCGTCCCTAGCCGGCCCCCTGGCCGTACGCGCCCGCCCCTAGCTGGCCCCCTGGCCGTTCGCGCCCGTCCCTAGCCGTCCCCCTAGCCGTCGCGCCCGACCCTAGCCGGCCCCCTGACCATCGCGCACGTCCCTAGCCGGCCCCCTGGCCGTCGCGCCCATCCCTAGCCGGCCCCCTGGCCGTCGCGCCCATCCCTAGCTGGCCCCCTGGCCGTCGCGCCCGCTTCTAGCCGGTCCCCTGGCCGTCGAGCCCCTCATAGCCGGCGTCCTGGCCATTTCGCGCCCGCGTCTAGCCGGCCCCCTGGCCGTTTGCGCCCGCCCCTAGCCGCCTCCTTCGCCATCGCGGCCGCCCCTAGCAGTCGTCGCCGCTGCCTCTAGCCGCCGTCGCGGCCGTTTCCCGCCGTCCCACAGCCGCCCCTAGCCGTCGCGCCCGCCACTAGCGGCCGTCGCGGCTGTTCCTAGCCGCCGTCGCGCCTGCTTATAGCCATCGCGGCCGCCCCTAGCTGCCGTCGAGGCCGTTTCCAGCCGGCTCACGGCCGCCCCTCGCCGTCGCGGCCGCCCCAATCCACCGTCGCTGCCGTCTCCAGCCGCCACCGTCGCTCCTGCCATCGCGGCGGCCCCTAGCCGCCGTCGCGGCATTCCCTGGCCGCTGTCGCGGCCGACTCTCCTCGCCGTCGCGCCAGCTCCTAGCCGGGCCCCCGTTGTCGCCGTTTGCTGGACCCTTGCGTCCGTCGCCCGTCGGCCCGCCCCTGCATTCGCGTCGTCGCCAGCCCGCCGCCGCCTCGGGTTCGGCCCATTCTTCCCGATCACCACCACCCTGCTAACCCCCCGGTACCGTACCACACTGCACCGCTTTGCACCGCACTGTACCGCATTGCACCGCATTGTACCGCACTACACTGCACTGTACCGCACTGCACCGCACTGCACCGCACTGTACCGCATTGCACTGCATTGCATCGCACTGTCCCGCACCGCACCGCACTGCACCGCACTGTGCTGCAGTGCGCTGCACTGCACCGTCCTGCACCGCTCTACACTGCCCTCTATTGTCTTTGATAGCGGCGGTGCTTCGCTTTGACGCTGAGGGCCAGCCGATTGAGTTTGATGCGTGGCTTGCTGACCTCTGTCGCCACCTCACTAGTCAGCGGCATGATGGCCACTCACTGTCTGTCCATCTTGACGGTACCCTCCCCTGCCCTGACCCCCCCGCTGCACTGTCTACTGACCCCTCGTCCACTGAGCGTGAGTCCGTTGCGGCCGCTGCCCTTGCTCGCTCTGTCTGGCTGTCCCGTGACGCTATCGCACAGCTTGCCATTAGCAATGCCCTCCCCATGTCCGAACGACCTCGCTTCAAGTCTATCACCACTGCCCAGGCCTTCCTAGATGCTATTGTCCAGCGCTATTCCACCCCGTGTGCTGCCTCGGTAGGTCGTCTGATCCTCCCCATGCACTTCCCTGACCTTGCGTCGTTCCCCACTGTCGCTGACCTGGCCGCTCACCTGCGCACTATAGATGAGACTTGGCGTGCTGCCTGCACTGCCACACAGCTTTTAGCTCACCAGCCGCCCCTCACCTCTACTCTCTACCTGCTAGCCACCCGCCTCGCTCTTCGCTACGCCGCTCACCAGCTTAACCTGTGGCCGCACCCCCAGCAGCCTCAGGTTTCGCCGACCCTTCTTTGGTCTGGGTTCCCTGGTGAGGCATCTGCGTTTCGCGTCTGGGGCTGCCTTGCTCACGTTCGTGCCTCTGGCACGAACAAGCTCACTGCCCGCACTCTGCCCTGTGTTTTTCTCGGTTTCCCCCTTGACACGTTTGACTGGCACTTCTACCACCCGCCGTTTCACTGGTTCTTTCATTCCTGCGACGTCACCTTTGACGAGTCCGTCTCCTTCTACCGCCGCTTCCCCCACCGAGGTCCCCCGGTTACCCCCCCCCTATTCCTGGTCACCCCTTCCCAGGTCGTCGTCGCCCCTCCTCCTCCCCCTCCCCGTCCTGCCCCCTCTGGTCTTGTTGCCTCTCCCAGTGGCTGGACTAGTAGTGCCGCCCAGGTCTTGCTCTTGCCTTGTCTGTACTCCTTGTGACTGGTCATTAGACCCTTGTCTCAGAGGCTCGACTAATAGTGCCGCCCTGAGCTGCTTCTTCCCCTGTTAGGCACTGCCCCTATATAGTCTAGGGGGTGTGTAAAACATAACTTACGTAGTTACTCTACACTATATGTGTTTGTGCCTTAGTGAGTACAACTCACCAATCTATATTGCCTTGTATCTCCCCATTCTAGTAATTATTCATTCTGATATCATGGCCCTGTTGTCAGCGTACAGGAGCGGGGCAGAGCTAGGCCGCTCACCTAAGTCGGTGAGCAAGAAGGTTAGCTAGTGGAGCTCCTGCGCCGCCATGGCACCGGCGTAGATCTCAGCCTCACAGCTAGACTTGGCAACAGACGATGAGCGAGTGGACCTCCACGACATGGCCCCCGAACCAAGGCTAAAGCAGTAGCCCTGCAAGGACCTGAGGGTCTCTGAGTCGTCTGCCCAAGAAGCGTCTGTGTGCCCAGTAAGGACCACTGGCCTGCGTCCTCCCAGCACTAGCCCCATGCCCGATGTACTCGCTAGATATCGCAAAACCCTTTAAGCGGCCGACCAGTGTTGTGGTCGGTGTCTACCGGTAGCCATAAAGCGAGCCAGGATGCTGAAAGGGTATGCGAGATCAGGACGAGTGCAAGTCATCAGGTACATGAGGCAACCCACTAGCTTTGCGTAAGGACCACTGGGCTCTGCTGACTCCTCAAGCACTAGAGCCGAGAGCCTGTGGTCCACTGGCAGAGGTGTGGGCTGTGTAAAGGAGAACTGAAGACCGAACCTCTGAAGGACCTAGCGCACCAAGTGTGACTGTGTGAGATTGATGGTGCACACTGCTCTGTCCCTAGAGATCTGCAAGCCAAGGTAGCGGCGCAGCTCTCCTAGGTCAGTGCAGGTGTGTTTTCTTAGCAGCTCGGCCTTTACAGAGGCCAGCGCGTCTCTGTTTGTAGTAGCGAAGATCAGGTCGTCTACGTAGACGAGGATGTAGAACGGAGTGTGGCCAGTACGAACGAAGAGCGAGGGGTCTGCAGAGGATGGAAAGAAATGCAGGCCAGCTAGCGTAGCACGCAACATGTCGTGCCACTCATGCGGCGCCTGTCGCAGGCCGTAGACCGGGCGCCGGAGGAGCCACTGGGTTCGAGATGGGAAGGTACCATAATCCCCCATATATAATACCCTAGGGTATTGTCAAAATCTCATAAAAAAAACGTATGGGTATTACAGTAACAATATGCTGGAAAAATATAACGCCCATGTCTTATGCAAAATGCAAAATGAATTTGGGTTGTAACACGCACTCTGAGGCCATAACTTCACCGAGCATCTGCTAACGAGGAATCTGCTACAGAGACTGCGTACTCTGACAGGGTCAGTTTGGTTCCTCTGAAAACGGTGGGAGATTAATGCAACAACTGTGCCAAGTGTTATTGACCAATCTCGTATGAGTGCTGTAAACAGAGTCACGACCATTGCTGACGCGATCGAGGTGGTTCAACAGCAAGATGGATGGTCGAGATCCTCTCGACACTTTTTGTCTTTCGATTTCATTTAGCCACTTGTATTGATTCTTCTGCCCGTCTTTGCGCTGCGAATGGCAGCTGACGCGATTTTCATCCTGCTCGTTTTTTTGCAGCTGAGCGAACCTTGGTAATGAAGGACCGAATACTATTTAAATGCAAGAAAAACGAACAGGGTGTTATGTAAAATGCAAACCCAAAAAAGCGGGTGCTTTCAAAAATGCGCCATATAATAAGCTGTCCCCCGCATATGCCACCCATGGGCTGACTATTTCGGTGGGTCTTATATACGGGGGATCACGGTACCAATGAAGTTCTGAGGACGGCGTAGGTGGACCTGCTCGTGCAGGCTGCCTTGAAGAAAAGTAGTTGAGAAGTCGAGGGAGTGGAGCTCGTAGTCACGCTGTGCTGCTATGTGTAGCAGCGCCCGAAGAGTAGTCATCTTCGAGGTCGGGGCGAAAGTCTGAAAGAAGTCCACACGCTCGACCTGACTGAAACCTCTAGCTACGTAGTGCGCCTTGAACACCGGCGGATTTCGGGAGGGCGTTTCACCTTGAAGAGCCACTGGCCATCGACTATGTTCACCCCAGGCGGAGGAGCTGCATCGACGTAGGTGCCGACGGATCTCCAAGATGCCATCTCCTGCTCCATGGCAGCTATCCACTGAGAGGCCTAGGGTCCCGAGGGAACCAGGGGCGTAAGTGCGAGGGGTCGGGATGTCAAAGGCGGCTGTCACCATCAGGGACTAGCAACATGGAACAGAGATGGGGAGCAGCCTCGGACAAGAAAGCAAGCTCGTACTGCCGGTCCTCTAGGGCATCACTGCCAAGGGCAGGAGCACCCCCGACGGACGGAGGACAGACAGGGTCAGAGACCAGAGCTGTGGCGTAGTCAAGGCGGCGACAGCAGCGACAAGAGCATCAAGACTCAAGACAGGAACAGACGGGTCAGTAACAAGGGAGGCAAGGACCCGAGGAACATGAGGACGAGCGGCACGAATGTAGTCAGTCAGAGGGGGAGGCATGACAACAAGCGACGACAGACGAGGAGAAGGCAGCAGAGGAGGACGAGTCGCGTTAGAACAAGCAACATAGGGTGAGAACGTTGAACATGAGAGACACGACGAGCACGGGAGGGACGGCGGGAGCAGACATGAGACGGAGGCGTTGGGTCAGGAGACAGAGGAGGAGACACAGGAGGGGAACGAGGGGGAAGACGAGCCGGAGACCGGCAGTGGAGGAGGGGCCAAAGGAGGCGCAGGCAAGCGGGCAGGGGAGGGAAGGCCGAGCAGACGAAGGGCGGACACCGGCGGCGACTGCTGCTAGTGCTGCTGCTCGACGCCGATACCCGGACCGCCAACTGCACCACGGCTACCAACGAAACACTCCACTCGAGCACCCCAAGAACGAGCGACCCCAGAGCGAGAGCTCCCTCCAGCACCGGTGCCACCCCCAGGCCCGCGGAGACAAGCCACGACAGGAGCCCCAGAGTCCACGGACGGCTACTGGCGGCGGCGGCGGCGATGACAGCTAAGGCTGCTGCTGCGGCAGCGACTGCGACAGCGGAGGAGGAGAAACCGGGGGAGAAACAGGCAGCAAGAACGGCACCACGGGGCCACCAGAGTCAGCCAAATCCTCGACCGGGATAACCAATGGTAGGGGAGTGACGTGAGACACACCAAACGGAGTAGGACGGGGAGGGAGATCAGGAGGGGCTACCGGGGGAGTGGGAACCAGAAACAGGGGAGGGGAAACTGGGAGACCTCGGTGGGGAAAGCGTTGGTAAAAGGAGATAGACTCGTCGAAAGTGGCGTCACTGGACTGAAAGAAGCGGTGAGACGGCGGGTGGTAAATGTGCCAGTCAGAAGAGTTAAGGGGGAAACCGAGGAAGACACAGGGGACAGTGCGGGCAGTGAGCTTGTCCGTGCCAGAGGCACGAACGTGAGTGAGACACCCCCAGACGTGGAACGCAGACGCGTCACAAGGGAACCCGGTCCAAAGAAGGGTCGGTGAAACTCACAGGTTAAGCTGGTGAGTGGCGTAGCGAACGGCGAACGACCACAAAAAATAGGGTGCACCGGCATGAATCATGGAGGTACGAACCACCTCCATGACCAAACCGATGCATTACTCAGCAACCCCATTCTTCTGCGGGGAGTCCGGCAGGGTGTATGTCTGGGTGATGCCCTCCGCACGACAGAACTGTCCAAGCCGACCTGAGGCGAGCTCGCCGCCACGATCGGAGTGGAGACACAGCATAGGGAGACCGCGGGGGATGCGCGCAGCTACGACCCACAGGATAAGAACGTCATGCACGTCAATCTTCCGCTCCAGGGGAAACATCGTGGTGTAGCGCATGTAGTCATCAACGAGCACGACAAAGTAGCGCTTGTGATGCGGTCCGGGGACGGGGCCTGGGCCCCAGACGTCGAGGTGCAGGGTCTAGAGTGGCGCGGTGGCAGGGCAAGACGAGGAGGAGTGAGGAGCATGGCGCAGAGGGACCTGAACCCAGGGCATGCACGGCGGTGCATGCAAGGGAGGAAGGGCAGGAAGCGACGCAGGGAGACCTAGGACGAGACCTTGCTGAGATATGTGACGCAAACGTGGGAGGGCGGGGTGACCTAGACGGCGGTGCCACAGAAGAGACGAGTGAGTGAGCGACTGACACGAGCAAGCTGCAGCGACCTGAATAGACACAGGGCTCGGGGAGGATGCGCCAACCAGGGGGGAAGCAGTGTCCAGCGTAAAAAGTCCAGACACCACGTCCTGGGGGAACGTCGCAAAGGGGGGAACATGAAGCGCCCTCGGTACAGACAGTGCATCTCTCGTGACCAGGGAACGTAGTGGTGACGCCGAGGTCCTAAAGACAGCCGAAACCAACTAGGTTCCTGGAGAACGAAGGGATGTGCAGGTCTGTAAGGGTGCCCGAGGGTACCGCTAGACAGGGAAGGGTAGTGTAGCTGCAAGCAACGACAGGACGAGAAGAGGGGTCAGCAAGGGCGACTGCAGCAGGTGCGGCAAGCGGCGTGAGTGAGGCATGGTCGCGGAAGAAGAAGGCTGACGCACAGGAGTCAAGTGTGAAGGACAGTGAAGCAGTAGCGGTAGACGAAGGAGGAGCGAGTGTGGAGCCTAGGCTAGACAAAGCAAACGGTCCTATGCCTGAAGTAGCAGGGGAGTCTGGACTACACACAGGTGCTATGCCTAAGCTAGAGAATATAGGATAATAAGGTCCGGACACACTAGAAGCATCAGCATACAGAGAATGCAGGGCAGAACTTAGCTGATCCATATCTAACTCAAAAACAAGCACACTGTAGCGCAGCAGATTGGGCCAGTCGGGGAGGTCCGGGGCCGGGCCGAAGCGGCGACGAAAGAGGTCATCAAGGCGACGGAAACAGCGGGCGGTCAGGTGCGGGCGACGACACACAGTGGCACGGAGGGGCCCGGTCTGGAGCTGAAACTCACAGCTCACAACACCGAAGCTTTCGGTAGACACCGAGCTACGAGGGCCGCCACCGCGGCCACCACCTCCAGAGGCCTCTGGAGAGAGGTGGTGGCCACCACCTTCACCACCTCCTAGCCACCTCGGGGGGAGGCGGACCCACGGCTGATGCTGCTGCTGCGGCTGCTGCTACAGCTGCTGTGTCTGCTGCGGCTGCTGCGTCTGTTGCGGGTGCTGCTACTGTTACGTTTGTTGCGGCTGCGACTACTGCTGCTGCGGGGGCTGCATCTGCTGCTGCTCCTGGGCACCAGCCCCAACCCCCTCGTCAGAACTACTGTCCCCACCACCACCACCACCACCACCACCACCACCACCACACCCTCTTTTGAGGCCACGACGACCCCGACGTCGGCACTGCTGAAACGCCACAGTGGTGGTCTTAGCGGCCAGGGCAGCCGTAGCGACTGTGGCGGAAATGTTAGCGTACGTGCACTGGGAGGGAGCACAACCCTGAAAGATAGGGACTGCCGCAACATCGCTCGACTGAGCGATAGTGCGTTGGCAAGTCTCTATCTCAGACAAGGTAGTGAGAAAGGCGGTGAGGGTGAGGTTACCAGGGTGCTCGCTAAGGAAGTGGTCGCGAGCAGTGGCTAAGCGGTCAGGTAGGCGCATGGCAATATGGTACAGGGTAGCGTAGAACGGTGGGGGGAAGGCAGTGAGCTGGGCGGCAGTGCTAGCAGCGCGGTAGCTAGTCTCTAGTGTACGGCGGTGAGTGGCGAGGTCAGCGACAGTGGGGAAAGCGGAAAGATCGGGGAACAGCATGGGGAGGACCAAGCGGCCAGCAAAGGCAGAGGTGGGTGTGAAGTAGCATGCAACTACTGCATCTAAGAAGTCATTAGCGTTCGCGACAGCAGTGAAGCGCAGACACTCAGACAGGGGAAGAGCATGACTAATGACGAGCTGCGCTATAGCATCGCAGGAATCCCAGGCAGCGCGAGCAAGCACAGCAACAGAGAATGCCTCACGCTTAGTAGTGGTGGGGTCATAAGGGAGGGGATCAGGCGCGGGGGGCCGGGTAAGCAAGCCATCAACATGCATAGCCAGGGAGTGCTTATCCTGGCGCTGACCTGTCAAGTAACGGCGAAGATCGACAAGCCAGGCGGCGAAGTCGATCGCGTGCCCCTCCGCGTCCACGCGGAGTACAGCGTCCGCCATCGTGCGACATCAGCAAATCAGCTCCACGGCGGCACAGCGACACAGCGGCTCAACGGCACAGCTGCTCAGCGGCACGGCGGCACAACAACACAGCTACTCAGCGGCACAGCGGCGCCGCGGTAGAACGCTCCGGCAGGAAGACTGAGTGGGGATGACCGGGCCGGCGGCGCGTAGAAGGACCGGCCGAGCGCAGAGAAGGCCGGAGAGGGGCTGGCGAGGCGCGATGGGCCGGCGGGGCTTGAAGGGGGCAGCTGGGCGCTACGGGCCAGCGGGGCGCTAGGGCCGAGCGGGGCGCGAAAGGGACCGGCGGGGCGCTAGGGCCGGTCGGGGCGAGGGGGGCCGTTGGATGGTGAGGGCCAGCGGGGAGCAGGAGGTACCAGCAGGGCGCGAGGGCCTGGCGAGGCGTGAGGGGCCGACGGGGCACATAAGGGGACCAGCGGGGCGCGCGAGGGGCCAGCGGGGCGCTAAGGGCCGGTAGGGCGTGTAAGGGACCATCGGGGCACTGAGGGCCGGGGGCGCACAGGGGCCAACTGGGCGCGGAAGGGACCAGCGAGGCACGCGAGAGCAGGTGGCACGCAGGGGCCGACGGGGTGCATAAGGGACCAGCGGGGCGCGCTAGGAGTCAGCGGGCTGCGCTAGGGACCAGCGGGGCGCGAGGGGCCGACAGGGCGTGTAAGGGACCAGCGGGGCCCACTAGGGGTCGGCGGGGCGCGTAAGGGACTGTTAAATAATATATGTTAGTATATAATTGTAGGCTTGGTAGTCGTTACTGAACATTACTGTAGAGGGTACAACACCCCTCCTTGTATCCCTCTCTCTTCTTTTCTACTCCTCTTCTCTCTCGTCACTCTTCCTAGCTAAACCTCGGCCGCCATTCCATGGCGACCTTCTCCTTTCTTGCTAGCTCACTTCAAGACAGAGACCAGTGGGGCGCTAAGGGCCGACGGGGCACGTGGGTCAGGAGGGGCGCGTAAGGGACCAGCGGGGCGCGATAAGGGGCGCGGGGCGAGCTAGGCCAGCGGGGCACGCTAAGTGAACGGCTGGGCGGTAGGCTAGGGCGAGGGTGGAAGTGGGTGGGCGGACCTAACCTACTATGATACCATGTTAGAATAGCAGAGTGACTAGTAACAAGGCAGAACAAGGGAGATGTAGGGTTCAAATTGTACCCTCTAAGAACACAAACCTATCTAGCATATAGCTTGTACATATAGACATATGTAAAAGTTGACAGTATTGGTATTGCATTGGTTTGGTTGGTTGGTAGAATTGTGGCAATAAGTGGAGTTGTGAAGAGACGTGGATAATGGTTGTTGCTTACATACCGGTAGGTAGTTTCTCCAATGCTTGGGCTGCCAATGGGCCCTGAAACTTTGGACTGGGGGACGAGATGGATATTGCATGCTCTTATCTTGCTGAGAAATCGTCTCAGCATGGTGGCCAGGCTTTTAAAGGCCGAGTCTAGAATTACACGGGGATTTCTAGAGAGCCCCCCTTGAATCAGGGCACACTTGTAATTTTTTCAAACACATGAATTTTCGGTTCAATCAATTTAGGGGCAGCAGGACAGTGTGAAACGCCCGAAAACGCGTGTAATGCAGGAAACTGCGACTGCGACAATCGCCGGCGACGCCTCTGCAAATTCTCAGGCGACTCGATCCTCATGCAGGAATTTCGAATCTGAGGCGTGTTCGCCGCGGAGGCGTAGAGTCTGATTTCATCAGGAGGGCCTCGACGGTGCTCAGATTTGGGCACAGCTGGGTGCGGAATACTGGGTCATTCCGAATTCTGCGGCAGCAAACGCGCCCTGAAGTGACATGGATCACAATGGCATAGAACAAGGCAATTCCACGTTAGGTAGCCTTGTAACAAGACTTGATTGACGAAATCCGTAAACATGTTTTCAATGCCCTCACCTGGTAACCAAATTTGCATAGCTGGTATATTGATAAGTCTACGACTAATTGGGACTTTCTTTAAGCAATTACAATGAAACAAGTGTGGTGTCTCCTGTGCAAAATCATTCCGAACAACAGCCAATGTAAACCTAGCATGTGACTTTACAATCGCACAATTCCTTGGACGCAAGCGAACAGTAGCAACTGGGGACATGTGGTGGGCTGCACTTGAAGTAGTGTTGCGGAAGGCCTGCACTCACAGAGTGTGATTGGAGAGAAGGGGGGCAAGGGGGAAAGGGAGGCAGGGGAAAAAGGGAGGCAGGGGGAAAAGGGAGGCAGGGGGGAAAGGGTGTCAAGGTAGAAATGGAGGCAAGGTAGAAAGGAATGCAAGGTACAAAAAGAGGAAGGGGTGAACGGAGGGCAGAGGGGAAAGCGAGGCAAGGGGGAAAGAAGGCAGGGGGGAAAGGGAGGCAGGGGGGAAAGACGACAGGGGGGAAAGAGAGGCAGGGGAGAAAGGGAGGCGAGGTAGAAAGGGAGGCAAGGTAGAAAGGGAGGCAAGGTAGAAAGGGAGGCAGGGGGGAACGGAAGGCAGGGGGGAAAGGGAGGCAGGGGAGAAAGGGGGGCATGGGGGAAGGGAGGCAATGGAGAAAGGACATATCCCCCATCTCGGTCCCTCTCTCCCTTCTCCCTCCCATCCCCATCCCTCTCTCCCTTCTCCTTCCCATCCCTATCCCTCTCTCCCTTCTCCCTCCCATCCCTATACCTCTCTCCCTTCTCTCTCCCAGCCCCACCCCCCTCTCTCTCTTCTCCCTTCCCGCCCTATCCCTCTCTGCCTTCTCCCTCGCGTCCCTATCCCTATCTCCCTTCTCCCTCCTAGCCCCATTCCCCTCTCTATCTTCTCCTCCCTGCTATCTCCCTCTCAATATGTCCTCCCCTGTCTCCCACTTCATCTCTCCTCCCCTCTCTGCCATCTCCCAAGCCATCCATCCATTCACTCTCTCCCTTTCCCCCTTCCCCGCCCTCTGCTATCTCAAGCCCAATCCCATCCAGGAAGGAGTGGGGGGAGCGACAAGAGTAAGGGGAGCAAGGACGGTACGGGGAGTAGGGAGGCAGGGGAGAAAGGAAGGAGGGGAGATTGGGGAGAGCGCTACGCGATGGGAGGGAGGGGTGGGAAGCGTAACGCGGGCGGCGGGATTTGGGGGCAGCTTTCCACGACGGTTGAAAATGGCAGGAGGGGAGCTCGATAGGAGGGTGGTGGGGTCAAAATAACCGTCCCGGGAGAGTGATTTGTCGCGAAACGTGGCGGGATAGAGAGGGGGGAAGCGTTTCGTGACCTAGGTAGAGAAGGGCGGGACGAGGAGCGCGAAGGTTCGAGGTCAAGGACCAGAGAGGAGTAACGCGACTGAAGATCAGGAGGGAAACGTGTCGCGATGGTAGAGGTGGGAGCGACGAGAGCGTGATCGGAGAGCGGGGAGGGGAGCGTAACTCGACGGTGGAAGTGGGGAGGGCAGCGTATCCGATTTGCGGGAGTTAATGATTTTTTTTGCTGTGTTATGGTCGTCGCGGCCCTTGTGTCGCATGCTTGTCTGACGAGGACACTGTGCCGTGCGTCTAACCCGCATTCCTTGGCGGAATGTCGCCCAGAGGCGTTAGTTACGGCTCCTATCGCTTTACTATGCCTCCTAGAACGCTACGTTCAAGCAAAACGACTAGCGAGTATACCGCACCAAAAGCCAAGTGGGGGTCCTCTTGAAAACACTGGGGGAGGGGCTGGTTTCCAGCGTGGTCGTTGAGCTGGGTATCGCCGACAAAATGCCAATGCCGCGCCACGCCAATGACTGTCCTCGTTCCTTATCGCTTCCGGTTTTGGTTGTGTTCATATTTTGTTCAGAGCCAAAAGCAGGAATTTTTTTATGCCAGCAAAAAATATACAAGTTTCAAGGGATCCCCGGCTTTGTGTTCTTAGCCAGGGGCTTTAATTTGTCAACTGTTACAATTACAAGCTGTAACTTGCCGAAACTTGCTCAGGGTGTATCCTGCGCGAACGTATCGCTCAATACCCTGTGTAAGGAATTTCCATTCCTTACTGAGTCGTCCGCTACCGCGTACACCCGAACACCTTGACTCGTCACGTTCGGCCTTCATTCTCGGCCCAACCCTTTCCAGGTCGCGTCCGACACTGTCGCCACATTGCCGAACCTACCCACGTTCCGAGGTTATCGCCCTAGTACGCCAACCCCTATATAACCTCATGCTTTCATTGCAATAGCGACCTTGTATTCTCCTGTTATTATTAATTGACATCTCCTAAATCATAACAGCTGGTATCGGAGCCCGACCTTTCTCGGAACCTTTCGATTCTCAGGCTACTTAGTTAAGGGTGGTTAGAGGGGATTAGCACGGCTGCACAGCAGTTGCCTTGGGTCGTAAATATTTTTACGCCAGCAACTACAGCGTGTGCGCTAGCTTCTGCCCCGTCCTGACCACCATGGCCCTGGTAGATTCGACAGTAGAGGAAGAGTCCACCTCGACTGCTGCGAACCCTGCCCGGGAAACTGTGGACCTGCAAACATTAATGGAGCAGTTGAATAATTTGACAAGCGTCGTCAACAACCTCCGCGACGAGAACCAACAACTTCGCCAGGCGCAAGAAAGGCGTTCAGAGGAGCCGGGCGACGATGCTGAGGGGGGTGAGCAGCCATCGGCGCCAGTGGAGCTGGCATGACTAGCGGCAACAGCCCCGCGCTCGACAAGTGGCGGCGTGAGATATCAGCAACCCGCTCCTTTCGACCCAGCTAATAAAGGCGTGACGGTGCGGCAGTGGATATTCACAATGGATATCTATTTTAACGCGGCGAGCATCCGAGACGATCAGATGCGGATCAGCCATGCGTTAACACTGTTGCAAGGGGCCGCCCTACAGTGGTGGAAGGTCATCGTCGACTTAGCGTCAACTCGCACAGAAGGACAGCACGAGTGGTCCGAAGAATTCGGCGACGAAGACGAGGCAGACTTGCTGTTTGGTGCGACCCACATTCGCACGTGGGAACGTGGTGCGCAGAGCTTCGCAAGCGGTTTGAGCATGCTCCTGACTCAGACAAAGCGCGTGAGACTCTACGCATGTGGAAGCAGCTGGGATCTGTGTCCGAATACACCGCATCATTCTTGACATTGGTGGACAGATATGGCTACATGCACGAGTTGGAGAAGGTCAACAGGTACATGGGCCGGCTGAAGCCTGAAATACAGAACTAGATAAAACTGCAACGCCTTGCGAAGCGGTTACAAGACTTCATCCAACTCGATGAAGCCGCTGATTCGCTCCCGAAGCCGAGGACGAACTTCTACGACGGAGGTCGCCCTCGAGAACAGTACCAGCACGCCACAATAAAAGGGATGGACGCAGTGGATATTTACGCAGTTGCTCCGCAAAATACGGGGCTATGCTACCACTGTGGCCGACCGGGCCACATCCGACGCAACTGCCCAGAAATCGTAGCCACCCAGAATTCTATGGGGAAGAAGCCGGAGGAGCGACCGGGAAATGGGTCGCGTCAGTAAGTACCGGGCCCCTTACTGACGGGCAGGCTTCTTCGCCCGAACCACACAGTCCCCACTGGGTCGTGATCTCGATTGCTGCAATCGATCGGACCCGGACGAAGAAGGGGGACGAAACTGCTGATCACCCAGTGTTGGTGTCAACGGGGTATTGCTGAAGATTTTCGTGGATGGAGGCGCGAGTCATAGCCTCATACAACTGGACAGGGCTAAAAAATTGGGTATCCCTTTATTCAAGTGTCTACCCGAAATTGATGCAAGACTGGTGGATGGAACACCGCTCGCCAAACGGGAGCGAGTGGAGCACGTCAGTTTTCATTGCGGGGAGCACGTAAATTTTCGGATGGGGCTGCTGGTGACTACACTCGACGGGTGCGACGTGCTGCTGGGACGGGATTGGCTGCAATGGTACAACCCAAGGATCGACCGGACGACAGGCAGTTGCAGCATAAAACTCGATGGGACCTACCGCGAAAACCGAAATGGACGGGACCCCGCATGCGAAGTACCCAAGTCCACGCTATCACTTTCAAGCGCGCGATAAAAGCGGGAGCTGCAGCGTACGCCATCGATCTTCGCGAGGTGACGTCGCCGACCACGGCCGAAGATATCGCGAAGCTGTGCGAGGCCGTCCCTCCGGATTTAGCAGACCTGATTCGAAAATACCCCTAAATTTTCCCGGACGACCTGCCCGCTGGACTTCCGCCAAGCCGACCAGAAGACCACCGCATCGAGCTGGAACAAGGCGCCCAACCGGTGGTGCAGCGACAATTTCGGCTCAGCCAACCAGAATTGGAAGAACTACAGCAGCAACTGGATTACCTTATGACGAAGGGTTTTATCCGGCCCAGCACGTCCCCATACGCCGCCCCGATACTGTTCACACCGAAGGAGGATAGTGGATTCCACATGTGGATCGACTACCGCGCGCTCAACAGAATCACAATCAAGTCGCGTTACCCGATCCCACGAGCTGACGAACTACTCGACCAACTTCGCGGAGCCAAGTTCTTCTCGAAAATCGACTTGCGAGGAGGATACAACCAAATTCGCGTCGCCGCCGACGACTGTCACAAAACCGCTTTTCGCACACGATATGGCAGCTACGAATTCTTAGTGATGCCTTTCGGCCTCACGAACGCGCCCTCGACATTCCAGATAACCATGAACGGTATTTTCAGGGGCTCTTGGATAAATGCGTTATTATCTACCTCGACGACATCCTAATCTACAGCCGCAGCAGGGAGCAGCACTTACGGGATCTTGACGCAGTCTCCATGCTGCTGCACAAGAATTGCCTCATCACGAAAGGGTCTAAGTGCAACTTTCTTAAGCAGGAGTTGGAGTTTTTGGGCCACGTCATTTCTACAGAAGGAGTAAAGTCATCACCGACGCTAGCGATATCGCCATCGGCGCAGTTTTCCTACAGGATTTTGGAGACGGATTACAGCCGGTCGCCTACGAATCACGGAAGCTGTAGGGTGCGTAAAAAAACTATACGGTACACGACAAGGAAATGCTGGCGATCGTCCACGCGTTCAAGACCTGGCGATGCTACCTGACAGGCGCTGACGTCACGGTGCGGACCGGCCACAAATCCCTTCAGTACCTGCGAGCCCAACCGAATCTCAACCCGTGACAAATCCGATGGCTCGATTTCCTCAAGTCGAATTTCCACTACACCGTCACCTACAAACGGGGCGCCAACAATATTGCCGATGCCCTGACCCAACCTACAGCCCATACTGCCGCCATACTAGTTGCCCAGACCAGCCCATTACTTACCGGACTATTTACCCACGGCTACAAAATCGACCCTTTCTTCCGCTCTGCTATCCATCAACAGCATACGACCGCCACCGGACACTATTTTAATAAGCGCGATACTTCTCGCATCGGTGGTGCCTGGTTATGATTTACTTCGTACCCTTCTAATCCAGGAATCCCACGACAACCCTACCTCCAAGCATTTTGGCGTCGACAAAACTATAAAGATGTTGCAGCAGAATTATTACTGGCCGAACATGGCCGATGACGTGCGCAAGTACGTGTCCTCCTGCACTGCCTGCCACATTATGAAATCGTCGCATCAGCGAGCAGTCGGACTACTACAGCCGTTGGATCCGCCCGAGCTCCCTGGCAACACGTCACGATGGACTACGTGACAGGACTGCCAGTCGGTCCCAGCGGAAATGATGCCATCCTGGTGGTCGTGGACCGACTCACGAAAATGGCGCACTTCATCGCCTGCCAACAGACCATTACAGCCGAACAAACTGCGCAGCTGTTCATCGCGAACGTCATCCAACTGCACGGACTGCCCTCCGCCATCATCTCAGACCGAGACCCGAAATTCACATCGAATTTCTGGCGCCACCTGTGGGACCAATTCGGCACCAAACAACAGTTTTCCTCCGCCTACCACCCACAGACCGATGGGCAGACCAAACGAGTCAACCAAACCATGGAGCACTTTATTCGAACTACCTGTACTGACCCACAGACATGGGAGAAATCCCTTCCGCTGCTGGAATTCGCGTATAATAACGCGCCCTCCGCCACAACCCACCAGTCCCCATTTTTCCTCGACTACGGACAAGACCCAGTGGTACCCTCTACCATGAACATCGAGACACCCGTGCCCTGGTCCTAGAAATTTGCTGAAGACATTCTCGCCGCTCGAGAAAAAGCAAATGAGGCCATCAGGAAAGCCAACCTGATCGCAAGCCGACAAGCCGATCGCCATCGACGTGATGTCACTTACAAAGTGGGAGATCTCGTCCTACTCGACACCCGCAATTTGCGGCTGCCGATCCCGAGCAAGCTCCGACCCAGATTCTGCGGACCTTTTCAAGTGCCCAATATGGTGACACCTGTCACTGCTCACCTCCGATTTTCGGCTGATTGGCATCACCACCCGTCTTTCCACGTCAGCCTCTTACGGCCCTACGTCCCCAATTCGTCAGAATTGGCACGCCAACGTGGTGTACCGCAGCTGACGCCCCTGCAGGAACCGACGACCGAACCCTTGAAAATTCTCGGCCATCGAGTCACAACGCAGCTGAACCGTCGGATGGTTGACTTCCTCGTCCGCCGGCACGATCGCACGTCAAAAGATGACAGCTGGATGCCGCTCATTGAACTAAAATCACATCCGATTCTAACAGCGTACTACAACCGTCGGAAAGTTTCCCATGCCCGAGGACTCGTTTAGGAGGGGGGGATAGTGTAAGGAATTTCCATTCCTTACTTAGTCGTCCGTTACCGCATACACCCGAACACCTTGACTCGTCACGTTCGACCTTCATTCTCGGCCCAACCCTTTCCCGAGTCGTGTCCGACACTGTCGCCACATTGTCGAACTTGCCCACGTTCCGAGGTTATCGCCCTAGTACGCCAACTCCTATATAACCTCGTGCTTTCATTGCAAAAGTGACCTTGTATTCTCCCATTATTATTAATTGACATCTCCTAAATCATAACACCCTGCCTAACCATTACCGATCGTCACTTCAACCTTCTGACTTGGAGGGCATCTCACTCAACCGCAATCCAACGTATGCTTGGGAAATGCCATGGTTGCTTGAACTTGAACCGGGAAAATTACTGCCGCGGACTGTCCACAAACTTTCATAGTTTCGTGGACAGGCCCTACTTTCATGGACACCACATCGAAGTTTTGCTTCTCCCATGGACTCCGTCAATACTTCCATGGACACACGCATATTCGCCGTTAAAAAAGAGTATTCAGCAATGTACAAGTGATCACGTGCACAAAATAAGAAATAATCCAGACTATCTGTCCGTCGCGAGTAATCGCGAGCTACAATGTCGGATACCAGTTCGGAAACAAAATCTTGGAGCTTTTCTGGGAAGAGTTTGTAGCCGCACTCTAAGATGCAGTTAACTTTCTGAAAATAGTTGGGCTGAAAAATTGTTGGGCTGAAAAAATAACACACTTTCCCAAAATTGTTGTTGGGCTGAAAAAAGCCCTTAGGATCTTTCCAGAGATGAAGTCCCACTTGTACAAGGTGTTTGAGTAGTGCAGCGGAAGTGTTGAGTAGTTGAACCCTTGCACTAGTATGGAAGAGCAAGTGATTGATTAAAAGAAACAAGCATGCAGCAATATATAGAAAATAGGAAATAGAGCAGTTGTAGAATACAGTTGAAGAAACGGTTATCGAGTCGCACAACGACTCGATCGATGGTTCGGTTACCACCCTTGTAGTCGTAACGGTCAGTCGCAACCTCCGGTTGCGATCCTTTGAGTCCCTTCGTCCTTTCGTGTTATTTCGTCCAACCTCCTCGTGTAACCTCCGTTGACTCGCGTACTCGATACAACATTTCCTTCGAGTGTAGTGTTACACTTTAGAAACGCTTAAGTCCTCGAGGTATTTGCAATACTCCCCTTCATTTCTGGAGTACTGACGTGTTCGGATTCGGTGACGTTTATCTGCCCGGTAAGCAGCATGAAGTAATCGAACTTTGCCTTCGCCAGTTTCTTCGTCATGTAATCTGCAGCCATTTCTGTTGTGGGGCAGTAACTGAGTTGAAGTCTCCCCTTCACGATTTCATCCTTGACGAAGAAATACCGCAGGGTGATGTGCTTGGTTCGGTTGGCGAACCCGTTTTTGTTCGCGATTTTGATCGCGGATTGGTTGTTGCAGAATAACGAGAAGGCGGGCATGGTCGTAATTTTTGCTTCCTCGAGCAGCTCCTGTAAGTAAAGTCCCTCTTTGGTCGCAGAGCAGAGAGCGATGTATTCCGCTTCAGGTGAGGATAGCGCAATTAGTTCCTGCTTGCTCGATTGCCAGGAAATTGTCCCGATAGGCTCTAGTCGGTAGATGTAGCCCGTTCTGGAGCGACGATTCTCCCTATCTCCCGCGTGGTCGGCGTCGACATAGCCGACTAGCTGTACAGACGATGGCGTTACTTTGCTATAGGTAAGTCCGGTCGTCGGCGTAGAGACGAAGTAGAGCAGTGCCCGATTTAGCTCCTCGAGATCCTCTTGCTCCGGCTGCTTCAGGTGTGTCGCCAGTTGGCTCGCGCTGTAGGAAAGATCCGGTCGGCAGGTTAGTGCTGCGAATAGTAGACAGCCGAGCTTCTGCTGATAATCCTGGATTTGTTTCGCGGGGAGCTTCACGGAGGTTTCGCTGTTGTTCCCGTAGCGATAGGGAGTCGCGACTGCGACTAGCGTTAGGCCGAATTTCTTCGCGACAATGCCCGTGTATTTTCCGGCGTGTAGGTAGAACTCCGAGTCGTCTTCGACGATGTTTAGACCTAGGTACTGGCTCACGGTGTCTGACACCGTGAGTGTTAAGTCACTCCTCAGCTCCCCTTCGAGCCGGGTGGCGACGTCGGTAGTGGAGCCGACGTAGAGCAGGTCATCGATGTAGACGATGAGTAGGATGAAATCCCCCCCTTTCTGTAGTCGGTACATGCCTTGATCGTGCGGCAGCTGCAGAAAACCGATCCTGACGAGGCGGTCGTGAAGGTGCTGCTGCCAGAGCCGCGGGGCTTGTTTAATTCCGTAAAGGGATTTTACCAGCTGGCACACTTTTGTGGGATCGTCGATGAATCCGTGGGGCTGCTCGGCGAAGATTTCGGCGTCCACAGGTGCGTACAGGAAGGCGTTGGCGACATCGATCTGGCGCAGTGGTGGCTTTTTCGTGGCCGCGACGGCGATCAAAATGCGTAGGGAAGTATGTCGGGAGACTGGGGCGAATGTCTCCGTGTAGTCGGTCCCATATCGCTGGTCGAATCCTCGTACGACCCAGCGAGTCTTGAAACAGTCGATGGAGCCATCCGCATTAGTCTTGATGCGGTACACCCATTTCCCCGAGAGCACATTCTTCCCGTTGGTTTTTGTTGCAGGTACCAGCTTCCACGTATTTCGGCCTTGCAGGGCCTTCAGTTCTTTTTCCATTGCTTCCTTCCATTTCGCCTTGTGTTCCCCCCCCCAGAGCCTGTGACAGAGTCGATGGCTCGCGCGGTGACGGCGGTGGCGGGCTCTGGACGGCAACCCATAGTCCAAGTATCTGCAGGCCCGTGTGTGTGTGTCGAGGGGAATTGTCATTCTTGGGATAAGCTGCTTCGTCACCGTCTTCGGGGTCGGGTAAGAAATTGGGTCCGATGCGTTCAGAGATATTTGTGTCGATCGGTTGATGTGTAGTGTAACCTTGGTCAGCGAAGTGGTAATAAGTGTTGAGGTTGTTACTATCGAGAGGATTGTCGTCGTCGAGTGGAATGGGCACGGAGCAGTAAGGGAGTGGTCCGGCAGCGTCCGAGGCTTCAGGTACGTCTTCTTCTGCTGCGTCAGCTTCGGCGGCACGGTCGGCGAAGGACCGATGGCCTTCGAAGCCGTCGGTGGGGTCGTGTGTATTATCCAGCTAATGTTGCAGCGTCAGTCGCTCGTAGAAGATTACATCACGTGAGGCCACGGTGGTTTTGTCATGAATGTCGAGAAGTTTCCATGCTTGGAAATGTTTTGCGATGCCGAGGTGTAGTCCCCACCGTGCTCGTTGAGACATTCGACCTGCTCGGGTTGTGTGGGGTCTGTACTGTACCATGCAGCCGAAGACTCGAAGTAATTTTGTGCTGCCCTATTTTCCTGTTCACACCAGGTGCGGTGATGCGCTGTTGGGAAGTGATCACGAGGACAGCAAATTGTGCAGGTGGACTGCATGCGTCATCGCGTGAGGCCAAAGCGTGTTGGGCAGTCTCGTCCCCAGGAGCAGCTTTTGCATCGTCGTCTGCAAGGTTCTGTTCATATTCTCTGCGACCCCCTGCCGCTGGTGAGCGTAGGGCAGGGACACGAGGCGTCTGATGCCTCTTTCTGCCAAGTAGTTCCTGAATCGTTGTGACTGGTACTCCAGTGCTCCGAATGACTGGAAACTTTTGAGTTGCGAGCCCGATTCTCGTTCAGCGATGGGGAGCCACGTCGTGAAGGCTTCGAAGGCTTGATCTCGTGTTTTGAGGTTGTAGTGCCAGACGTATCGTGTTGCTGCGTCGATGAACCTGATGACATAGTTGTACTCTGCTTCACTGTTGTCTCGAGGCATATTTAAGATGTCGTTGTAGACCATTCGTATATTTTTTTACCAGCAGTCACTGACTAACCGTGGAATCCGACCGACTAGCCGTGTGACGAACTCACTCATTCTGATGGTTCATAGCGTTCCACTGACCATACGTAATAGCGTGGACCCTAATACTGAGCGCGGATGTACTTTCCCTTCAACTAATACCGCTTCGTCACAATCATTCAAATGAATTTTGAGGATCGCTTCAGAGTTTCTTTGAACAGGCGAAACCGATAGCGGACTTGGTGGCTTGCAATTACTGTAGCTTGCGGCTATTTGCGAGGGACTTGATTACGCTTTTTTTGGTTGCGGAGCAACCTATTACGATCGATTTTGCCGATTTTTTTTTTCACTCAAAAGTTTGGATGGAAAACCTTTGCACAATAAAATATGACCTGCAGTTTTTGTTCTCTTCCTATGAATGTAACAAAATGCTAGAGGTGTTTATTCTATGATAGGAATCAAATGCATATATTTTGAAATAATATTTGCATTATATTTGGTTGATTTCTGGTGTACTGTGAAATTTTGGCAGGCCTCTTGTTTGATTGCATCACATCGTTGTGTACGGATCCAATCGAGTCGTGCAAGAATATTCATGTCATCATTCATGACATGAATTTTTTTTTTTATGATGATGTGACAGTGAAAAACTCAAACTCTAAGCTACCGCTTCCCCAGCGCTAGCATGGGGGGGAAGTCAGCAAGCCTAGTGTCTGAATGATGGAGCAACGCAATCTGTAATGTTCAAAAAAAGAACCAAAACCTATCAAATCCAGTTCGAGACAGAAACTCAAGGAGCTCGCCTGTGAACCGTTTGTGATTTGATAAGCATGCTTTCTTTTTTTGAAATACAGACATACATTGCTGTGGATCGAGAATGAGAGCAAATAACAGCAGCATGACACATCAGGCCAAACACAGGACGCCAGCAATTATAAGAATATAAAGCTGAAAATGAGATAATTGAACATCCCAACGAATTACAGCAAAACGCCGTAGGGAACTCATAAATGCGTTTACAAGAAAACCTGCTCAAAATTAAAGTGGATATTATATTAGGCATTGCGTATGAAAGGAGTGAACAACAAGCAGCTAGGGCGAGAACGAATGGGCATGGGAAGTTTAACACAAAATGTGATGGTGAAAGGAAAGAGACGAAGAGAGAGAAGTTGAAAGAGAGGTAGAGAGAGGCAAAGAGGGAGAGAGAGAGAGAGAGAGAGAGAGAGAGAGAGAGAGAGAGAGAGAGAGAGAGAGAGAGAGAGAGAGAGAGAGAGAGAGAGAGAGAGAGGTAAAACGACATGCAAGGAGGGGGGAGACGGCGGGCAAAGAAGTGGTTACGACGGACTAGGAGGGTGAAAAGGCGGGCAAAGGAGAGGGGAGACGACAGATGAGAATCCGTACCGAGTACCTAAGCTGAAAGAGACCATTTACGTTTCCTCTACTAGCTTGAGGAAAAAACGAGAGAAGAAACATAGAGAAACTAGTAACATACGACTACACGAAAATGTCATCAAGCCACTCTTAATGCCGACCTGGAGTAGTCTGTCGTACAGCTGCGATAAGAAAAGGCAGTCGTAGCTGCTGTCCATGTTGCTGCCTAATCACCAGATCTAGAATCACGAATTGCTGGAAGTGGGGAAGAGAAAAACGTGAGACAGAAGTATAGAGGAGGAAGAATCGAGCATAAGGAATTCACGTTTCTGCAGCTCTGAAAGAAGATTTGTTTTTTTCTCGGTCAGAAAGTGCCCCATCGCACTGAAATTCGCGTAATCGTGTTATTTAACCAAAACTATCGGTAGTGTAACTCAGAAATTCGAGTGTGTAACGCGTAATGCATCAAGTGGCGAGCTCGGGGGTTTTGCCTCTTATTGACGGGAAAAAAATCAGCATTCTGTGGCGAGTGTTGCTAGGCTGGTGTCATTGCCACGTCGGATTATATTTCCGCTGGCAGTTACGCGTGACGAATCTCGCCACTGGGAAAAAAAAAACAGCATTGCCAGGTGGCCAGATTCGCTCGCCACAAGTCAACAGTGGCCACAGTCAACAAATAATTAAACAAAATGAAAACGGAAACTCCCGACGGCTGGGCATTTGGCGGAAAGGTAAAAAAAAAAAAAACAATCCAAACGCACACAAAACAAAAGAAACATTACGGAAACAGGTCTACAGTTGAGCAATAAGGAACAAAATTATTCAAGAAACTGTACAAGCAGAAACGAACAACAGCGTGGCACGATTTAAGAACAGAATCGGACGATGAATAGCTTAAAGCCCATTTCTATATAGTGTAAAAAATGTAGAAACTCAATGATATGTCCTACTTGTATTAGATGAATGAACATTGTGATTGCATGTAATTTTATTAATGCACTATAACACAAATCATCTATTGAATACTTACATAGTATATGTTTTAATCCATTGTTAGAAGCTTACAGATACTTATGCTTTGAAGTTATACATATATATGCGGGTAATTTTAAACACAATAAATATATCTATATAAAAATATTCCGCAACCCTAAGACGATTGCGTCGTCTTTTTTTTTTCGTCAGCAACTGTACAGTTCTGTATGTTTTTGTTTTTGTTTTTTTTTCCAGATTCGCGTGTGTCCATGGAAGTAAGCCTGGAGTCCACGAAAGTATTGACGGAGTCCACGGGAGAAGCGAAACTTTGATGTGGTGTCCATGAAAGTAGGGTCTGTCCACGAAAGTATGAAAAGTTTCGTGGATAGTCCGTGGCAGTAAATTTCCCTCTTGAACCGCTATCTCTCATTGACCTCCATAAAAGACGCTCCTTGCTTTTAGCGATGAGGGACACACCAATTAAAATACTTTTCCTGCTCTTTAGAGTAGCAACAGATCGTGCGAAAGAAAGTACACGCGGCGCATGTTGCACGAAGTTGTGACAAGCCATAGCAATACACGCCTTACGGACACAGTAGTCTGTTATGAACCGCGCGTAGTCACGCGACGATTCTCCTCTCCACACCTGATGGCCGAACGAGTGGCTGCTGCCGTGCCACGTGTCGTGTCGCAATTGAACGAGTTAGGCGCGTTCCCGAGCGACACGTGGGTGGAAGGCGCGCTTCGGCACCTAGTAACCTCAGACCCATCTCTTAATCTACCCGTCGACACAGCGGGTGGAGGAAGAGAATCGGGTCGAGCGAGGGGAGTGGTAGCAGGGGGATCCGGTGCGGTTGGCGGGGAGGCAGAGCGGCAGACGGAGCGGGAGGCATGGCGGGAGGTGGTAACCCGATGCATGGCGTTACTTCTGCAGGCGGATCTGCGAGCCGTGGCGTCCAATAGAGGCTGCTTGCCCGCTAACGTGCAATCCATGCACGACCAGACGCTGCGAGGAAGCTTCCTTCTCCAGGTGGGAAGAAACTCCGTTTTGAGGCGTCTAAAAACAGGCGGGGAGGTTGCTGTGTGGTTGCTTGCCAGGAGCCACGCGATCTGAGGTTGCTTGCCTGCTTCTGTGACCTGCTACCTCTTACCTGCTACCTCTTACCTGCTACCTGTTACCTGATACCTGCTATCTGTTACCTGTAACCTGTGTCCTGCTACCTGCTACGTGCCATCTCCTACGTGCTACCTGTTATCAGGTTTCTCTATGCCTGCCCCTGCCCCTCAACCTCTCCCACTCCCTCTCCCTCTCTCCATTCCCATCCCCATCCCCATCCCCATCCCCATCCCCCATCACCGTTCCCCCCCCATGACCGCAGGTGGACGAGGTGGTTGACATAGCAGTGCCCATCCGATTCCGCTACCCCCCATCTCCTGCCGCCGCTGCCCGCACTGCCGCTGGGCGGGGGGGAGGAGGCCGGGCCCGGGGGCAGGGGCTGGGAAGCGGACAGGGGGAAGACGGCGCGAGAGGAGCAGACAGGACGGGCGGAGGGATGGGGGAGGAGCAACAGTGGGGGGGCGGAGGCGGAGGGGGAGGGGGAGGGGGAGGGGGAGGGGGAGGGGGAGGGGGAGGGGGAGGGGGGGGGAGGGAGGGGGGCAGGGGCGGCGGTGTTTGAAGGTGCAGCTGACGGATGGTGTGCAGGCAGTGTGCGGCATGGAGTACCGCCATGTGCCTGCTCTTTCGCCCTTGATGCCTCCTGGATGCAAGGTGATTGCTGTGCGGTGCTGTAAGGTGCTGTGAAGTGCCTCGAGGTGTTGTGGGCGCTGTATGTGTGTGGTGGGGGGGCAGGTGAGAGAGGAGGCGGCGGTGTTTGAAGGGGCAGCTGACGGATGGCGTGCAGGAGGTCTGCGGTGTGGAGCATCGCCACGTGCCTGCTCTCTCTCTCACCGTTGATGCCGCCTGGATGCAAGGTGTGCTCGCTCTCAGGTGCCTTGAGGTGCTGTCAGGTGCTGTCAGGTGCTCTCAGGCGCTGTCAGGTGCTGTGAAGTGCTGTGC
Source organism: Closterium sp. NIES-67 (assembly GCA_027943415.1). Classification (NCBI taxonomy): domain Eukaryota; kingdom Viridiplantae; phylum Streptophyta; class Zygnematophyceae; order Desmidiales; family Closteriaceae; genus Closterium; species Closterium sp. NIES-67. Next base: position 38,770 of record BQMB01001024.1, read on the forward strand.
GGTTGGGTTGCTTGCAGATGAAAGAGGAGGCGTGGGGTGGTGTGGAGGGGTTGTTAGGGTGGCTTGGAAGTATGTGGGTGAAGCCAGGTGCTGTGCGGTGATGCTCTACGGTTGAGAGAGAGCGGTCATTACGTTGGCTACGACGGGGTAAAAAGTGGGAAGGAGGGAGGAGGGTTGCTTGCAGGCGCAGGAAGGCTTAGGAAGGCGAATAAACGTTCGTGGGTGACTTTTGGGCAGAGTGGATGCGCTCACACTCTACTTTCTCTTCTGTTTCCCCATTCGTTTTTCCACTCCCATTCTCACCCTGTTGTTTGGTTCACTCTCCCTCCCTCTTTCTCTCCCCCTATCTTTCTCGCCTCTCCCTCCCTCCCTCCCTCCCTCCCCCCCTCCCTCCATCCCTCCCTCCCTCCCCCCCTCCCTCCCTCCCTCCCTCCCTCCCTCCCTCCCTCCCTCCCTCCCTCCCTCCCTCCCTCCCTCCCTCCCTCCCTCCCTCCCTCCCTCCCTCCCTCCCGCTCTCCATCTTCCCTCGTTGTTTGGCTGCCCTTTTCTTGCTGGATAAAGGCAGGTGATTCTACGAGACGTGCTTGTAAGGAGGGGCCTGCTGTTGCTGCTGCCTGAGCTCGTGCAAGTCTTAGGAGGCCACGTGGCACACCTAGAGGCTGCCAGGTGTCGCATCGCCGACCACTTCTCACGCCCCTCTCGCCCCCACTCACTTGCACGGTAGGTGTGGGTGTGGGTGTGGGTGTGGGTGTGGGTGTGGGTGTGGGTGTGGGTGTGGGTGTGTCTTGCCCCTTGCGTTACTGCTTGCTTGGTGCGAGCATGGATGCCTCGCCTCTCCTCGCGTCGCGTGCGTGTCTGTGTGAGTATGCGAGTTTTTTCTTATGTCCCCCTTTCCCCTCTTTTGCCACTACCTCGCATATTCAAACCTCCGAGAGAAGATCCGTGGGTGCTGTCGGTGAAATCTAGAGAATATACTGTGGCAACCTACAACCAACAGTCAGGGGCATGGTCCTCTTTTCCGTTTCTGCATGTCTGATGTGTCCCTAGGAGCAAGGTAGCGCGCTGACGAAGAGCAGATTGAGCACCTCCGCGCGACATGCAAAGTTCAGGAGTCTTCGTGACATAAGAACTGCCTCAGAAATCGCTGGACACTTTGTGCCATCCCAACCTCGTTCCCTCATGATTTCTTTCTCACGCCTCAAGCTCTCCCTCCCCCCATGCATGCACTCTTCCCAGTGGTCGTCTCGCTGCTCGCTCCACCCTGGAAACCACCACTCACATGCGAGCACAAGAGGTGGCTTGGCTTGGTCTCGAGTTTCCCAAACCCTGATTTCTCTTCTGAACCACCCTCTCTCCCTCCTCTCAACCTTCCCCAAACCCTCTCTCTCCCCCTCGTTCTCCCCCCATGCATGGTTCTTTCCCCAGTGGTCGTCTCGCTGCTCGCTCCACTCTGCAAACCACCACGCACATGCTAGAACAAGAGGTGGCTTGGCCTCCCCACCTTCATGCCTCTCCTGCGCCACTTTCTGTGTCTCACCCCCGTCTTTCTCCCCAAATGTATGTATTCCCGTCAGCGGTCGTCTCGCTGCTCGGTCCACTCTGGAGACCACCACTCAAATGCTAGCACAAGAGGTGGCTTGGCCCCCAGATTCTGATGCCTCTGCTGCTGGTGTTACTACTGATGCTGATGCTGCTGCTGCTGCTGCTGCTGCTTCTGCAGCTTCTGCGGCTGCTGCTGCTGCTGCTGCTGCGTATGCTCGCGCCCCTGCCTCTAACCAAAGTCATCCTCACAGTCGCAACAATTTTGCTTCTCCTGCTGCCGCTGCTGCCGCCGCTGCTGCCGCTGCTGCTGCTGTTGCGACGCATGCTGGGGTTAATTCTTCCGGTGCTGGCTCAAACCAGGCTAGCCGTGCCTACGTGGCCCCATCTTGGCGTGACACGTCACCATCCTTGCCACATCAGCAGCGCCCACATCAGCAGGAGAATCAACAGCAGAATCCGCAGCAGAATCAGCAGCAGAATCCGCAGCAGGAGACGGGGCAGCAGCAGAACGGGTGGAGGAATGGGTACCAGGCGAATGGGCAGGCAGGGAGGGGGGGCATGAGGGGAGATAGACGGGCAGAGGGAGAAGAGGTGGAGCGACGGGGAGAGGGGGGGGAGGAAGATATGGAGGAGGAAGAAGAGGTGATAGGAGCTAGAGTAGGGAGGAGGAGGGTGGGGGTGGGGAGGCGAGGGCGTGTGGTGAGAGGGCGAAGAGTGGTGTTAGATGAGGAGGGGGATGGGGAGGGCGGGAGAGAGGCGGGAGGGCGGGTGAGAGGGGAGGAGAGGGGTGACCAAGGGGCGGAGAGGAGAGAAGGAAATGGAGGAGGGAATGAGGAGGTGGAGGAGGAGGATTCGGTGTGGAGGGATTGGAGTGATGGTGGAGTGCTGGGGAACCATCCTTCACGCTCTGATTCTTCTGCTCGTCCCGCTTCTGCTCCCACTGGTGCTTCTGCTGCTACTGCTGCTGCTGCTTCTGCTGCTTCTCCTGCTCCCTCTCTTTTCGCTGCTACTGGGCGTGTGGGTGTGAAGGAGAGAGTAGAAAAGATGGAGGTCGTAGACTTGACCGAAGACAATGATGCTGACGATGGTGATGATGGTGTTGCCATGGAGATGAATCGGCAACCAGCAGCAGCAGCAGCAGCAGCCGTAGCCGCAGCCACAGCACCACCACAGTCACCAGCAACAACGGCTGTGGATGCTAGAGCGACAACAGCAGCAGCACCCAAGCAAGCAGAACCAGCAGCAGCAGCAGCAGCAGCAGCCGTAGCCGCAGCCACAGCACCACCACAGTCACCAGCAACAACGGCTGTGGATGCTAGAGCGACAACAGCAGCAGCACCCAAACAAGCAGAAGCAGCAGCAGCAGCAGCAGCAGCCGTAGCCGCAGCCACAGCACCACCACAGTCACCAGCAACAACGGCTGTGGATGCTAGAGCGACAACAGCAGCAGCACCCAAACAAGCAGAACCAGCAGCAGCAGCAGCAGCAACAGGGGCAGCAGCGGCAGTGGCAGCACAAGGAGGGGAAGTGTTTGCGTACCTGGCGGATGTGGTTGGGGAAGGGGGGGAAGAGGAAGGAGCAGGAGCAGGAAGGAGTGGCAAGCTGCTTACTGTGAAGGTATATCAGTGGGTAGGGTTGGGTAGGGTTGGGTTGGGCTGGGTTTGGCATGTTTTGATTGGGTTTGGCTGGGTTGTGTAGGAAATGAAGGAGTTCAGCTACCGCACCCCTGGTGTGATGCACAGCCCCCATAACCCTCCCTCCCTCCCTGCACGCCATACTCCCTTCTATGCTCTGCACGCCCCTTACCCACTTCCCTTCTGAGTGTGTGGCAGTGTGTGGTGGTGGGCGTGATGTGAAGGAGTTCAGCTACCGCATCCCTAGTGTGGTGCGCCTGGTGCCATGCGCAACAACCACCCACCTCCCTGCCGCCTGTCCTTTCACTCCCTTCCTCTCTCCCCTTTTGCCCTCTCCCCAGTGTGTGGTGGTGGGAGTGAAGGAGTTCAGCTACCGCACACCTGGTGTGGTTCGCCTGGTGGTGTATGTCGACGATGGCTGCTCACTCATGCCCGCTGCCGTGCATGCTGCGGTGAGTTGTGACAGGTTAGGCTAGGGGTATGGCAAGGAGTAGCTTTCTCTTTCCCAAGAGTGAGCGTAGGTGGATGAAGGCTGGTCGCTCATGCCCGCTCCCGTGCGCACTGCAGTGAGTGGGGCAGTGGTGCAGTGCGGTGAGTTGAGTTGTAGTGCGTAACACAGTAACAGGGTTAGGGGTGGGTTTCTCTCATTCAAGAATGTGCTCTATGTGGATTCTGGCTGCTCGCTCATGCTGCTGGCTGCCGTGCATGCACTCTGTGGTGAGTGGGAGATGAGGGGCGGATTCTTCACCACCGCTTTACACACTGTACGTTTCACACTGTACACGGTATACTGTATACTGTGTGCTGTACTCTGTACACTGTACAGGGTATACTGTATATACAGTGTGCTGTACTCTGTACATTGTACATGGTATACTGTATGCTGTATGCTGTATGCTGTACTCTGTACACTGTACACGGTATACTGTATACTGCATGCTGTACTCTGTATACTGTACACTGGAGTTTGTGGAAAAACATCACGCTGCCTAAGGATGCCATTTCTTATCACTCGGCTCCCTGTACCCTGCCGGCGGACATGGACATCCACCTTGCGCTTCCCCTTCTCCTCGCCGCCAGCTCCCCCATCCTCCTCCCCATCCCCCTTCTCCTCCGCCACAACGTCGTCGTCATCACCCTCCTCCTCCTCAGCCACCTCCTCATCCCCCTCCTCATAGGCTGTCCGCACCCCCTCCGCCGATGCTCGGATCCGCCAAGCATCCCCGTCCTCCGCCTTGTCCCTAACGGCCGCCTTGCCAGCAAGGGCGGGCTCCATTGCGTCGGCCGCGCCACTCCCCTGCGTCCCAATCCCGCCGTTGCCTGGGGCTCCTCCCATGTTCCCGTCGCCTTCCACCCCTAGCGAGGTACCCGCCTTAATCCCCTGCAGCTTCGCGAATGCCGCCTCCGTCATCATCCTGCGCTGCGCGCGTGCTTCCTTGCCCGTCAATGCGTGCGCCCCAGTCTGAGCATCCGGTTCATCCTCGCGGCCGCGACCCACGCCACCACCACTCCTACCGCCCCCACGCCCCGCACCTGCTCCACCCTGCTTGCCCATCGCGAGTTGTTAAAGCGCCTCCTCAACCTAAACCCGAAACCCTAACGCGGCCGATTCGATGCGCGTCGCGCGATAAACTCTGCAACTTGCGGCTAAATAAGATACGCAATGCAGTAAACGGGAATGGCCGTGGGTCGTTGCTAGAATCTAGCTGGCGAACGGTGAAAACCCTTGCGACGCCACCAACGCGGCAAATGCGTGCGCGAATGACGTGGCTCGACTAAAAGGCCATGCGGCGCGCAATCTACTACGCGCCGTCTACAGATTTCAGCCACCAAAAACCGTGAGGAACGGTGGGTTTTGAAGTAGTCGGAGGTGTGTGCAAAGCCCTAAAACGTACTCTCAAACGAAAGAGATTTTGAGAAATGCGTTTTGGGGCTTTGCGATTTTTCCCTAAGTGCTGGCGAGATTTCGCGCTGCGATGTATTTCGACATCGCATGCGATTTAATTTTAATCGCAAATCGCGATTAAATCACGATTTTTGGCCGCGATTAAATTGCGATATAAATTAAATCGCGTGATAATTAAATCATCGCATCGCGCGATGAATTTAAAAAAAAAAATACATCGCCATCGCAAATCGCGATTAATCGCGATGCGATGCGATTTAAATTGCTCATGTCTACCTGCCGCTCCCTGCCGTTACAACCACCTGCCACCCCTTTCAACCCCTTCTTATCTCACCTCCTCCTCTTCCCCTCCCTCTCGCCCCGATCTTCTTTTTCTCTCCTGTCCTCTCCCTTCCCTCCCTCCTCTCCCTGCACCACGTGGACCACCTGGACCAGCAGATCGCCACACGCATGCTTAACAATGAATGTGCACCTGCGTTACCCACTCCCTTCCCCCTCGCCTTCCGTTCTCTTCCCTCCCCTCCTTCCCTGCACCATCGCCCTCTGGAGTTAGGTAGCCCGGCTGTTACACAAGGAAGAGCCGTCTCTGCTAGCCATCACCCACTCGCCCTCCCCTTTGCCTCCCCCATCATCGTCTCCTTGCAGTTCATTTCCCTCTCCGCACCCCTCCCCCTCCCCCCTCCCCCCCTTCTTCCCCCCTGCCCCTCTCCATCACCACCACCACCACCGCCACCAGGAGATAGCCCGACTGCTGCACATGGACGAGGCTGCTCTGCTGGCCATCACCCACTCGCCCTCCCTTCCCCCGCCCTTCCGCTCTGCCCTCATGCGCCTGCAAGGCTTCCTTGCTTCCTTTGAGGTGAGGGGATGCCATGGGGTAACTCGTTCGTCTCGTTTTCGACGTCTATCTTATATCCACTCCCGGCATGCCCACTGTCCATTGCCCACTGCTTCTTCCGCTGTTCATTGCCATCTTATATTCCGTCCCGGTATCGCGGCATGCCCGCCGTTCATTGCCGACTGCGTCCTGTCCTACTCACCACCACGCGTCTGCTTTGAGCCGCTAATAGAGAGAACCGGAGCGTTGCTGGTCTGCTTCATCTCTGTCACTCCTCTCTGCTTCTCCTTCCTCTTACTATTCTGTCTTTCTCCTCCCCATTACTCTGTCACCCTGTGTTACTCCTCCCCGTTACTCTGTCTTTCTCCTCCCCGTTACGGTATTCCTCTGTGTAACACCCGTTTCAGGGGCTTATCCAAGTCGGGTATTCACATCCGCAGCCCAACTCAGCCAGCACCAGTATCCGAGCCAACAAGGGGGGAGTGGGAGGGCAGCAAAGCAGAGCTAAGGAGTTGATGATATACCACATGAGCACAGGCTGCAGGGGGTTGGATCACAGGCTAATTCTGGATAGGGTGGCTTCTGCATGGGAGAGGTTCAAAAGTTGATGCAAGGTAGGGAGGGGGGATTTTGTGAAAGCAGATGCGTTGTCTTGGGTTTCACTTGTACATTTCCATGGCGTTGTGCTATGCTAATCATTTCATTCATCTCGTAGGCAGTGTTTCACTCATCATTTCATAATGGGCCCACCACCTCATCGTATACATGTTCTCTGACATAGCATGTGGTGTGGTACACATTGCAGAACCCTCCGCATACCGGTAGTATTCACGTTGCGTCTTCTTTGTTTGCTCCACGAGCTAAGGGCTCTTGTGCGATTGGGTGTATTGATTAGGGTGTTGCATTATCTTCTCGCGACGGCCCGCAGCGCGTATGCCTAACCAGTCTGCCCAAACCACATCTGCCGCGCATCTCCTCCGCCTCCCTCCCAAACCCCACCCCTTCTTGTCTCGCGCGAGTCCCCTCCTCCTTCCCCCCCCTCCTCCCCCCACCCGCGTATTCCCCCCCTGCACCGCACTGCACTGCAGCACCGCACTGCACTGCAGCACCGCACTGCACTGCAGCACCGCAGTCTGCAGCACTGCAGCATCCGCCCCCTCCACACCTTGCTGTCTTTCACACCCACCAAGCAGCGCCTTCCACGCACACTACGCTTTTCTCTCAGCGTTGCTCTTCTACAGCTTGTGACTTGCTCCTCCCCGGCTCGCCTCCTCGCCCTTGCCCGCTGACGCGCCACGCCGTTGTCTCAGCTCGAACCCTCGTCGTTGCCTCGAGTTTCCATCCGCGTCGAGGGAAGGGCGATTTAGTTGTAAACTTCCAGTCAATTCGTTCCCATATACAGAACGACTTACTAAGCGGCTTAGCATTGCATCAGCAGCAGCAGGGCTCGCAATCAGTTTCCGTCGAGCCGCAGCAGAAGCAGCAGCAGTAGCAACAGTAGCAGCAGCAGCGGCGGCGGCAACGGTGGAAGAAAATGTCGAGCTCTAATAATCCCCCAGACAATGCGGTCCACGCTAGCACTACTAGTACCAGTCCTACTCCTACTACAACTACAGTTACTAGCTCTAATCCGTTCGACCGCTTTCCAGACGACCTTCTCGTGCTGATGTTCCGCCACGTCATGCAACCACCCCCCGCCGCGGCGCCAGCAACAGCAGCAGCAGCATCACCACTGGCGGCAGCATCATCCGACTCCCCCCCCGTCTCCTCCCCCCCCGCCTCCCCGTTCGCCCACGCGCTTGTTTCCCGCCGCTGGCGCGATCTCGCGTACCTCGCCGTGCCGTCCCTCCGCCTCACGCGTCGCCGCGCGATCCGCGCATCGCAGATCCTCCGCACTCTCTCCCGCATGCCCAATCTCTCCGCGCTTCACATCGCCGTCTACCCCCCGGATTCCCTCTCTGACGCGTTTCTCGGGGAGATGGCTAGTGCTTGTCCCAGCCTCGCGAAACTTTGCCTGCTGCCCACGCAGGCGGACTCGTACACGGATCAAGGCCTCCATATGCTCTTTTCCCGCTGTACGCGTTTGAAGCGGCTGTCTCTCTGCTGTACGCAATCCATCACCGCGTTTCCAGGAAGCATATCGAATCTGACTGGGCTGGTCGAACTTAGCATTGCTTCGGGCAGCCTGCTGCAGTTACCTGAAGAAATCGGCGCGCTTCACGCTCTAGAAACTCTCCTTTTGGAATTAGATAGTCTCACGTCGCTGCCCGGAAGTCTGGGCAGCCTCAGCAATCTTCAGGACCTGCAGCTGGTGGAGTGTACCTCCTTATCCTCACTGCCCAATACACTCGGGCAGTTGGTGAAATTATCCTATTTCTGTGCCATGGGCTGTGAGGGGCTCCTTTCCCTGCCCGAGTCATTCTGCCATTGCTCTTCCTTAGACACCCTCGACCTCGCCCTGCCAAACCTTTCCGGGCTACCCGATAACCTTGGGCAGATGCGCAGCCTCCGCTCTGTAACCCTCTGCTCCTGCCATGCTCTTGACACCCTGCCCGCGTCCTTTACACAGCTATCCTCCCTGCAGCATCTGGACATAAGCGAATGCTTCCTGCAGCTACCGGACGACTTGGGGAATCTGACCAATCTGCGGAGGCTCATGCTGGCTGACTGCAGCGAGCTCACTCACCTTCCCTCCACTCTGCCGCAGCTCTCGCTCCTCCAGTGCCTTCGAATCACGGGCTGCAGCCAGCTTCTTTCCCTGCCCGAGAATATCGGGCAGTTGTCGGCTCTTGACGCGCTGTATTTGTGCAACTTGAGTGATCTCCAGTGCCTTCCGGAGTCTCTTGGGCAGCTACAAAACCTTCAGTTACTGAGGCTGCATGGTAATGACTCCCTTCAAACCCTCCCTCAGTCCTTCTCACAGCTTCCTACTCTGAATACCCTTGAGATCAGCAGCTGCAAACTTCTCTCCTCTCTGCCCGAAGACATCAGCTGCCTGCAGAACCTTCAGCAGCTGAGTGTCAGCTACTGCCCGACAATCTTGCAGCTGCCCGACAGCCTCGCTCTCTGCCCATCTCTCCAGCGCCTCTTCATCCGCTGCTGCTCCGGTCTCACGTGTTTGCCTGAGGAGATCGGCTCTCTCCTTCGGCTCCTGGAGCTCGAGGTGGATAGCTGCCGGGGCATTCGCAGTCTGCCGCTCTCCCTTGCTCTGCTCTCCCAGCCAAGGGATGTGAATTTAGAGAGGGTCGTTGTTAAGGGGTGCTGCAGGAAGTCGGATGTGGATCCGGTGATTCAACACTTCGTGGATGAAGAGGGTGTGGAGGAAGAGAGAGGGGAGGAGTGGGAGGGGGAGGGGGTGGAGGAGGACGATGATGATGATAGCGATGAGTTGGATGGGGATGAGGGAGTTGAGGAAGAGTCGGAGCGACGAGAGGGACGCGGGTGAGGCAGATTGATGTGATGACGTATAGAATACTAGAATAAAATATCAAGAAGAGAGAACACGGTATAGGTTTGGGGTTGTACTCTCTAGGAACACACACCTATTCTAGCCTACAACTTCTACATGCAAATGTATGTAAAGTTGACACACCCCCTAGGCTAGATACGAGGTAGTGCTGAGCGAGAAGCACACAGCTCAGGGCGGCACTACTACCGTAATCCCCCGGATAAAACACCCGCCGAAATTAAGCACCCCCTGGTGTTATATCCGGGAAAGGTGTTCTATTGAAAAATCCGCAATTATACACCCTCTTTTTGAGGGTTCCAGGAGAGCACCCCTCACCATTTTAGCCTTCCAGGGTTCCATTTTACCTCCAGGAGGCCAGTCTGAAAGATAAGTGTATAGAGTACACAATCAAGGTCGTAGCAAGTGAGAGTCTACAAAAACTAGACCAAGCTGCAAACAGTGGCGTTGATGATCTCTAGGCACAAGTGCCTTAGTAAAGATATCAGCTGTGTTGGCACCTGAGGCCAAGTGTACTACGCGAGCCTGGCGGTGCTGCTGTAGCTCGCGCAGGAGGAAGTACCGCAGCTGGATGTGCTTCCCTCTGCCCTCAAGTCGTGGCTCCTGACACAGGAGGATCATGGCCCTGTTGTCAGCGTACAGCCCCGGGGCACAGCTAGGCCGCTCACCTAAGTCGGTGAGCAAGAAGGTCAGCCAGCGGAGCTCTTGTGCCGCCATCACACCGGCGTAGATCTCAGCCTCGCAGCTGGACTGGGCAATAGATGAGGAGCGAGTGGACCTCCACGAGATGGCACATGAACCAAGGCTAAAGCAGTAGCCCTGGAAGAACCTGAAGGTCTCAACGTCGTCTGCCGAAGAAGCGTCTGTGTGCTCAGGAAGGACCACTGGCCTGTGTCCTCCCATCACTAACCCCATGCCCGATGTACTTGCCAGATACCGCAAAACCCTCTTAGCGGCCGACCAGTGCTGTGGTCGGTGTCTGCCTGTGGCCACAAAGCGAGCCAGTATACTAAGAGGGTATGCAAGATCTGGACGAGTGTAAGTCATCAGGTACATGAGCCAACCCACTAGCTCTGCGTCAGGACCATTGGGCTCTACTGACTCCTCAGGAACTGGAGCAGAGAGCTTGTGGTCTACTGGAAGAGGAGTGGGCTGTGCGGAGGAGAACTGAAGATCGAACCTCTTAAGGACCTGGCGCACCAAGTGTGACTGTGTGAGAGTGATGGTGCGCGCTGCTCTGTCCATGGAGATCTGCAGGCCAAGGTAGTGGCGCAGCTCTCCTAAGTCAGTGTAGATGTGTTTCCTCAGAAACCCGGCCTTCACGGAAGCCAGCACGTCTCTGTTTGCAGTAGCGAACACCAGGTTGTCTACGTAGACAAGGATGTAGAACGGAGTCTGGCCAGCATGAACGAAGAGCAAGGGGTCTGCTGAGGACGGAAGGAAGTGCAGGACAGCCAGCGTGGTACGAAGCGTGTCGTGCCACTCACAGGGCGCCTGTCGCAAGCCGTAGACCGGGCGCCGGAGGAGCCAGTGGGTCCTAGGAGGGAAGGTACCTGTGAAACCGTGAGGGCGGCGCAGGTAGACCTGCTCGTGTTGACTGCCCTGGAGAAAAACAGTGGAGAAGTCGAAGGAGTGTAACTCGTAGTCATGCTGTGCTGCTACGTGTAGTAGCGCCCAACGAGTAGTCATGTTCGGGGTCAAGGCGAAGGTCTGAAAGAAGTCAACACCCTTACGCTGACTGAAGCCTCTAGCCACGTAGCGCGCCTTGAACACATGCGACTCTCCAGGGGGGCGCTTCACCTTGAAGAGTCATCGGCCATCGACTACGTTCACCCCAGGTGGGGGAACTGCGTCGACGAAGGTACCGGTGGATCTCCAAGATGCCATCTCCTGCTCCATGGCAGCTATCCATTGAGAGGCCCAGAGTCCCGAGGTCGCCTCAGCGTAAGTGCGAAGGGTCGAGATGTCAAAGGCGTCTGGGTCACCCTCAGGAACGAGTAGCATGGAACAAAGATGGGGAGCAACCTCTGACCGAAAAGCAAGCTCGTACTGCCTGTCCTCTAGGACGTCACCGCCAAGGGCAGGTACACCCCCGACGGACGTAGGATAGAAAGGGTCAGAGACCAGAGCGGTGGCGTAGTCAAGGCGGCAGGTAGAGGCGAAGTCAGCGACAGCAGCGACAAGAGCGTCATGACTCGAGACAGGAACAGACGGGTCAGTAACGAGGGACAAGAGGACGAGCAGCACGAAGGTAGCCAGACAGAGGGGGAGGCGCAACTGCGAGGGAGGAGGCGAAGGTAGGAGAGGGGGACGAGATGCGTGAGAACGAAGCAACATAGGGTGAGAACGCTGAACAGGAGAGACAAGACGAGCACGAGAGGGATGGCGAGACCAAACGTGAGACGGAGGCGTCTGGTCAGAAGACAGAGGGGGGAGACAAGCCGGAGATGAGTCTGCCGGAGGGAACACAGGGCCATAGACAAGAAGAAGGAGGCGGCGGGGAAAGCACAGCGAGCAGTCAGGGGAGGGAAGGCTGAGCAAGCGAAGGGCAGACACCGGCGACGACTGCTGCTGCTGCTCGACGCCGACACATGAACCGCCAGCTGCACCACGGCTACCTCTGGAACACTCCACTCCAGCACCTCCAGAACGGACACCCCCAGACGAGAACTGAAGTGCCAGTCGGACGAGTCAAGGGGGAAACCGAGAAAGACACAAGAGACAGTGCGGGCAGTGAGCTTGTCCATGCCAGAGGAACGAACGTGAGCGAGGCAGCCCCAGACGTGGAACGCAGACGCGTCACCAGGGACTCGGTCCAAAGAAGGGTCAGCGAAACGTGCAACCGCTGGGAGCTCGGCCCCAGGTTAAGCGGGTGAGCGGCGTAGCGAACGGCGAACGGTCACAGAAAATGGGGTGCACTGGCATGAATCATGGAGGTGCGAGCCACCTCCATAACCAAGCCGATGCATCGCTCAGCGACCCCATTCTGCTGCGGGGAGTTCGGTAGAGTGTACGACTGGGTGATGCCCTCCACTCGACAGAACTGACCAAGCCGACAAGAGGCAAAATCGTCGCTGCGGTCGCAGTGGAGACAGAGCACATGGAGACGGCGGTGGAGGCGTGCAGCTACTTCCCATGGGATAAGAACGTCAGGCACGTCGGCCTTCCGCTCGAGGGGAAAGACTGTGGTGTAGCGCGTGTAGTCGTCGACGAGTACGAGAAAGTAGCGCTCGCGACGTGGCGCAGGGACGGGGGCTAGGCCCCAGACGTCCAGGTGCAGGGTCTGGAGTGGCGTGGTGGTAGGGCGAAGCGAGGAGGAGTGATGAGCACGGCGCATCCGGCCCTCGACGCTGGGCATGCACGGCGGCGAAGGCGAGGGAGGGAGGGCAGGAAGCGACGCAGGGAGACCTAGAATAAGACCGTGCTCAGACATGGCCGAGGCGGTGGACTCCGGTAAACCCTAAGATAAAGGGTTCAGTTCATGCATACAGCTGGTGGAGAAACCGTGGGGGTGCTGCTAACGGACGCCGTGACGTCTGGGTGTGTTCCAGGTAGTTGTGAAGCGGAGTTACGGTGTTTGCTAAGTACCGAGCGGTTCCGACATTTTCGGCGGGTTTGGAGGTGTAGTTCAAGAGTTTACAGCTGGAGTTGTGCCCGCTATCTTCAGGGGTACGAGAGACATCGACCGACATTTGCGGAGTGTTTTGGTTATATGGAGCAGAGGGGGAGCAGTAGCAGTTTCGGCTCTTCCCGAAATTTTCGGCATGTACGGACAAAAAGGCGGATGCAGCTGGTGTCATTTGAAATCGGGCACTGTTCGAGGATATTCACGGAAGTGGTTCGGCACAGGTTACAGGTCATCGCCATCGTCGTCAGCATCTCGCCACCACCCGCTACCACCTCAATTCTCAACTCGCCCGTCTGTGTGAAAACGACCCCGCCGCATCATCACCACCCATCAGGCGCAGTATCGGAATCACAGGCAATTTTACAGCAGTACTGTGGAGCTGTGTTGGGGCCAGCTCGCACGCAGTGTTTTGACATTTGAAGAAAAAATTGAGTTCGTGTACGAGTCTACTACTGGAGTTACAAAATTTCCCGACATTCGAAGCGGTTTACCCTGCGGAGGTTTTTCAGTTTGGAGGATTTTTGGGTCCTATTGCGGTTGGAGTTTTGCAACGGCCTATTGAAAGCTGAGTATCAGAATTTTCGACATATTGGAAGCTGCGTTAGGGAATTTTCCGCAGCAGTGTGGGATTTTTTCGACGTCCCTGGAGCCTTGGGTTTTCTGGCGTTTTACCTGGAAAATTGGGATTTGTTTCTATTGGAGGGGGGAGAAGGGCAGCTGTGTTGCAATTTTCCGATGACCTTTCCGGCATGTTCCATTAACCATTTTCGACCGACATTCGTCATCGTTACGCTTCCGCACCAGATTTCGTCACTTCGTTGACGGAGTTCGCTGACTTTCATGGGACACGGAAGCGTGCTCTCGCATGTGACCCGAACGACCTCGCGTTTGACGAGCGGGTCCTTCATTTTTCATCGACCATCACGTTATTCGCCTGTCATCATTTCAAGAAATTCAGCCGCCATGCGCCATCATCAATCGACCACTCGACGGTTTCACTGTTCATTGTCTTCCGCTGGAGTATTTACCCTTGCCTGGTTTGGTCAGCAGAAGAATTCGACCATCTTCAACGGCCAAGATTAAAAGCGATCGTTTCGACGCTTTCTGACCATCGATTTCAGTTCCACCTCAAGACCTCGTCAGGCCGGCGTAATCATTACGCTCGTCACAGGGCTGAAGACTTACAGTCGCTTCGGGGATTAATTTAGATAAAAGGTTCGACCTCGATAATGGGAGGGCTTTCCTTTAGATGGTGGGAGAGTGTAAGGAATTTCGATTCCTTACTGGGGCTCGCCACAGCGAGTACAATGAACAGTGCGGGTCCGCAGGCTCGGCCCTGGGTTATCGCGCCAAACCAGCCCCCGGCGACCTTTTCGGCCCCAACCTGACCCCGAGTCGCCCCGAACCCGTTTTGACCCCGTCACCCTCGGGACTAGCTAGCCTTCGACTGGTCCAACCCTCGACATTCAACCTGGTCAACTCGCACTATATAGGCCCTAGGCCTTATTTCTATCCTCATTCTGTAATCATGTTCCCCAATAGTATTCCGCGCTATACTCTGAGTTGTAATTCATAACACTTCAGGGAAAATGTTCGAGGTCACTCTGATTTTCAGAGTTCCGATAAAAAATCACTGCCAGATTTCAGGAGTAGCAAAAATCCAAAGATCAGCACTGCTCGAGACGTGAGATGGATTGGATGGGTGGCGAGGGTGTCGGAACGCGACTCGATGAGGTTTCGGCCGACAATATAGGCCGAACCTGCGAGTTCGATGACTTCGGGTGTACGCACTGTAGTTTAGCGCATTCAGGAATGTTACTTCCTTACAAGCCTGTTGTTATGAAATATAACTCAGAGTATGGCGCGGAATACTACAGGGGAACGTGATTACAGAATGTCTAGAATGTCCTACCCAAATGAGACCTATGGCTTATTTTGTGCGAGTTGACCAAGGTGAATGTCGAGGGTTGGACAAGTCAAGGGCTCGAAAATCCCGAGGGTGACGGGGTCAAAATGGGTTCGGGGCAACTCGGGATCAGGTTGGGGCCGACGGGTTCGGCGGGGGCTGGTTTGGCGCGAGAACCAAGGGCCGGGCCTGCGGACCTGAGAGGTTCGCGTGTACTCGCTGTGGCGAGCCCCAGTAAGGAATCGTAATTCCTTATACTCTCCCACCTTCTAAAAGGAAGGCACTCCCTTTATTGAGGCCGTACAGCCATTAAAAGTAATCCCCAATTGTGACTGTAAGTCTTCAGCCCTGTGACGAGCGTAATGATTACGTCGGCCTGACGAGGTCTTGAGGTCGAAGTGCGGTCAATGGTCAGAAAGCGTCGAAACGATCGCTTTTAATCTGAGCCGTCGAAAATGGTCGAATTCTTCTGCTGACCAAATTGGCAAGGGTAAATACTCCAGCGGAAGCCTGTAAACAGTAAAACTGTCGAGTGGTCGATTGATGATGACGCCTGCAATGATGAATATCCCGAGTAATGATGAACTGTCGAATGACGTGGATTGTCCGATGACGAGGAACTGTTTATCAATCCGCGAGGTCGTTCATGTCACATGTGAGAGCACGTGTCCGTGTCCCACGAAAGTCAGCCTACTCCATCAACGAAGTGACGAAATCAGGCGCGGAAGCGTAACGTTGACGAATGATGCTCGAAGATGAATGATGCTCGAAGATGGATGATGGTACACGCCGAAGGGTCAGACGGAAAATTGCTCGAAACTCTGTGAACATGAAAATTGGTAGCGGGCGGTGGCGAGAGGAAGACGACGATGGCGATGACCAGTAACTTGTTCGAAAACTGCTCCAGAGAAAAACGTCGAAATGAACCCGGGGTCACATGACGCCAGCTGCATCAGCTTCTTTGCTTGTACACGCCGAAAATTTCGGGAAGAACCGAAACAACAACTGCTCTCCCTTCGCTCCATGTACCCAGTATACTCCGCAAAATTCGGTCTATATTGCTCGTACCCCTGAAGATAGCGGGCACAACTCCAGCTGTAAAATTCAGGACTGCTACAAGCTTGTACGCCGAAAATAGCGGAACTCCACATGGAACTTAGCTAATACCCCAACATCGCTTCACCGCTACTTAGAAAACACCCAGGCGTCACGACGTCCTTTAGCAGCGCCCCCACGGTTGCTCCACCAGCTGTACGCATGAACTGAACCCTTTATATTAGGGTTTACCGGATTCCTCCGCCTCGGCATAATGTTTTGGCTGTCGATCAGGGTCAATGCGCATCATACGCCGTCGATCTTTGCCCAGCTGTTACCCAACTCTAAAAATTATCCGGTACCCCTGTCCAGCTGGCCGTGAAGACGTTCACCCATCTTGCAGCTGCTGCAGGTTACCCAAGACCGCTTCGTTGTTGCTTAACTAACTAAGGAGAATCCGCAGAGATAGGAGTGCGCACGCTTCTAGTCAGAGGAGCTTTAACAAGCTCGCCTACTGACCGCTAGACAGCTCCCTCCTCCATCGGAAACTCTCGCAAACTACACCCGCAAAAGTCGGAAGCTTCGTCTGCTGCACCAGGTGAAACCCTCAGCTTCGCTTGCAACAGTAACTCCTAAAATTTCGGGGACACTCCATCAGCACAGTGTAGTTCGCAGATTCACCCCCCTTATTCAGCCAGAAGCTGTCGATCAATAATTCGACACTACTACCTAGTGGGGATGGTGATTTTCGGGCGACATAGATGAGCGAGCAGCAGCCTGAACACCGCTAACCCATTTGCTCAAGTACTCCCGTTGTTCTTCTTCCACTGCTTCAGCTCCTGACAAATAACGCTTTCGGTGACCAATGGAAAACAATTAATACACACCCGAGGGTGGTGGCCTCCGTTTCTGTTGATCGTGGGGGTATGAATTGCTGGTCCACGAAAAACGCCTCCCCACGCGGGAAGTCGCCCTCGCTGAGTACACTCACTCCAGCACAGCGTCATCACCTCCAGATGACCGTCGTGGTGAATAGCGCCGAGGTCGTTAATCCCGATTGCTCCTACACAACTGCACACCCACACGTCCTCGTGCGATCGTGTCGTTCCGAAATTGTCGGATCCGCCTATTGCCGAAACAGTCTTAAAGTCCCGTCCATCGTCTGCAACTAGCCTGCCAGAAACGCCGGGACTCGCGACACAGCTACAGTTCACCCTGCAGCTTCATGGCGCACCAGACGTACTTCGCCGTACGTCCCGCCATTTTCGCCACCCCCCGCACTCTTGACGACCAACTCCTGGCCGCCTGAGGACTCCCGTGCACTTGTTTCCTTATGACGAAAACCTTCGCCTTTGTCGGAAGCCAATCCGAAGACTCCGTCCGAACACAAAAATTTACGAAAGCTCTGACGAACATACTCGAAAAACACGGCGAAAACGTCGCCCACTCTTTGACGAAAAATAATTCCGTCTACGATCGGGGAAGGGGAGGACAGGCTAATCCCAACCGTCCATCGGGCAGGATCTGACGGCATCGGCAACGCCCGCACAATTAATCACCGCGTCGTCCCCTCGCCATCAGCATCCTTCCGCCCCCTTCCCCAATAGGGTCTGCTCCCCTATCAGAACCTAGATGAGCAGAATCGGTGCTCTGATACCAGCTGTTATGAATTATAACTCATAGTATAGTGCAAAATACTATAGGGGAACGTGATTCCAAAATGTCTTGAATGTCCTATCCAAATGAGACCTAGGGCTTATATAGTGCGAGTTGACCAGGGTGAATGTCAAGGGTGACAGGGGCGAAATGGGTTCGGGGCGACTCGGGATCAGGTTGGGGCCGACGGGTTCGGCGGGGGCTGGTTTGGTGCGAGAACCAAGGGTCGAGCCTGCGGAACCGAGAGGTTCGCGTGTACTCGCTGTGGCGAGCCCCAGTAAGGAATCGTAATTCCTTACACTGCCATATTTCAGGAGTAGCGAAAATCCAAAGATCAGCACCACTCGGGACGTGAGACGGATTCGATGGGTGATGAGGGTGTCGGAACGCGACTCGAGGAGGTTTCGGCCGACAATATAGGCCGAACCTGCAAGTTCGATGACTTCGGGTGTACGCTCTGTAGTTTAGCGCATTCAAGAATGTTAATTCCTTACAAGTCTGTACTTATCGGGATAACATGGCCGAGATGGGTAACTGCCAAGTAAATCACTGACCGATTTCAGGAGTAGCGAAAATCCAAAGATCAGCACTGCTCGGGACGTGAGATGGATTGAATGGGTGGCGAGGGTGTCGGAACGCGACTCGATGAGGTTTCGGCCGACAATATAGGCCGAACCTGCGAGTTCGATGAATTCAGGTGTACGCTCTGTAGTTAAGCGCATTCAAGAATGTTAATTCCTTCCAAGCAAGTACTTCTCGAGATTACATGGCCGAGACGGGTAATTGTTCCCTTATCTGAGATATAAGTGAACCTTTAGGACACGCCTGCAGGTTGAATCATTCCGTCAATTGCTTCTCGAAGCCGAACACTAGCGCGTACACGCTGGCCCCTCTGAACCAGCTCTCTCCATCCTGCCCTAGATACAGGTCATATGCCTTGTAGACGACTTCCTTTTACGCCCAGGAGTACTCCATAGGCATTTTATCCTTAAGGGCCTCTCCTTGTACGCAAAGTGTACCCGTGTCATGTGAACAGTACTCATTACAGTCAATTGGGAACATTTTTCGAAAGCCAATCAGTGTTTTCGTGCGACGATTTTCAATGGCAGGCGATTTGGCACTGGCTGTTTGTGTCAGAATCGTCAACCAATGCTCGGAGCCGAATCCACATCACTTTCTGGAAAATCCAGCAACCACTAGACCAGCCATTTATGTTCCTCCACGTTTGCCCCACAAATTGTGTGAGTAATGTTTGTACAATTGGGGGCTTGTTTTATATCACTCTGAAATGAATCCGGATGCGCAAACAGGACTGGTCACCGCTCTCGTCGATGTTCGCCTACCCCGTACATTTGCGATTTTCTCAAATGTAAATGCCTTTTCCTTGTTCTTGATAGAGCGCATTGAATGTTGTGTGGAATCTAAAACTTTACCATGAACCCTGAGTTGACGCGCGTGCGACATGGTGAGCGACACCTGATCGCAACAAACGCCAACAGTGCCGACCATGAACAGTTCATAAAATACAAGCAACAAAAACATTTTACGACACGCCAGAGTCCCGTTCGCCCGAGCATATTCCATGTACGCGAAATCCCCCGAGTCGCCCCCCGGGCTCTCAGGGAATATGACCTGTACCGACTTTTCCGCATTGCCATCCAGCTGGGTTTCAGCCTAGTCGGTGTTCCAGGGGCTTCACAAGCAGCAGTAGCTTCCCGCTGTGCCGTCAACGTCGGGGTTGGGTTTCAGCCCTGTCGAGCTGAGATCTCGCGATGGAGAGAGCTTCGGTACTCCCATCAGAGATTCGCATTTCGTTCCCCCATTCGCGCCTAAAGCGCGAAAAAAGATTCCCATCAGAAGTTTTCCGTCATCGCCGCCATGGCGTGTATCACGCCGAGCGTGCCTCCTCCCTGGGCGTTCCTCACCCACCAGCCATCAGAACCTCCATCGAAGCGCATCACACCTTCCTCCGCTCCCTCCCTTCGTTGCATTGCCACGCCTTACCACGCATCACTGCTTCTCTCGCTGCGCTGGACAGAGACTCTCACTCCCCACCCCGACTCGCTACGATTTCACGTTCACCGTCGTCAATTTCCTCTCCTGTGGTTCTAAAGTCGCCGCTTACTAGCGACTCGTATCAGGTAGCGCTTTGAGTTAGCGTTCCCCTTCGTCGAATATAGGCCATGGATCCCACTCGTGGAACGGACGCTGCTGTCGCTTCTCACAGTTCCTTTGATAAACTCCCTGACGATTTACTTGTTCACTTATTTCGGTGCGTCGAACAAGGTTTAATCTCCTTACCACTGCAACCGCCGATGGCGTCAGCATCATCACCATCGGTATCTTCCAGCACCTCCTTCTTCTCCTTCCCCTCCTCCTCCTCTTCCTCCTCCCGACGCACCCTCGCGCTCGTGAGTCGCTGGTGGTTTCGACTCGCGTATGGCACGATCACGTCGCTCGACCTCTCACGCCGGCAGGGAATCTCCGCCTCGCAGTTCGTCAGCACCGTCAGCCTCGCGCCCAATCTCACGTCTCTTCAGGTCGCCCTTTCCGGCACAGACCTTATCACGGACGCTTTCATCGCGCTGATCGCACAAGTGTGTCCCCGCCTCGAGCGCCTATCGCTGTTCGACAACCTGCGCTATGGTGGTGCTGAGCACCACGTGTGGACGTCCGGCGGGCTCAACTCGCTCTTCCAGAGGTGCACACTGCTGAAGGATCTCTCGCTTGCCTGCCCGCCCTCCGTCACCCATCTCCCTGCAAGCATTTTCCAACTGGCTGGGCTCGAGCGGCTCCAGATTTTCTCAAGGCTCATTGTCAACCTGCCAGAGGAGATCGGAGGGCTGCAGGCGCTGAAGGCCCTCCACGTGAACGCACCTCGTCTCACAGCTCTGCCCGACAGCCTCAGCGACCTCTCCAATCTGCAGGAGCTGTCGCTCGAAGGCTGCTCGGATCTGACATCGGTACCTGACGCAGTCGGGCACCTCCTGAAGCTGCGTGCATTTCACATTGTGGATAACGGTTTCAGGGCTCTGGAGCTGCCAGCATACCTCACGCTGCTGTTCTCTCTCGAGGAACTGGAGGTGGGCGTCCACCTTCGGCAGCTGCCGGAGGACTTCGGAAATCTGATTAATCTGCGAAGGATGGAGCTGAGATGCCCTGAGCTCACCCACCTGCCCTCCTCTCTGCCGCAACTCTCGCTTCTTGAACGCCTTGTGATATCTGGAGGGCAGCAGATGGTTTCTCTGCCCGAGACCATAGGGCAGCTGCCAGCACTCAGGGAGCTCCGTATCTCCTGCTTGAGCAATCTCCAGACCCTTCCCGATTCCATTGGCCAGCTGCAGCAGCTGAGATCGCTCACAATCGATTGCCGTGGTTCGCTCCGCGTGCTGCCAGAGTCCCTGGTGCAGCTAAGTGCCTTGGAGACACTCGAGATTGTCTACTGCGAAAGCCTCTCCTCCCTCCCCGGAGGCATCCACCTCTTGACGAGTCTTCAGCAGCTGGATCTCTGCGAGTGCCCAAGAATCCGTGAGCTGCCTGACAGCATCTCCCTCTGCAAAGCCCTTGAGTGCGTTTCCATAGAAGATTGCCGCGCTCTCACAAACATTCCTCGAGGGATTCAACACCGGGTTATTGTGGAACGCAAAGGGGAAACCATTGAGGATTGGTAGGATGGAGGATCGGATAAGGTTGAGCAGGGAGGCAGGCAGGGGGGAGGTGGTGGAGGCGGCAGGGTTCCCCAGAATGTGGTGCTGCAGTGGGTGGTGATGCTTCAGTGGATGGTGGGTGGTGCTGTCTACAGTCTACAGTTGTAAATCGTAGTTGGGTGGAGGTTACATAAATATTTCATTTCATTTGGTGCCTACACAATGGGATTCTCCTTGGTCTGTGTATGCCTTGCCTTACTGGATGCAGTGTACCTTGTGTCAAACATATCCTTGTACCGTATGTTCAGTAACGCCTACCAAGCCTACCGTAATCCCCCGGATATAACACCCGCCGAAATTAAGCACCCACTGCTGTTATATCCGGGGAGGGTGTTCTATTGAAGAATCTGCAATTTTACACCCTCTTTTTTAGGGTTCCAGGAGAGCACCCTGTTAAGATTATATAAGTTATATATAATTGATAGGCTTGGTAATTGTTACTGAACCTTTCTGTAGAGGGTACAATCCCCTCCTTGTACCCCTCTCTCTTCCTAATCGATCCCCTTTCTTTCTCGACATTCTCTCCCCCGCTCCTAGATCTACTTTCCTCACGCCATTTTCATGGCATCCCTCCTACCTAGTTCCTAGTTTTAATACACCCCCCCCCCTTACTATTTTAGCCCTTCTACACCTAGCAATGCCTGCAAAAAATACAGTTTTTTCATGCTGATTGCGACAAGGATGGGAGAGTTGTATTTTACCGAGGCGCCTGGCGGGGTTCTCTGGCACTGAAAATGACGAATGCAACATAATGTTAAGATTATATAAGTTATATATACAATTGATAGGCTTGGTAGTTTGTACTGAACCTTTCTGTAGAGGGTACAATCCCCTCCTTGTACCCCTTTCTCTTCCTAATCGTACTCTTCTTCTTTCTAGATATTCTCTCACCCGCTCCTAGATCTACTTTCCTCACGCCATTCCATGGCGGCATTCCTTGCATCCTAGCTTCCTAGCTAGGCTAGTGTCCTAAGTTTCTAAGATGGTATCAGAGCCGGTCGTTTCCACCGGGCCCGCTCCCTACGCTTCCGCCATGCATTTCCCTTGTTGTCGCCGGGCTGCCGTCGCGGCCATGTGTAACCGTTGTCGTGGCGCTACCGTCAACGCCGCACCTCAGCGCCGGTGTCGTGCTGTCAGCACGGCGTCGACGTCCCCCCGTGGCATCGACGCCGCACAGTGGCGACGTCATAATGCTGCGGCGACGGCGTCTTCAGACTGCGGCCGGCCAAGCGACGTCTGTGGCGCTGCTGGACCTGCCGCCCGCTCGCCAGCCACGGGCGTCGCTCAGGACGCCGTCCTCCCGCCAGTAAGCGCCGCGCCATTTATGGCGCGTCGCTGAAGACTTGCCACCGCCCCCCCCCCCCCCCCCCATTCTCCCTTCCCCCTGCGTCTCCTCCTGCTCCTGTTGCAGCTGCTGACTCCTACCCGGTCGTCGCCGGGCCGTGACACACCGCCGAGAGCCCTCAGCCGCGGCCGTTGCCTTTGCTGCCTCTCGGCGGGTGGGGATGTCACCACGTCAAGCACGAGGGGTAGATGCCCGGCTGCTTACGAGCATGGGGGTGTAAGGGTGTCGGGGGTGTGTGGTGTTGGGTGGGTGTGTGACTACCAAGCCTAGGGGGTGTGTTAAGATTATATAAGTTATATATATAATTGATAGGCTTGGTAGTTTGTACTGAACCTTTCTGTAGAGGGTACAATCCCCTCCTTGTACCCCTTTCTCTTCCTAATCGTACTCTTCTTCTTTCTCGGTATTCTCTCACCCGCTCCTAGATCTACTTTCCTCACGCCATTCCATGGCGGCATTCCTTGCATCCTAGCTTCCTAGCTAGGCTAGTGTCCTAAGTTTCTAAGAAATATCTTCACCTGGAAAAGTGCAGTGGGCTGACAAATTTCGTTTTCTTGTATGAGATACCTGTTCAGATTGGTTCACGAGCATCGCATTTTTCGTCCAGACCATTGCGAGAGTTGTCAACCCCCAATTTCGCTTCGCTAACCTGACACACCACTGAAATTTGGGAGGAAGTGGGCAATCTGGGGCGATTCCGAACCTCGAGAAAACGTACGCCTTTTCAGCCGGAACTTGAATGGCTGAAATCGCCATGACACACTGAATTTAAGGGCGCATTCCTACAAAGTAGGATCAGAATCAGAAACGCGAAAACCATTATTGAACCACCTTCTGGAGGGATTTGAAACGAGGGCGGCCACTCAGCGTTGTAGGAGGAAGTTGATTGGCTGTGTACACAAATCCACTCGCAACTGCACGACGTGCAGCGACCCGAGAATTCACGCACGGAATCTTCGCAAAAGGCACTCAACGGGCACAAAAACGAGAGGCATTTGCCCACGGTTTTTTTGGCGCGGCGAGTTTGGTTTAACTCTAAACTGACATGTTCGTCGCTGGGCAGTCGATGCGATGTTTTGCTTTGTGACTCTGGTCGCGGGGGGTGTACACGTAGGATCGTGTGGGGCTGGGAGTGGCGTCGCCGAAACTAGCAGGCGATAGATTTACAGGATTGCTGAACTGCTGGTTGTAAAACGACAGGTTTAGAAACATTGTTGATTCTGATCCTACTTTGTACGAATGCGCCCTAATGCACATCTTAAATTTTTTGTCCTCAAACATAACACCAGGGTGCTATAGCCTAAACGCGAAATAGAGCACCCACCCCCTTGATTTTGCATGAATTTTATACTATACCCGGGGTGTTATATCCGGGAGATTATGGTAAAATTATATACTAACATATATAATTTAACACACCCCCTAGGCTTGGTAGTAGAAGAACCCACACACACCCACACCCCCTAACCTAGCACCCCAATTCCAGCCACAACGACAGCTACACCAGCTCGGTCGACCCCTCGGCGCTGAAGGCGGCGACGTCGACCGCAGGGGCTGCGGCGGTGACGGCGGCAGTGTCGACAGCGGCGGCGGCGACGGCGTGCGGCTGCGTGGCCCCGACGCAAGCGGCAACAGCGGCGGCGACGGTGGCTTCGACAACAGTGGCGGCGGCGGCGGCGCCCGCACCTCTCGGTGATGTGGCCAGCCCCTCGACGGTGGGACGGTCGGCGGGAGTCAGCCGTCGTCTGCGGCAAGGAAGAGGACACAGGGGAAGGGGGGCGAGGCGTGGTCCAGCATCATGCCCGTGGCTGGCGCGCGGACTGCGGTCTAGCAGCGCCACAGGCGTCGCGCGGCCGGCTGCAGCCGACGTCGCCGTCACGGAGCGGCGTCGATGCAACGGCGGGACGTCGACGCTGCGACGGCAGCACGACGGCGCGACACCACGGCAGCGCGTCGAGGCGGCCACGGCACGACGTGGCCAGCGGCACGACGCGGCCGCCATGGCAGCGCGCGACAGAGAAAAGGAGTGCGCGGTGGAAGCATGACGAGAAGGCCCAAGGAGAGCAGCCTGCTCTGATACCATGTTAAGAAGTAGCTAGGAGCTAGGAAGGTAGGAAGGCATGGAAATGGCAAAAGGTTTAGCTAGGGGGCAAGGAATTGACAAGAGAAAAGAGAGTGAACTAGAAGAGAGAGGCATACAAGGAGGGAGTTGTACCCTCTACAGTAAAGTTCAGTAACGCCTACCAAGCCTACAATTATATACTAACATATATAATTTAACAGTTAGTGCCCTTGCATTGCAGGAGAAATTTCCTGATTCAGGAAAAAAACAGACCCCGTTGGTGGGCCAGTCCTGATTGCGTAGGGTTTTTTTTATGCGGCATCTTGTTTTTTAAGCGTTTTTTTTGTAGTGAACTCTGATCACTCCGCATGGTTTATGTAACGTGTCCTGAAATTTCTGACACTCTAATGCGTCAGCGTCCTGATTTTGTCAATACCGGGATTTGCGCTCCCCCCTCCCCCCCCCACGTGTTTCCCGCAAATCACGCCAAGGTCCCAAAAATTTCGCCTGAGTTACTGACCAGCTAAGTCATATGCTGCCCAGCTCACTGCGCGGTGACAAGTGATTGGCTTATGACGGAACCTGCAGCACAGTTGTATACAGAAGGCATCGACGTTGCACGATGTGATTGGTGCTAAGGCAAATCTGGTATCGTCAGCCAGTAACAAAGCCTACCGTTGCGCCAGCACACTGGTGCTGTCACGCAGCGCGGGTGACAATGAAGCAACAGGTGTATGCGTTGCGCTGGCCTCTGGAATGAAGGCCACATGCAGCCCCACCGTCGTCTGTCCATTCGAGTCGAATCGCGCCCCCCTTTCTTCTCGAGGTCATTCTTATGGTGGGGCAAAATTGTCAAACATAACTTAGTATGTTATTGTAGACAATACAGGTTTGTGCCTTAGAGGGTACAACACATAGCCTATATTGCCTTGTAATCTCACATTCTACTTCATTCTAACATTCTGATATGGTATCATGAGTAGGTTAGGTCCAGCTCGCCCAACAGCGCTTCCGCCCTAGGTCCTAGCCGTTCCTAGCCGCCCCCCCCCCCCCCCCCCCCCTCCCGCGCCCGCCCTTAGTCGGCCCCCGTGCCCGCCCCTAGTCGGCCCCGCCCCCGTTCCTAGCCGGCCCCCGCGCCCGTTTCTAGTCGGCCCCCGCGCCCGCTCCTCGCCGGCCCCTGCGCCCGCTCCTAGCCGGCCCCTGCGCCCGTTCCTAGCCGGCCCCCGCGCCCATTCCTAGCCGGCCGCCGCGCCCGTCCCTAGTCGGCTCCGCGCCCGCCCCTAGTCGGCCCCGCGCCCGTTCCTAGCCGGCCCCCGCGCCCGTTCCTAGCCGCCCCCCACCCCGCGCCCGTTCCTAGCCGGCCCCCGCGCCCATCCTTAGTCGGCTCCGCGCCCGTTCCTAGCCACCCCCCCACCCCGCGCCCGTTCCTAGCCGGCCCCTGCGCCCGTTCCTGACCGGCCCTGCGCCCGTCCCTAGTCGGCTCCGCGCCCGCCCCTAGTCGCCCCGCGCCCGTTCCTAGCCAGCCCCGCGCCCGTTCCTAGCTGGCCCCGCGCCCGTTCCTAGCTGGCCCCCGCGCCCGTTCCTAGCCGGCCCCCGTGCCTGCCCCCAGACGGCCCCGCGCCCTTTCCTAGCCGGCCCCGCGCCCGTCCCTAGTCGGCTCCGCGCCTGTTCCTCGTCGGCCCCACGCCCGTTCCTCGTCAGCCAGCCCGCCGCCGGCCCCGCGCCCGTCCAGTAGCCGACCCGCGCCTGCTACGTTACCGGCCCCGCGCCCGTTTCGTCGCCGACCTGCCCCCGTCCCGTGGCTGGCCCGTTCTACATAGCCCCGCACCTCACAGCACCACACTGCACCGCTCTGCACCGCACAACACCGCACTACACCACTCTGCACCGACTGCATCGCTCTGCATCGCACTGCACCGCTCTGCACTGCTCCGCAGTGCACTGCACCGCTGCTGCATCGCCCATGATGGCGGACTCCGTGCTCCGCTTCGATGCAGCTGGTCAGCCGCTCGAGTTCGACACGTGGCTTGTCGACCTCCGCCGTCATCTCACTGGTCAGCGGCAGGACGGCCACTCCCTGGCGGTTCACCTTGACGGCACGCTTCCCTGCCCTGACCCCCCTGCTGCTCTGCCCGCTGACCCCTCGTCCGCTGACCGTGAGTCCGCTGCCACTGTTGCCCTTGCCCGCTCAGTCTGGTTGTCGCGTGACACCGTCGAGCAGCTGGCGATCAGTCATGCCCTCCCCCTGTCTGAGCGCCCCCGCTTTAGGTCGGTCACGACTGCGCAGGAGTTCCTAGATGCTGTTGTCAAGCGCTATTCCACCCCGCCCGATGCCTCCGTAGGTCGCCTGATCCTGCCGGTGCTCCTTCCTGACCTTGCGTCTTTCCCCACTGTCGCTGACCTGGCCGCTCACCTGGGGTCGCCCGACCTCCTCGACTGGCACAGCTTGCTTCGCCGTAGTGTTCCGATTTTTGATATGGACATGGATGAGATAAGCTCTGCCCTGCATGAGCTATATGTTGATGACTCTAGTGTGACTGGTTCTTACTACCCCTTATTGCCTAGTGTAGGTGTGTCTAGTATTGCCTCCCCTGCTGCGTCAGGCGTAGGATCCCCTGCCTTATTTAGCCTTGGTTCTTCCCTCACTGCTCTGACTACGGCCGCCACTGCTGCGCTCTCCTTCACCCTGGACTCTGGCGCTTCCCGGTGTTTCTTCCGCAACTCCACTACGTTGACGCCGCTTGCTGCTCCTGCCGCAGTTTCCCTTGCCGACCCCTCCTCCGGTCCGGTAGTCGCCCGTAGTTCCACCACCCTTCCCTGTCTGGCAGCTCCTTTGGGCTCTCTTACAGGCCTGCACATCCCCTCGTTCACCAGGAACCTACTTGGTGTCGGCTGCCTCCAGGACCTTGGCGCCACGACTACGTTCCCTGGGCACGAGCGGTACGCTGTCTGTACCGAGGCCGCCACTGGTGCTCCCCTCACCACGTTCCCCCGGGACCCGGTGTCCGGCCTGTTCACGCTGGACAGCGCGCCCCCCCTGGTTGGGGCGTCTCCCCAGGTGACCGTGTCTCCCCAGGTAGCTGCGGCTTACTCGTGTCGGTTGCTTACTCACCCGACACTCTTGTGGCACCACCGTCTAGGTCACCCTGCACTCCCGCGTCTGTGTCACATGCCTCAGCACGGTCTTGTCTTACAGTGGCGGATTAAATTGCCCGGATGTTTAACACTTTGAAACGTATCGTTATGCAACACATGTTTCGAAAATAGTAACACCCGTTTTTTTCCATTCTGTTACTCGGTTTTTGAGTTCTGCTTCATCCGTTTCTTGCTTGGCGCGATTGTGACACTAACGGAAAGTGGGGTTGAAATTTACTACTCGACTGTCGATGTGGACATTTCCTACCGAGCGGAAGAGTAGATCTATTTTCCCCCGTCGCTCAGTGTGTACATCGTCACGCGCACCAGTTCCTAGCTTAGTTGTTAGTCCGGAAGCGAGCCTACGACCGCATCGCTATGAAGCCGTTAAATGAGAAGAAGCGCGCGAGGATCAGAAGCATGTTGCGTGCGGGGCATTCGACTAGGAAAATAGGGAAACTTCTTGGCATAGGCAAGAGCACCGTGCACGATTACGGTATGAAACTCGCTGAGGAGACTAGTCGCGAGGAGGTGCGACCTACGATGCCTTCGGCCGGCCGCCCCCGCTTAATCACAACCCGTCTCCAGCGCGGAGTTATACGTGCGATTACTAGCGGCGAGGCGAAAAGCTCTTCAGACGCGGCCAAGATGTTGTTGGAGAAGCACGATCTCGCCGTAGACTCGAAGACGGTCCGCAACTCTTTACGATCCGCGGGGCTGATCGCCGTGCATCAGCCCAAGAAACCCAGGCTCTCACCGAAAAACATCCGCGATCGTCTCGACTTCGCGCGGGCGCATGCCGACTGGACGCTGGAGGACTGGAAGCGGGTGATTTGGTCTGACGAGACGAAGATTAACCGCTACTGCTCCGACGGACGTGCGTACGCCTGGATTCGCGAGGGCACCAGCCTTCGGAGCCACCAAGTCCAACAGACAGTTAAGCATGGGGGCGGTTCTGTGATGGTGTGGGGTTGCATGACGTATGAGGGGGCGGGGTTCATGTGCAAGATAGATGGCAGGATGGATGGGCCGCTGTATCGCAGCATCTTGCAAGATGAGCTCAAACAGACCATCGATTTTTTCAAGCTTTCCCCCTCAGAGGTCATTTTCCAGCACGACAATGATCCCAAGCACAGGTGTCGTCTGGTCCAAGACTGGCTTGGGGAGCAGGAGTACGCGGTGCTGGAATGGCCGTCGTGCTCCCCGGACCTTAACCCAATTGAGCACCTGTGGGCATACTTGAAAAGGCAGCTGGGGAAGTACGAAAAGCCGCCAAGGGGAATGCTGGAGCTGTGGGAGAGGGTGCAGGAGGAATGGGACAAGATACCGCCGGAGGTGTGTGCAAACCTGATCGACAGCCTGCCGAGGAGGATCAAGGCAGTGATTCGGGCAAAGGGACGCTGGACTAGGTACTAGTTTTCCTAGAATCTAGTGTGATACCATTTTCCGGTACAAATTGTCCACATGTTCTCCCATGCTATGCTTAGGAGTTTAAGGACCATGTGTGGTACTACTTTGGTGTTTGAACACTGGAGTGACTGCTCTAACTGAACTTCTCAGCGTTAATGCACACCTTACATTAAGGCTTAATGTATACGCCTCTGCACTCATAAAAATGCCAAAAAAGGCAAAACATGTGGACAATTTAATCCGCCACTGTAGGTCTCCCAGGGTCGTTCCCCGAGTTGCCCTCCTCCCCATCGCCACTGTGCACGCCTTGCGTCAAGGGCCGGCTCCGCCGTGCCCCTCACTCCTCCTCGTTCCCCCCCACCGCCGCACCGCTACAGACCCTGCACATGGACGTCTGGGGCTCGCCCCCGTCCATGGGCCGCGTCGAGAGCGCTACTTCCTCGTGCTTGTTGATGACTACACGCGCTACACCACGGTGTTTCCTCTGGAGCGGAAGGCCGACGTGCCTGACGTCCTTATCCCGTGGCTTGTCTCTGCGTGTGTCCACTGCGGTCTCCCTGTCTTGCGTCTCCACTCCGACCGTGGTGGCGAGTTTGCCTCTGGCACGGACAAGCTCACTACCCGCACCGTCCCCTGTGTCTTCCTTGGTTTCCCCCTCGACTCGTCTGAGTGGCACTTCTACCACCCGCCGTCTCACCGTTTCTTTCACTCCCGCGACGTCACCTTTGACGAGTCTGTCTCCTTATACAACCGCTTTCCCCACCGTGGTCCCCCGGTTACTCCCCCCCTGTTCCTGGTTCCCTCTTCCCCGGTCGCCCCTGCCCCTCCCCCTCCCCCTCCCCGTCCTGCCCCGTCTGGAGTGTCTCACGTCACCCCCCTCCCGTCGGTTATCCCGGACGAGGACTCAGCTGACTCTGGTGGCCCTGCCGCGCAGTCCTCGCCACCTGCCCCTCCCCCGGTGTCTCCTCCTCCGCCGCCTTCGCAGCCGCCGTCGTCGCTGCCGCCGCAGCCATCATCGCAGCCGCCGCCGCCGCAGCCGTCGCAGCAGCAGTTCGATGCCCTCGGGGGTGCTGTCGTTGGGGTGGGTACTCGTCCTGGGGTTCCTATCATGGCTTGTCCCGGTGGGCCTAGGGGTGGTACTGCTGCTGGAGGGGTTTCGGGCTCTGGGGGTGTTCCTTTTGGGGGTGCTGGAGTGGAGTGTTCCGGAGGTAGCCGCGGAGCAGCTTGCAGTCCCGGTGTCGGTGTCCTGCCGCCGCAGCAGCAGTCACCGCCGGTGTCAGCCCTTCGCCTGCTCGCCCTTCCGTCCCCTCACCACGCGTCTGTGCCTCTCCCGCCGTCTCCTCCTCTTCCTGTTTACGGCCCTGTGTTCCCTCCCCCGGACATTTCTCCGGCTCGTCTTCCCCCTCGTTCCCCTCTTGTGTCCCCTCCTCTGTCTCATGACCTGATGCCTCCGTCTCACGTCTGGTATCGCCGTCCCTCCCGTGCTCGCCCCGTCTCCCCTGTCCCGCGCGCTCACCCTATGTAGCTTCGTTCCCACGCGTCTCGTCCTCCCCTCCTACCGTCGCCTCCTCCGTCCTCCCTTGTTGTCACGCCTCCCCCTCTGTCTGACTACCTTCGTTACCAACCCGTCTGTTCCGGTCTCGCGTCTTGACGCTCTTGTCTCTGCGGTCGCTGACTTCGCCTCTACCCACTGCCTTGACTATGCCACCACTCTGGTCTCTGACCCTGCCCGTCCTCCGTCCGTTGGGGGTGCTCCTGCCCGCGGCAGTGACGTCCTCGAGGATCGCCAGTACGAGTTTGCTTTCGTGTTCGATGTTGCTCTCCATCGCCGTTCCATGCTGCTAGTCCCTGAGGGTGACCCAGACGCTTTCGACATCCTGACCCCTCGCACTTACGCTGAGGCGACCTCGGGACCTTCGGCCTCTCAGTGGATAGCTGCCATGGAGCAGGAGGTGGCATCTTGGAGATCCACTGGCACCTACGTCGATGCAGTTCCCCCACCTGGGGTGAACATAGTCGATGGCCGTTGGCTCTTCAAGGTGAAGCGCCCCCGTGGAGAGCCGTCAGTGTTCAAGGTGCGCTACATGGCTAGAGGCTTCAATGAGCGTGAGGGGGTGGACTTCTTTCAGGCCGAAGATGACTACTCTTCGGGCGCTGCTACACGTAGCAGCACAGCGTGACTACGAGTTACACTCCCTCGACTTCTCCACTGCGTTTCTTCAGGGCAGCCTACAGGAGCAGGTCTACCTGTGCCGCCCTCAAGGCTTCAGTGGTACCTTCCCTCCTGGGACCCAGTGGCTCCTGCAGCGCCCAGTCTATGGCTTGCAGCAGACGCCCCGTGAGTGGCACGATACGCTGCTTGCTACCCTTGCAGACCTGCAGTTCTTTCCGTCCTCTGCAGACCCCTCGCTCTTCAGTTCTCCTCCGCACAGCCCACACCTCTTCCAGTAGATCATAGGCTCTCTGCTCCAGTTCTTGAGGAGTTCGTAGAGCCCAGTGGTCTTTACGCAAAGCTGGTGGGTTGCCTCATGTACCTGATGACTTGCACTTGTCCATATCTCGCAAACCCTCTCAGCATTCTGGCTCGCTTTGTGGCCACAGGCAGACATGGACCACAGCACTGGTCGACCGCTAAGAGGGTTTTGCATTATCTAGCAAGTACATCGGGCATGGGGCTAGCGCTAGGAGGACGCAGGCCAGTGGTCCTTATTGGGCGCATAGACGCTTCTTGGACAGACGACGCTGAGACTCTTAGGTCGTCGCAAGGCTACTGATTTAGCCTTGGTTCAGGTGCCGTTTCGTGGAGGGCTACTTGCTCCTCGTCTGTTGCCCAGTCCAGCTGTGAGGCCGAGATCTGCGGCGGTTCCATGGCAGCACAGGAGCTCCGCTGGCTGACCTTCTTGCTCACCAACTTAGGTGAGCGGCCTAGCTCTGCCCCAGTCCTTTACGCTGACAATATGGCCATGATCCTCCTGTGTTAAGAGCCTCGACTTGAGGGCAGAGCGAAGCACATCTAGCTGCGGTACTTCCTCCTGCGCGAGCTACAGCAGCACCGCCAGGCTCGCGTAGTACAGTTGGCCTCCGGTGCCAACACAGCTGATATCTTTACGAAGGCGTTTGCGCCTAAAGATCATCAGCGGCACTGCGTACAGCTTGGTCTCGTTCCTGTACCACCTCATTTGCTAGGTCCTTGATTGTGTATAAACTCTTTATATATTTTCCTGATTGGCCTTGTGGCCTCTCCCAGTGTCTGGACTTGTAGTGTCGCCCTGGTCTTGCTCTTGTTTTGTCTGTACTCTTTTTGACTGGTCTTTAGACCCTTGCCTCAGAGGCTGGACTTGTAGTGCCGCCCTGAGGTGCTTGTTCTCTTGTTAGGCACTGATCCTCTATAGTCTAGGGGGTGTGTCAAACATAACTTAGTATGTTATTGTAGACTATACAGGTTTGTGCATTAGAGGTTACAACACACTAGCCTATATTGCCTTGTACTCTCACATGCTACTTTCATTCTAACATTCTGATAAAAATTGCCCCTCTCATTGACTCGTTTGTCAAACATATATTGGATGTTTCTGTAGACTATATAGGGTTGTGCCTTTGGGAGTACAACCCATTAGGTTATATTCTCTTGTATGCCTTGTTGTAGACTATTCTTTCACTTGAACATGGTATCATGAGTAGGTAGGTCTCCCCCCCCCCCCTCAGCGCTTCCGCCCTAGGTCCTAGCCGCCTAGCGGCCCTGCGTCCCCGTCCCCTAGAGGCCCCGCGGCCTTGCACCTAGTGGCCCCGCGGCCCCGTCCCCTAACGGCCCCGCGGTCCCGTCACAAAGCGGCCTTGCGGCCCCGTCCACTAGCGGCTACGTGGCCCCGTCACCTAGCGTCCCCGTGGCCCCGTTACCTAGCGTCCCCGTGGCCCCGTCACCTAGCGGCCCCGCGGCCCCGGCCCCGTCACCTAGCGGCCCCGCGGCCCCATCCCCTAGCGGCCCCGCGGCCCCGTCACCTAGCGGCCCCGCGGCCCCATCCCCTAGCGGCCCCGCGGCCCCGTCACCTAGCGGCCCCGCGGCCCCGTCCCCTAACGGCCCCCCGGCCCCATCACCAAACGGCCCCGCGGCCCCGTCCCCTAGCGGCCCCGCGGCCCCGTCACCTAGCGGCCCCGCGGCACCGTCCCCTAGCGGCCCCGCAATCCCGTCACCTAGCGGCCCCGCGGCCCCGTCACCTAGCGGCACGCGGCCCCGTAACCTAGCGGCCCCGCGGCCCCGTCCCCTAGCGGCCCCGCGGCCCCGTCCCAGAACGGCCCCGCGGCCCCGTCACCTCGCGGCCCTGCGGCCCCGTCCCCTAGCGTCCCGCGGCCTCGTCCCCTAGCGGCCCCGCGGCCCCGTCACCTCGCGGCCCCTTCCTCCGGCCCTGTAGTTGCCTGTAGCTCCACTACTCTCCCCTGTCCGGCGGTTCCCTCAGGCTCCCTTATAGGCCTGCACATCCCCTCGTTCGCTAGGAACCTAGTTGGTGTCGGCTGCTTCCAGGACCTTGGCGTCACCACTACGTTCCCTGGGCACGAGCGGTACGCTGTCTGTACTGAGGCCGCCACTGGTGCCCTCCTCACCACGTTCCCCCGGGTCCGGGTGTCTGGACTGTTCACGCTGGACACCGCTTCCCCCCCGGTTGGGACGCCTCCCCAGGTACCTGCGTCTTCCCAGGTTGCTGCGGCGTGCTCGTGTCGGTCGCTTACTCACCCGTCACTTCTGTGGCACCTTCGTCTAGGTCACCA
Organism: Closterium sp. NIES-67; assembly: GCA_027943415.1. Classification (NCBI taxonomy): domain Eukaryota; kingdom Viridiplantae; phylum Streptophyta; class Zygnematophyceae; order Desmidiales; family Closteriaceae; genus Closterium; species Closterium sp. NIES-67. The sequence goes on from BQMB01001024.1 coordinate 72,804, forward strand.
CGCCCTCACCCGTCTCCATCACCAGTCCCAACACCGTCTTGTCCTAGGCCTCCTTGAGTCGTTTCCTGGGCTCCCCTTCTCACCCGCGCCTCCGTGCTCGCCCTGTGTCGAGGGTCGGCTCTGCCGTGCCCCTCACTCCTCCTCGTTCCACCCTACCTCTGCACCACTACAGACCCTGCACATGGACGTCTGGGGCCCCGCCCCCGTCCAGGTGGCAACGTCTACCCAGGCTGCTGCGCCTTGCTCGTGTCGGTCGCTTACTCACCCGTCGCTTCTGTGGCACCACCGCCTAGGTCACCCTGCCCTCACACGTCTCCGTCACATGTCTCAGCACGCTCTTGTCTTAGGCCTCTCTACGTCGTTCCCTTCGTTCCCCTCCTCGGCAGCGCCGCCGTGCACCCCCTGCGTCAAGGGCCGGCTCCGCTGTGCCCCTCAATCCTCGTTCCCCCCTACCACAGTACTGCTGCAGACGTCTGGGACCCCGCCCCCGTCCATGGGCCGAGTCGCGAGCGCTACTTCCTAGTGCTTGTCGACGACTACACCCGCTATACCACCGTATTTCCCTTGGAGCGGAAGGCCGACGTGCCTGACGTTCTTCTCCCGTGGCTTGTCTCTGTGCGTGTTCACCGAGGTCTCCTTGTCTTGCGTCTTCACTCCGACCGTGGTGGCGAGTTTGCCTCTGGCTGCCTTGGTCGCTTCTGTCGTGCGGAGGGCATCACCCAGACGTTCACCCTGCCAGACTCCCCGCAACAGAATGGGGCCGCTGAGCGACGCATCGGTTTGGTCATGGAGGTTGCTCGTACCTCCATGATCCATGCCGGTGCACCCCATTTTCTGTGGCCGTTCGCCGTTCGTTACGCCACTCACCAGCTTAACCTGTGGCCACACCCTCAGCGGTCGCAGGTTTCACCGACCCTCCTCTGGACCGGGTCTGCTGGTGACGCGTCTGCGTTCCATGGCTGGGGCTTCCTTGCTCACATTCGTGCCTCTGGTACGGACAAGCTCACTGGCCGCATTGTCTCCTGTGTCTTCCTATGTTTCCCCCTCGACTCGTCGGACTGGCAGTTCTACCACCCGCCTTCTCACTGGTTCTTTCACTCTCGTGAAGTCACTTTTGACGAGTCCGTCTCACGTCACCCCCCTCCCTGCGGTTGTCCCTGCTGAGGAGTCCGCTGACTCTCATGGCTCGGCGGAGTCTCTTCCCCCGCCTGTCCCTGCCCCGGTCTCGCCTCCCCTGTCGTCGCCGCTGCTGTCCCCGCCGCAGCCGCCTCCGCCGCTGCCGCCGCTGCCGCAGCCGCCGTCGTCACCGCCGCTGGGATTTGTGTGTTCCGGGGGTGCTCGGGAGCGGGCTAGAGCTGGTTCTGGAGCAGGCTCTGGGGGTGCTGGCGTGGGGCTTCTCGGAGGGAGCCGTGTTATCGCTGGAGGTTATGGTGTTGGAGTCGGGCAGCAGTCGCAGCTGTCGCCACCGGTGTCCGCTCTTCATCTCCTTGGTCTCCCTTCCCCTTAGCGCTCGTCGCTACCTCCCCCACTGCCGCCGCCTCCTTCTTTTCCGGTCCACGGCCCCGTGTTTCCTCCCCCGGACTCCTCTCCGGCTCATTTCCCTCCCCGTTCTCCTCTTGTGTCTCCTCCCCTCTCTCCTAACCCAACTCCTCCGTCTCAGGTCTGGTCTCGACGTCCGTCTCGTGCTCGTCCGACCTCCCCTATTCCGCGTTCTCACCCTATGTTGCTTCACTCTCACGCGTCTCGTGCTCCTCCTCTCCTCCCGTCTCCTCCTCCGTCGTCGCTTGCTGTGGCCCCGCCTCCGTTCTAGGACTTCCTCCGTGCTGCGCGTCCCCTTGTTCTCGTGTCCTTGCCTCTCTCGTTATCGACCCGTCCATTCTTGTCTCGAGTCTGTCGGCTCTTGTCACTGCTGTCGCTGACTTTGCCACTACCCCCGCCAGGACTATGCCACCGCTCTGGTCTCAGACCCTGCCTGCCCTCCGTCCATCGGGGGTGTGGCTGCTCTTGCCAGTGACGTCCTAGAGGACAGGCAGTTCGAGCTCGCTTTCCTGTCTGAGGCTGCTCCCCATCTCTGTTCCATGCTACTAGCCCCTGAGGGTGACCCAGACGCCCTCGACTTCTCGACCCCTCGCACCTACGCTGAGGCCTCCTCGGGACCCTGGGCCTCTTAGTGGATAGCTGCCATGGACGTAGGAGATGGCATCTTGGAGATCCACCGGTACCTTCGTTGACGTAGTTCCCCCACCTGGGGTGAACGTAGTCGATGGCTAGTGGCTCTTCAAGGTGAAGCGCCCTCCTAGAGAGCCGCCTGTCTTCAAGGCGCGCTACGTCGCTCGAGGCTTCAGTCACCATGAGGGGGTGGACTTCAGACCTTCGCTCCGACCCCAAAGATGACTACTCTTCGGGCGCTGCTATACGTAGCAGCACAGCGTGACTACGAGCTGCACTCCCTCGACTTCTCCACAGCCTTCCTCCAGGGCAATCTACACGAGCAGGTCTACCTGCACCGCCCCCAGGGCTTCTCCGGTACCTTCCCCCCTGGCACCGAGTGGCTCCTCGGACGCCCCGTCTACGGCTTGCGACAGGCACCTCGTAAGTGGCACGACACGCTGCGTGCTACACTTGCTGACTTGCAGTTCTTCCCTTTGTCTGCAGACCCCTCGCTCTTTGTCCGTTCCGGCCAGACTCCGTTCTCCATCCTTGTCTACGTAGACGATCTGGTCTTTGCTACTGCAAACAGAGACGCACTGGCCGCCGTAAAGGCCGAGCTGCTGAGGAGACACACCTGCACTGACCTAGGAGAGTTGCACCACTACCTTGGCTTGCAGATCTCCAGGGACAGAGCAACGCGCACCATCAGTCTCTCAGAGTCACACTTGGTGCGCCAGGTCCTTCAGAGGTTCGGCCTTCAGTTCACTTCCGCACAGCCCACCCCTCTGCCAGTAGACCACAAACTCTCTGCCCCAGTCCCTGAGGAGGCTGTAGAGCCTAGTGGTCCCTACACAGAGTTGGTGGGTTGCCTCATGTACCTGATGACTTGCACTCGTCCAGATCTCGCATACCCTCTCAGCATCCGGGCTCGCTTTGTGGCCCTAGGCAGACATCGACCACAGCACTGGCCAACAGCTAAGAGGGTTTTGTGGTATCTAACAAGTACATCGGGCATGGGGCTAGTGGTAGGAGGACGGAGACCAGTGGTCCTTACCGGTCACACAGACGCTTCTTGGGCAGACGACGCCGAGACTCTCAGGTCCTCACAGGGCTACTCCTTTAGCCTTGGTGCAGGTGCCATCTCGTGGAGGTCCACCCGTTCCTCGTCTGTTGCCCAGTCTAGCTGTGAGGCTGAGATCTACGCAGGTGCCATGGCGGCACAGGAGCTCCGCTGGCTGACCTTCTTGCTCACTGACTTAGGTGAGCGGCCTAGCTCTGCCCCGGTTCTGTACGCTGACAACAGGGCCATGATCCTCTTGTGTCAGGAGCCACGACTTGAGGGCAGAGCGAAGCACATCCAGCTGCGGTACTTCCTCCTGTGCGAGCTGCAGCAGCGTTGCCAGGCTCGTGTAGTACACTTGGCCTTAGGTGCCAACACAGCTGATAACTTTACTAAGGCGCTTGCGCCTAAAGATCATCAGCGGCACTGTGTGCAGCTATGTCTCATTCCTGTAGCCTCTTACTTGCTAGGACCTTGATTGTGTACAGACCTTTATATATATTACCCTGACTGGCCTTGTGGCCTCTTCCCAGTGGTTGGACTAGTAGTGCCTCCCTGGTCCTGCTCTTGCTTTGTCTGTACTTGTTTGACTGGTCTTTAGACCCTTGACTCAGAGGCTGGACTAGTAGTGCCACCCTAAGTTGTTTCTCTCTTATTTTGCACTGCCCCTATCCAGTCTAGGGGGTATGTCAAACATATATTGTATGTTTGTGTAGACTATATAAGGTTGTGCTTTAGGGAGTACAACCCATTAGGTTATATTCCCTTGTATGCCTTGTTCTAGACTATTCTTTTACTTGAACATCGTTGCCTAGCTTTCGCCTCGGTTTCACTTGTCGTGCAGGAAGCCCCTCATCGTCTTACGGCCTCCCACGTTGCCATGGCTGACGGCGGCGACGGGGCTCCTGAGGACGATGCCGATGGCCATGTAGCAGCTATGGCCGAGGCTCGTTCAGGGTTAGGCGTGCGGCTGTCTAGCCTGTCTTCGCTGTGCAGCAATCCTAGGGCAGTAGAGGCCCTTGTAGCACCCACCAACGTCAATGGAAGAGCAGCCATTCTTACAATGCCCCCGGTCAGAACTACCCCACCTGCTGTAGTGCGACTACCGCCGATCCACCCAGCGAACGCGTCCTCCCCAGGGACTGTGCAAGCAATGCCACCTGGCTGTTGGAGTCTTCCCATTTCGGTTCATGCTGCCGAAATTCCGCCCTCGGCAATACCTGGTCTGTCGACGTTCCAACCCGCAAACAGCGCCTCTCCAGCGGCTGTCCCGCCAAAGCCTGCGAGTGTGTGAGTCGAGACAGCACAGTCCCCGCTGCCGAATCCCCGCCCCCAGATGTACCTGGGCCGTCGTGTACTCAGCTCGCTGACAACTGCTCTCCTGCGTCTGTCTCTCAGCGGCCTTGTGGGCGCTACCGGCAGGCCGTTCTGCCATTTGGTCAGCCAAAGGTGAAACAACCCCCACCGCCCGATGAAGAAGCTGCCGACGCCGACGATGTTGACGACGCCCCAAACAGGTTGTCGACCAAGTTAGCCACTCCCGAGGAGCAGTATGCGGAGGCTCACAACAGGTTTAAGGCCCGGTGGTCGACGCGATTCCCGTGGCTTGTCATTTTAATGACTGACTCTGGCTTGCCTGCCTTGTAGTGCACCCTGTGCTTGGAGCACGCAGGTTTCTCTGGGAAGGCTGGCAAGCGTGGTCCAGGCCTATGCGATGCTCAGACTCAGGTGTTCACACGACACGAGGGGTCCGGCAAGCACCAACTCGCTCTGTAGAAGCATAACGATCTGCTGCAACTGGCGACCAGACAACAACGCATCGATCAACATCCCCTTGGCGGGGACCTTGAGAGGGAGAGCGTCACTGCCCTGCTGGATGCCTTGTGGTTCTGCTGCAAGACTAACGAGTCGGCCGAGACATGGATCCGGCTTGTTCAGTACCTGGCGTCGCAGAAGGTGTCGGGTTTCCCGTAGCAGGCCTACGGCACCTACTACAACACGTGAGTATACAATCATCACCGCTTAGCTATGGACTTCAGTCTGGTAATGCCCTCTATGTTGTCTAATTCTATAGACCGTGTGGTTAGTGCGTGTCTCTTAGGTTGTACGTCGGACTTAGAGTGTGTGTTGGTCTACGTGAACCGTGCAGGTACGGATTCGGCGAATTCACACTGGCAACGGCAACCTGGCTTCAATCTACGCAGCTTCAGCACCTTCTGTTGAGTCCATACATCAGCCTCATGCTGGACGAGAGCACCGACCGCTGCCGAGGGAATCATTTGATCGTCTATGCCCACTTCATCCGCGACAACCAGCTGGTGTGTGAGTACCTGGCCTTGCTGACGGGGGACAAAGCCGATGCGTCTTCACTACTCGCACTACTGCTTACCCACCTAAACGCCATTGGGATGGATCTCCAGCGAGTCTCCGGCATCAGCACTGATGGGGCGGCTTTCATGATGGGGTCGAAGAGTGGGCTTGTTACTCGACTGCGCCAGCAAGTGCCTCACCTCGTGTCGTGTCACTGTATTGCGCACAGGTTAGATCTGTCATCGTAAGTATAAGATTTAACGCCGTCTTCAACTTTGCTTGCACTACGCTAATGTATTGTTTTCACGTTTTGCCATGCAGGGAGGCTTTGGCAGCCAGGGCAGCATCAGAGGCGCTTCCAGTGTTCCAAATCGTGGATGACTTCATCAAGGAGCTGGCGGAGTACTTCGGAAGATCCGGCCCGTGGCACCAGCGCTTTCTCGACTTGCAAGACCTGTTCCTCTCGACTACCTTGGAGCTCCAGGGTATTCACAACATTCGATGGTTGTCAAGAGGTGAGGCAATCTCGAGGTTGCTGGCGGTGTTGCCTGCGCTTGTGGTTATGCTCAGAGAGTTCCCCGACAACAGGCTCTACAAGATTCCGACTAGTTACCGCTTCTTGTTCTTTGTCCACTTTCTTGCTGACGTCCTCGAGCAGCTCAACATCCTCAACAAGGGCTTTCAGGAGCGCGAGTTGAGATAACAAATTGCATAAGTGCGGTGGTATACTTGCGGATGTCACTTTATACTGTTCTCCTACCTTGCTTGCCCCCTACCTTCCCCCATCCCCCCATCAGCTGGACTACCTGACCGTCCACACGTCCGTACTTCGCATCACCAGCCTATTCCTGAGACGCTATGTTGACTGCGAGGACGAGTTCGGGGGCGGCCCGAAGGACCAACTCACCAACTTCCTCACCCTTCACGGCCCTGGCAGTTCTCGCAAGGTCACCGTCAGTGGCGTGGACTCCGACGGGAGTCTCACGAGCTTCACATTCGAGCTTCACGTTGACACGCTGCAAGGGTACCCCGGGGGAGGGAAATATGACAACTGCGCGGTGGCTTGCATGGACGTGGCGGAAGAGATGGTGAATAACCTGAACGAGCGCCTCGGGGATCGTCGCAAGATGGCGGGGGTGAAGCTGTTTTGCGTTTCCGCCTGGCCGAAGGACTGGGATCGGCAGGCAAGGAGGGTGCAGTGCTTGGAGTGGTTCCACTCTCTGGTGGGGCTGTACGACGCGGAGCAGAGGAACGAGATCCTTCCAGGTGAACTCCTTACTAGTGAACCCACTGCCATGTACCATTGTACAATTGAGAATGTTGCACATGTATTGTCCCTATTTCTCAGTTGACTGCCTCCACCATAACCTTATGCCACTCCCCCGACCTCTTTCCCGTCTGTGGCAGGCATTGACAAGCGCCAAGCACTGCGGGAGTTGCCACCCTTCACCCCGATCCTTGCTGCACTTCCGAAGAGCGACAAAAGCTTCCACGCTGGCCTCACTGCGATGCTGAAGACAGAAGATTGGCAATATGCCTACCCCAACCTCATGAAGCTGTGGGTGGCCGTGGCTGTGCTTCCGCTGAGCACGTTGGAATGGGAGCGAGGATTCTCACGACAGAATGTCATCAAGTCATGGCTTTGGGGTAGCTTGAAGAACACATGGCTGAGCGATCTCATGTGCATTAGTCTGCTGGATTATGAGCCTAACTGGGACGAGGTGGTGGACGTGTAGCGTGCATACAAGAAGAGGAAGCCTTTCAGTACCATGGCACAACCTAGGCTGGTCAGGAACAAGGGAAAGGAGGTGGTGGAGGAAGGACGTGTAGAAGAGTCGACCATGGATTCTGCCATGGATGAATGAGATGCTGGATAAGTCTTATATGTCGATCATTGCTGGATGTGCTGTAACTATGTATTGCAAGCTCTGATGCCATCTTCCGATGCAAAAGGCACAAAACTACAGTTAGGACCCAAAATCTAAGGGACCCTGAAAAAACAGGCATCTTTTTAATAGCAGTCCTGACTCAAAAGCTTGGTTCCTACTAGACGTCCTGAAAATACAGGCAAAAAATGATCGCCACCTCTGAGTCATCAGGAGGCCTCAAGACCAATCTAGGGGCCTGGTTGTTATAGACTACACAGGGTTGTGCCTTAGAGAGTACAACCCACTAGGTAATATTTTCTTGTCTGCCATGGTTCTAATCATTCGTTAACTTTGATATAGGTTAGGTCCCCCCCGCCCACCAGCGCTTCTGCCATAGGTCCTAGCCCCCCCGTTGCCCTCCCGCCCGTGCTGGCCAGTCCCCTAGTGGCCCCCGTCACCTAGCGCCTAGCTTGCTCCGTCGCCTAGCCGGCCCCGTCGCCCAGCCGGCCCCGTCGCCTAGTTGGCCCCGTCGCCTAGCCGGCCCCGTCGCCTAGCCGGCCCCGTCGCCTAGTCGGCCCCATCGCCCAACCGGCCCTGTCGCCTAGCCGGTCCCGTCACCTAGTCGGCCCCGTCGCCTAGCCGGCCCCGTCGCCTAGCTGGCCCCGTCACCTAGCCGGCCCCCGTCGCCCAGCCGGCCCCGTCGCCTAGCCGGCCCCATCGCCTAGCCGGCGCCGTCGCCCAGCCCGCCCCGTCGCCCAGCCGGCCCCGTCACCGAGCCCGCCCCATCGCCTAGCCGGCCCCGTTGCCTAGCCGGCCCCGTCGCCCAGCCGGCTCTGTCGCCTAGCCGGCCCTGTCGCCTAGCCGGCCCCGTCGCCCAGCTGGCCTCGTTGCCTAGCCGCCTCCCCTCCCCCTTGCTCAGCCGACCCCATAGCCTAGCCGGCCCCGTCGCCTTTCCGGCCCCGTCTCCTAGCCGCCTAGCCGGCCCCGTCGCCTCGCCGCTCGCGGCCCCATCTCCTAGCCGCCACATGGCCCCAGTTTCCAGCTGCCACTCTTTCTTTACTCGCCTCCCCTCCTTTACCACTTGCCCCCCTCTCCACTCACTGCCAGCTGCCCCAAATCCCCCCTCCACTCGTTCACTCCCAGCTGCTCTGAGCGCGGCTCACAGCAATTACAGGCGTGGCATGGGTGCTGCATGTAGAGGAGAATATCCACGATGACATAAACAGCAGCAGCAGCAGCAGCAGATGAGTCTCAGACCGAGATGGCTGTATGGTGTATGAGTAACACAGGAAATGCAGGGATGAAGGACGGGCAGTTGCCATGCTGCGTGCAGCCGAGCCCAGCTGAATTTGAAAAGTATTCCGCGGAGCGAGCGGAGATAAGTAAGATGAGGGGGGATACAATCAGAGGTTTGTGGGGGAGGAAGTGGAAACTGAGGTTGGATTGGGAGGGAGAGATGAGGGTCGGTGTGGCAACACAAACAAGTGAAGGGCTGGGGGCTATATGGAAGAAAGCGAGCCATATGTGCATGGTACGCAGGGGTCGGGAATTACGGGAGAAGGGGAGCTGGCACGAGCTCCCATGCTCTAATGCTCCCATGCTCCCATGCTCCCATGCTCCCATGCGCAAATGCTCAAATGCTCTCATGCTCCCATGCTCCCAGGCTCTCATCCTCCCATGCTCTCATGCTCTCATGCTCCCATGCTCCCATGCTCCCATAATCCCATGCTCCCATGCTCCATGCTCTCATGCTCCCATGCTCCCATGCTCTCATGCTCTCATGCTCCCATGCTCTCATGCTCCCATACTCTCCTGATCCCATGCTCCCTTGCTTTCATGCTCTCATGCTCTCATGATCTCATGCTCCCAAGCTCCCATGCTCTCATGCTCCCATGCTCTCATGCCCTCATGCTCCCACGCTCCTGTGCTCTCATGCCCTCATGCTCGCATGCTCCCATGCTCCCATGCTCTCATGCTCTCATGCTCTCGTGATCTTATGATCCCATGCTCCCATGCTCTTATGCTCCCATACTCTCATGCTCTCATGCTCCCATGCTCTTATGCTCGTATGCTCCTATGCGCCTATGCTCCCATGCTCCCATGCTCCCATGCTCCCACGCTCTCATGCTACCATGCTCCCATGCTCTTATGCTCCCATGATCTTATGCTCCCATGCTCTTATGCTCCCTTGCTCTCATGCTCTCATGCTCAAATAATCCTATGCTCCCATGCTCTCGTGGTCTCATGCTTCCATGCTCCCATTCTCCCATACTCTGATGCTCTCATGCTCCCATGCTCCCATGCTCCCATGCTCCCATGCTCGCATGCTCTCATGCTCTCAAGCTCCCATGCTGACATGCTCTCTTGCTCTCTTTCTCTCATGCTCTCATGCTCCCATGCTCCCATGCTCCCATGCTCTCATGCTCCCATGCTCCCATGCTCCCATGCTCCCATGCTCTCACGCTCCCATGTACCCATGCTCCCATGCTCTCATGCTCTCATGATCTCATGCTCTCATGCTCCCATACTCACATGCTCTCATGCTCCCATGCTCCCATGCTCCCATGCTCTTATGCTCTCATGCTCCCATGCTCCCATGCTCTCACGCTCCCATGCTCCCATGCTCCCAGGCTCTCATGCTCCCATGCTCCCATGCTCTCATGCTCTCATGCTCCCACGCTCCCATGCTCTCATGCTCCCATGCTCCCATGCTCTCATGCTCTCATGCTCCCATGCTCTCATGCTCTCATGCTCTCATGCTCCCATGCTCCCATGCTCTCACGCTCCCATGATTTTATGCTCCCATGCTCTCATGCTCTCATGCTCTCACGCTCCCATGCTCCCATGCTCTTACGCTCCCATGCTCCCATGCTCCCATGCTCCCATGCTTTCATGCTCGCATGCTTCCATGCTCCCATGCTCTCATGCTCTCACGCTCTTAGGACTGCCTCCTATACCATCCCACAAGTTGCCTCCTCTCCCGTATTTCCTTCTGTCCTTGCTCCCACCTATATACCTTTGGTTTCCTCGTCTTCCCTCTGCCCAGGCGGTCTCCCGCTCTCTCCCGCCCCCTCACATCCCTCCCCCTCCTCTCCCTCCTCCTAACCCAACCATTCCCCCCTTCCCCCTGACCCAACTTGCTCCGGTCGATCCCTGTCCCATCCCACCGTCCCAAGCGCTACCCCCTCCTCTGGTGACATATTTGACCATGGCCCTCTCTTTCCCCCCACCTCCCTGTCCAACTCCTCCCCTTCCGCTCCCTCCCATTCTCCCCCCTCCCCTCCTCCCCCCTCTCCCACGTGTCCCCCTCCCCCCCTGCGCCCCACCCGCTCCATCCTCACCCGGTATCCCCACACCAGGTCACGTGACGCAGTCCTAGGTGCCCCGCCTCCTGTTACCCTCTCTTCATCTACCTTGCCTCCTCTCTCCCCTCTCATGGACCTCCTCTTTCAGGCTGTCTTACAACAAAACTCTAGCCCAACCCTGCCGTCGAGATCCATTACAGCAGTCCCAGCAGCAGCAGACCTACCCACTGCAGCAGCACCAGCAGCAGCAGCCGTCGCTCCTTCCTCACCTTCACCCGCAGCAGCAGCAGTGGCAGCAGCAGATGCAGCAGTAGCAGCCGCCTTAGTAGCAGCAGCAGCGGCAGCAGCAGCGACAGCAGCAGATGCAGCAGTAGCAGCCGCCTCAGCAGCAGCAGCAGAAGACGCATCCTCAGCAGCAGCAGCAGTCCTACCGTTCATTTTCCACTCCTCCCTCCTCGAGGACTCCCATGAGGAGTTCCTCAACCTCCACCTGCATGATCCAGGCCTCCTAACCATCTCCCTTGACCTCAGCGGCACACCAGCCTTCGCCTTCTCCTCTGCCCCCACCATCTTCGTCCCCGCCACGTACGAGGAGGCCATGTCGTGCCCTGACGCCCATCTCTGGCTCGCGGCCATCCTCAAGGAGTTGGAGTCGTTTTTTGCCAACTCCTCCTTTGTGGATGTGCCACGCCCTCCCTCTATCACGAACGTGGTCAAAGGGAAGTGGGTGTTTCGGGTGAAGCAGCTGCCTGGCGAGCCGCCGGTCTATAAGGCCCGCTACGTCACCAAGGGCTTCACCCAGCGCTACGCGGCCGACTTCTTCGACAACTTCTCTCCCACCGTCAAGCCCGCTACCATCCGCGCAGTGCTTGACCTCGCCGCATGCCTCAACATGGAGATTCACTCCATGGACGTCTCCAACGCATTCCTCCAGGGCGTCTTGCGCGAGCTCATTTACATGGAGCATCCTGCAGGCTTCCACCTCTCCTTTCCTTCCGAATCTGTCTGGCAGCTGCGTCGGCCAGTCTACGCGCTCAAGCAGACACCAAGGGAGTGGCATGCCAAGCTTGCTGCCACCCTCGCCGAGCTGGGCTTCAGCACCTCCCGCGCCGACCCCAGCCTCTTCCTCCGCACCTCCCCCTCCCCTTTCTACATCCTCGTCTATGTCGACGATATGATCCTCATCACTGCCGACTCCGCCGTCAAGGGTGAGCTTGGCAGCCGGCTCAAGTGTAAGGATATTGGGGAGCTGCAGCACTATCTCGGCATGACGATTACACGCGACCGAGTTGCTCGCACCATCTCCCTCTCCTTGGGTCAGTACCTGCAGCAGGTCCTGGAGCGGTTCGACATGGCTCGAGGCATCCCTCAGGTCACCCCTCTTCCTGTTGGGCACCATGTCACTCCCCTCACCTCCCCCTCCTCCTCCTCCCACCCCTACGCTGAGCTCATCGGCTCTCTCATGCATGCTATGGTCTCCACCCGCCCTGACCTAGCATACCCCAGCAGCGTATTGACCTGCTTCGTTGGTACCGGCAAGCATGATGCCGCACACTGGCAAGCGGCCGAGTGTGTCCTCCGCTACATTCGGGGGACCAAGGACGTCCTTACCCTTCGCGGCCCCTCCCCTCCCCTCCTCACTGGCTACTCTGATTCCTCCTGGGCTGACTCTAGGCTTGACCGCCACTCCTCTCAGGGCTATGGCTTCTCCCTTGGCAGCGGCCTCATCAGCTGGCGCCCCACCCGCTCCTCGTCCATTGCCCTCTCCTCTTGCGAAGCAAAGCTATATGCCGCTACCATGGCTGCGCAGGAGGGTCACTGGCTCACATTCCTTCATGAGGAGCTTGGTGCCCCTCAGCGCTGTCCCACCATCTAGTGCGACAACACTAGCACCATCCATCTCACGAAGGATGCTGTGTTCCACGGGCGCTCCAAGCAGATTGAGCTTCGCCACTACTTCATTCGCGAGTTTGTGCAGGGTGGCCACCTCCAGCTAGGCAAGATTCACTCTGCCGCCAATCTTGCCAACATCTTCACCAAAGCCCTCCCCCACGCCGCCCAATCATCCCTCCTTCGTCTTCTTGGCCTCGCTCCTCTCGTTCCCCCGTCCGCCTCCTGATTCAAGACAGCTAGTCTTATGGATGTTGGGGGGTTGTGTTGTAAAATATATATCTATACAACATGCATGCCTAGATTGGGAGGTGTAGTCATTATAACTATTGGGGGGTTGTTGGTTGGGTTAACCAGCCTCACATTTGGGTTGGTCAAGATTGGATTTGGTCCTAGACATTTGGTTGGCACTATTCCAACCAAATGGTCCTTGGTCCTAAGAACCAACCAATCACCAAGCACCACACTTTATGGTTGCTTGCCAGGGGACGTGCAAGCCTGTAAGAGAGCCCGAAGGAGCCGCCAGACAGGGAAGGGTGGCGGAACTACGGGCGACTACCGGACCGGAGGAGGGGTCAGCAAGAGAAACTACGGCAGGACTAGCAAGTGGCGTCAGCGTAGTGGAGTCGCGGAAGAAACACCGGGAAGCGCCAGAGTCCAGGGTGAAGGAGAGCGCAGCAGTGGCGGTCGGAGTCGGAGCAGCGAGGGAGGAACCAAGGCTAAACAAGGCAGGGGATCCTACGCCTGACGGAGCAGGGGAGGCAAGACTAGACACACCTACACTAGCCAACACGGGGTAGTAAGAACCAATCACACTAGAGTCATCAGCATACATCATATACAAGGCAGAGCTAAGCTCATCCATGTCCATATCAAAGATCGGAATACTACGGCAAAGCAAGTTGTACCAGTCGGAGAGGTCGGGCGACGGACCGAAGCGAAGACGAAACAGGTCGTCAAGGCGACGAAAACAGCGGACGGGAGTGTGACCGATCTTACCGCAAACGGAGCCACGGCGAGGACCGGTCTGGAGCTGGTACTGACAGCGCCCGGCACCCGAACTGCCACCCGGGGGCACACCACGCGCACGACCACCACCACGTCTAGCGCCGCCACCAGCGCCAAGCCACCCGGGCGGGAGACCACTCGCCCACCTCTGCTGCGGCTGCTACGACTGCTGCGGCTGCTACGACTGCTGCGGCTGGTGCTGGGGCTGCTGCTGCGGATGGTGCTGGTCCGGCTGCGACGCCTACGGCTGCTGGGATGGCTGCTCGGCTGCACCAGACACAGTCCCCTCGTCCACGCCACCACCAGGCGACCCGGCTCCACCACCGCCTCCACCTGCACCGCCACCCCCTCCGCTGCGCCCAGCCTTGGGACGGCAGCCCTTCCCCGGACGGAACTGCGCCGCAGCTGCAACAGCATAACCGTCGAAGAAGGTGCACTGAGTAGGGGCACAACCCTGAAAGATAGGGACCGGCACAGTACCGCTGGTCAGGGCGATAGAGCGCTGGCAGGTCTCTATGACAGAGAGGGTGTCAACAAAGTCGGTGAGGGTGAGTTCATCAGGGTGGATGCTAAGAAAGCAGTCGCAGGCAGTGGCAAGGCGGTCAGGGAGGCGGGTGGCTAGCAGGTAGAGGGCAGAGCAGAGGGGCGGCTGATGGGCTCTAAGCTGACTCTCAGTGCAGGCAGAGCGCCAGGTCGAGTCTATCGTGCGCATGTGGGCGGCAAGGTCAGCGAAAGTGGGGAAAGACGCAAGGTCAGGGAAGAGCATCAGTAGGATCTGGCGACCTACAGAAGCAGCGGGCGGGGTGGAATAGCGCTGGACAACAGCATCTAGGAACTCCTACGCAGTCTTGACCGACTTAAAGCGAGGGCGCTCAGACAGGGGGAGGGCATGACTGATCGCAAGCTGCGCAGCTGCGTCACGCGACAACCAGACTGAGCGAGCAAGGGCAGCAGCTGCAGCGGACTCACACTCAGCAGACGAGGGGTCAGCGGGCTTTGCAGGAGGGGGGTCAGGGCAGGGAAGCGTACCGTCAAGGTGGACAGATAGTGAGTGGCCATCCTGCCGCTGACCAGTGAGATGGCGGCGGAGGTCGACCAGCCACGCTTCAAACTCAAGCGGCTGGCCCTCAGCGTCGAAGTGAAGCACGTCCGCCATCAAGAACTGTGCAGCAGCGAAGGAGGGCGGCGCTGTGCTGTGCTGTGCGGTGCAGTGCGGTGCAGAGCGGTGCAGTGCGGTGCATTGCAGTGCAGAGCGGTGCAGTGCGGTGCTATGCGGTGCAGAGCGGTGCAGTGCAGTGCAGAGCGGTGCCGGGCGGTGCAGTGTGGTGCACGTCGGGAAGGACGGGCCGGGCACGAGTCGGAGGTAGGCCGGCGACAAAACGAGGTCGGGGCCGGCGCAGAACTGACGCGAGGGAGAGGAGCCAGCTAGGAGCGGGTGCGGGGCCGATGAGAGGCGGGCGCGAGGGGCCGGCTAGGACAGGTGCGACGGCGCTGGGGGCCGGCTAGAGACGGGCGCGCGCGGGGGCGCAAAGGGCCGACTAGGAATGGGCACGACAAGGGGCGCGAGGGGCCGGCTAGGAGCGGGCGCGACAAGCACGTGGGTCCGGCTAGGACGGGCGCAACGGCGCGTGGGGCCGGCTAGAACGGGCGCGACGGGAGCTTGTGGGGCCAGCTAGGAACGGGCGCGACGGCTCTAGGGGCCGGCTAGGACGGGCGCGACGGGCGCGTGGGGCCGGCTAGGACGGGCGCTAGGGCGCGAGAGGGCAGGCTAGGGCGGGCGCGACGGGGGGCGCGTGGGGCCGGCTAGGAACGGGCGCGGCGGCGCTGGGGGCCGGCTAGGACGGGCGCGACGGGCGCGTGGGGCCGGCTAGGACGGGCGCAACAGGCGCGAGAGGGTTGGCTAGGACGGGTGCGACGGGGGCGCGTGGGGGCCGGCTGGGAACGGGCCCGACGGGCGCGATGGGCGCGTAGGGCCGGCTTGGACGGGCGCGACGGGCGCGACGGGCGCGAGAGGGCCGGCTAAGACGGGCGTGACGGCGCTAGGGGCCGGTTAGGAACGGGCACGCGGGGCGCGACGACGCTAGGGACGGGTGCGAAGGGCGCAAGGGGCCGGCTAGAACGGGCGCGGGGGCGGCTAGGGCCTAGGGCGGAAGCGCGAGCGGGCTAGATGGACCTAACATACTCATGATACCATATCAAACTGAGAGAATGAACTAGAATGGGAGAGTACAAGGGAGTATACCCTAGGAGCTGTACCCTCTAAGGCACAAACCTATACAGTCTATACAAACATAACAATATATGTTTGACACATTTGGCCAATGTCACTTTCTGCCCCTCGAATGGTCAGTTTGACACGTGGCATAACGGCATTGTCGTGATGTAATTCTTTTCACGAGAGTAGCATGGGCTTCTCGCTCAGAACTGGCAGGAGAGTTTCGAACGGACCTCCGGACGACCGCTCGAAACCCTGATGGATACTGGTGCTATGTTCATGAGTCCTCACGAACTAGCCTCGTGGCATGGCATTCTGTGAAGAGAAATTCACGAATCACCCTAGCTACTTGGACAATTTTAGGACTTAGCCAAGGACAGTAGCACTGTCAAGCTCGCCGCAAACATAGGAGGAGACAGACATGACCTTCAGCAGGGTTACTAGTTTGAGAGCTCAGAAGGATTCTGGGTTAACGTTCCTTGAATCCAGAATATTCAGAGTACTTCTGGACCCATTCCAAAACTCCCTAGGGCCTAGCGTAAGCCCTGTCCAAGTGCCCAGGCCTTTCTCTTGCTTTCCACCAAACCAGAACGAGAGATACTTGCGATAATTGACAACAGCGCCGCGTGGCACTTCTCTCTTCTCCAGACCATACTCTAGCGTGTACACCCTCGCCCCACAGGGTTCTCGTGATTGGGAATCCCTGGGGAGTTCTCAATGTCGGTCTTACCCTCTCTACCTCGAGGTTAGACTCAGCTTTTCCCGCGCCTCTCCAGGTCCTAGTTGCCGCTCCGCCATTCGCCTCAAAGTTTCCGCCATGGATTTCCCATCGACTCGAAGCACACAGAGCCTGCCATTATGCGCGTCGTGCCGCCATGGCCCGAATCACAACGGGACTGCCTCCTCGCTTCGTTTGCCTCGCCTCGATCCCGTTCCTCCCTCTCCGAACTGTTCCACCACCGAGCCTTTCCTCGGCATCAAAGCTTCCTCATCGCACTTCTTTATCGCATTACATATTCTCCCTTCTTCTCCGGCAGGACATATAGTTGCTTCTGCAGTCCACTTCGTTGATTTCCTCTTTGGATCCGTCGTGGTTCGAATCAAGTTAAACCAAGGCGCCATGGCTTCCGTCGCCGAGGATAATGCTGTCGTCACTGATCACTGCCCCATTGCTTCTCTTCCCGACGATCTGCTTGTCGACGTCTTTCACTGCCTTGTGCCAATTTCCCACTTTCATCCGCCTCTTCTAACCAGCAGAACCCGCCTACAGCATTGTCATCAGCGACGTTGTCCAACATCTCCTCCCCCTCGCAAGCCTCTTTCTCGTTCGTGTCTCGTCACTGGCTTCGACTCGCATATGTTGCGACCACGTCTTTCCGCCTGACACGTCGTCCGGGAATCTCAGCCTCACAGCTCCTCTGCGCCGTTAGCCGCATGCCAAGGCTTGAGTCTCTCTGGATCGATTTTTTTGGAGTAGATCCTATGACTGACGACCTCGTTGCGCAGGTCGCGGCCGCTTGTCGCCCGCTTTTGCGGTTTTCGCTGCTCTCCAGTGGTGATCGAGTTGGCGAGGACGATCGTGTCTGGACGTCCCTAGCGCTCGAGGCGGTGTTCCAAGGTTGCACACGTCTGAAGGAGCTCGTGCTCGAATGCCCGCCCGCCATCACAGAGTTTCCTTCCAGTGTCACAAACCTGGCTGGACTCCTACGTCTCATCATGTCTTCAGAAGGCAGCAATTTTAGCCTTCCTTAAGACATCGGCAAGCTTCATGCTCTGAGAATTCTCCACTTGGAAGTTCGTCGCCTCACGGTGCTGCCCGAAAGTCTTGGCAACCTTGGCAATCTGCAGGAGCTGAAGCTCAACGGCTGCTGGGGTCTGTCAGCAATACTCGAGACAATCGGGCGGCTCCTGAAACTACGTGTCTTTCGTGCCTGGGGCTGCGGCACGCTTCTCTTCCTCCCTGATGCTCCTTTTCAGTTGCGCTATCTTGGAATTACTGGAACTCTTCATGCCAAACCTGGCCAGGCTGCCGGAGAGTACCGGGCAGTCCCACAGCCTTCGGCGCCTCATCGTACGCAACCGCTTCAGGGGTATACAGCTGCCTGCGTCCTTCACGAGGTTGTCCTCTCTTGAGGAATTGAAGTTGGGTTCACGCCTTCAGGAGCTGCCAGAAGGCTTCGGGAATCTGACCAATCTCAAAGGCCTGGAGCTGAGTCGTTGCCCTAGGCTCACTCTGCCCTCCTCTCTACCGCAGCTGTCTCTCCTTGAACGACTTGAGATCAAAGGGCAGCAGATGGTTTCTCTCCCAGAGACCATAGGGCAGCTGCCAGCACTCAGAGAGCTCCGTATCTCCAGCTTCAGCAATCTCCAAACCCTTCCTAATTCCATTGGTCAGCTGCAGCAGCTTCGATCCCTAACACTCCGCAAGTGCAGCTCACTCCGAGTGCTGCCAGAGTCCCTGCTGCAGCTCAGTGCTTTGGAGAGACTCGAGTTTTTTCTCTGCACACTCTCCTCCCTCCCTGAGGACATCCACCTCTTGACAAGCCTTCGATGGCTGAATCTCAGCAAGTGCCCAGAAATCAAAGAGCTGCCTGCCAGCATCTCCTGCTGCCCTTCCCTTGCGTGCGTTAGCATCCAAGATTGCCCCGCTCTCACAAACATCCCTGGAGGGGATTGGCACCGGTTTATAGTGCAGCATGACGGCCAAGTGATCATGCGCCAAGTGAATCGGTAGGATGGATGATCGGACAGAGTTGAGCAGGCACGGGGGAGGTGGTGGTGAAGGGGGTAGGGTTTCTCAAAATGTGGTGCTCCAGTGGATGGTGATGCATGCCCTATAGATAGCAGAAATGGTTAAGTGTGGTGCTTACGAGTGTTCAGGAAACAAGCGAAAGATGACCAATTCCTATTTCTAGATGTTTTTCCTTGCAAGACACACTTAAGCTTGCTGCACTCAGCAGCATACAGATTGTGTCACGACTCCTAAGAACATGCACTTCAAATTAATGGGAGGGACATGCTAATGCTAAAGAGATGCACAGCAAGGTAGTGCGGTAACTATCTACCTTCAACGAAGTTAGTGATCTCAACACCGCAGCATCTTGTATGGGGTATGTGAAGCAACAGCATGGCAGCAGCATATGAGAAATGGCATGATAAGTGTTCCCACGGGTTCGCCACTAAGAGCACGCACAATGTTGCCAGGCACCGTCAGGTTGAACACCACCACTGCAGAGAGGCACAGGCGTGGGAAGGGAGGGGGCAGGAGGAGTGAAGGTTGGCAATGGCAACGAGCTAATTGGATAGCAGTGCTTATGAAGTTTGAGCAAAGACACATGCAGCGCGAGGCGACAGAGAAGAGAGAGAGAGAGAGAGAGAGAGAGAGAGAGAGAGAGAGAGAGAGAGAGAGAGAGAGAGAGAGAGAGAGAGAGAGAGAGAGAGAGAGAGAGAGATAGAGATAGAGAGAACACGAGAGAGAGAAAGAGGGAGAGGGAGAGGGAGAGGGAGAGGGAGAGGGAGAGGGAGAGGGGGAGGGGAGGGGGAGGGGGAGGGGGAGGGGGAGGGGGAGGGGGAGGGGAGGGGGAGGGGGAGGGGGGAGGGAGGGGGAGGGGGAGGGGGGGAGGGAGGGGGTGAGGGAGGAAGGGAGGGAGGGAGGGGGGGAGGGAGGGAGGGAGGGAGGGAGGGAGGGATGGATGGAGGGAAGGAGGGAGGGAGGGAGGGAGGGAGGGAGGGATGGAGGGAAGGAGGGAGGGAGGGAGGGAGGGAGGGAGGGAGGGAGGGAGGGAGGGAGGGAGGGAGGGAGGGAGGGAGGGAGAGAGGGAGGGGGAGAGAGAGGGATAGAGAGAGGGAGAACTATATAAGGCCCTCACTCCCTCCATTCTCTTTGTTAAGTTTCCATTCATTCTCTTTTCTTCTCTTGGGTTTCGGCTCGCGCCGGTGGCCTTCGGCCGCCGTCGCTCGCGGCGCGACCTCCGGCCGCGCGGTTAGGGGATGGCAAGCAACTCCAAAACAACATAGCACTCAACAAGTGTGTACAACAACAGCCTACGGGTCCCTGGCCTTGCTGCTGCAACGCACATGGAGATGTTAGAAACAGAAAGGTTCAGTTTATTGATGAAGCAAATGCATTACATAGGAAGAGAGAGATGAGCTAGGAAGGGAGGGTTGGACGGGAAAGGGGGGGTTAGGACCAATCACAACGGAGGGAGGATCCTTCCAAATATGGTTGACCAGAAGTGGGAGGTGGTCCAAGTGTGGTGGACCACACATGGCTTAAGCAACCCACTTGTGGTGCCCCCACAATAGTGGTCCTTGTGTTTGGGGGCTCCAACCACAATTGGGTTGGATTGACACCCCAACACAGGTGTATACCCAACTAGGGATGTAAACACAATATACACAAATAGCATAGCATGGTATATTCTAACACAACCCCATAGCATGCAAAGCTAGTGTATATGAAGGGTACAACCCCAGAATCAGGATGGGGGGTGGGGCCCATGACCGAGAAGGCAGAGGAGGGCAGAGTGCGCGGTCTTCGGGAGGGCCTTGGTAAAGATGTCGGCCAAGTTGGCCTCTGCAGCGATCTTATGGACCACCAAGTGACCTTGCTGGACCAACTCCCGACCGAAGAAGTAGCGGAGTTCAATGAGCTTGGAGCGGCAATGGAAGACATGGTCCTTCGTGAGATGGATGGTGCTGGCGTTGTTGCACAAGAGGGTGGGACAGCGCTGAGGATCACTGATCTCAGCAAGGAGGAAGATGAGCCAGCGAGCCTCCTGAGCGGCCATGGTGCAAGCATAGAGCTCAGCCTCGCAGGATCAGAGGGCGATGGAGGAGGAGCGAGTGGAGCGCCAGCTGATGAGGCCGCTGCCATGGGTGAAGCCGTAGCCTTGAGAGGAACGGCGATCCGGCTGGGAGTCAGCCTAGGAGGAGTCACTGAAGCTAGAGAGGAGGGGAGGAGAAGAGCCTCCCAAGGTGAGGACATAGTCCTTGGTACCATGGAGGTAGCGGAGTACCCGCTTTGCTGCAGCCCAGTGCTCGTCAGTGTGGCGACCGGTACCGACGAAGCGAGCACGAACGCTGATGGGGAAGGCAAGGTCTGGGCGGGTGCACATCATAGCGTACATCAGCGAACCGACGAGCTCAGCGTAAGGATGGTCAGAGGAGGAGGGAGTAGGAGGAGGGGCAAGCTGGTGGTCGGTCTGCAGGGGAGTGGTAACTGGTTTGGCCTGTGCCATGTCAAACCGTTGCAAGACCTGATCAATGTAAAAGGATTGTGAGAGGGTAATGGTGCGCGCTGCACGGTCCCGGCTGATGGTCATGCCCAAATAGTGCTTGAGCTCACCCAGGTCCTTACACTTGAGGCGTGCATGCAGGGCGTCCTTCACTTGCTACATGGTGGCAGCATCGTCAGCGAACAGGATCATGTCGTCGACATACACCAGGATGAAGAAGCGGGTGGGAGATGAGGGAAGGAAAAGGCTGGCATCAGACTGAGAGGCACGGAACCCCAGGGACTGCAGAGTGGCGGCCAGCTTGTTGTGCCACTCGCGAGGAGCCTGCTTGAGGCCATAAACCGGGCGGTGCAGCTCCCAGACTGTGTTGGGAGGGAAGGCTGCATGAAAGCCTTGAGGCCGCCGCAAGAGGACCCGCTCCTGGAGCTCGCCTTGTAGGAAGGCGTTGGAGACATCCATGGAGGCAATCTCTATGTCAATACGAATAGCATAGTCGAGGATGGCACGGAGAGTTGGAAGCTTGGCAGTGGGAGAGAATTTCTCCTAGTAGTCGATGCCATGGGTCTGGGTGAAGCCCTTGGCACAATACCGGGCCTTGTGGACCTGCTCCTTACCCGGCAGCTGCTTCACTCGGAACACCCACGGGCCTTCAACAATGACGTCGTCAGGAGAGGGGACAATGTCAACGAATGAGGCATTGCGAATGAAGGCCTCGCATTCAGCAAAGATAGCCTGGATCCACTTGGCAGCATCGGGGCAGGTGATGGCCTCAAGGAAGTTGGACGGGGTGCATATGGTTGGAACGGTAGCGATGCCAAGGATGAGGAGGCCAAGGAATCCCGGGTAGAGAGGCGTGAGGGAAGGTGTTTGTTGCTGAACGCCAATGAGCTCCTCATGGGAGTCCTCAATGAAGAGAAGGGAGGGTGGGGGTGGCGTTGGCCAACCCCATGGATGGCCTATGAGTGGGCCATGAGAGCGAGTGTGGACGCGTGGGAGGATGAACGGAGAGGTGGTGCGGCAATGCCGATAAGGTTGCTGCTGTGGCTGCTGCTGCTGCTGCTAGTGGTGCTCCTTCTCGAGCTGCTGCTGCTGCTGCACCTCCTGTTGCAGCTGTTGTTGCTGCACTGCCTGCGGTTGCTGCTGCTGCTGCTCCACCCGCTGCTACTGCTGCACCTACTGATGCTACTGCTGCTCCATCCACTGGTGCTGCTGCACCTACTGCTGCTCCTGCTGTTGCTGCCGCTGCTGCTAGTGCTGGTGCGATGAGGCAGAGTGAGCAGGGGAGTCAGGGATAGCTGGGTCGTTAATGTCACCTAAGGAAGGAGGAGGGGGAGGAGCAGGATCCGGAGGAAGGAGGGGAGCCTGCGGAAGGAGTGGGGGAATGACAGCATCAGCCCAGGTGAGGGGGCGGGAGAGAGTAGGAAGTGGGTCGGAAGGCGGAACAGAATGATAGAACGGGATGCTCTCATCAAACACCACGTCACGGCTCTGTAGGAGGCGGCCTGAGGACGGGTGAAGGAAGAGGTAACCAGGGGCAGAGTGAGCGTGGCCAAGGTAGACACA
Source organism: Closterium sp. NIES-67 (assembly GCA_027943415.1). Lineage (NCBI taxonomy): Eukaryota > Viridiplantae > Streptophyta > Zygnematophyceae > Desmidiales > Closteriaceae > Closterium > Closterium sp. NIES-67. The sequence goes on from BQMB01001024.1 coordinate 95,411, forward strand.
CTCAATGGCCTTGGAGGCGAGCTTTCCTGCCTGCCTAGAGCGGTCGGGTGGGGGGATGAGGACATATGCCTTGCAACCCCAGATACGGAGAATGGCAGCATCTGGCTTGGTGCTGGCCCAGAGCTTTGTGGGAGTGCCAGACTGGCGTTGAGGATGTGGGTAAAGATTAGTGAGGAGAGCAGCTTGGACAAGGGCATAGCCCCAAAGAGAAGGGGGCGTGGAGGTACGAATGAGGAGGCAGCGGGCCGTCTTGGTGATCTCACGAATGCGACTCTCAGCAACACCGTTCTGTTGAGGCAAGTGGGGAAGGGTATGAGTCTGTTAGATGCCATGGGTTGAGCAGTAGGAGGAGAGGGTGCGGTTGAGAAACTCACCACCGCCGTCGGAATGGAGGCGGCGGATGGGGCGGATGAGGCAGTGGACACGGCACTGCTTGGCCCAGGTAACGATGACAGCAGGGGCCTCGACCTTCGTGTGGAGAAGGAACACCAAGGAGTACCTGCTGCGGTCGTCGACTAGGACAAGCATGTACCAGTGCCCTTGGTGGGAAGGGGAAGGGTTAGGGCCCCAGAGATCCATGTGGACGAGGTCAAGGGGGGCAGCAGCAAAGGAAGGATGACTGAGGTGAGGCTGTTGTTTGAGCTTTCCATGAATGCATGTGGCGCATGGGGGAGCGGAAGAGGACGGGAGGGGAGGAAGAGTGGGGGAAGACCGTCAAGCAAGCAGGAGGAGACGACTTTACGAAGTGTGGGAAAGTTCATATGACCAAGGCGATGGTGGATGAGAACAACGGGGTGGGACAGTGCGCGACAAAAGCATGGGGAGGAGGTGGAGTTGGAGGAAGTTGGCTCTAGAGGAAGGGGAGGGGGGAGAGTGGAGGTGCCTGCACGAGTGGTCACGTTGCATGAGGAGGCGTGGGGTGTGCTGAGGATGTACTAGCGAGAGTGAGGGCAAAGTGGGAGGCGATGAAGGAGGCGGCGAGTGGGGCCGTGGAGGAGGACATTGTAGGTGGCAGAGGCGAGGAAGAGGGTAGTGATGTCAGCCTGTTGGAGTTCATGCATGGAGAGCAGGTTATGATGAAGGGAGGGAATGTGGAGACCAATGACCACTCCGGAGGGGAAGCGGGGGCAGGGGAGGGTGGAGAGATGAGTGCAAAGGATGGAGAAGCTGGAATCAGCACCATGAACTTTGGTGGGGAAATGGAAGGAGGTGAGGGTGCCAGCGTCCTTGAGGGCAGTTTCAGTGGCACCACTATCGAGAACAAAGTCAATCGTGAGCGAGGAGGGAGCTGAAGACACGGGGTACTGGAAATCACTGGCATTAAAAACAGAGGGATACATGGAAGTGGGAGGCTAGGGAAAGGAGAGCCCCAGAGGGAAAGCCAGGAGGACCTGTTGTGGCTGTGGCAGCCCTGGCGGCGGTGCCAAAGCCAAGCTGCTACTACTGCTATGCAGATGCTGCGGCTGCGGCTATGGCTGCAGCCTGATCACCAGAGCCCCACTGCTGCAGCTGCTGCTGCAGCTGCAGCTGCTGGAAGCGGCTAAATTGCTGCAACTTATGGGGTCAGGGATAGAGGAGGAGGAGGAGGAGAGCTGAAGATGAGAGGGGAGGAAAGACGGAAGAGTTTTAACATCCTGGAGAGAGAGACGGGGATCCATGGCAGACCAGCGAGGGGGTGTGCCAGTGTTGCCGCGCTCGAACCAGGCGTCATCATACGCCTTGAATTACGTCGTTGGGGGATGGTTGGTTTGGGTGCAGCGCTCACCCGCCCCGGGACCAAAACGGCGAAGATAGGAACATGGGAGAAGAGTGCCATGGCAGCCACCACGGCTACCAGATAAACCACCACTGCTGCCACCCTCGACCCCGCCACCACCGCCGCCGGCTCCGTTGCCCCCACAACCGCCACCTCCACCCCCTCCCTGAGGGTTGGTGCGGCTGCCACGTGGGCGTCCACCACGGCGCGGCTCTGCGACTGCAAGCTTGGGGTTTTGTGAGTCAGTGGAGTTCAGGCCGGAGGGGGAGGTTGAGAGAAGGCGGGCCTCAGTGTCAATGATCCACTGGACCACAGTGTCAAGGGAGGCGCGGGGCTGAGCCTCAGTGAAGGCGATGACGCGCACTTCATACTAAGGGGAGAGGCCTTCGAGGAGACGGTAGATCTGGAGGTTGGAGGGGAGAGTAGTCTGGCGAGCCTCTAGGCGGGAGGCAAGGTCCACGAGATGGCTGGTGTAGTCAATGGCGCCAGCACTATTTTTGATCGTAATGCTGAAGTATTCCTTGAAGAGCGGTCCGACAGCGTCGGAGTCGGTGCGTTCGAACATCGCCTCAAGCTCGAGCCCGATCTGGCGAGAGCCGATGCGACGTGCCTGGAAGTTTCGCATGAGCGCAGATGGGATGGCAAGGAGAAGGGCACAAGTAGCACGGCTGTCTCCCTCGAGCCAAGCGCAACGACGCTCAGCAAATCGCGCAGAGTCAGCGGCATAATTGGCGGCGGTAGCGGTATGCTGGGTGCGGAGGGTGGCCGACCGCTCGTGTTCCTCCAAAGCGATCAGGTAATCAATATGGAGCACGAGGAACTCACGATGGTGAGTAACAAAGAGCTGCTCAGCTTCAGCGGTGGCAGCGCGAGTGCTGGTGCCAACGGGTACCACGGGGAGCGGAGGTTCCTCGCTGGGATGGGGAATGAGAAGGGGGTGATCGCCAGGGTGAGGCGGCGGGTCCCCAAGGTCACCCTCTGGGAGACCAAGCATGATGTCCAGAAGGTGGAACGGCAGGAAATATGCACTACCGAGAACGCGGTGGAGGCTGCCGACGAAGGAATACCAGTTGGTTGCTGAGTTGTCGGCAGCGCGCACGAGATGATCGAGGGTCGAGACGTCGATGGGAGGGGGAAAGGACGCCATTGGTGGCGCGGAGTGGGAGGAAGGCGACGGCGGGTGGACTCGCGGTTGCCGGGAGGGAGCGGTGGCAGATGGACCCGCGACGGCTCAAAGAGGAGGGGAGGATGGGGATGGTTGTAGCTACTATTGCTGCTCCTTCGTCGGCTACTGCTGCTGCTACTACTGCTGCTCCTTCGGCTGCTGCATCTGCTGCTCCTCCAGCTGCTATTGCTACTGCTACTACTCCTCCTTCGGCTGCTGCTGCTTCTACGGCTGCAGCCACGGTAAGGCGGCGATGAGCAGGTGCAGGTGAGGAGGCAAAAGTTAGGGAAAGACGGCAGTTAGCTAATGAAAGTAGGACTTGGTAGAAATTTCAGTAGCACTTCGTTATCACATCCAGGAGCGTGCGCGAACTTCGGATAGCGATATCCAACAATCCAATCGGTGAAACAGTGTGAAATTTTACGACGTTGCATCTGAGAACAAAGGCTTTCTTTTGCAAATTGAATCACTCAATTCTGTCAACTAGCGAGCGAGCTATGGCGTTGGCGCATTGGGGGTGTTTGAAAATCCACCCACCAGAAAATTAGTTGAAAAGGGAAAGAGAGGCGACAGCTAGGAGTCTAGCAGTGACAATGGAGGGGACGACAATGAGGTGCACGTCAGAAGGGGACGGGGCGGAAGCGTGGGGAAGGATCGAGATAAAAAATTGGCGTGAGCCATTATTTCTCTATATCATGTTAGAAACAGAAAAATTCAGTTTATTGATGAAGCAAAGGCATTACATAGGAAGAGAGAGATGAGCTAGGAAGGGAAGGTTGGAAAGGAAGGGAGGGTTGGAAGGGAAGGGAGGGGTTAGGACCACAAAGGTGGAGGTGGTCCAAGTGTGGTGGACCACAAGTGGCTTAAGCAATCGACTTGTGGTGCCCCCACAACTGTGGTCCTTGTGTTTGGGGGCTCCAACTACAATTGGGTTGGATTGACACCCCAACACAGGTGTATACCCAACTAGGGATGTTAACTCAATATACACAAATAGCATGGCATGGTATGTTCTAACTGGAGAGCCTGATCCGCCGCACGAGGGCGCTCAGACTGCTGGAATCACCGCCCCGCTGCACCTGCTCCCACCGCTCCGCTATTCCGCGAGAGCCGCCAGCCCGGCTTCCTCCAGCAACGCGGCCTGGTACGACACCAGGACCTGTAGCGTGGACACAGCGCCAGCTACAAGCCCTGCAGCTGACACCGGGTCTATGCTTGCCGACACTTGGCGGAGCACGGCAAGAAGGCGGGGATCCGTGCCGGTTCCCCGGGCAGGCCCAGGCCGCGCGCGCGCAGCCTCCACAGCGAGATCTATGGCTGCTTCCAGGCAGCCCTGAAGGGGGAAGTACGGGGCCACTGACAGACCCCCTAAGCTCCCCAGTACGGAGCTCGCCACCACCAGAATCGTCATCAATATCTCCGTCCCCCTCCTCGTGTACCCAAGGCGACGGAGTGTGGCGGCTGGGACCGATATCGCCGCGGGAGCCGCCGGCACCAGCCCCACCGTCGACGAGGTTCTTCGCACCGCCGTCCCGCCCCCCGGGGCCCGATGGGGAGACCCCTCTCCCAACGAATCCGCGCCCCCCGTCTCCGCTGCTTCTGCCCCCGCCTATACACCCTCTGGGGACGGCGCACGCTGCTAGGGAGGAACGAACGGGCCGAACACACCCCCTCCGCGGAACAGCCCCACCTGGGGACCGGTCCACTCCGCCACCTCAGCCCAGGGCGACGGGGGACGCCACTCCGGGAGTGTGTCGGCGGACGACGGGTGGGCGCCCATCTGAGGCGCTGGCAGGGACTCGTGGTGCAGGTCATAGTACTTCGGGATGGAGGGGATCGGCACATGCAGGGGCGGCAGGGGCGCGGCGGGGCGTGAGGCAGGATACGAGGCCGCAGGCGGCAGATGTTGCAGCAGCGCCGCCTGCGCGGAGGGGTGCGGTGCCGCCAGAGGAGGCAGCGGGAACTGCGGGCGCAAATGCTGATACCCAGGCGTCAGCGCGGAAAGTGGCCGCACAGGCTGCAGCTGAGGCGGAACCGTTTCCACAGGAGTCGGCTGGTCTGGGAGGAACAGCGGACGGACTTGAGGGAGAAAAGGAGGTGGCACCTGCAAGGGGGGGAATTTGGAGAGGGTCTGGCTGCGGGGGCGACGGGAGCAGCCCTGCACCAGCCAGCTCGAGGATCCCCTCCAGCGTCACGGCAGTGCGCGCCAGCCGCCTCTCCAGCGCGCTCCCCCTACGCCCCCGCCGCGTGCCAGCCCGCCGTGTCAGGCCGTTCGGCGCACGGTGCTGCTGCGGATGCGGCCGCGACGGTAGCGTTGAGGGGGGGCGGGGGCTCACTGCGCGGGATACAGCAGGCGGCGACGACACTGCAGGAGGGCGCAGGCGGATCTCCGCGCCCGCAATCGCCGCCCGCCCCTCCCACCGAGGCGACGTCAACGCCCACATCCGATTGGGGGACACTAACGCGCTCGTGGACGACACTGGGAGCGCGCACGCCCACCGCTGGTCCAACTAAAGGGGGGGGGACGTTTTCCCCCGAACTCTCATGGTCAAACGAGCGCTCCCTCCGAGCGCGACCTGCTCGGTCAGCCATCCGACTCGCCGATGGGCCCCAGAGCAGACACCACGAGGCAGCAAGGCAAACGCCCGCCTACCCCACGCTCGGCAGCGTAGGGCAGCGGCTCGCGGAGAGGACGCGGTGGCAGGGGACGCGGTCGCTCGCCTAGTTTGATGTCTGGCAGAGGGCCTCTGAACGGCTTCCACAGGGCTGTGGGAAGGGCTTTAAGAGAAAACGCAGCTGAAGGCACGAGTGCTGCCGAAGAGCGTGCGGATGCCACTTATAGGCAGGAGGCAAGGGAGGAGACTAACACGGAGGAATCAGTTGGAGAGGACGACAAGCTCGACAGATCTGAACGAAGGCAAAGACAGGCAGGGCAGAATCAGAGGGAGCAACGGGTGCCGCAGAGACAGAATCAACAGGCCAGCGAGGCACAGCCCAACCAACCTTCGCGCCAACTTTCGCCAGAAGACCTGGCGAATAACGAACCCCTTTTTGTGGGGATTGCCAGTTGGGACATTGGACTGCTTTGCGACAATTGCCAGCCCCCCCCTTTCCCCTCGAATTCCCCACAAACTGCGCTAGCTTTTTGCACTGCCGCTTCTGACACCCCTGCTCCACATCGCAAAAACCCCATCCAGCCTCGCTGGCTGGCGCCTGTTACTTTTCACACCCCGGCTCACCCTTCGCCTCAATTCGTCGTGCCACCCGGATTGGCTAGCGGTCGAGCATAGACTGCAACAATTCCTGGCCGACGAATGGGAATAGCTGTACCTGGCTGCGGTCGACGTGAAAAACAACCCACATGTGCCATGCCACTACGGCGACACCCTCGGCAAAATATCCCGCGCCGAGGGCCTCGTCCGCCGTGGCAGCCTCAGGCGTGCCCTGCTGGCGCTGGATTCAACGCCGGTCAGCGAGTCAACGCCAGAGGTCCTCGCCACGCTGACCTCCGAACACCCTCCCTCTCTGACCGAGTCCCTTGACTGGCCCACCCTCGACGAGTCCGAGCCTCCCCCCTCCATCTCGCTTGCCGATTTTGTACAGTTACTCAACCGCAGCAAAAACGGAGTTGGCGCGGGACCGTCTGGCATGTGTTTCGAGCACCTTCGCGACGCAGCCCTCAAGAACGCCTCAGTCGCCAAGAAACAGCACGAGATAGCACAGAATCTCCTAAAAGTGGCGTCCCCTCCACCAGTTGCGCGTCAATTTTGGGTAAACACTTCTCCTGTGTCAGTTTCAACTGCTTCGCTGTTGTGACGTGGATCTGGCTGTGACTAGCCCCGCCATCCACAAATAACTTTATTTTTTTGCCATTCACCTTGCCTTCAACCAGCACAGGGTGATCTTTGGGTTCGCTCCCGTTATTCGTCCGAGTACGGTAGATAGCATGTATCGGGACCACAACTTGGTGGGAGCGCTGAAGTTCGGGCGACAAAGCCTCGTTAGTAGGGGCCCGGTCTGCTACTGACTTTTCCCATTTCCCGGCTTCTCCTTGTCGTTCTTTGTCTTCTTGGGCGCCGTCCGGCAGTACTTAGCTCGGTGACCTGGCTTGTCACATCGAAAACATAGCGCGTGAAATGTTTCATTGGGCGCTCACACGCCATTGATCGTGGGGCGGGGAGAATATCCACGAAAACGACCAACATCCCTGTTGTTCTTTCTCGCCCACTATTGCAGCGCATCGGCTCCTGACGCCAGCTGGACACCATCATCGAACGTCTTGGGACGGGACCGCTGGAACTCGTAATGAATATCAAAATGCTGTCCGCTGATGTACTTGCCCCGCCTTTCTGCTTCAGTGAGGTTGTCCACTTGATCCGCAAGTGCCGAGAACGACGCAGTGTAATCTTGAACAGTAGTCACTTGCCGCCAGCTGCGCACCTTCATGCGAGCGTCGTTTGAGGCGGATGAGTGCTCAAAACGAGCTCGCAGAGCTGTGCCCTATTGTTTCCACATGCGAATCGTGGTTGTACCGAATATTGTATATGCCTGTTGGTTTGAAGAATCCGAAGTCCAGTCCTTCGCCTGCTTCACCCTTGCCGAAGTCCCAATCGCCAACAATCGTCGCCACCAATCCAACGCCGGTCCTCGGAGCAGCGACACGGTATAATTAATGTGTGCGTCGTCTGTATGCACACTTGCCGCCGTGAAGAATAACTCCATGCTGAACAACCACCCTTGCACCGTCGTCGCCTTGTCTGAAGGGTTGAACGGGGGCGGCGTGGCCGGCTTGAGTTTAATCTTTGTCACTGTCACAGTGCGCACGTCGTCCTGCTCCAACTCCCTTGCGAGCTCGTCGAGGATGGTTTCGCTCCCTACGTCATCGGCTTCTTCCTTGACATCATCCTTTGTGACTCCAGGCGACTCCTGACGCGCTTTACCACGCGTTTGGCGAAGCTCGGTGTTCTCCGTCCAAAGTCTTGCGACTTCACTGTTCAAACTCGCCATCTGGGCTTGCATTGCCTGCATCTGAGCCATGACCTCGTCTAGCTGGGCCTGAGTCATGATGCGAATGCTACGCCTTTCGGGCAAGGGGAAGGCCATGGTAAGAAATTGCAAGGGGCGCAAACCCTATCGTAGTTGTGTGAGCTAATAACTCTAGCTCACGGACAACTGCTTTGCAGCCCCGTAGGGTTAACCACGCCTTGGAAATAAACTATCCTGAGAAAGCGGGATGAACCATGCTTTATTTCTTACCGGGTTGTACTGCAATCGCGTACACCCGAACTCTCGGAAGACCAAGCTCGGTCCGATTCTGACACAACCCCAAGGCGGGCTTGTGCCGCCTCCAGTCATTTCGACCACGCTTGTACCCAACCAAGCCCTCCGGGCTCGTCGCCTAGCTAGAGTTGTCGCTATATATTGCTAGGTTCCCATTTTTGCACTCGTGATTATGATTCCGCGCACTCTCAGTTATTATTCATAACATCTGGAATCAAAGCTACTTTCCTGGTTCACCCCGCTTTCTCAGGGTAGTTTATTTCCAAGGCGTGGTTAACCCTGCAGTGCTACAAAGCAGTTGTCCGTGAGCTAGAGTTATTAGCTCACACAACTACGATAGCGTTTGCGCCCCCTGCGGTTTCTTACCATGGCCTCCCCCTTGCCAGAAAGGCATAGCATTCACATCATAACTCAGGCCCAGCTAGACGAGGTCATGGCTCAGATGCAGGCAATGCAAGCCCAGATGGCGAGTTTGAACAGTGAAGTCGTGAGACTTCGGACGGAGAACACCAAGCTTCTCCAGACACGTGCTGAAGCGCGTCAGGAGTCGCCTGGAGTCGCAGAGGACGATGTGAAGCAAGAAGCCGACGATGCGGCGAGCGAAACCATCCTCGACGAGCTCGCACGGGAGCTGGAGCAGGACGGCGTGCGCACTGTGACAGTGACGAAGATTAAACTCAAGCCGGCCACGCCGCCCTCGTTCAACCCTTCGGACAAGGCGACGACGGTGCAAGGGTGGTTGTTCAGCATGGAGTTATTCTTCACGGCGGCAAGTGTGCATACAAATGACGCACGCGTTAATTATGCTGTCTCGCTGCTCAGAGGACCAGCGTTGGATTGGTGGCGACGATACTTGGCGATTGGGACTCCGGCAAGCGTGAAGCAGGCGAAGGACTGGACTTCGGATTCTTCAAACCAACAGGCAGAAACAATATTCGGTACAACCACGATTCGCACGTGGAAACTGTGGGGCACAGCTCTGCGAGCTCGTTTTGAGCACTCATCCGCCTCAAACGACGCTCGCATGAAGCTGCGCAACTGGCAGCAGGTGACTACTGTTCAAGATTACACTGCGTCGTTCTCGGCACTTGCGGATCAAGTGGACGACCTCAGCGAAGCGGAAAGGCGGGACAAGTACATCAGCGGACTGCATTTTGATATTCATTACGAGTTGCAGCGGTCCCGGCCCAAGACGTTCGATGAAGGTGTCCAACTGGCGTCAGCAGCCGATGCACTACAGCAGTGGGCGAGAAAGAACAACAGGGATGTTGGTCGTTTTTGTGGACAGTCTCCCCACCCCACGATCAATGGCGTGTCTGCGCCCGATGAAGTCTTTCACGCGCTATGTTTTCGATGTGACAAGCCAGGTCACCGAGCTAAGTACTGCCGGACGGCGCCCAAGAAGACAAAGAACGATGAGGAGAAGCCGGGAAATGGGAAAAGTCAGTAGCAGACGGGCCCCCTACTGACGAGGCTTTGTCGCCCGAACTTCAGCGCTCCCACCAAGTTGTGGTACCAATACATGCTATCGAACGAATAACGGACGGATAATGGGAGCGAACCCAAAGATCACCCTGTGCTGGTTCAAGGCAAGGTGAACGGAAAAAAAAATTAAGTTATTTGTGGATGGCGGGGCTAGTCACACCCTCATACACGTGACAACAGCGAAGCCGTTGAAACTGACGTTGGAGAAGTGTTTGCTCGAAATTGACGCACGACTGGTGTACGGGACTCCACTTGCAATTCGAGAACGAGCGCGCATGGTGCAGATGAAGTGTGGCGACGATTTCGGATTCAGCATGCCCATGCTGGCTACGACGCTTGACGGATGCGATATTCTTCTCGGGCGTGATTGGATGCGAAAATACAACCCGAGGATCGACTGGACAACTGGCGAATGCAGCGTGCACTGTGCGAATGGGTGGCGCATACTTCTGTGCTGGCGCAGGAGGGATCCGGTGTCAACACGTGTCAACGCCATCACCCTCCATCGAGCAGTTAAACAGGGAGCTGATTTGTACGCCCTCCATCTGACCGAAGCGACGATCGACGACACGCCAAAGGACATTGACACGCTTTGTGCCAGTGTCCCTGCCGTGCTTGCTGCGCTGATTCGACAGTACCCGGATATTTTTCTGGATGTTCTGCCAGCAGGATTGCCATTTGAGCGCCCCCAAGACCACAAAATTGATGTGGAACCCGGCGCGCAGCCAACCGTCAGGACACAGTGGCGCTTGACTCAGCCCGAGCTCACGGAGTTGAGGGGCCAGCTGGACTGCCTATTGGAGAAGGGGTTCATTCGACCCAGCACGTCCCCGTTCGCAGCGCCAATCCTGTTCACGCCCAAAAAAGACGGAGGGCTGCGAATGTGCATTGACTACCGGGCGCTGAATTGGCAAACCATCAAATCTCGCTACCCAATCCCACGCGCGGACGATCTTCTCGATCAACTTCGCGGGGCTTGCTTCTTCTCAAAAATTGACTTACGAGGCGGTTACCATCAGATCAGATTCTTCGCTGACGACTACCACAAGACGGCGTTCCGAACCCGATATGGCAGCTACGAGTACACAGTGATGCCGTTCGGCCTCACGAACATGCCCTCAAATTTCCAACTCACCATGAATTGCGTATTCCGAGATCTACTCGACAAGTGTGTCATTGTCTATCTCGATGACATTCTGAGCTTTAGCAAGACACAGGAACAGCACCTCAAGGACCTCAACCAAGTTTTTCAACGGCTGCAGAAACACCGGCTCATCACCAAAGGCTCTAAGTGTGAATTCCTAAAATTCGGACTGGATTTTTTGGGATACGTAGTCAGAGCAGACTGCATTAAAATCGACCCGAAGAAGATCACCACCATCCGTGACTGGAAGCCGCCCACGAATGTGCAGGAGCTGCAAAGTTTTCTTGGGTTCGTTAATTACGTCCGCCGGTTTATCCCCAATATGGCAGGGATAACGGGACCGTTAACTGACCTGCTGCGGAAGGGCACCACGTTCGAGTGGGGGGAGAGACAGCAGACTGCTTTCGACGAACTCAGATTTTTTCTGATGTCACCCCCGATGCTCCGAATTGCTGACCCATCTCGATCGTTCAAAGTCTTGACAGACACTAGTGATTTCGCTATCGGTGCGGTACTGTTACAGGATTTCGGCGACGGACTCCAACCAATTGCGTATGAGTCAAAAAGGTTGCCGGCAGCCGAGCGCAACTACCCCGTCCACGACAAAGAAATGCTCGCCATCGTGCACGCATTAAAAGTGTGGCGCTGCTACCTGACGGGAGTTGACATGACAGTACGCATAAATCCCTACAGTACCTCCGCGCGCAGCCAAACCTCAATCCACGATAGATTCGCTGGCTGTACTTCCTCGAGAGCAACTTCCACTACACCATCCCGTTCAAAACGTGGGGCGAATAACATCACCGACGCACTGACACAGCTGTCCGCCCACCTCACCTCCATCATCATTGCAAAATCCAACCCGCTGCTCACCGGACTATTTACCCACGGATACAGCACAGACCCCTTTTTCACCTGCAACCTCCACCAGCAAGTCACCATGGCTAAAGGAATATATTTCCTAAAAGCCGGTACTGACCGTATCTGGGTTTCTGCTTACAGACTCCTCCGTGAATTACTAATTCAAGAAGTCCATTCTAATCTCTCCGGTCATTTCGGGGTTGATAAAATCAGAAGTTACTTCACCGTTTTTATTATTAGCCTGACTCGGCGTCTGATGTGCAGAGATACGTATCAGCGTACCCGAGCTGCCAGCGCATGAAGTCTTCTCGACAGCGGCCAACTGGACTGCTGCAACCGCTCGAGCCACCCCAGCGACCGTGGCAACACGTGACGATGGACTTCGTCATAGGACTTCCGGCCAATGCCAATGGCAACGACGCCGTCCTCATCGTCTTCGATTGTCTGACGAAGATGGTGCATTTTGCACCCTATCGCACGACAATCACAGCCAAAGATACCGCAAAGCTTTTCATCTCCACCATTGTTCGTCTGCACGGCCTACCATCGGCGATAATCAGCGGCCGCGACCCCAAGTTTACGTCCAAGTTCTGGCACGAGACATGGGAACAGTACGGCACCCGCCTACAATTCTCATCCGCCTACCACCCACAAACCGACGGACAAACTGACCTCACCAATCAGACCATGGAGCAGCTGATTCGCACCAACTACCCAGATACTGTCGGGTGGCAAGCATTCCTACCCATGCTGGAATTTTCCTACAACAACGCCCTATCTGCTACGACTAATCACTCGCTGCTTTTCCTCAACTACGGGATGGATGCCACCATACCGACGACAACCCACATCGACAACTCCGTGTCCCGTTCCCAGCAGTTTGTGACCAACTTACAAACCGGCCGGGAAAAAGCGGATCGAATTTCTTCAAAAATCCAACACGACAGCCCGACGCTATAGAGACCTTCATCGCCGAGATATCATGATGACCGCTGGGCAACTAGTATCAAAGCTAGAATGAATGAATAGCATGGGAGTATACAGGGGTATATAGCTAATGGGTTGTAATCTCTATTGCATGACCCTATGTAGTCTACTAAACATACACACATATGTTTGACACACCCCCTAGACTAGATAGGGGCAGTGCCTGGTGAGAGACAAGCAGCTCAGGGCGGCACTACTAGTTCTACCTCTGAGGCAGGGGTCTAGAGTCCAGTCAAAAGAGTACAAACAAGGCAAGATCAAGACCAGGGCGGCACTACTAGTCCACCCATTGGAAGAAAGCCACAAGGCGTGTCAGGATAATATATAAAGAGTTATACACAATCAAGGTCCTAGCAAATGAGGTGCTACAGGCACGAGACCAAGCTGTACGCAGTGCCGCTGATAATCTTTAAGAGCAAGTGCCTTCATAAAGATATCAGCTATGTTGGTACCGGAGGCCAAGTGTACTATGTGGGTCTGGCGACGCTACTGTAGCTCGCGCAGGAGGAACTACTGCAGCTGGATGTGCTTCGATCTGCCCTCGATTCTGGGCTCATGACACAGGAGGATCATGGCCATGTTGTTAGCATACAGGACCGGAGCAGAGCTAGGTGGCTCACCTAAGTCTGTGAGCAAGAAAGTCAGCCAGCGGAGCTCCTGTGCCGCCATGGTGCCGGCGTAGATCTCAGCCTCATAGTTAGAATGGGCAACAGAAGACGAGCGGGTGGACCTCTATGAGACATCACCTGCACCAAGGCTAAAGTAGAAGCCCTCGGAGGACCTAAGAGTCTCGGCATCGTCCGCCCAAGAAGCGTCAGTGTGCCTGATAAGGACCACTGGCCTGTGTCCTCCTAGCACTAGCCCCATGCCCGATGTACTTGCTAGAAAATGCAGAACCCTCTTAGCTGCAGACAAGTGCTGTGGTCAGTGTGTGCCGGAGGCCACAAAGTGTGCCAGGATGCTGAGAGGGTATGCAAGATCTGGACGAGTGCAAGTCATCGGGTACATGAGGCAACCCACCAGCTCCACTAGGCTTTAGAACCTCCTCCGGGACTAGAGCAGAGAGTCTGTGGTCTACTGGCAGAGGGGTGGGCTGTGCGGAAGAGAACTGAAGGCCGAACCTCTGAAGGACCTAGCGCACCAAGTGTGACTGTGAGAGACTGATGTTGCGCGTTGCTCTGTCCCTGGAGATCTGCAAGCCAAGGTAGCGGCGCAGCTCTCCTAGGTCAGAGCAGGTGTGTCTCCTCAGCAGCTCGGCCTTCATGGCGGCCAGTGCGTCTCTGTCTGCAGTAGCAAAGACCAGATCGTCTACGTAGACAAGGATGTAGAACGGAGTCTGGCCGGAACGGACAAAGAGCGAGGGGTCTGCAGACAACGCAAAGAACTGCAGGTCAGCAAGTGTCGCACACAACGTGTCGTGCCACTTACGGGGCGCCTGGCGCAGATCGTAGACAGGGCGTCGGAGGAGCCACTCAGTACCTGGGGGAAAGGTACCGGAGAAGCCCTGGGGGCGGCGCAGGTAGACCTGCTCGTGTAGACTGCTCTGGAGTAAAGCTATGCAGAAGTCGAGGGAGTGCAACTCGTAGTCACGTTGTGCTGCTACGTGTAGCAGTGCTCGAAGAGTAGTCATCTTCAGGGCCGGGGCGAAGGTCTCAAAGAAGTAAACACCCTCATGCTGACTGAAGTCACGAGCAAGGTAGCGCACCTTGAAGACAGGCGGCTCTCCCTGGAGGGCGCTTCACCTTGAAGAGCCATCGGCCATCGACTACGTTCATACCAGGTGGGGGAATTGCGTCGACGAAGGTACCGGTGGATCTCCAAGATGCCATCTCCTGCTCCATGGCAGCTATCCACTGAGAGGCCCAGGGTCCCGAGGTGGCCTCAGCGTAAGTGTGAGGGGTCGGGATGTCAAGGGCGTCTGGGTCACCCTCAGGGACTAGCAGCATGGAACAGAGATGGGGAGTGGCCTCTCACAGGAAAGCAAGCTCGTACTATCTGTCCTCTCGGACGTCACTGCCAAGGGCAGCCACACCCCCGACGGATGGAGGGCAGGCAGGGTCAGAGACCAGAGCAGTGAAGTAGTCAAGGTGGCGGGTAGCGGAGAAGTCAGTGACAGCAGCAACAAGAGCTGATAGACTCGAGACAAGAACAGACGGGTCTGTAACAAGAGAGGCAAGGACACGAGAAACAAGGGGACGCGTGTCACGGAGGAAGTCAGAGAACGGAGGTGGGGCCACAGCGAGTGACGACGGAGGAGGAGACGGGAGGAGCGGAGGAGCACGAGACGCGTGGGAGTGAAGCAACATAGGGTGTCAACGTGGAACAGGGGAGGTAGGACGAGCACGAGACGGATGACGAGCCCAGACGTGAGACGGAGGAGTCGGGTCATGAGAGAGGCGAGGAGACACAGGAGGAGAACGAGGAGGGAAACGAGACGGAGAAGAGTCCGCTGGAGGAAAAACACGGCCGTAGATCAGCAGTAGAGGAGGCGGTGGCGATGGAGGAAGAACGGCAGGCGGTCAGGGGAAGGAAGGCCGAGTAGGTGAAGAGCGGACACCGGCGGCGACTGCGGCGCCTGCTGCCCGACGCCAAGACCTGAACCTCCAGCGGCACCACGGCTCCCTCTGAGAAGCTCCACGCCAGCACCCCCAGAACGGGAATCCGCTCTAGTACCCACTATGGCACGCTCCCCAGCACCCCCAGAACGCACAAACCCCAGCGGCGGTGACAACGGTAGCTGAGGCTGCGGCTGCGACAGCAACGTCGGCGACAAGGGAGGAGAGACGGGGGCGGGGACAGGCGGTGGAAGGGACTCCGCCGAGCCTCGAAAGTCAGCAGACTCCTCGGCAGGGACAACCGACAGGAGGGGGGTGACATGAGACACACCAGACGGGGCAAGGCAGGGAGGGGGGGGAGCAGGGGCGACCGAGGGAGGGGGAACTAGGAACAGGGGGGGGGGGTAACCGGGGGACCACGGTGGGGAAAGCGGTGGTAGAAGGAGATGGACTCGTCAAAGGTGACGTTGCGGGAGTGAAAGAATCGGTGAGACGACGGGTGGTAGAAGTGCCAGTCAGACGAGTCGAGGGGGAAACCTAGAAAGACACAGGGGATAGTGCGGCCAGTGAGCTTGTCCGTGCTAGAGGCACGAACGTGAGCAAGGCAGCCCCAGACGTGGAACGCAGACGCGTCACCAGGAGACCCGGTCCAGAGTAGGGTCGGCGAAACCTACGGCCACTGAGGGTGCGGCCACAGGTTAAGCTGGTGGGCGGCGTAGCAAACGGCGAACGGCCACAGAAAATTAGGTGCACCGGCATGGATCATGGAGGTACGAGCCACCTCCATGACCAAACCAATGCGTCACACAGCGACGCCATTCTGCTGCGGGGAGTCCGGCAGGATGTACGACTGGGTGATGCCATCCGCACGAGAGAAGCGACCAAGGCAGCAAGAGGCGAACTCGCCACCACGGTCGGAGTGAAGACACAACACAGGGAGACCTCGGGAAACACGCACAGAGGCAAGCCACGGGATAAGAACGTCACGCACTTCGGCTTTCCGCTCCAGGGGAAACACCGTGGTGTAGCGCGTGTAGTCGTCGACAAGCACTAGGAAGTAGCGCTCACGACGCGGCCCATGGACGAGGGCGGGGCCCCAGGCGTCCATGTGCAGGGTCTGCAGTGGTGCTGTGGTGGGGGGGAACGAGGAGGAGTGAGGGGCACGGCGGAGCCGGCCCTCGACGCAGGGGGTGCACGGCGGCGCTGCCGAGGAGGGGAGCGAAGGGAACGACGTAGTGAGACCTAAGACAAGACCATGCTAAGACATGTGATGGAGACGTGTGAGGGCGGGGTGACCTAGGTGGTGGTGCCACAGAAGCGACGGGTGAGTAAGCGACCGACACGAGCAAGCCGCAGCAACCTGGGTAGACGTTGCCACCTGGGGGGGCGTCCCAACCGGGGGGGACCTGGTGTCCAGCGTGAATAGGCCAGACAACGGGTCCCGGGGGAACGTGGTGAGGGGGGCACCAGTGGCGGCTTTGGTACAGACAGCGTACCTCTCATAACCAGGGAACGAAGTGGTGACGCCAAGGTCCTGAAGGCAGCCGACACCAACTAGGTTCCGTGAGAACAAAGGGATGTGCAGGCCTGTAAGAGAGCCCGAAGGAACCGTTGGACAATGGAGGGTGGTGGAACTACGGGCGACTACCGGACCTGAAGAAGGGTCTTCAAGAGCAACTGCGGCAAGGACGGCAAGCGACGTCAACGTAGTGTGGTCCCGAAAGAAACACCGAGATGCGCCAGAGTCGAGAGTGAAGGAGAGCGCGGTAGTGGCGGGTGGGGGCGGAGGAGCTAGAGTGGAGCCAGGTCTAAACAAAGCAAGTGGTCCTACGCCTGACGTAGCAGGGGAGCTGAAACTAGGCACACTGGGCACACCTACACTAAGAAACACAGGGTAGTAGGAACTAGTCACACTAGACTCATTGACATACAGCGTATACAATGCATAGCTAATCTCATCCATGTCCATATCAATGATCCTAACACTACGGCAGAGCAGACTGTGCCAGTCGGGGAGGTCCGGCGCGGAGCCGAAGCGGAGACGAAACACACTAAGCTGGGCCTCAGTGCAGGCAGCGCGCCAGCTCGTATCGAGCGTGCGCAGGTGCGTGGCCAGGTCAGCGACTGTGGAAAAAGACGCGGGATCAGGTAAGAGCATGGGAAGGCTCAGGCGGCCAGCAGAGGCAGAGGACGAGGTGGAATAACGCTTGACAACAGCCTCTAGGAACTCCTGCGCAATCCTGACCGACTTAAAGCAGGGGCGCTCAGACAGGGGGAGGGCATGGCTAATCACGAGCTGAGCGACACCGTCACGCGACAGCCAGACAGCATGAGATAGGGCAGCAGCGGTGGCGAACTCACGGTCAGTAGACGTGGGGTCAGCAAGGGGGTCAGGGCAGGGGAGCGTACCATCAATGTGGACGGCCAGGGAGTGGCCATCCTATCGCTAACCAGTGAGGTCACGGCGGAGGTCGACGAGCCATGCATCGAACTCAACCAGCTGACCCTCCACGTCAAAGCGTAGCATCGAGTCCGTCATTATGGCCGCTGAAGTCGGGAACAGGCGGTGAAGGGCGGGACGGAGCGACGAGGAGCAGTGGATAGCAGTGCTGTACAGTGCAGTGCGGTGGAACGCGGTGCAGTGCAGCCCCGCGCAGTGCAGAGCGGTGCAGTGCGATGGGGCGCGGTGTAGTGCGACGCCGCGCGGTGCGGAGCGGTGCAGTGCGGTGGGGCGCGGTGCAGTGCGGTGCCGCGCGGTGCTGAGCGGTGCAGCACGGTGGGGCGCTGTGCAGGACGGTGGAGAGGGCCGGTTTAGCGAGCGAGGGCCGAGAAACACAGCCATGGGTGGGGGAGGGGGGGCCTGAGCAGATGGGCGACGGGGCCGCGGGGAGGCTAGGCGACAGGGCTGCAGGGCGGCTAGGCGACGGGGCCGCGGAGCAGCGGGGCGACGAGGCCGCGGGGCAGCGGGGTGACGAGACTGTGAGGCGGCTAGGCAACGGGGCGGCTAGGCGACGGGGCGGCTACGCTAGGGGCGACAAGGCCGCGGGGCCAGCAGGACAGCTAGGCGCAAGGCGACGAGGCGACAGGGCCACGGGGCCGTTAGGCCTCAGGTGACGAGACGACGGGGCCACGGGCGGCTAGGCGCTAGGTGATGGGGCCGCGGGGCCACCGGGGCGGCTAGGCGCTAGGTGACGGGGCCGCGGGGCAACGGGCGGCTAGGTGCTAGGTGACAGGGCCGCGGGGCCAGCGGGGCGGCTAGACGAGGTGACGGGGCCGCGAGGCAACAGACGGCTAGGCACTAGGTGACGGGGCCGTCAGGCCAGCGGGGCGGCTAGGCGCTAGGGAGCGGGGCCGCAGGGGCCAGCGGGCGCTAGAAGACAGGGCCAACAAGCCAGCTAGGCGACGAGGCAGTGGGGCCAGCGGGGCAGCTAGGACTGAAGGCGGAAGCGCGGGTGGGGACGGGGGGGACCTAACCTACTTATGATACCATATCAAAGTTAGAATGAATGACTAGAATGGGAGCATACAGGGGTATATAGCTAATGGGATGTACTCTATATGTCATGACCCTATGTAGTCTACTAAACATACGCACATATGTTTAAAAACTAGTCCTTCTCGACACAAAGAACCTCTGAGGCAAGGGTCTAAAGACCAGTCAAAAGAAGTACAGACAAAACAGGAGCAAGTCCAGGGCGGTACTACTAGTCCAGCCACTGGGAGAGGCCAGTCGGGGTAAAATATATATAAAGGTCTGTACATAATCAAGGCCCTAGCAAGTGAGAGGCTACAGGAACAAGACATAGCTGTACACAGTGCCGCTGATGATCTTTAGGCGCAAGCGCCTTCGTAAAGATATCAGCTGTGTTGGCACCGGAGGCCAACTGTACTACGCGAGCCTGGTGGCGCTACTGTAGCTCGCGCAGGAGGAAGTACCGCAGCTGGATGTGCTTCGCTCTGCCCTCAAGTCGAGGCTCCCAACACAGGAGGATCATGGCCCTGTTGTTAGCGTACAAGACCAAGGCAGAGCTAAGCCACTCACCTAAGTCTATGAGTAAGAAGGTCAGCCAGCGGAGCTCCTGTGCCGCCATGGCACCGGCGTAGATCTCGGCCTCACAGCTGGACTGGGCTACATACGAGGAGCGAGTAGCTCTCCACGCGACGGCACCTAAACCAAGGCTAAAGCAGTAACCCTGTGAGGACCTGAGGGTCTCAGCGTCGTCTGCCCAAGAAGCATCTGTGTGCCCAGTAAGGTCCACTGGCCTGCGTCCTCCTAGCACTAACCCCATGTCCGATGCACTTGCTAGATAACGCAAAACCCTCTTAGCGGCCGACCAATGCTATGGTCGGTGTCTGCGTGTGGCCACAAAGCGAGCCAGGATGCTGAGAGGGTATGCGACATCTGGACGAGTGCAAGTCATCAGGTACATGAGGCAACCCACCAGCTCTGCATAAGGACCACTGGGCTCTACTGTCTCCTCAGGAACTGGAGAAGTGCTGAGGGGAGGAGAACTGAAGACCGAACCTCTGAAGGACTTGGCGCACCAAGTGTGACTGTGTGAGAGTGATGGTGCGCGCTGCTCTGTCCCTGGAGATCTGGAGGCCAAGGTAGTGGCGCAGTTCTCCTAGGTCAGTGGAGGTGTGTCTCTTCAGCAGCTCTGCCTTCATGGAGGCCAGAGCGCCCATGTCCGCGATGGCGAAGACCAGGTCGTCTACGTAAACAAGGATGTAGAACGGGGTCTGGCCAGCACGAACGAAGAGCAAGAGGTCTTCAAAGGATGGAAAGAACTGCAGGTCAGCAAGGGTAGCACGCAGTATGTCATGCCACTCACAAGGCGCCTGTCGCAAGCCGTAGACTTTGCGCCGCAGCAGCCACTGGGTCCCAGGAGGGAAGGTACCAGTGAAGCCCTGAGGGTGGCGCAGGTAGACCTGCTCGTGTAGGCTGCCCTGAAGAAACGCAGTGGAGAAGTCGAGGGACTGTAACTCGTAGTCACGCTGTGACGTGAGACACACCAGACAGGGCAGGGCGGGGACAGGGGGGAGCAGCAGCGACCGGGGAAGGGGGAACCAGGAACAGGGGGGGAGTAACCGGGGGACCACGGTGGGGAAAGCGGTGGTAGAAAGAGACAGACTCGTCAAAGGTGACGTCGCGAGAGTGAAAGAAACGGTGAGACGGCTGGTGGTAGAAATGCCAGTCAGACGAGTCGAGGGGGGAACCAAGGAAGACACAAGGGACGGTGCGAGCAGTGAGCTTGTCCGTGCCAGAGGCACAAACGTGAGCAAGGCAGCCCCAGACGTGGAACGCAGACGCGTCCCCAGGGGACCCGGTCCAAAGAAGGGTCGGCGAAACCTGCGGTTGCTGGGGGTGAGGCCACAGGTTAAGCAGGTGATTGGCGTAGCGAATGGCGAATGACCACATGGAGCGAATGACCAAATGGGGTGCACCGGCATGGATCATGGAGGTACGAGCCACCTCCATGACCAAACCGATGCGTCGCTCAGCGACCCCATTCTGCTGTGGGGAGTCCGGCAGGGTGAACGTCTGGGTGATGCCCTCTGCACGACAAAAACGACCAAGGACGGCGGAGGCAAACTCGCCACCACGGTCGGAGTGAAGACGCAAGACAGGGAGAGCGCGGTGCAGACGCGCAGAGACCAGCCACGGGATAAGAACGTCAGGCACGTCGGGCTTCTGCTCCAGGGGAAAAACCGTGGTGTAGCGCGTGTAGTCGTCGACAAGCACGAGGAAGTAGCGCTCTCGACGCGGCCCATGGACGATGGCAGGGCCCTAGAGGTCCATGTCCAGGGTCTGTAGCGGTGCGGCGGTGGGGCGGAACGAGGAGGAGTGGGGGGCACGGCGGAGACGGCCCTCGATGCAAGGCGTGCACGGTGGCTCTGGGGAGGAGGGCAACTCGGGGAACGACTCCGGGAGACCTAGGACAAGACCGTGCTGAGACATGTGACGTAGACGCGGGAGCACAGGGTGACCTAGACGGTGGTGCCACAGTAGTGTCGGGTGAGTGAGCGACCAACACGAGCAAGCCGCAGCTACCTGAGGAGACACGTCACCTGGGGCGACGCCCCAACCGGGGGGGGGGGGCATCCAGCCGGACACCGGGTTCCGGGGGAACGTGGTGAGGGGAGCACCAGTGGCGGCCTCGGTACAGACAGCGTACCGCTCGTGACCAGGGAACGTAGCAGTGACGCCAAGGTCCTGGAGGCAGCCGACACCAACTAGGTTCCTGGAGAACGAGGGGATGTGCAGGCCTGTAAGGGAGCCCGAAGGAGCCGCCGGACAGGGAAGGGTAGTGGAGCTACGAGCTACGACTGGGCTTGAGGAAGGGTCAGCCAGGGAAACTGCGGCGGGAGCAGCAAGCAGTGCGAGGGTAGTGGAGTCTCGGAAGAAGCACCGGGAAGTGCCAGAGTCCAGGGTGAAGGAGAGCGCAGTAGAGGCGGGAGAGGTCGAGGAAGCGAAGACGAAACAGGTCGTCAAGGCGTTTGAAACAGCGAGTGGTGGTGTGACTGATCTTACCGCACACGAGGCCATGGCAAGGACCGGTCTGGAGCTGGTACAGGCAACGCCCGCACCACCACCCGCCGTCACGTCGCTCGCACCACCACTTGCCGTCACGTCGCGCGCACGACCACTGCGACCGCCACCACCACCAGCGCCGGGCCACCCGGACGGGAGACGACCAAATCGCCGCTGATGCTGCTGCTGCGACGGCGGCTGCTGCTGCCGCTGCAGTGGCTGCTGGTCGATCGAGGGGACCTGCTGCTGCTGCTGCTAGGACTGCTGCTCAATGGTGCTAGGCCCAGTGCCCTCGTCAGCACCCCCAGCGGGCGACCCGGCTCCACGACCTCCTCCACCCCAACCACCCCCACCACCACCACCGCCACGCCCAGCCTTGGGGCGGCGGCCCTTTCCAGGACGGGCCTGTACTGCAGAGGCCATCTCAGAGCCGTCAGAGAAAGTGCACTGACTGATGGCAAGCTGTGCAACAGCGTCACGCGACAACCAGACCGAACGGGCAAGGGCAGCAGCTGCGGCGGACTCTCGATCAGCAGACGTGGGGTCAGCGGGCAGCGGAGCGCGGGGGTCAGGATAGGGGAGCGTACCATCAAGGTGGACGGCCAAGGAGTGGCCGTCTTGACGCTGACCTGTGAGGTGACGGCGGAGGTCGGCGAGCCACGTGTCGAACTCGATCAACTAACCCTCCGCGTCAAACCGCAACACAGAGTCCGCCATCAGGAGCGATGCAGCTGCGGTGCAGTGCGATGCTATGCGGTGCAGAGCGGTGCAGTGTGGTACAGTGCGGTGCAGTGCGGTACAGTGCGGTGCAATGCGGTGCAGGGCGGTGCAGTGCAGTGGAGTGCGGTGCAGGGCGGTGCAGTGCGGTCCGGGGTCAGCGCGGGCCGACTGGAAGGCGAGGTCGGTTGGGCAACGGGGCCGAAGCTGCGACGGGGTCGGCTAGGCGACGGGGCCAGCTACCTGGCAGAGTCGCCTCGGCGTGGTCGGCTACGCGACGGGGTCGGCTTCGGGACAGGGACGGCGACGGGACGGGGCCGGCTGCAGGACGGGGCCGGCTAAGGGAACGGGCCGGCGACGAGACGGGGCCGGCTTCGGGACAGGGCCGGCTACGGGGACGGGGCCGCAGGGCCGCTGATCGACAGGGCCGAGGGGCCGCTAGGGGACGGAGCCGCGAGGCCGCTAGGGGACGGGGCCGCGGGGCCGCCAGGGGACGGGGCCACGGGGCCGCTGGTCGACGAGGCTGAGGGGTCGCTAGGGGACGGGGCCGCGGGGCCGCTGGTGGACGGGGCCGCGGGGCCGCTGGTTGACGGAGCCGAGGGGGCTGCTAGGGGACGAGGCCGCGGGGCCACTAGGGGATGGGGCCGAGGGGCCGCCAGGATACGGGGCCGCGGGGCCGCTGGTCGACGGGGCCGAGGGGCCGCTGGGGGACAGGGCCGCGGGGCCGCTGGTTGACGGGGCCAAGGGGCCGCTAGGGGACGGGGCCGCGAGGCCGCTAGGGGACGGGGCCGCGGGGCCGCTAGGGGACGGGTCCACGGGGCCGCTGGTCGAGGGGGCCGAGGAGCCGCTAGGGGATGAGGTAGGCGAGACGGCTAGGACCTACGGCGGAAGCGCTGGTGGGCGGAGAGGACCTAACCTACTCATGATACCATATCAAACTGAAAGAATGAATTAGAATGTGAGAGTACAAGGCAATATAGGCTAGTGCATTGTACCCTCTAAGGCACAAACCTATATAGTCTACAATAACATACTAAGTTATGTTTGACACGTACAAGAGAAGACAACACGTGGGTCACTTCCGACTCGCTTCAGGAACACTCGGTGCTCAAATCATATTTGACCCGAAAATGTGCTCCCGATATTCACCACCTTCTTTAAGAGGGGGGGTAGTGTAGGACCAATCGGCTAATGGCATCTTCCATCATGCCTTAGCGTGGCTAGTCTAAGAGATCACATTCAATAAAAAATCATCCACAATACTCTTGCATACGCTCAAATTCTTTGCAATTTTCCTAGTGCTCACCCCCTTATGCAAAGGGGTGGGTCCGGGAAGAGTGCGAGAAGATCCCTGCAAAGATTTGCACTAACCTCGTGGATAACATGCCTAGGAGGGTGCGGGTGGTCATCAAGGCCAAGGGTCGATGGACTAGGTACTAGAAACGTTGTTCGAAAGTTTGCTCTTTGTCCTGGGAAACAACTGTCCGGATGTAGTCTTTGTATATCTTCTGGCATTAAATTAGATTCAGTGTACTATTATGGATTCTAGCATTGTGAACACATCCACTATCTGCCCCTCCCAAAGCATACCACCATTAAATAGTAAGACTTTATGTACAATGATCAGAAAGCCCCAAAACCCTAGCTAATGCAAAACATCCGGACAATTGTTTTCGTCACTGTACGTATCAGCGTGCCCGACCTGTCAGCGCATGAAATCTTCTCGACAGCGGCCAGCTGGACTGCTGCAACCGCTCGAGCCACCCCAGCGACCGTGGCAACACGTGATGATGGACTTCGTCACAGGACTTTTGGCCAATGTCAATGGCAAGACGCCGTCCTCGTCGTCGTCGATCGTCAGACGAAGATGGCGCATTTTGCACCCTGTCGCACGACAATCACAACCGAAGATACCGCAAAGCTTTTCATCTCCACCATTTTTCGTCTGCACGGCCTACCATCGGCGATAATCAGCGGCCGCGACCCCAAGTTTACGTCCAAGTTCTGGCACAAGACATGGGAACAGTACGGCACCCACCTACAATTCTCATCCGCCTACCACCCACAAACCGACGGACAAACTGAACGCACCAATCAGACCATGGAGCAGCTGATACGCACCAACTACCCAGATACTGTCGGGTGGCAAGCATTCCTGCCCATGCTGGAATTTTCCTACAACAACGCCCTATCTGCTACGACTAATCACTCGCTGCTTTTCCTCAACTACGGGATGGATGCCACCATACCGACGACAACCCACATCGACAACTCCGTGTCCCGTTCCCAGCAGTTTGTGACCAACTTACAAACCGGCCGGGGAAAAAGCGGATCGAATTTCTTCAAAAATCCAACACGACAGCCCGACGCTATAGAGACCTTCATCGCCGAGATATCATGATGACCGCTGGGCAACTAGTATCAAAGCTAGAATGAATGAATAGCATGGGAGTATACAGGGGTATATAGCTAATGGGTTGTAATCTCTATTGCATGACCCTATGTAGTCTACTAAACATACACACATATGTTTGACACACCCCCTAGACTAGATAGGGGCAGTGCCTGGTGAGAGACAAGCAGCTCAGGGCGGCACTACTAGTTCTACCTCTGAGGCAGGGGTCTAGAGTCCAGTCAAAAGAGTACAAACAAGGCAAGATCAAGACCAGGGCGGCACTACTAGTCCACCCATTGGGAGAAAGCCACAAGGCGTGTCAGGATAATATATAAAGAGTTATACACAATCAAGGTCCTAGCAAATGAGGTGCTGCAGGCACGAGACTGAGCTGTACGCAGTGCCGCTGATGATCTTTAGGCGCAAGTGCCTTCGTAAAGATATCAACTATGTTGGCACCACAGACCAAGTGTACTATGCGGGCCTGGCGACGTTGCTGTAGCTCACGCAGGAGGAAGTACTGCAGCTGGATGTGCTTCGCTCTGCCCTCGAGTCTAAGCTCCTGACACAGGAGGACCATGGCCCTGTTGTCAGCGTACAGGACCGGGGCAGAGCTAGGCAGCTCACCTAAGTCTGTGAGCAAGAAAGTCAGCCAGCGGAGCTCCTGTCCCACGCAGGGGGTGCACGGCGGTGCTGCCGAGGAGGGGAGCGAAGGGAACAACGTAGTGAGACCTAAGACAAGACCATGCTGAGACATGTGATGGAGACGTGTGAGGGCGGGGCGACCTAGGCGGTGGTGCCACAGAAGCGACGGGTGATTAAGCGACCGACACAAGCAAGCCGCAGCAACCTAGGTAGACGTTGCCACCTGGGGGGGCATCCCAACAGGGGGGAACGCAATGTCCAGCGTGAATAGGCCAGACAACGGGTCCCGGGGGAACGTGGTGAGGGGGGCGCCAGTGGCAGCTTCGGTACAGACAGCGTACCTTCGTGACCACGGAATGTAGTGGTGACGCCGAGGTCCTGAAGCCAGCCGACACCAACTAGGTTCCGTGAGAACGAGGGGATGTGCTGTCCTGTAAGAGAGCCCGAAGGAACCGCTGGACAGGGGAGGGTGGTGGAACTACGGGCGACTACTGGACCTGAGGAAGGGTCTGCAAGAGCAACTGCGGCAGGGACAGCAAGCGACGTCAGCGTAGTGTGGTCCCGAAAGAAACACCGAGATGCGCCAGAGTCGAGAGTGAAGGAGAGCGCGGTAGTGGCGGGTGGGGGCGGAGGAGCTAGAGTGGAGCCAAGGCTAAACAAAGCAAGTGGTCCTACGCCTGACGCAGCAGGGGAGCCGAAACTAGGCACACTGGGCACACCTACACTAGGAAATACGGGGTAATAGGAACCAGTCACACTAGACTCATTGACATACAGCGCATACAATGCAGAGCTAATCTCATCCATGTCCATATCAAAGATCCTAACACTACGGCAGAGCAGACTGTGCCAGTCGGGGAGGTCCGGCGCGGAGCCAAAGCGGAGACAAAACACACTAAGTTGGGCCTCAGTGCAGGCAGTGCGCCAGCTCGCGTCGAGCGTGCGCAGGTGCGTGGCCAGGTGGACAAAAACGCGAGATCAAGGAAGAGCATGGGAAGGATCGGGCGGTTGGCAGAGGCAGAGGACGGAGTGGAATAACGCTCGACAACAGCCTCTAGGAACTCCTGAGCAGTCCTGACCGACTTAAAGTGGGGGCGCTCAGACAGGGAGAGGGCATGGCTAATCACGAGCTGAGCGACAACGTCACGCGACAGCCAGACAGCACGGGCAAGGGCAGCAGTGGCAGCGGACTCACGGTCAGCAGACGTGGGGTCAGCAAGGAGAGCAGCAGGGGGGTCAGGGCAGGGGAGCGTACCATCAATGTGGACGGCAAGGGGTGGCCATCCTGCCGCTGACCAGTGAGGTCACGACGGAGGTCGACGAGCCACGGGTCGAACTCAACCGGCTGACCCTCCGCGTCAAAGCGCAGCATCGAGTCCGTCATTATGGCCGCTGCAGGCGATGAAGGGCGGGACGGAGCGACGAGGAGCAGTGGAGAGCAGTGCTGTATGGTGCAGTGCGGTGGAACGCGGTGCAGTGCAGCGCCGCGCAGTGCAGAGAGGTGCAGTGCGGTGGGGCGCGGTGTAGTGCGATGCCGCGTGGTGCAGAGCGGTGCAATGCGGTGGGGCGCGGTGCAGTGCGGTGCCGTGCGGTACTGAGCGGTGCAGCACAATGGGGCGCTATGCAGGACGGTGGAGAGGGCCGGTTTAGCAAGCGGGGACCGGGAAACACAGCCAAGGGTGGGGGAGGGGGCGGCTGAGCAGCTGGGCGACGGGGCCGCGGGGAGGCTAGGCGACGGGGCCGCAGGGCGGCTAGGCGACAGGGCTGCGGAGCTGCGGGGCGACAAGGCCGCGGGGCGGCTAGGTGACGGAGTGGCTAGGCGACGTGGCGGCTAGGCGTCGGGGCGACTAGGCGACGGAGCGGCTAGGCGACTGGCTGGCGGGGCGGCTAGGCGACGGGGCCGCGGGGTGGTTGGGCGACGGGGCCGAGGAGCAGCGGGGTGACGAGACCGCGAGGCAGCTAGGCGACGGGGCCGCGGGGCAGCTAGGCAATGGGGCAGCTAGGCGATGGGGCGGCTACGCTAGGGGCGACAAGGCTGCGGGGCGGCTACGCTAGGGGTGACGGGGCCGCGTGGCCAGCGGGGCAGCTAGGCGCTCGTAGACGGGGCCGCGGGGCAACGGGCGGCTAGGCGCTAGTTGACGGGGCCGTGGGGCCACGGGCGGCTAGGCGCTAGGTGACGGTGCCGCCGGGCCAGCGGGGCGGCTAGGCGCTAGGGAACGGGGCTGCAGGGGCCAGCAGGCGCAAGAAGACGGGGATAACGGGTCAGCTAGGCGACGGGGCAGTGGGGCCAGCAGGGCGGCTAGGACTGAAGGCGGACCTAACCTACTCATGATACCATATCAATGTTAGAATGAATGACTAGAATGGGAGCATACAGGGGTATATAGTTAATGGGTTGTACTCATATGAGACATACTAGTATCATATGGCCAAAGAGACTTTCTGGATTTTGAGTCATCGCGTCCGCCTCGATACAACAGGACGACACGTGGACTTTATTGTCCTCTAGGCCGGCCGTATAAGCGAAGACGACACGTGGGTCACTTCTAACTTGCTTCATAAACACTCGGTTCTCAAATCATATTTGAGTCGAAAATGTGTTCTCGATATTTACCACCTTCCTTAAGAGGGGGGGTAGTGTAACGAATTTCATTCCTTACCGGGTTGTACTGCAATCGCGTACACCCGAACTCTCGGAAGACCAGGCTCGGTCCGATTCCGACGCTACCCTGAGGCAGGCTCGCGCCGCCTCCGGCCCTTTCAACCGCGCCTGGACCCAGCCAAGCCCTTCGGGCTCGTCGCCTAGCTAGAGTTATCGCTATACAATGCTGGGTTCCCATTCTTGTACTCGTGATTATGATTCCGTGCACTCTCAGTTATTATTCATAACAAATGGCGTGCTCTGTAACGTGCATCCCGCTAGCCTGTACTTTTCGGGATTACATGGCCGAAAGGGGTACCTGTTCCCTCATATGAATTATAAATGAACGCTTAGGAGACCCCTTCAGGTTGAATCATTCCGTTAGGGCGCGGTTTTCTGTAGATCGGTTTAGTGGTAAGATCAGTTTTTAAGCAGGCAACCCTTTATCGTCAAAATTTTGCCAGAAACATACAGCTTTGGATTGGGTGTGAGGTCCATAAGACTCTTCGCTTGATCATTTAGGCGGCAAACCGATCTACGTGACCCACGCCCTTAATTGCCCTCAACACCGACTTTCCTGCCTTGCCATCCACCTGCGTTTCAGCCTAGTCCATTTCCAGGGGCTTCAAGAATAGCACTGGCCTCCCGCCTTGCCAACGTCGGGGTTGGGTTTCAGCCCTGTCGAGCCGAGATCTCGCGATTGAGAGAGCTTCGGTACTCCCATCAGCGATTCCGCATTTCGTTCCCCCATTCGTGCCTAAAGCGCGAAAAAAGATTCCCATCAGAAGTTTTCCGCCATGGCGCCGCCATGGCGTGGATCACGCCGAGCGTGCCTCCTCCCTGGGCGTTCCTCACCCACCAGCCATCAGAACCTCCATCGAAGCGCATCACACCTTCCCCGGCTCCCTCCCTTCGTTGCATCGCCACGCCTTACCACGCATCACTGCTTCTCTCGCTGCGCTGGACAGAGTCTCTCACTCCCCACCCCGACTCGCTATGATTCACGTTCACCGTCGTCGATTTCCTCTCCTGTGGTTCTAAAGTCGCCGCTTACTAGCAACTCGTATCAGGTAGCACTTTGAGTTAACGTTCCCCTTCGTCGAATATAGGCCATGGATCCCACTCGTGGAACGGACGCTGCTGTCGCTGCTCACCGTTCCTTTGATAAACTCCCTGACGATTTACTTGTTCACTTATTTCGGTGCGTCGAACAAGGTTTAATCTCCTCACCGCTGCAACCGCCGATGGCGTCAGCATCATCACCATCGGTTTCTTCTAGCACCTCCTCCTTCTCCTCCTCCTCCTCTTCCTCCTCCCGAGGCACCCTCGCGCTCGTGAGTCGCCAGTGGTTTCGACTCGCGTATGGCACGATCACGTCGCTCGACCTCTCACGCCGGCAGGGAATCTCCGCCTCGCAGTTCGTCAGCACCGTCAGCCTCGCGCCCAATCTCACGTCTCTTCAGGTCGCCCTTTCCGGCACAGACCTTATCACGGACGCCTTCATTGCGCTGATCGCACAAGTGTGTCCCCGCCTCGAGTGCCTATCGCTTTTCGACAACTTGCGCTATGGTGGTGCTGAGCACCACGTGTGGACGTCCGACGGGCTCGACTCGCTCTTCCGGAGGCGCACGCAGCTGAAGGATCTCTCGCTTGCCTGCTCGCCCTCCGTCACCCATCTCCCTGCAAGCATTTCCCAAATGGCTGGGCTCGAGCAGCCCCAGATATTCTCAAGGCTCATTGTCAACCTGCCAGAGGAGATCGGAGGGCTGCAGGCGCTGAAGGCCCTCCACGTGAACGCACCTCGGCTCACAGCTCTGCCCGACAGCCTTAGTGACCTCTCCAATCTTCAGGAGCTGTCGCTCGAAGGCTGCTCGGATCTGACATCGGTACCTGAGGCAATCGGGCAGCTCCTGAAGCTGCGTGCATTTCACGTCAGGGACTGCAGCACGCTTCGCTCCCTCCCTGACGTTGTCTTCAGCTGCACCACCCAGGAGTCTCTGGACCTCGAACTGCCGAACCTGGCCAGGCTGCCGGAGAGTATGAGCCATCTGCAGAGCCTGCAGCGTCTCATTGTGGACAGGGGCTTCAGGGCTCTAAGGCTCCCCACGTCCTTCACGCTGCTGTGTGCCCTCGAGGAGCTGACTTTGGACGTGTGCCTCCAGCAGCTGCCGGAAGGCTTTGAGACTCTCATCAGTCTGCGAAGGCTGGAGCTGAAATGCTCTGAGCTCACTCACCTCCCTTCCTCTCTGCCGCAGCTCTCCCTGCTTGAACACCTTGCGATCGTTGGATGCGATCAGCTGGTGTCTCTGCCAGACACCATAGGGCAGCTGCCAGCACTCAGGGTGCTCCGCCTCGACTGCTTGGAGAATCTCCAGAGCCTTCCCGATTCCATTGGCCAACTGCAGCAGCTGAGGTCGCTGTCAATAATTTGCTGTGATTGGCTCGACGTGCTGCCAGAGTCCCTGGTGCACCTTAGTGCCTTGGAGAGACTCGAGATTCTCTACTGCGTATTGCTCTCCTCCCTACCCAGAGGCATGCACCTCTTGACAAGCCTTCAGTGGCTAAAACTCAGCGATTGCCCAGGGATCTGTGAGCTGCCTAACAGCATCTCCTTCTGCAAAGCCCTTGAGTGCATTTCCATCGAAGCTTGCCACGCTCTCACAACCATTCCTGAAGGAATTCGGCACCGGGTTAGAATGCAGTGCAGCAGTGGATGGTGATGCGATGTCACTGATGGTAGTCTGTAGTGCAGTAGCTGTGAAATGGTACTAGCTGAGGGTGGTGTGGTGGTCACATACAAATCATAGCTATCTCCATTGTTCGATTCTCCTTGCTAGATACACTACCATGCTGCACTCTGCATCAGTGCTAGAAGCTGTACCCTCTAAGGCAAAAACCTATACAGTCTATATAAACATAACAATATGTGTTTGACACACCCCCTAGACAGTATACGAGCAGTTCTTGACGAGAGAACGAGCAGCTCAGGGTGGCACTACTAGTCCTACCTCTGAGGCAAGGGTCTAAGAACCAGTCAAACGAGTACAGACCAAGCCAAAAGCAATACTAGTCCAGCCACTGGAAGAGGCCACAAGGCCAGTCAGGATGAAATATATATAATAGGTCTGTACACAGTCAAGGCCCTGGCAAGCGAGAGGCTACAGGAACAAGACCTAGCTGTACACAGTGCCGCTGATGATCTTTAGGCGCAGGCGCCTTTGTAGCGATATCCGCTGTGTTGGCACCGGAGGCCAAGTGTACTACGCGAGCCTGGCGACGCTGTTGTAGCTCACGCAAGAGGAAGAACCGCAGCTGGATGTGCTTCGCTCTGCCCTTGAGTCGAGGCTCCCAACACAGGAGGATCATGGCCCTGTTGTCAGCGTACAGGACCAAGGCAGAGCTAGGCCGCTCACCTAAGTCAGTGGGCAAGAAGGTCAGCCAGCGGAGCTCCTGTGTTGCCATGGCACCGGCGTAGATCGCGGCCTCACACCTCGATTGGGCAACAGACGAGGAGCGAATAGCTCTCCACGAGACAGCACCTGAACCAAGGCTAAAGCAGTAGCCCTGCGAGGACCTGAGGGTCTCGGCGTCGTCTGCCCACGAAGCGTCTGTGAGCCCAGTAAGGACCAGTGGCCTGCGTCCTCCTAGCACTAACCCTATGCCCGATGTACTTGCAAGATAACGCAAAACCCTCTTAGCGGCAGACTTGTGCTGAGGTCGGTGTCTGCCTGTGGCCACAAAGCGAGCCAATATGCTGAGAGGGTATGCGAGATCTGGACGAGTGCAAGTCATCAGGTACATGAGGCAACCTACCAGCTCTGCGTAAGGGCCACTGGGCTCTACTGATTCCTCAAGAACTGGAGCAGAGAGCCTGTGATCTATAGGTAGTGGGGTGGACTGTGCAGAGGAGAACTGAAGGCCGAACCTCTAAAGGACCTGGCGCACGAAGTGTGATTGGGTGAAGGTGATGGTGCGCGCTGCTTTGTCCCTGGAGATCTGCAAGCCAAGGTAGTGGCGCAATTCTCCAAGGTAAGTGCAAGTGTGTCTCTTCAGCAGCTCTGCCTTCACCGAGGCCAGTGCGTCTCTGTCTGCAGTGGCGAAGACCAGGTCGTCTACGTTAACAAGGATGTAGAACGGAGTCTGGCCAGCATGAACGAAGAGGGAGGGGTCTACAGAGGACGGAAACAAACTGCAGGTCAGCATGGGTACCACGCAGCGTGTCGTGCCACTCACGGGGAGCCTGCCGCAGGCCGTAGACGGGGCGCCGCAGGAGCCACTGGGTCCCAGGAGGGAAGGTACCAGTGAAACCCTGAGGGCTGCGCAGGTAGACCTGCTCGTGTAGACTGCCCTGAAGAAACGCAGTGGAGAAGTCGAGGGAGTGTAGCTCGTAGTCACGCTGAGCTGCTACGTGTAGCAGCACCCGAAGAGCAGTCATCTTCGGGGTCGGAGCGAAGGTCTGAAAGAAGCCGACCCCCTCACGCTAACTGAAACCTCTAGCCACGTAGCGCGCCTTGAACACAGGCGGCTCTTCAGGAGGGCGCTTCACCTTGAAGAGCTAGCGGCCATCGACTACGTTCACCCCATGTGGGGGAACTACGTGGACATATGTGCCGGTGGATCTCCAAGATGCCATCTCCTGCTCCATGGCAGCTATCGACTGAGAGGCCCAAGGTCCCGAGACCGCCTCAGCGTAAGTGCGGGGGGTCGGGATGTCGAAAGCGTTTGGGTCACCCTCAGGGACTAGCAGCATGGAACAGAGATGGGGAGCAGCCGCGGACAGGAAAGCAAGCTCGTACTGGCGGTCCTCCAGGACGTCACTGCTGAGGGCAGGAGCACCCCGACGGAGGATAGGCAGGGTCGGAGACCAGAGCGGTGGCGTAGTCAAGGAGGCGGGTAGAGGCGAAGTCAGCGACCGCAGCGACAAGAGCGTTAAGACGCGAAACCGGAGTAGACGGGTCGGTAACGAGAGAGGCAAGGACCCGAGGAACAAGAGGACGAGCGGTACGGAGGTAGTCACACAGAGGGGGAGGCGCAATGACAAGGGTGGTCGAAGGAGGCGACGGTAGGAGGGGAGGACGAGACACGTGGGAACGGAGCAACATAGGGTGAGAGCGCGAGACAGAAGAGACAGGGCGAGCACGAGAGGGATGGCGAGACCAGACGCGAGATAGAGGCGTCGGGTCAGGAGACAGAGGAGGAGACACAAGAGGGGAACGAGGGGGCAGATGAGCCAGACACGAGTCTGGGGGAGGGAACACAGGGCCGTAGATAGGAAGAGGAGGAGACGGCAGGAGAGGAACAGACACAGGGTCAGGGGACTGCAAACACCGACACCGGCGGTGACTGCGGCTGCGGCGGCACAACACCGACACCGGGGCCGCAAAATGCTCGACGGCTACCTGCGGAACACTCCACTCCTGCACCCCCAGAAGGAACACCCCCAGAGCCCGAAACCCCTCCAGCACTGGTATCACCCCTAGGCTCGCCGGGACAAGCCACAACAGGAACCCTAGGAGTAGCCACCCCTACTCCAGCACCCCCAGAGTCGACAAAACGGCTGCTGCGGCAGCGGCGGCGACAACGGCTGTTGCGGCTGCGACTGCGGCGGCAACGACTGCTGCTGCTGTGGTGACGACGGCTGCTGCGGCGGTGACAACGGCTGCGGAGGCGGCGGAGGAGGAGACACCGGGGGAGGGGCAGGCGACAAAGACTGCGTCGCAGGACTACCAGAGTCAGCATACTCCTCAACCGGGACAACCGACGGGAGGGGGGTGACGTGAGACACACCAGACAGGGCAGGACGGGGAGGGGGAGGGGCAGGTGCGACCAGGGACGGGGGAATTAGGAACAGGGGGGGAGAAACTGGGGGACCACGGTGGGGAAAGCGGTGGTAGAAGGAGACGTACTCGTCAAAGGTGACTTCGCGGGAGTGAAAGAAACGGTGGGACGGCGGGTGGTAGAAGTGCCAGTCAGTCGAGTCAAGGGGGAAACCAAGGAAGACACAGGGGACTGTGTGGGCAGTAAGCTTGTCCATGCCAGAGGCTCGAACGTGAGCAAGGCAGCTCCAGACGTGGAACGCAAACGCGTCACCAGGAGTCCCAGTCCAAAGAAGGGTCGGTGAAACCTGCGGCTGCTGAGGTTGCGGCCACAGGTTAAGCTGGTGAGCGGCGTAGGGAACCGCGAACGGCCACAGAAAATGGGGTGCACCGGTGTGGATCATGGAGGTACGAGCCACCTCCATGACCAAACCGATGCGTCGCGCAGCGACCCCATTCTACTGCGGGGAGTCTTGTAGGGTGAACGTCTGGGTGATGCCCTCCGCACGACAAAAGCGACCAAGGACGCCGGAGGCAAACTCGCTACCACGGTCAGAGTGAAGACGCAAGACAGGGAGGCCGCGGTGGACACGCGCAGAGACAAGCCACGGGATAAGGACGTCAGGCACGTCGGGCTTCCGCTCCAGAGGAAACACCGTGGTGTAGCGCGTATAGTCGTCGACAAGCACGAGGAAGTAGCGTTCTCGACGCGGCCCATGGACGGGGACGGAGCCCCAGACGTCCATGTGCAGGGTTTGTAGCGGTGCGGTGGTGGGGGGGAAAGAGAAGAAGTGAGGGGCACGGCGGAGCCGACCCTTGACGCAGGGCGTGCACGGTGGCGCTGTAGAGGGGGGCAATTCGGGGAAAGACCCTGGGAGACCGAGGACAAGACCGTGCTGTGACATGTGACGCAGATGCGGGAACGCATGGTGACCTAGACGGTGGTGCCACAGTAGTGTCGGGTGAGTGAGTGATCGACATGAGCAGGCCGCAGCAACCTGAGAAGACGCAGCTACCTGGGGGGACGTCCCAACTTGGGGGGGGCGCGGTGTCCAGTGTGAACAGGCCAGACACCAGGTCCCGGGGGAACGTGGTGAGGGGAGCACCAGTGGCGGCCTCGGTACAGACAGCATACCGCTCGTGACCAGAGAACGTAGTGGTGACGCCAAGCTTCTGGAGGCAGCCAACACCAACTAGGTTCCTGGAAAACGAGGGGATCCGACACCTGCACTAGGCAACACGGGGTAGTAAGAACCAGTCACACTAGAGTCATGGGCATACAACACGTACAAGGCAGAGCTAAGCTCATCCATGTCCATATAAAAGATCGGAATTTTTTGGCGAAGCAAGTTGTACCAGTCGTGGAGGTCGGGCGACGGGCCAAAGCGAAGACGAAACAGGTCGTCCAGGCGACGAAAACAGCGGACGGGAGTGTGACTGATCTTACCGCAAACGGAGCCGCGGCGAGGACCGGTCAGGAGCTGGTACTGACAGCGCCCGTCACCCGAACTGCCATCCGGAGGCACACCACGCGCACGGCCACCACCACCTCCACCGCCGCCACCAGCGCCAGGCCACCTGGGCGGGAGACCACCCGCCCTCCTCTGTTGCGGCTGCGGCGACTGCTGCGGCTGCTGGGACTGCTGCTGCTGCTGCGGCTAGGCTGGGGCTAATGCTGCGGCTGATGCTGGTCCAGCTGCGACGCCTGCGGCTGCTCGGACGGCTGCTTGGCTGCACCAGGCACAGTCCCCTCGTCCGCGCCACCACCAGGCGGCCCGACTCCACCACCACCTCCACCTGCACCGCCACCCCCTCCTTCGCGCCCAGCCTTGGGGCGCGACCCTTCCCTGGACGGAACTGCGCTGCAGCTGCAGTCTCAGCCACAGCAGCGGAACCCTCTGAGAAGGTGCACTGAGTAGGGGCACAACCCTGAAAGATAGGGACCGGCACAGTACCGCTGGTCTGGGCGATAGAGCGCTGGCGGGTCTCTATGGCAATCAGGGTGTCAACAAAGTCGGTGAGGGTGAGTTCACCAGGGTGGATGCTAAGAAAGCAGTCGCGGGCAGTGGCAAGGCGGTCAGGGAGGCGGGTGGCAAGCAGGTAGAGGGCGGAGCAAAGGGGCGGCTGATGGGCTCTAAGTTGGGTCTCAGTGCAGGTAGAGTGCTAGGTCACGTCTATCGTGCGCAGGTGAGCGGCCAGGTCAGCGACAGTGGGGAAAGACGCAAGGTCAGGGAAGAGCAGCGGTAGGATCAGGCGACCTACAGAAGCAGCGGGCGGGGTGGAATAGCGCTGGACAATAGCATCTAGGAACTCCTACGCAGTCTTGACCGACTTAAAGCGAGGGCGCTCAGACAGGGGGAGGGCATGACTGATCGCAAGCTGCGCAACGGCGTCACGCGACAACCAGACTTAGCGAGCAAGGGCAGCAGCTGCAGCGGACTCACGCTCAGCAGACGAGGGGTCAGCGGGCAGCGCAGGAGGGGGGTCAGTGAGGGGAGGGTACCGTCAAGGTGGACAGACAGCAAGTTGCCATCCTGCCGCTGACCAGTGAGATGGCGGCGGAGGTCGACCAGCCACGCATCAAACTCAAGCAGCTGGCCCTCAGCGTCGAAGCGAAGCACGTCCGCCGAAGATGAGTCCGGAGATGAGTCCGGAGGAGGGAACATAGGGCCGAAAAAAACAGGAAGAGGAGGAGACGGTAGAAGAGGGGGAGACGCGCGGTCAAGGGAGGGAAGGCCGAGCAGGCGCAGAGCGGACACCAGCGGCGACTGCTGCTGCGGCAGCTGCACGACGCCGACACCCAGACCGCCAGTTGCTGCTCTGCAACCTCCGGAACACTCCACTCCGGCACCCCTAGATGAATCACCCCCAGGACCAGAAGCTCGCTCCGCACCGGTGCCACCCACAGGCCCGCCGGGACAAGCCACTACAGGAGGCCCAGGACTAGCACCCTCCTCAACGCCAGCACCCCCAGAAGGCACGAACTGCTGCCGCGGCGGTTACAACGGTGGCGGCCGCTGCAGCGGCGGCGACGACGGCTGCGCTGCGACGGCGGCTGCGGCTGCGACGGCGACGACGGCTGCGGCTGCGACGGCGACGGCAACTACGGCTGCAACGTAGGGCCACCAGAGTCAGCAGACTCCTCAACCGGGACAACCGACGGGAGGGGGGTAACGTGAGAGACTCCAGACGGGGCAGGACGGGGAGGAGGGGGGGCAGGGGCGACCGGGGGAGGAGGGACCAGGAAGTGGGGGGGAGTAACCGGGGGACCATGGTGGGGAAAGCGGTGGTGGAAGGAGACGGACTCGAAGGTGACGTCGCGAGAGTGAAAGAAACAGTGGGACGGGGGGTGGTAGAAGTGCCAGTCCAACGAGTCGAGGGGGAAACCTGGGAAGACATAGGGGAGTGTGCGGGCAGTGAGCTTGTCTGTGCCAGAGGCATGAACGTGGGCAAGGCAGCCCCAGACGTGGAACGCAGACGCGTCACCAGGAGACCCGGTCCAGAGGAGGGTCGGCGAAACCTGCGGCCGCTGAGGGTGCGGCCACAGGTTAAGCTGGTGAGCGGCGTAGCGAACGACGAACGGCCACATAAAATGGGGTGCACTGGCATGGATCATGGAGGTACGAGCCACCTCCATGACCAAACCGATGCGTCGCTCAGTGACCCCATTCTGCTGCGGGGAGTCCGGCAGGGTGTACGACTGGGTGATGCTCTCCGCACGACAGAAGCGACCAAGGCAGCCAGAGGCAAACTCGCCACCACGGTCGAAGTGAAGACGCAAGACAGGGAGACCACGGTGAACATGCGCAGAGACAAGCCACGGGATAAGAACGTCAGGCACGTTGACCTTCCGCTCCAAGGGAAACACGGTGGTGTAACACGTGTAGTCATCAACAAGGACGAGGAAGTAACGCTCACGACGCGGCCCATGGACGGGGGCAGGGCCCCAGACGTCCACGTGCAAGGTCTGCAAGGGTGTGGTGGTGGGGGGGAACGAGGAGGAGTGAGGGGCACGGCGGAGCCGGCCCTCAACGCAGGGGGTGCACGGCGGCGCAGGTGAGGAGGGGAGCTCGGGGAACGACCCAGGAAGACCCGACAAGACCGTGCTGCGACATGTGACGAAGACAAGGGAGGGCAGGGTGACCTAGACGGTGGTGCCACAGGAGTGTCGGGTGAGTAAGGGACCGACACGAGCAAGCCGCAGCTACTTGAGGAGGCAAGGGCACCTGGGGAGACGCCCCACCCGGGGGGGGCGCGGTGGCCAGCGTGAACAGGCCAGACACCGGGTCCCGGGGGAAGGTGGTGAGGGGAGCACCAGTGGCGGCCTCGGTATAGACAGTGTACCGCTCGTGACCAGGGAACGTAGCAGTGACGCCAAGGTCCTGGAGGCAGCCGACACCAACTAGGTTCCTAGAGAACGAAGGGATGTGCAGGCCTGTAAGGGAGCCTAAAGGAGCCGCCAGACAAGGAAGGGTAGTGGAGCTAAGAGCTACAACCGGGCCTGCGGAAGGGTCAGCCAGGGAAACTGCGGCGGGAGCGGCAAGCGGCGTGAGTGTAGTGGAGTCGTGGAAGAAGCACCGGGAAGCGCCAGTGTCCAGGGTAAAGGAAAGCGCAGCAGAGGCGGGAGGGGTTGAGGACGCGACGGAGGAGCCTAGACTAAACAAAGTAGGAGATCCTACGCCTGACGCAGCAGGGGAGTCTAAGCTAAGCACTCCTACACAAGGCAACACGAGGTAACCAGAAGCAATCACACTCGAGTCATCGACAAACAAAACATACAACGCAGAGCTAATCTCATCCATGTCCATATCAAAGACCTGAACACCCCTATGAAGCAGTCTGAGCCAGTCGGGGAGGTTGGGCGCCGGGCCGAAGCGAAGACGAAATAGGTCGTCAAGGCGACTGAAACAGCGAGTGGTTGTGTGACTGGTCTTACCGCACACGAGGCCATGGCGAGGACCGGTCTGAAGCTGGTACTGGCAGCACCCGTCGCCCACACCACCACCA
Organism: Closterium sp. NIES-67; assembly: GCA_027943415.1. NCBI lineage: Eukaryota > Viridiplantae > Streptophyta > Zygnematophyceae > Desmidiales > Closteriaceae > Closterium > Closterium sp. NIES-67. Next base: position 134,397 of record BQMB01001024.1, read on the forward strand.
GTCGTCACGCCGCGTGCACGTCCACCGTGACTGCCACCACCACCAGCGCCGGGCCACCCAGGCGGGAGACAACCAACCCGTCGCTGCGGCTGCTGCTGCTGCTGCAACGGCTGCTGCTGCGGCTAGGGAACCTGCTGCTGCTCGGTGGTGCTAGGCCCAGGGCCCTCGTCAGCACCCCCAGGAGACGACCCGGCTCCTCTACCGCCTCCACCCCAACCACCCCCACCACCACGCCTACCCTGGGGGAGGCGGCCCTTTCCAGGACGAGCCTGTACTGCAGCGGCCGTCTCAGCCACGGCAGCAGAGCCATCAGAGAAAGTGCACTAAGCGGGTGCATAGCCCTGAAAGATAGAGACCGGCACCGTACCGTTGGACTGAGCGATAGAGCGATGGTGGGTCTCTATGGCAGACAGGGTGTCAACTAAGTCTGTGAGGGTGAGCTCTGCGGGGTGGGCACTGAAAAAGTGATCGCGGGCAGTGGCAAGGCGGTCAGGGAGGAGGGTGGCAAGCAGGTAGAGGGCATGCGGGGGAGGGGGCTGAAACACGCGGCTCTGGGCCTCAGTGCAGGCGGAGCGCCAGGTCGACTCTAGCGTGCGCAAGTGGGCGGCTAGGTCAGCGATAGTGGGGAAAGACGCGAGATCAGGGAAAAGCAGGGGCAAGATCAGGCGGTTTACAGAGGCAGAGGACGGGGTGGCCGCTAGGGGACAGGGCCGCGGGGCCGCTAGGGGCAGACGCAGGGCCGGCTATGGGGCCACGGGGCGGGGCCGCTAGGGGGCGGGGCCACTAGGGGACGGGGCCGCGAGGGAACAGGGCCGCGGGGCGGCTGGTCGACGGGGCCGAGGGGCCACTAGGGGACGGGGCCGCGAGGCCGCTAGTCGTCGGGGACGAGGGGCTGCTAGGGGACGGGGCCACTAGGGAACGGGGCCGCGGGGCGGCTGGTCGACGGGGCCGAGGGGCCGTTAGGGGACAGGGCCGCGGGGCTGCTAGGGGCGGACGCGGGGCCGGTTACGGGGCGGACGTGGGGCCAGCTACGAGACGAACGCGGTGCCGGCTAGGGCGGACGTGGGGCCGGTTACGAGGCGGGCACGGGGCCGGCTACGGGGCGGACGCGGGTCCGGCGATGAGGCAGGCAATCTAGGGGGAACGGGCGGCTAGGACCTAGGGCGGAATCGCTGGTGGGCGGGAGGGACCTAACCTACTCATGATACCATGTTAGAATGGAAGAACGACTAGAATAGGATGGTACAAGGCAATATAGACTAGTGTGTTGTACCCTCTAAGGCACAAACCTGTATAGTCTACAGTAACAAACTAAGTTATGTTTGACAGTAGTAGCTACACTAGACACTCGATGAGGTGCCATGCCATGCTGACATTCTACTCTGAGTCAGAACTGCCTGCCTCCTCAATATCTTCATCGCTCTCGGACTCTGATACCTGGATCTTCTTACCGTTGCTTCTCCTCCTCCGAATACGGCCAGCCGCACCATCCTCTTCAAAGACCCGGACTGCTTCTGCTGTGGCTAGAGCTTCTGCCTGCCTGAATGCTTCTGCTGCTGCCTTAGCTACTGTCTTGGCTACTCTCAGTGCTGCCGACTTCTTCGGCCGTTTTGCCTGCCGCTCGCTCTGCTCCATCAGTACTTCTTTGGTGGGCTGCCTCTTCTTCGCACAGTGCCAGATCGACACCATCTCCTCCCAGTCCATTGGGTAATCCAGCAACGAGACTGTCATCAAATGTCCTAGCTTCGTGTCGCCGAGGTTGCCGCGCTGCCAGCTCTTTATGACGTTCTGGCGATTGAACCCGCACTCGCACTCCGCTGTGCTGAGCGGAAGGACGGCGCATGCAATCCAGATGAGCACTAGGTTGGGGTAGGTGGTCATCCAGTCCGACGTGGAGAGCATGTTCTTGAGTGCTTCATGGAAGCCCAGCTCATCGTTGTGCGTTGACATGATTGTCGTGAAGCTAACAAGCTTTGCCTTTGCCTTACCTCAGTGGACACTTGACGGGGGTGGAATACACGCAAAAATTACATGGTTTATTAGTGAAATCCACCACAAACAGGTAAAATAGTGAAAAGGGTAAATAGACACATCAACACCGCCAAAAGTCACCGAGCAGAGTGTCAGGTGCCGACACGTAGCGCTTGTAGAGGATGCGCAGAGACTGCAGCCACTCGAGGAACTTTCGTTGGCGCCTAGCTGTTGACCTCGGGTACATTGTCTGCTTGAAGAGCCTTGTCCCGTTGAACTTCGACAAGTCGGTGAGGCGCTCTTGAAGGTGGTTGATGATGCCGTTGACCACATCCGTTGCCAACTGCTTCAGTGATTTGAGATCCCCCTTGCTCCTTTGCTCCTCCAGCGGCCGCATGTGTAGCTCGTAGGTGTGCACTGTCGGGGTCCCATGGGCATCAATCCCCTCTATCGCCACATCCTCCCCACCCGCGTAGAGCTTCAAGAAATCCGCAAAGTCCCCGTCGCCAGGGCCGAACTGGGAACCGTAGTTGACGTAGCGGGCGAGCAGGGACATGACTGTGTTGTCGACCATTCTAAGCTCCTGGGTGATGTCGACTTGCCAAGCATAACACAAAGTAGGACACGTTTATGCATTAATCTATAGTCTACTATAGCTTCGATGATCAATTGGCAACCTCACCTGGCGACGTTGGGACTTGAGGTTGAGTGCGTTGAGTTCCTTTAGCACATCCGCCAAGAAGTAGAGCAAGAAGTGGAACTTTAACGAGATGACAACGTTGTACATGCGCCTATCATACTCGTAATGCAGCAGGATGGCGGCAGGGAATACTTCCACTAGGTGCTGGATAGCCTCACCGCGATTGCGCCAACGAATCTGATGGATGCCTTGCATTTCCAGGTTGGTTTCGGTGATGACTTCTTGCAGCTCCTTGAAGCAATTGTGGACGACGATGGAACGACCAAGAACTTCGGCCAGGGAGCGCACGACTCCGTCGACGATGCCAAGGTCGGGAAAGTCGTCAGCAAAGTCCTTTGCCGCTAAGGGCTCCCTGCGCATTATTGAAATAACCCATTTAGTTGTATGTATTGTGCAAATCAAAGAAGCAAAGGAGATCGGTGGAAGGTCATACTTACCTATGAGCGATGCAGTGACATGAGACCAGGTGCGGAATCCGAGTACGTAGCCTAGCCACAAGACCGGCTTGCGCTCCCGTCATCACACTGGTTCCATCAGTGCTGATGCCACATATCTTGTTGAGGTCAACTCCTTGAGACTCCAAGTGAGTGAGTAGAACAGCTTGAAGAGAAGCTGCGTCTCACTTCTCAACATTGAAGTGACCTAAGAATTCGGTCACCACCGCAGTTCCGCGGAGGAATGTCAAGTAAACAATCATATGTTTACCACGACGACGATCGGTTGACTCATCGAGCTGGATGCCGAGGAATGGAGAGGCCCTGATGGGAGTCATCTGTTTGGTGTGGAGGTAGGAGACGATGTTCTCCACCACTTGATTGAAGCCATACCTGCGAGGAGATTTCCCGAATGTTAGTATTCTAGGATATTTTAAAGAATCGCCACGACTTGAAAAGTAAAGCAACATGAGCAATACTCACTCGCTCTGATACGTCCCGTTGTCCTTCACTGGCAGGTCAGGTGTACCCTATTGTGCCATGAACTGGACAAGTGACACGAACAAAAGAACAGGGGCGTCAGACTTGCAGAGGAAGATGACAATAGCCATGAGACGTTTCAGACGCTTGGCCTCGTCGTCGCCGTTCTCGTAGTCGACGATGCTTTTCTGCTTCGCGTTCTTGCCATTTTTCTGCTCCTTCCGTGCCATCGCCGCCTCGTGCTTTTGGCTATGATGGTGCTTGCGCATTGTTTGTTTTTTAATGTCTAACCCTCCTTCACCGTTGCGCCCGTACTGGTAGTTAGGGTCATCGCCATACGCAATACAGACGCTGCACTTCATGCAGGGTCGTCCCTCCGAGGTCTCGGAAATCAGCAGCTATGGGAAGTGCCGTTGCCATTGCTCCTTTGCTTTCAAGTGGAGCTCAAAGACGGTGAGCGGAAAGGGTCCGTCGTCATCTGCAAGGTCGGCTGAAGCTTCTTTGGAGGATCGGGCTCGCAGGTTGACGGAGGGTGGAGATTGCACCGACGAAGGGCGCCCGAAGGTCAGCTTGCGTTGTCGATACTTTGTCTTGCCTGGGCACGGGCAGGTAAAACAGGACCGCGCATCACACGAGGAGGTGAGGCTGCACGCACGGACGAACTGCCAGGTTTCGGTGATGGGATTGGAGGGATCGAAGCGTCGCACATGGTGTTTTCTTTGTCAAAGAAAACCCACGGCTCATCATCGATCGGTGGGAGAGGTGACAGAGGAGCCTCAGCTATGGTCGAAGGGGGATCGTTGATTATAGCGCGGTTCAGCGCACCAGTGAGTAGATCTAGGCCACTTATAATTAGGGGGACTAAGCCAGGGGGCTCCGCAACTACTGCTGACTGCCTAACTGGAGAGACGCTCGATGGCGCAGTCTCGAAAGCCATCGAAGCCTAGACAAGGAGCTGCAGAGGGCATCTAGGCAGCGTGGGAGCCGAGCAATAGAGCCATGCTCATCATGTTGCGTGGCCTGGAAGAAAGAGGTGGAGCAGATGCAGTGACTCTGAGGTTCTGCCGAGACTGCCTTTACAGAGAGGCGCCTCGTTGAGCTGCAGCATGGCAAGGTTACTGCTCCATTACGAAACGCACGCCTTGTTGGCACGCGGTGGGCGGCTTTCCTGGCTGCTCCGCTGTGTGCTGTCACATTGCTGCCAGCATGAAGATGCACGGAGGCTAGCAGCCCTACGCGTAATGCACTAGTGGTCAAAAGCTTGGCAGCAACCTGAGTCAGGTTTGCTGCCAAATCAGATTCGAATGCAAGCGCTGGCAGTCGCGGTGCATGTGAAACGATGTGCCTGCCCACCGACCAGGAACTGGAGGGCGGAAAGTGAGGCTATGGCAAACTGCCCCATTGGCGCAATGGGCCATTGGGCGGCTTTGTCGGTATCAGACGAAATTGTACGCGCCATCTGAGATTTCATACGAAAAACTACACCAAGTCTGTGATTTCAGATGAAAACTTAAGACTAGGATGGACGATCAAACGAAATAATTCACCTCGTCCAAAAATCAGATGAATGGCAAAAAACAGGTCTGATTTTCAGACCATCAGACGGATTTCGGCTGATATCTGAAACCCTGATCTGCATGTAGAAGTTATAGGCTAGATTAGGTGTGTGCTCCTAGTGAGTACAAACCCAACCCTATATCTGGTAATCTAACATGGTATCTCGAGTAGGTTAGGTCCACCCACCCGCTTCCGCCCGCACCCTAGCCTACTGCGCCTCGCCGGCCCCTATCGCGCCCCAGCCAGGCCCCTCAGGCCCTAGCCAGGCCCCTCATGCCCTAGCCAGGCCCCTCGTGCCGTCGCCAGGCTCCTCGCACCCCAGCCGGCTCCTCGCACCCCAGCCGGCTCCTCGCATCCTAGCCGGCCCTTCGAGCCGTCGCCGGCCCCTAGCGCCCGACTGGCCCCTCGCGCCCTAGCCAGGCCCCTCGCGCCCTAAGCAGGCCCCTCGCGCCCCAGCCGGCCCCTCATGCCCTAGCCGGCCCTCGCACCCGATCGGCCTCTCGCGCCCTAACTAGGCCCCTCGCACCGTCGCCAGGCCCCTCGCGCCCGACCGGCCCCTCGCGCCCTTGCCAGGCCCCTCGCGCCGTAGCCAGGCCCCTCGCGCCCCAGCCGGCTCCTCGCTCCCTAGCCGGCCCTTTGCGCCGTCGTTGGCCCCTTGCGCCGGACTGGCCCCTCACGCCCGCCTGGCCCCTTGAGCCCTGGTGGCCCCTTACACCCCGTCGGCCCAGCCTCTCGCTCCCCCGCCGGCCCCTCCTGTCTCCCCGGCACGCCGAGTCGCGCCGCCCTGCTGCCTGCCTTGGGCCCTGCGTCCTCTGCTCAGCCTCGCTCGTGTGTCCTGCCACCGTGTCGCTGTGCCGCAGTGCTGCTAGGTAGCTGTGCTGCTGTGGAGCTGGAGCGTCCTGCCGCTGTGCCGCTGTGGAGCTGTATCGCTGAGCCTGCACGATGGCGGACTCCGTCCTGCGCCTGGACGCTGAGGGCCACGCGATCGACTTCGCCGCCTGGCTCGTCGACCTTCGTCGTCACCTCACAGGTCAGCGCCAGTATGGGCACTCTCTGGCCATGCATGCTGATGGCTTGCTGCCCCACCCCCCCGCGCCTGACCCCCTCCTTGCTGACCCCACCTCTGCTGAGCGTGAGGCCTTCTCTGCCGCTGCGCTAGCCCGCGACGTCTGGGATTCCCGCGATGCCGTAGCGCAGCTCGCTATTAGTCATGCTCTCCCCCTGTCTGAGCGTCCGCGCTTCACTACTGTCGCGAACGCCAAGGATTTCATAGACGCAGTCGTTGCTCGCTACTCCACGCCCGCCTCAGCCTCTGCAGGCCGTCTGATCCTCCCCATGCTTTTTCCGGATCTAGCTGTATTTCCCACTGTTGCAGACCTTGCCGCTCGCCTCCGTACCCTAGAGACTCGATATCACACCGCTAGCAGTGCCGCCCAGCTCACTGCGCTCCCCCCACCGCTTTGCATCACCCTGTACCTTATCGCCATGCGCCTGCCTGACCGCTTAGCCAGTGCGCGTGACCACTTCCTTAGCCAGCACCCGGGTGATCTCACCCTGAATACCTTTGTCACCGCCCTGTCCGAGATCGAGACTCGCCAGCACACTATCACTCAGTCGAGCGGTGTTGCGGCAGTCTCTATCTTTCAGGGCTGTGCCCCCTCCCAGTGCACGTTTGCTGACGTTTCTGCCGCGGTCGCCACAGCAACCCCTACTGCCGAGACCGCTGCTGCAGTCTTCCCACAGCAGCGCCAGCGCCGCGACCTTCGCGGCCCCAAGGGAGTGTGTGGTGATGGTGCTGGTAGTGGTGGCGGCGGTGAGGGGGTTGCCGCAGGTGTTCAGGAGCAGCAGCAGCCACCGCAGCAGCAGCAGCCGCAGCAGTAGCCGCAGCAGCCCCCGCAGCAGCAGCAGCAGCAGCAGCCCTAGTCGTGGGCCCGCCTCCCGCCCGGGTGGCTAGGCACCTCCAGAGGTGGTGGCCGCGGTGGCGGCCCTCGCAGCTCGGTGTCTACCGGCAGCTTCGATCATGTGACCTGCAAGTACCAGCTCCAGATCGGGCCCCTTCGTGGCACTGTGTGCCGCCGCCCGCACCCGACCGCCCGCTGCTTCGTCGCCGCTTTGGCCCGGCCCCGGACCTCCCCGACTGGCCCAGTCTGCTGCGCCACGGTGTGCCCTTTGAGTTAGATATGGATCTGATTAGTTCTGCCCTGCATGCTTTGTATGCTGACGGTTCTAGTGTGTCCGGATCCTATTACCCTATGTTCTCTAGCTTAGGTGTAGCACCTTTGTGTAGTACAGACTCCCCTACTGCGTCAGGCGTAGGACTGTCTAGTTTGCCTAGCCCAGGCTTTGCAGCTGCTCCTCCTTCGTCTTCTGCTACTGCTTCGCTGTCCTTCACACTCGACTCCAGTGCATCTGCCTGCTTCTTTCACGGCCGCTCCACGCTTACGCCGCTTGCTGCGCCTGCTATTGTCGCTCTTGCCGACCCCTCTGCTGGTCCTGTCGTCGCTCGCAGCTACACCTCCCTTACCTGTCCTACGGTCCCCTCGGGCTCTCTTACATGCCTCCATGTCCCCTCGTTCTCCAGGAACTTCGTTGGTGTCAGCTGTCTTCAGGACCTTGGCGTCACCACTACGTTCCCTGCTTACGTGCGGTACGCTGTCTGTACCGAGGCCACCTCAGGGTCCCCACTAGTGACGTTCCCCCGGGACCCGGTGTCTGGCCTGTTCACCCTGGGCACCGCTTCCCCCCCGGTTGGCGCATCTTCCCAGGTTGCGGTGGCTTGCTCGTGTCGGTCGCTCACTCACCCGTCCCTTCTGTGACGTTCTTATCCCGTGGGTCGTGGTTGCGCGTCTTCACCACGGTCTCCCTGTGCTGTGTCTCCACTCTGACCGTGGCGGCTAGTTTGCCTCTGGCCGGCTTGGAGAGTTCTGTCGTGCGGAGGGCATCACCCAGTCGTACACTCTGCCGGACTCCCCGCAGCAGAATGGGGTCGCTGAGCGCCGCATCGGTTTGGTCACGGAGGTGGCTCGTACCTCCATGATCCACGCCGATGCACCGCATTTTCTGTGGCCGTTCGCCGTTCGCCACACCGCTCACTAGCTTAACTTGTGGCCGCGCTCCCACTGGCCGCAGGTTTCGACGACCGTTCTTTGGACCGGGTCCCCTGGTGACGCGTCTGCGTTCCACGTCTGGGGCTGCCTCGCTCATGTTCGTGCCTCTGGCACGGACAAGCTCACTGCCCGCACCGTCCCCTGTGTCTTCCTGGGTTTCCCATTTGACTCCCCTCTCGTTCGTGTGAGGGGCGGGCGGCGGTTGCGAGCGCGGAGATCCGCCTGCGCCCTCTTGCGGTGTCGTCGCCGCCTGCTGTATCCTTGCAGTGAGCCCCCCCCCCCCAATGCTGCCGTCGCGGCCGCATCCGCAGCAGCACCATGCGCCGAACGGCCTGACACGGCGGGCTGGCACGCGGCGGGGGCGTAGGGGGAGCGCGCTGGAGAGGCGGCTGGCGCGCACTGCTGCGACGCTGGAGGGGATCCTCGAGCGGGCTGGTGCTGGGCTGCTCCCGTCGCCCCCGCAGCCGGACCCTCCCCAACAGCCCCCCCTGCAGGTGCCGCCTCCTTTTCTGCCTCAAGTCTGTCCGCCGTTCCTCCCAGACCAGCCGACTCTTGTGGAAACGGTTCCGCCTCAGCTGCAGCCTGTGCGGCCACTTCCCGCACTGACGCCTGGGTATCAGCATTTGCGCCCGCGGTTCCCGCTGCCTCCTCTGGCGGCACCACACCCCTCCGCGCAGGCGGCGCTGCTGCAGCATCTGCCGCCTGCGGCCTCCTATCCTGCCTCACGCCCCGCCGCGCCCCTGCCGCCCCTGCACGTGCGGATCTCCTCCACCCCGGGGTACTATGACCTGCACCACGGGTCCCTGCCGGCGCCTCAGATGGGCGCCCCCGCGTCGTCCGCCGACACACTCCCGGAGTGGCGTCCCTCGTCGCCGTGGGCTGAGGCGGCGGAGTGGACCGGTCCCCAGGTGGGGCTGTTCCGCGGAGTGGGTGTGGTCAGCCCGTTCGTTCCTCCCCAGCGGCGTGTGCCGTCCCCAGAGGGTGTATAGGCGGGGGTAGAAGCAGCGGAGACGAGGGGCGCGGAGTCGTCGGGAGAGGGGTCTCCCCACCGGGCCCAAGGGGGCGAGGCGGCGGCGCGAAGAACCTCGTCTACGGTGGGGCTGGTGCCGGCAGCTCCCGGGGCAATATCGGTCCCAGCCGCCACACTCCGTCGCCTTGGGCAGGCGAGGAGGGGAACGGAGATATTGATGACGATTCTGGTGGTGGCGAGCTCCGTACTGGGGAGCTTAGGGGGTCTGACAGTGGCCCCGTACTTCCCCCTTCAGGGCTGCCTGGAAGCAGCCATAGATCTCACTGTGGAGGCTGCGCGTGCGCGGCCCGGGCCTGCCCGGGGAACCGGCACGGATCCCCGCCTTCTTGCCGCGCTCCGCCAAGTGTCAGCGAGCATAGACCCGGCGTCAGCTGCAGGGCTTGTAGCTGGCGCCGTGTCCACGCTGCAGGTCCTGGTGTCGTACCAGGCCGCGTTGCTGGAGGAAGCAGCTCTCGCGGAATAGCGGAGCGGCGGGAGTAGGTGCAGTGGGGCGGTGATTCCAGCTGTCTGAGCGCCCCCGTGCGGCGGATCAGGCTCTCCTCTTAGAATATACCATGCTATGCTATTTGTGTAAATTGTGTTTACATCCCTAGTTGGGTATACACCTGTGTTGGGGTTTCAATCCAACCGAATTGTGGTTGGAGCCCCCAAACACAAGGACCACAGTTGTGGGGGCACCACAAGTCGATTGCTTAAGCCACTTGTGGTCCACCACACTTGGACCACCTCCCACTTGTGGTCAACCACATTTGGAAGGATCCTCCCTCCGTTGTGATTGGTCCTAACCCCTCCCTTCCCTTCCAACCCTCCCTTCCTTTCCAACCTTCCCTTCCTAGCTCATCTCTCTCTTCCTATGTAATGCCTTTGCTTCATCAATAAAATGAACTTTTCTGTTTCTAACATGGTATAGAGAAATAATGGCTCACGCCAATTTTTTATCCCGATCCTTCCCCACGCTTCCGCCCCGTCCCCTTCCGACGTGCACCTCATTGCCGTCCCCTCCATCGTCGCTGCTAGACTCCTAGCTGTCGCCTCTCTTTCCCTTCACAACAAGTTTTCTGTTGGGTGGATTTTCAAACACCCCCAGTGCGCCAACGCCATAGCTCGCTCACTAGTTGACATAATTGAGTGATTCGATTCGCAAAAAAAAGCCTTCGTTGTCAGATGCGACGTCGTAAAATTTTACACTGTTTCACCGATTGGATAGTTGGATATCGCTTTCCGAAGTTCGGGCACGTTTCTGGATGTGATAACGAAGTGCTACTGAAATTTCTACCAAGTCCTACTTTCATTAGCTAACTGCCGTCTTTCCCCTGCTTTTGCCTCCTCACCTGCACCTGCTCATCGCCGCCTTATCGTTGCTGTAGCCGTAGAAGCAGCAGCAGCCGAAGGAGGAGTAGTAGCAGCAGCAGCAGCAGCAGTAGCAGCTGGAGGAGCAGTAGACGCAGCAGCCGAAGGAGCAGCAGCAGTAGCAGCAGCAACCGCCGACGAAGGAGCAGCAACAGTAGCTACAACCATCCCCATCCCCCCCTCCTCTTTGAGCCATCGCGGGTCCACCCGCCGCCGCTCCCTCCCGGCAACCGCGAGTCCACCTGCCGTCGCCTTCCTCCCACTCCGCGCCACCAATGGCGTCCTTTCCCCCTCCCGTCGACGTCTCGACCCTCGATCATCTCGTGCGCGCTGCCGACAACTCAACTTCCAACTGGTATTCCTTCGTCAGCAACCTCCACCGCGTCCTTGGCAGTGCATATCTCCTGCCGTTCCACCTCCTGGACATCATGCTTGGTCTCCCAGAGGGCGACCTTGCGGACCTGCCGCCTCACCCTGGCGATCCCCCCCCTCTCATTCCCCATCCCGGCGAGAAACCTCCGCCCCCCATGGTACCCGTTGGCACTAGCACTCGCGCTGCCACCGCTGAAGCTGAGCAGCTCTTCGTTACTCAGCGTCGTGAGTTCCTCGTGCTCCAGACTAATTACTTGATCACTTTGGAGGAACACGAGCGGTCAGCCACCCTCCGCACCCAGCATGCCGCTACCGCCGCCGCTTATGTCGCTGACTTTGCACGATTTGCTGAGCGTCGTTGCGCTTGGCTCAAGGCAGACAGCCGTGCTACTAGTGCCCTTCTCCTTGCCATCCCGTTTGCACTCATGCGCAACTTCCAGGCACGTCGCATCGACTCCCGCGAGATCGGGCTCGAGCTTGAGGAAATTTTCGAACGCACCGACTTCGACGCTGTCGGACCGCTCTTCAAGGAATACTTCAGCATCACGATAAAAAATAGTGCTGGCGCCGTTGACTACACCAGCCGTCTCGTGGACCTTGCCTCCCGCCTAGAGGCTCGCCAGACTACTCTCCCCTCCAACCTCCAGATCTACCGTCTCCTCGAAGGCCTCTCCCATCAGTATGAAGCGTGCGTCATCGCCTTCATTGAGGCTCAGCCCTGCGCCTCCCTCGACACTGTGATCCAGTGGATCATTGACATTGAGGCCCGCCTTCTCTCAACCTCCCCCTTTGGCCTGAACTACACTGAGTCCCAAAACCCCCAGCTTGCAGTCGCACAGCCGCGCCGTGGCGGACGCCCACGTGGCGGCCGCACCAACCCTTAGGGAGGGGTTGGAGGTGGCGGTTGTGGGGGCAACGGAGCCGGCGGCGGTGGTGGCGAGGTCGAGGGTGGCAGCAGTGGTGGTGGTGGAGGCAGTGGTGGCTCATCTGGTAGCCGTGGTGGCTGCCCTGGCACTCTCCTCCCATGTTCCTATCTTCGCCGTTTTGGTCCCGAGGCGGGTGAGCGCTGCACCCAAACGACCTGCTTCAAAGCGTATGATGACGCCTGGTTCGAGCGCGGCAACACTGGCACACCCCTACGCTGGTGTTCCATGGATCCCCGTCTCTCTCTCCAGGATGTTAAAACTCTTTCCGTCTTTCCTCCCCTCTCATCTTCAGCTCTCCTCCTCCTCCTCCTCTGTCCCTGACCCCATAAGTTGCAGCAATTTCGCCGCTTCCAGCAGCAGCAGCTGCAGCAGTGGGGCTCTGGTGGTCAGGCTGCAGCCGCAGCCGCAGCCGCAGCCGCAGCATCTGCATGGCAGCAGTAGCAGCTTCGATTTAGCACCGCCGCCATGGCTGCCACAGCCACAACAGGTCCTCCTGGCTTTCCCTCTGGGGCTCTCCTTTCCCTAGTGCTCCCGCCTCCCACTCCAGCTTTCTCGGCGAGCTCATGCGTTCTTCCCCTGCTTCCACTTCCATGTATCCCTCTGTTTTTAATGCCAGTGATTTCCAGTACCCCGTGTCTTCAGCTCCCTCCTCGCTCACGGTTGACTTTGTTCTCGATAGTGGTGCCATTGAAACTGCCCTCAAGGACGCTGGCACCCTCACCTCCTTCCCTTTCCCCACCAACGTTCATGGTGCTGATTCCACCTTCTCCGTCCCTTGCACTCATCTCTCCACCCTCCCCTGCCCCCCCTTCCCCTCCGGAGTGGTCACTGGTCTCCACATTCCCTCCCTTCGTCATAACCTGCTCTCCATCCGTGAACTCCAACAGGCTGACATCACTACCCTCTTCCTCGCCTCTGCCACCTACAATGTCCTCCTCCACGGCCCCACTCGCCGCCTCCTTCATCGCCTCCCACTTTGCCCTTGCTCTTGCTAGTACATCCTCAGCACACCCCGCCCCTTCTCATGCAACGTGACCACTCGTGCAGGCACCTCCACTCTCCCCCCTCCCCTTCCTCTAGAGCCAACTTCCTCCAACTCCACCTCCTCCCCTTGCTCTTGTCGCGCACTGTCTCACCCCGTTGTTCTCATCCACCATCGCCTTGGTCATATGAACTTTCCCACACTTTGTAAAGCCGTCTCCTCCCGCTTGCTTGACGGTCTTCCCCCACTCTTCCTCCCCTCCCGTCCTCTTCCGCTCCCCCATGCGCCACATGCATTCATGGAAAGCTCAAACAACAGCCTCACCTCAATCATCCTTCCTTTGCTGCTGCCCCCCTTGACCTCGTCCACATGGACCTCTGGGGCCCTAACCCTTCCCCTTCCCACCAAGGGCACTGGTACATGCTTGTCCTAGTCAACAACCACAGCAGGTACTCCTTGGTGTTCCTTCTCCACACGAAGGTCGAGGCCCCTGCTGTCATCGTTACCTGGGCCAAGCAGTGCCGTGTCCACTTTCGTCGCCCCATCCGCCGCCTCCATTCCGACGGCGGTGGTGAGTTTCTCAACCACACCCTCTCCTCCTACTGCTCAACCCATGGCATCTAGCAGACTCATACCCTTCCCCACTCCCCTCAGCAGAACGGTGTTGCTGAGAGTCGCATTTATGAGATCGCCAAGACGGCCCTCTGCCTCCACACTCATGCCTCCACGCCCCCTTCTCTTTGGGGCTTTGCCCTTGCCCATTCTGCTCTCCTCACTAATCCTTACCCATATCCTCAACGATAGTCTGGCACTCCCACAGAGCTCTGGGCCAGCACCAAGCCAGATGCTGCCATTCTCCATATCTGGGGATGCAAGGCATACGTCCTCATCCCCCCACCCGACCGCTCTACGCAAGTAGGAAAGCTCGCCTCCAAGGCCATTGAGTGTGTCTACCTTGGCCACGCTCGCTCTGCCCCTGGTTACCTCTTCCTTCACCCGTCCTCAGGCCCTCTCCTACAGAGCCACGACGTGGTGTTCGATGAGAGCATCCCGTTCTATCATTCTATTCCGCCTTCCGACCCACTTCCTACTCTCTCCCGCCCCCTCACCTGGACTGATGCTGTCATTTCCCCACTCCTTCCCAGGCTCCCCTCCTTCCTCCGGATCCTGCTCCTCCCCCTCCTCCTTCCTCAGGTGACATTTACGACCCAGCTGTCCCTGACTTCCCTGCTCACTCTGCCTCATCGCACCAGCACCAGCAGCAACAACAAGGGCAGCAGCAACAGCGGGAGCAGCAGCAGCATCAGGAGGTGCAGCAGTAGCAGCGGGTGGAGCGGCAGGAGCAGCACCCGCAGGCAGTGCAGCAACAACAGCCACAATAGGAGGTGCAGCAGCAGCAGCAGCTGGAGAAGGAGCACCAGCAGCAGCAGCAGCCACAGCAGCAACCTTAATGGCATCGCCGCTCCACCTCTCCGTTCATCCTCCCACGCGTCCACACTCGCTCTCATGGCCCACTCATAGGCCCTCCATGGGGTTGGCCAACGCCACCCCCACCCTCCCTTGTCTTCATTGAGGACTACCATGAGGAGTTCATTGGCGTTCAGCAACAAACACCTTCCCTCACGCCCCTCTACCCGGGCTTCCTTGGCCTCCTCATCCTTGGCATCGCTACCGCTCCGACCATATTGACCCCGTCCAACTTCCTTGAGGCCATCACCTGACCCGATGCTGCCAAGTGGATCCAGGCTATCTTTGCTGAATGCGAGGCCTTCATTCGCAATGCCTCATTCGTTGACATTGTCCCCTGTCCTGACGACGTCATTGTTAAAGGCCTGTGGGTGTTCCGAGTGAAGCAGCTGCCGGGTGAGGAGCAGGTCCACAAGGCCCGGTATTGTGCCAAGGGAGCGGGTCCTCTTGCGGCGGCCTCAAGGCTTTCATGCAGCCTTCCCTCCCAACACAGTCTGGGAGCTGCACCGCCCGGTTTATGGCCTCAAGCAGGCTCCTCGCGAGTGGCACAACAAGCTGGCCGCCACTCTGCAGTCCCTGGGGTTTCGTGCCTCTCAGTCTTATGCCAGCCTTTTCCTTCGCTCATCTCCCACCCGCTTCTTCATCCTAGTGTATGTCGACAACATGATCCTGTTCGCTGACGATGCTGCCACCATGTAGCAAGTGAAGGACGCCCTGCATGCACGCCTCAAGTGTAAGGACCTGGGTGAGCTCAAGCACTATTTGGGCATGACCATCAGCCGGGACCGTGCAGCGCGCACCATTACCCTCTCACAATCCTTTTACATTGACCAGGTCTTGCAACGGTTTGACATGGCACAGGCCAAACCAGTTACCACTCCCCTGCAGACCGACCACCAGCTTGCCCCTCCTCCTACTCCCTCCTCCTCTGACCATCCTTACGCTGAGCTCGTCGGTTCGCTGATGTACGCTATGATGTGCACCCGCCCAGACCTTGCCTTCCCCATCAGCGTTCGTGCTCGCTTCGTCGGTACCGGTCGCCACACTGACGAGCACTGGGCTGCAGCAAAGCGGGTACTCCGCTACCTCCATGGTACCAAGGACTATGTCCTCACCTTGGGAGGCTCTTCTCCTCCCCTCCTCTCTAGCTTCAGTGACTCCTCCTGGGCTGACTCCCAGCCGGATCGCCGTTCCTCTCAAGGCTACGGCTTCACCCATGGCAGCGGCCTCATCAGCTGGCGCTCCACTCGCTCCTCCTCCATCGCCCTCTGATCCTGCGAGGCTGAGCTCTATGCTTGCACCATGGCCGCTCAGGAGGCTCGCTGGCTCATCTTCCACCTTGCTGAGATCAGTGATCCTCAGCGCTGTCCCACCCTCTTGTGCAACAACGCCAGCACCATCCATCTCACGAAGGACCATGTCTTCCATTGCCGCTCCAAGCTCATTGAACTCCGCTACTTCTTCGGTCGGGAGTTGGTCCAGCAAGGTCACTTGGTGGTCCATAAGATCGCTGCAGAGGCCAACTTGGCCGACATCTTTACCAAGGCCCTCCCGAAGACCGCGCACTCTGCCCTCCTCTGCCTTCTCGGTCATGGGCCCCACCCCCCATCCTGATTCTGGGGTTGTACCCTTCATATACACTAGCTTTGCATGCTATGGGGTTGTGTTAGAATATACCATGCTATGCTATTTGTGTATATTGTGTTTACATCCCTAGTTGGGTGTACACCTGTGTTGGGGTGTCAATCCAATCCAATTGTGGTTGGAGCCCCCAAACACAAGGACCACAATTGTGGGGGCACCACAAGTGGGTTGCTTAATCCACGTGTGGTCCACCACACTTGGACCACCTCCCACTTGTGGTCAACCACATTTGGAAGGATCCTCCCTCCATTGTGATTGATCCTAACCCCCCCCTTCCCTTCCAACATTCCCTTCCTAGCTCATCTCTCTCTTCCTATGTAATGCATATGCTTCATCGATTAACTGAACCTTTCTGTTTCTAACATCTCCATGTGCGTTGCAGCAGCAAGGCCAGGGCCCCGTAGGCTGTTGTTGTACACACTCGTTGAGTGCTATGTTGTTTTGGAATTGCTTGCCATCCCCTAACCGCGCGGCCGGAGGTCGCGCCGCGATCGACGGCGGCCGAAGGCCGCCAGCGCGAGCCGAAACCAAAGAGAAGAAAAGAGAATGAATGGAAACTAAACAAGGAGAATGGAGCGAGAGAGGACCTTATATAGTTGAGGAAAGGCACGTGCTCTCTCTCTCTCTCTCTCTCTCTCTCTCTCTCTCTCTCTCTCTCTCTCTCTCTCTCTCTCTCTCTCTCCCTCCCCCTCTCTCTCTTCTCTTCTCTCTCCTCACTCCCTCCCTCCCTCTCTCTCCCTCTCCCTCTCCTTGTCTCTCTCCCTCCCTCTCTCCCTCCCTCCCTCCCTCCCTCCCTCCCCCCCTCCCTCCCCCCCTCCCCCTTCCCCTCCCCCTCCCCCTCTCCCTCTCCCTCTCCCTCTCCCTCTTTCTCTCTCTCGTGTTCTCTCTATCTCTCTCTCTCTCTCTCTCTCTCTCTCTCTCTCTCTCTCTCTCTCTCTCTCTCTCTCTCTCTCTCTCTCTCTCTCTCTCTCTCTCTCTCTTCTCTCTCTTCTCGGTCGCCTCGCGCTGCATGTGTCTTGGCTCAAACTTCATAAGCACTGCTATCCAGTTAGCTCGTTGCCATTGGCAACCTTCACTCCTCCTGCCCCCTCCGTTCCCACGCCTGTGTCTCTGCAGTGGTGGTGTTCAACCTGACGGTGCCTGGCAACATTGTGCGTGCTCTTAGTGGCGAACCCGTGGGAACACTTATCATGCCATTACTCATATGCTGCTGCCATGCTGTTGCTTCACATACCTCATACAAGATGCTGCGGTGTTGAGATCACTAACTTCGTTGAAGATAGATAGTTACCGCACTGCCTTGCTGTGCATCTCTTTAGCATTAGCATGTCCCTCCCATTAATTTGAAGTGCATGTTCTTAGGAGTCGTGACACAATCTGTATGCTGCAGAGTGCAGCAAGCTTAAGTGCATCTTGCAAGGAAAAACATCTAGAAAAAGGAATTGGTCGTCATTCGCTTGTTTCCTGAACACTCGTAAGCACCACACTTAACCATTTCTGCTATCTATAGGGCATGCATCACCATCCACTGGAGCACCACATTTTGAGAAACCCTACCCCCTTCACCACCACCTCCCCCGTGCCTGCTCAACTCTGTCCGATCATCCATCCTACCGATTCACTTGGCGCATGAGCACTTGGCTGTCATGCTGCACTATAAACCGGTGCCAATCCCCTCCAGGGATGTTTGTGAGAGCGGGGCAATCTTGGATGCTAACGCACGCAAGGGAAGGGCAGCAGGAGATGCTGGCAGGCAGCTCTTTGATTTCTGGGCACTTGCTGAGATTCAGCCATCGAAGGCTTGTCAAGAGGTGGATGTCCTCAGGGAGGGAGGAGAGTGTGCAGAGAAAAAACTCGAGTCTCTCCAAAGCACTGAGCTG
This sequence comes from Closterium sp. NIES-67, assembly GCA_027943415.1. Classification (NCBI taxonomy): domain Eukaryota; kingdom Viridiplantae; phylum Streptophyta; class Zygnematophyceae; order Desmidiales; family Closteriaceae; genus Closterium; species Closterium sp. NIES-67. Next base: position 152,297 of record BQMB01001024.1, read on the forward strand.
CAGCAGGGACTCTGGCAGCACTCGGAGTGAGCTGCACTTGCGGAGTGTTAGGGATCGAAGCTGCTGCAGCTGACCAATGGAATTAGGAAGGGTTTGGAGATTGCTGAAGCTGGAGATACGGAGCTCTCTGAGTGCTGGCAGCTGCCCTATGGTCTCTGGGAGAGAAACCATCTGCTGCCCTTTGATCTCAAGTCGTTCAAGGAGAGACAGCTGCGGTAGAGAGGAGGGCAGAGTGAGCCTAGGGCAACGACTCAGCTCCAGGCCTTTGAGATTGGTCAGATTCCCGAAGCCTTCTGGCAGCTCCTGAAGGCGTGAACCCAACTTCAATTCCTCAAGAGAGGACAACCTCGTGAAGGACGCAGGCAGCTGTATACCCCTGAAGCGGTTGCGTACGATGAGGCGCCGAAGGCTGTGGGACTGCCCGATACTCTCCGGCAGCCTGGCCAGGTTTGGCATGAAGAGTTCCAGTAATTCCAAGCTAGCGCAACTGAAAAGGAGCATCAGGGAGGAAGAGAAGCGTGCCGCAGCCCCAGGCACGAAAGACACGTAGTTTCAGGGGCCGCCCGATTGTCTCGAGTATTGCTGACAGACCCCAGCAGCCGTTGAGCTTCAGCTCCTGCAGATTGCCAAGGTTGCCAAGACTTTCGGGCAGCACCGTGAGACGACGAACTTCCAAGTGGAGAATTCTCAGAGCATGAAGCTTGCCGATGTCTTAAGGAAGGCTAAAATTGCTGCCTTCTGAAGACATGATGAGACGTAGGAGTCCAGCCAGGTTTGTGACACTGGAAGGAAACTCTGTGATGGCGGGCGGGCAGTCGAGCACGAGCTCCTTCAGACGTGTGCAACCTTGGAACACCGCCTCGAGCGCTAGGGACGTCCAGACACGATCGTCCTCGCCAACTCGATCACCACTGGAGAGCAGCAAAAACCGCAAAAGCGGGCGACAAGCGGCCGCGACCTGCGCAACGAGGTCGTCAGTCACATGATCTACTCCAAAAAAATCGATCCAGAGAGACTCAAGCCTTGGCATGCGGCTAACGGCGCAGAGGAGCTGTGAGGCTGAGATTCCCAGACGACGTGTCAGGCGGAAAGACGTGGTCGCAACATATGCGAGTCGAAGCCAGTGACGAGACACGAACGAGAAAGAGGCTTGCGAGGGGGAGGAGATGTTGGACGACGTCGCTGATGACAATGCTGTAGGCGGGTTCTGCTGGTTAGAAGAGGCGGATGAAAGTGGGAAATTGGCACAAGGCAGTGAAAGACGTCGACAAGCAGATCGTCGGGAAGAGAAGCAATGGGGCAGTGATCAGTGACGACAGCATTATCCTCGGCGACGGAAGCCATGGCGAACCACGACGGATCCAAAGAGGAAATCAACGAAGTGGACTGCAGAAGCAACTATATGTCCGGCCGGAGAAGAAGGGAGAATATGTAATGCGATAAAGAAGTGCGAGGAGGAAGCTTTGATGCCGAGGAAAGGCTCGGTGGTGGAACAGTTCGGAGAGGGAGGAACGGGATCGAGGCGAGGCAAACAAAGCGAGGAGGCAGTCCCGTTGTGATTCGGGCCATGGCGGCACGACGCGCATGATGGCAGGCTCTGTGTGCTTCGAGTCGATGGGAAATCCATGGCGGAAACTTTGAGGCGAATGGCGGAGCGGCAACTAGGACCTGGAGAGGCGCGGGAAAAGCTGAGTCTAACCTCGAGGTAGACAGGTAAGACCGACATTGAGAACTCCCCCCAGGGATTCCCAATCGAGAGAACCCCGTGGGGCGAGGGTGTACGCGCTAGAGTATGGTCCGGAGAAGAGAGAAGTTTCACGCGACGCTGTTGTCAATTATCGCAAATATCTCTCGTTCTGGTTTGGTGGGAAGCAAGGAAAAGGCCTAGGCTCTTGGACAGGGCTTACGCTAGGCCCTAGGGAGTTTCGGAATGGGTCCAGAAGTACTCTGAATATTCCAGATTCAAGGAACTTGTGAGTGTGTCTTGTGAGTCTATGTCATTGCTATCTAGTGCTTGTGTGTGTGCTTGAATGGTGTCTCACAATGTGGTGTGTGTCGGTCAAGACATTAGCGAGTTTTCACTACTCGCATGTCAAGTCGTCGTTTGCGCGTCGCATGTGTTTTTTCTATTTTGTCGAGTGTGAAGTGTCCACCGCGTTGCAGGTGTGTGCAGCCAGCCCTCACCAACTCAAGAAGAATTTATATTGCAGAACCAAGACCAAGAGCTGAAGATTTCAAGCCCAAGGGACGTGGATAAATACTAAAATAGTGAAAATAGTAATGCTACTTCGTGTAGTGTTATATTTCACTTGGTGTAGCCCCTTGCTGGGTTTGTTTCGAGTCTCCTCGTGGTTGGGGACTCTCTGGTGGTGTGCCACCAACCTGGACCTCGGCTCTTGGGGTATGTAGAGGCTGGGAACCATCACACTCTCGAATTTTGCTTGCTAATTTTGTACTTCTAAGACTATAGTGGCTGCTATACCTCCTGCCAGTCAAACTGCCATAGCGTCGTCAAATATTCATGGAATTTCTTGATTCAATTTGCTGCTGATAGACGACAGCAGCGCGCTTCAGATCCAACTTACAGATCACCGTTGAAGTCAGAGAGCAGATCGTTATCAGTATTTGAAGCCGTCTGACGGAAATCCGACTGTGCTCTCTATCTCTCATTATAGGCACATCTGAGCCTATTGTGATGATAACAAGTGGTATCAGAGCCCCTTGGAGCCGTTTAGACCATGCCTAGATCTGGGGAAGGGGGTGGCAGAGGTGCTGGAGGCAGAGAAGATGCCCAAGTTCAAGGCCAACACCAAGATCCACCCATTGCTCCCGTGCAACCTAGCGTTGGCCCCTCTAGGGATGAGCCTAGAGTGTTTGGCCTTGACAAGTTCAACGGTGACAACTTTGCTGAGTGGTCCTTCAAGATGGAGAACATCTTTGACCACTATGATCTGCTGGAGGTGATGGAAGGAACGAAGAAGCGCCCCGAGAAGGACCCCGAACAGAACGGCCATAGCCCAGCGGACTGCACCAGAAGCTCAAACTCGAAAGTCTAGGAGTAAAAATCTACTCCGTTAAAAGGTATGGTGGTCTTGATTTGTGTACTGTTAAGCAAATTTGGAGGTTGAAAAATAATACCCAGCTGTTGCTGTTGTTGCTGTTGTTATGGTTGCTGTTGTTACTGTTGTTGGAATTGCTGTGGCTGCTGATGCTGCTGTTGTTGTTGCTGTTGTTGCTGAGCAGGGGGACGACCGAAGATGTAGAAAGGATGCTGAAACTGCTGTGACTGCGGCTGCTGTACAAAAGGTGAGAAAGCGAATGATCCAGTACTTGGAGCTGTGGCTCCACGCATATAACTTGAGCCGTCAAGGCTCATTCCACTGAACGCCGATGAAATTGATTGCGTTGAAACCGGTGGCTCTACTGATGCTTCTTGCTGTGCTGTTGTCTGTGATTGTTGTTGTTGCGCTGCAGGTGCAGTCGATGAAACACCTGGAGTGTTGACAGAAGGCGGATTCTGTTGTTGCATGCCGATATGAGCATAGGCTGGTGGAAACGGCCCAGAGGCTGAGAGACCAACGGCGGTAGTGGAGGCATGTACTCCAGTAGTTTCGGTAACTGATCCGGCAGACGGTGCTGGTGATGAACCAGTCATAGTTGACGGTAGTCTTAATTCCAGATAGCTCTCATACCATGAAATAACTTGTCCAATGTTGTAGGAGACTAAATATAAAACTGCAAACACGAACACTTGGAAGTCCTCAAGTGTTGGTCCAGGATCTTTGCTGGAATGGTAGACTAGTAAGACAGCGGAAGTCTTTGTACAATATGATAGTCAAGGTTGAATAACCTGAGTACGTGAACTTGTGAGTAATCAAAGTTAATAATGAAAAGACCTAACAAGAATTTATAGTTCTAGGAAAAATACCTATTCGCTAATGTACCTGTTCGTCACTATCGCGCTATGCGCCCTAGATGATAATGAAGAGGTGCGACTATTCGCGTGACTGAAACGACTGTCCTCGTGACGAGGGCTATTTGCTGACGTCATCCTAAGGACTTATGTTCTACAGTAGGATTCGACACTAACTACACCTGATCGACTTACAAAAATGCTAAGTATCAATTATATCACAACAATTAAAACTTCATGTGGAATGCCCAACAACCCTGAAATTCTCCTCAGATTTCGTGTGCAATAAGTACAAATTTCAGGGGAGTTGGTGTCGCGCTAGTGGCATCAGTCTGTTTACGTCTACACTGCAGTTCGCATGCGCGCCTGGGACAAATGCCATGAATTCGTTTCGCCATTTTCAGTGGGAATCGCATGACAAATGTCACTAAGGCATGGTTTGGGTTTGGATTCAACATAGAAATATGCTGTTAAAGCTTTGGCATGTATAGTGAACGTTTTGTGCCGTGTCTTTTCGTTAAAGTACAAAAGTGAGCCACATTGAATAAGCGCTCTGGTACGTTGTGAGTGGAATCGAAGTTGGCCCAAAACAGAACGTGTCGAAACCCAGCACGGTAGGTTTGCAATCACCACGGTGTGGCTTGGTTGTCGCGTGGGGTTCTTCCCCAGCCTTTTTGCTTTGTGGCCAATCAGGGGCACGTCCACACCAGCCAACCAAACTTGAGATACCCATCCTTGTTACCCTATTACGCAAGAGTAATACCTTTGCTCAACCCTGGAAATTTGAGAGGGGGGCTTTAATCTGCTGGCGGGATTCGCTTTTCCAATTTCCAAACCCAAAACGTCCGCAACCCTCGCAGCCAATCACAGCCCAACTGTCCCAGCCCGAGCCGCGGTCTCGAAATCTCCGCTTCGCGGCTTGTAATTCGAGACCTGGGCTTTAGCAGTGACATTTCCCGAACTGCTGCTTGACTCTGAAATTTTAAGCAGCCACCCATTTTTTTGCTCATTCAAATTTGCCATTCTTTCTAGCTCACGACACTTTGACAAGCCTCGCCCAAGATGATTTTTGTCTCACGCTTGATGAAGCAATCCAATGTGGTCCGTAGGATGTTCAGGATTGAACTGCAGTAGTGCGCTTTGCGGAAGCGGTTGATTGGTCTCGTGAACCCTGTCAGAGTGAATATAAAATAACAGTGTTAATTATAGCAAGGGGATACAGGGTTTATATAGTGATACAAGAGAATGCGAAGGGTCTAGCTAAGATGTACTTAACAGGGGTACATTCCCTTTTGGGGTTTTTTCATATCCGGCTCAGGTAACTGTACACGACTCGGGTAACTGTACACGACTCAAGTAACTGCCTGTACTGCATTACAGGGTCAGTTATATGTCCTCGCTATCGTAACGGACCCTTGAGCTTCTGTCGCTTCGACTGTCGGTCAACGGTCAACGACCGTTGCACTTCTGTTACAGGATCGAATGACTCGAAGAAAGATTGCATTATCGATTGATACAAGGCGCTTTTATACTTTCAGAGTACATCAGGTAACCAGGTTTATCCTATCCAAAGGGAATAGACCCTTCTAGAATATAGCATCACCCTGCGTATAGCCACGCGAGGCTATTGGCTTTAAGGGATTACGGCAGGATTACGCTAGATATAGTGCACCAGTACATCCCAAGCTTGGTCGGTGATATAATTATAATAGCAGGATAAACCAAAGGATAATGGAAAATGGAGAATAGGAAACCAAATGAGATGAGATAAAAGGGGAAATGAAGTAGGAAGGAAATAAGGAAACGTCAAGTGGTGTAACGGGGTCGTATTCTCACACTTCCCCCACTCAAAGCTGGGTGGTAGAAGTAACACCCTGCTTGACAAGGTAGTCATGCAGAGGACGACGGGCGTTACCCATGTCGGTCTCAGGTACCCAGCTGTCCTCAGAAGGATCATAACCCTTTTAACGAATAAGAAGCTCCACGGTGCCATTCCGCCGTCGGCGGTGTGCAAGCACGGACTCGACCTCGTACTCGGGTTCATTCTGGACGAGGACGGGCGGCGGCGGCGGCGGCGGTTGGCGTCCCACGAAGATCGTGTTGGGATCCCGATAGGGCTTCAGAAGTTGGACATGGAAGGCGTTGTGAATCTTCCAGGTAGCTGGTAGGCGTAAGCGAAAGGTAATAGGAGTGACCTGTGCTTCAACGAGGAAAGGCCCGCAAAAGCAAGGTCGAAGTTTGGATGGGAGATGTCGGATGTCCAGGTTGCGGGTGTCAAGGAGCACCTGGGCTCCCACGGTGATGGTGTGGTCGTTGCGATGGCGATTGGCCTGGTGCTTCTGTTGCTGCAAAATGTCGAGGAGGCGCTTGTGGGTCCGATCCAAAAGCTGATGCATGGTTGTGATGAAGTCGTGTGCCGGTTGGACTGTTGCGGATGTTGTCGGTTTCTGTGGTGTGAGTGGGTGGCGTCCGTAGCAGAGGAAGAACCGCGTCTGCCCAGTAGCGGCATGTGTAGCGTTGTTGTAAGCAAACTCTAGAACGGGAAGGTGCAAGTCCCATTTGGAGATCTCGTCCTTGCAGGCTGCTCAGAGGAGTTGCTCAACAATCTGGTTAAGGCGCTCAGTCTATCCGTCTGTCTGCGGATGGTAGGCCGAAGACATGGCGAGTTTGGTCCCAAGCAGAGACATCAGTTCTTTCCAGAACTTGCTGGTGAACTTGGGGTCTCGGTCAGAGATGAGTGTGGTTGGAATGCCATGCTGTGAGATGATGTAGCGAACGAATAGTTGTGCTGTCTCTTCGGTGCGTGCTGTCGTGTGTGTCGGGATGAAGTGTCCCATTTTGGAGAATTTGTCGATGACGACAAGGATTGCGTCATAACCGCTGGTGGTATGTGGTAACCCGGTGATGAAATCCAGGCTAACCACTTGCCATGGTTGTTCTGGGACAGGAAGAGGCTGTAGCAGTCCCGCCTTCTTCTGTTTGCTGCTCTTCATCCGCTGACATGTATCACACGAGGTGACGAATTTCTGAACATCTTCTGCCAAGTGGGGCAGTAGTAGTGCTTCGCGATACCGGTCAGCGTCTTGTTGCTACCGAAGTGTCCGGCGTAGAGGACGTCGTGGTATTCTTCGAGTAGTAACTGGCGCAAAGGAGGGTAATTGGGTACCCAGATTTCCGTCGATCCTTTCCGGTACGCGATGTCAGTGTCCCACTGTAGCAGGTGTCGCTTTTCTGCCAAGGGAATTTCGGGGTCGATGGTGTACCCGTGTGTGAAGAGTCCCTGTAGCAATGGATTCATCCCGTCAACCTGGATAGCGGCAACATGTGCAGGCCGGCTAAGGGCGTCTACTTTATTTTTGTGGCCGGGCTTGTACACGATGTCGTAGTGGAAGTGTGTCTCAAGGAAGTCAATCCACCGGACCTGCCGCCTGGAAAGGTTGGGTTGTGTCTTCAAATATTTTAGGCTATAGTGGTCAGTGTAGACAGTTGTTCTTCGTCCTTCGAGATAACATCTCCATGCTTTGAAGGTGATGACAATAGCAAGGGCTACTTTGTCGTGTATCAGGTAGTTTAGTTCTGCCCCGTGCAGTTTCTTGCTGAGATAGGCAATTGGTTGCAGTCCATTCCCCTGGTCTTGCATCAAGACTGCTCCCACTGCTTGGTTGCTGGTGTCAGCTTCGATGACGTAGTCGCTTTCGGGATCTAGCAAGATGAGTACTGGTGCGGACGTTAGTGCTTGTTTCAGCTGCTCCACAGCTTCCTGGTGCTTCGTCTCCCATTTGTAGGGCGTGTTCTTCTTCAGCAGATTCGTGAGTGGTGCTGCGAGTTTCGCATATTGTGGCACGAACCTGTTGTAGTAATTAGCGAAGCCTAGGAACTGCTGCAACTCCTTCACGTTCTCAGGTGTCTACCATGTACGTACGGCTTCGATTTTCTTGGGGTCGACGTGATATCCTTAACCGCTCACCATGTGTCCTAGGAATTGGACCTTCCCAAGGGCGAATTCGCTCTTGGACAGTTTGACGTAGAATCGTTCTCGTCGAAGAATTTCGAAGACGCGTCGCAGGTGTTCGACGTGCTGCTTCATGTCGCGCAAGTAGATGAGGATGTCGTCCAGGTACACCACCACGCACTCGTCCAAAAGTGGCCGTTGAAAGTGGTTCATTTCGGCATGGAATGTTGCCGGTGCGTTGGTGAGTCCGAACGGCATTACCAGATACTCGTATGATCCGTACCGAGTTCGGAAAGCAGTTTTCTGGATAGAGTTGTCCGCCATCCGTATCTACCAGTATCCAGACCGCAGATCCTGTTTGGAAAATACCGTAGCTCCCCGAAGCTGGTCAAGCAGGTCATTGATTCGTGGTATTGGATATTTATTCTTGATGGTCTGCTTGTTAAGAGCTCGGTAATCGATGCACATGCGCAGGCTTCCGTCCAGTTTCGGTGTGAAGAGTACTGGGGCACCGTATGGCGAAGTAGATGGTCGGATGAGTCCTTTGGCTAGGAGATACTCGATCTGTTTTTTCATATCGGTCAGCTCCGTAGGGCTGAGCCGGTATGGTGCTCGTAAGGTCGGCTTCGAACCCGGTTCCTCCACGATCTCGTGTTGATGCGTTCAGTATGGCGGTAGCTTGTTCGGAAGATCGTCAGGGAAAATGTCTTGGAACTCCTTGAGTAATTCCTTGATTTTTCCTGGAGGTTCCGAGGTCTTCTCTTCACCGGTTTCCACCTCTGTTGCTATCGCCATGAACCTGGTGTCGGTTCGCTTCACGTCCTTCTCGAATCGTGCGAGTGTCTCCACTGGGATATCTCCTGTATCGTCCCAGTTGGGTAGCTGGACCCTCCTTCCATTGTTGTAGATGCTTGCGGTGCGGTTCACCCAGTTGATCTCGGGGTTGAATCTTTTCAGGAAGTCTCGCCCGAAGATCAGATCAAGACCTTTGATGTTGGTGATGGGGAGTGCAGGTCTCCAGCGCAGTGGTCCAATTTGTAGGTGTAACACTGCTTCGCCGTGTACTGGTAACTTGCTGCCGTCCACCATCGTTGTAGAGAATATTGAAGGCTTGTACTCTTCCCGGAGTCGGTCGATTGTCGCCTTGTCACAGACGGTCTGTGATGCTCCGCTATCCATGAGTGCTTGGAGGCGTCGTCCTTTGCAGATGACCTCGAGCACGAGGGGCGGGCGGTGCTCGGAGTACCCAAATATAGTTTCATTGATAGGGTCATAGGGTAAATCCCAATATTCCGTACACACCTATTCGTTGCTATCTACTCCTGAGCTGGCAGCTGGCCGAGGCTGCTTGGAGAACGGTTCTTCTCCAGGGCCCGGAGTTTCCTTGACGACTGTGCGCGTCGTTGATGCCAAAGTTGCTGAACTAGATGCATCCGGAGGAGGAGTTCGGGGTTTCTGCAGCTTCTTGTAGACCCCTAGCTTCCTCTTGAGCTGCTTCAGCTCCACCGACGTCTTCCCTGGGGAGCGGGTAGTAGTTGTGGGCTGGTGTCGGGAGAGGACGTTGACTCCGTCGAAAGGTCGGCTTCTTTCCACACTCCTTAATTTTTTCCCCAAGTTCTCTGGTACCGGTATGATCTCCACAACTTTTTGCTTCTTTTGGAGTCCCTCCCGTATTTTCTGCAAGGCTCTAGCCCCTCGAGAATCATAAGTTTTCATTAAAGCATCTTTATAAGATAACTTTAACGAATCCAAATAATTTCTTGGGTCTTCAAGGAGTTTCCCCGTCTCGGCAAAGTATTTTTTCGAGGAGTCTGATTTTTTCTCAGCGATTTTCCTTGGCGAAGACTAGTCGTGGGGTGGAGACTTTCCCCCATCATTTCCTCCTGCTCGCATCGAATCAGCTTCGTCGAAGTTGATTTTCCCGGGATCCCGCGGCCGCTTCCGGAGCGTGGTGTGAGCCGAGCGGTCGCCCTGTCGCGTACTGCCGACGTGCATCCGTCGTGTCCCGGCGTTGACCATGTTGAAGCGCTCCGCGGCCGAAACGATGTCACTGTAGCTCGCGTAGTGTGACGCTGCTACCTTGCGTTTGACTTCGGTCTTCAGCCCGGCGAGGTAAGACTGTACTTTTTCCCCTTCGGTCAGGTCAGGAATCCGGCTATAAACTTCTTCCATCTGCTGCGTGTACTGTGCTACACTCCCGAATTGTCGATGTCGATGAATTTTTTCGCGGGCAAGGAAACCCGAATTTATCGGCTCGAATCGTTTCAGCAGGTCGGTGCGGAACTGCTGCCACGTGGCTTCACCGTGGATGAAAGTGCTATTGCCGCCAATCCACTCGAGTGCCGGTCCTCGCATCAGCGTCGCCGCGAGTCGTACGCGTTGACCGTCCCAGACTGGCGAGCTCCATCCGACGGCTGCGAAGTAGATCTCCATCCCGGCGATCCATCTGCGGGCGTTGGAGTTTCGATCGCTCGGATCGAACGGCTTAGGTGGGCGTGGTTTTGGAGCCTCGAGAAACTGCTGCGACTGCTGCGCCGTCGCCGTTGTCGAGTCGTGCTGCGCTCCGGCGAGTCGAGTTACTCGCTCGAACTCGTTTCGCCACGCTTCACGATCCACTTGCATCTCCTCCTGAAGGGCTGAGATGGCTCGCGAAGAGCTGCTGGGTAACCTCGGCGTCGTCGAAGGTCGCCATCCTCTTCAAAAGATGCGCGGGGGGAGGAATTCACAAAACGCGGAGCTGGTGCTTACCAGAATCGGCATCGAATTCGTCGCCCCCGGCGGTTTTTCGAGGCAGGTTTTCCCGCTGCTACTACTTTGTTGAGCGCGGCCGAGTGAGAAAAGCTCTGATACCAAGTATCACAGGATCGAATGACTCGAAGAAAGATTGCATTATCGATTGATACAAGGTGCTTTTATACTTCCAGAGTACATCAGGTAACCAGGTCTATCCTATCCAAAGGGAATAGACCCTTCTAGAATATAGCATCACCCTGCGTATAGCCACGCGAGGCTATTGGCTTTAAGGGATTACGGCAGGATTACGCTAGATATAGTGCGCCAGTACATCCCAAGCTTGGTCGGTGATATAATTATAATAGCAGGATAAACCAAAGGATAATGGAAAATGAAGAATAGGAATCCAAATGAGATGAGATAAAAAGGGAAATGAAGTAGGAAGGAAATAAGGAAACGTCAAGTGGTGTAACAGGGTCGTATTCTCACAACTTCGTACCTCTCGTCATAAGCTGGGACTCGAGAAGGGTTACGACTTGTGTGTCACCTTTAGGAATGTATCAATTTCCTTATCGTAACACTCCCCTCCATTGCTAAAGGTACTCGAGCTTCACGCGCTTGGAGATTCCACAGAGCTTGGCGTAGTGTAGGTACTGTACTATTGACGTGGCAGCTTCTTGGTGAGAAGGTCAACTGCCAATTCACTTGTGGGACTTTTTGTCAGGTCCACCTTTCCGTTGTCGATTTCGTCCTTGACAAAGAAGTATCGCAAGGCAATGTGCTTTGTGCGATTGACAAAGCTGGGCTTCTTCTTCATTGCACTCTGGTTGTCGCAGTGTAACTTGAATGTAGGCAAAGTACTAAGTTTCGCCTCCTGCAATAGTTCCTGTAGGTAGAGACCTTCGCGAACAGCGGAGGTTGATGCGATGTACTCTGCTTCAGCCGAAGAGAGGGCAATCAGTTCGTGTTTCTGTGAGTTCCAGGAAATGGGTCCAGTAGGCTCCAGTCGGAAGAGGAACCCTGTGCGAGAACAACGATTAGTGGGGTCTGCGGCGTGGGCTGCGTTGACGTAGCCAGTAAGTTGGAATGTCGGTGTAGTGATTGTGGAATAGGTGAGGCTGATGTGAGGAGTCGAAATGAAATAGAGGAGAGCTCGTTGTAAATCGAGAGTACTGGGCAAGCTGCCTTGCGATGTAGGAAAGGTCGGGTCACCATGTGACGGCGGCGAACAGCAGGCATCTGAGCTCCTGCTGGTAGAGTTGATGAGCGGCAATAGTGAGGGTCTTGGTGTCGGGTCTGTAGCCAGCGGCGGGGGTGTGGTACGGTGTGGAGAGCAGCGCTGGCTGTAGGTTGAATTTCTTCGCGATATTCTCGGCATACTTGGATGCAGAGAGATGGATGGCCTCTGGCATGTAGGAGATGTTGAGCCCAAGGAACTGGGTCACGGTCTTGGAGGTGGTGATGTCGACGCAATTGGCTCAGATTGCGCTCGAATTGATCGAGCAAGTCGGTGTTGGTGCAGGTGTAGAGCAGGCCATCGACATAGACCGTGAGGAGGATGTAGGATTCAGTAGAGATGCTGCTACCAGAGGCAAGGTGCCTGCTTAATCCCGTAGAGGGATTTTTGCAGTTGGCAGACGCGCGGGTCTCCGGTGCCATAGGCATGGGGCTACTCCACGTAGATCAGGACATCAACATTTGCGTATAGGAACGCGTTTTTTACGTCGATCTGTCGGAGCGGGAGGTGTCGGCATGTTGTGATGGCTAGCATGATGCGCACTGAGGTGTGACGGCTGACGGGCGAAGGTGAGGTCGAAATCGATGCCATGGCATCGGTCGTAGCCGCGTATGACCCATTGAGCCTTGCATCGCTTGACGTTCCTTTGGGCATCTATTTTTACGCGGTAGACCCACTTGCCAGAGAGTATTTTTCTCCCCTTTACTGCTGCTCGGTTGACGAAGACCCAGGTGTCGCGAGAGCGTAATCCAGCGACTTCCGCGTCCATGGCCTTGCACCATTCGGCACGGTGGGGTCCGGTGAGAGCCTCTCATGTTGTCTTGGGCTCGATCATGGAGGGATTTTGAAGGGCTGTTGCGTAAAGCCCGATGATGTGTAGGCCGGAGTAGTGGATGTTACGATGATGTTCGTTGGTGGCTTCTTGGACATCATCGTTAGAGTTGGCAATGGGTCAAAGGAGGTACCAGTGATCCCTTCATGCAGTAGAGTGTCGCGAGAAGGTTCGAGTGGGGCATTATCTGTGTTGTCGTCGTCGTCAAAGTGTGGGCTTTCCCCGGGGTGTTGTGGGTTCAGCTGTTCGTTGGGCTGATGCGGCTTGCGGTAGTGTAGCAGGATGTCTCGGAATTGGGGGTCGGTGCTGATATCGACACCGCTGAACATCAGCTGTGCCGTAGAGAGTAGGTTGTAACACAGGTTGCGAACGATAAGCATGTCGTTCAGGGTGATATGTGGCAGGGAGTTGTGTGCCTGCAAGACGACTATGCCTTGTTGTCTTGCTACGAGTCGCTCGTTGTTGGCGACGGTGACGTAGGCTGTGGCAGGGGTAGGAACGGCATTGGAGATGTAGCGTTCGGAGCCGACCATGTGCTGTCCGCAGCAATGGTCCAGGTACCCGGTATTGCAGTTGTCGCGGTTGTTGCGAGCGATCATCGCAATCCTTGGGGTCAGCACGTAGGGCTTGTTGGATGGGTGCATGCGGTGGTTCCTTGGGAAGTCATGCCGAGAATGCCCGTCTCCCCCAAAGGTCATGTCGGTGATGTAAGGGGTCGGCTCTAGGAGGGGGAATGGGCAGATTCCATTCCAGCTCTTCGTCATCTACCTCGTAGCTGTCGTGCTCATTATAGGGTTTGTTGTAGTCCTGGGCCTCGATTGCGGGTTCAAATTCTCCTTGATTTGGCCACGGATGTGGCACGCAGCGACATCGGTTTGCTTGGAATGCGGGACACCGAGTCCTCATCGCCATTAAAGCTTGGCGATTGACAGATTGACTATGAGTGCCTTGCTGAGTCGGACGAGGGTCCGAGGATGCAGAAGGGCGCGGGACTGGTCGCTGGTTTGTGTGGGACGGGCGACTGGTCTGGCGCGGGTCATGGGGGGAAGGGCAATGGGTCTCCTCTGCTGGGCGTTACCCCATTGACTTCCACCTGGGTTAGGCGAGTAGGATGGTCTTGGACTGCTTCCTGCTCGGTTTTGGCAGCGTTTTGTAGAGTGTCAGAAGGTTTTGCAGAGTTTGCAAAAATAGCACCGATTGCGCGTGTCGCGGCATGGCTCCTTCTGGCGCGAGTAGAAGGCTAGCCTCTCTTTGCGCGGGGCTCTCTCTTTGTAGAGGTCCATATTCTGCTGCTCAGCCAACAGTATTGCGCAAAGGGTCGCTTCGAATATTTCACCCTGCTGGCGGAAAAGTACCTTGCACGAACGCCATTTGGGGGTGAGTCCAGCGAGTACGATCGTCATGAGCATGTCTTCGGTAATGGTGTTTCCAAGATTGACGATTTTGTCGCGGATGCTTCAGGAGCGATTGGTTTAAGTGTTGGCCTTTTCCCCTGAGGCCACTTTCACTTCTAGCAGCTGGCCGAGAAGTCGACTCGACGATATAGAGTCCTTCGGCTGATAGAGATTTGTTAAGTACAGCCAGGAGTCACATGCTAGAGCGGCGCGGGTTTTGAGCAATCGAATTCCAAGTGGCTCGGAAACGGACATGTTTTGCAGAAGTACTCAGTACGCCATGAGTGATTCGTTACAATATCGCTGCTTCGCGTCTTCGGTGTCGATCGTTGATCCGGGGTAAGATCTGTCGAAGTAGCTGAAGATTTGGGCGCTCTGCTATAGTAGCTCGAACTCGAAACTCCAGGTGTAGAAACGTCGAAGACAGAGCTTGTTCTGATCTTCGAAACAGCGTAGAACTTTGCATGTGCTGTTTGCACGGCTTCGTCGCTTAATCGTATGCTTGCATGTGGTTGCGTGTTGGAGGCGTCGAAGTTGAAGAAGCCAGGAGTGGAGTCTTTGTTTGCAGAGGTTGGTTGCGTTTCAATGTTATGGCGAGCGGTGCTCGAGCCGTCGATCTTGAGATATTGAAGCCCTTCTTCAAGAGTTGACATTCGTTGGAGCAATTTCTCGAGGAGCCCTGTGGGGACGGAAGTGGTTGCCGCCGGATTTGGAGTGTTTGTAGGTGCTTCGAGAGGAGGGCTTCCTTGCCCTCTTGATCCTAAGCCTGGGGCCATTCTGTGGCGGGAGCGAGTCACTGATGCCACGATATTTGAATTTGAAACTGATTGAGAATGTCGTGCGTAGAATCCTGATAAGCTATGTGTACCATGAAGCGAACCAACGTGGTCCGTAGGATTTTTAGGATTGATCTGCAGTAGTGCTTTTTGCGGAAGCGGTTGATTGGTTTGGTGAACCCTGTTAGAGTGAATGTAACATAACAGTGTTGATTATAGCAAGGGGATACAGGGTTTACATAGTGATACAAGAGAATGCGAAGGGTCTAGCTAAGATGTACTTAACAGGGGCACATTCCCTTTTTTTTTTTTTTTTTTTTTTTTTTTTTTTTTTAAGATCTGACTCGGGTAACTGTACACGACTCGGGTAACTGTACACGACTCGGGTAACTGCCTGTACTGCATTACAGGGTCAGTTATATGTTCTTGCTATCATGACGGAGCCTTGAGCTTCTGTCGCTTCGACTGTCGGTCAACGGTCAACGACCGTTCCACTTAGTAGCTCTCGTCATAAGCTGGGACTCGACAAAGGTTACGGCTCGAGTGACACCTTAAGGGATGTAACAATTTCCATGTTGTAATACTTGAATTATTTGGCATGCGAGGTGTTGCGACAAATGTGGGTGGTTGTGTTAGTCGTTTTCTGCCCATTTTCGACTGACTGATACTACCCCCGAAAACTTCTTTTCGAAATCGAGCTCTCGAAGTCCACTTCGGGAGCTGCCACTTTTTGTCAGAAACCCAGCCACTAACCACTGGGTTAAAAGGGCTTATTGAATAGCGGGTAAGTGCGCCCATAGCCCCCCAGGCTCTGCACCTGTGGCCCTTCCCCGAGGATCTCAAGGGCAACCCCAGCGGGTCACTCAACACCCCCCCCCCCGCTGGGATAGGTGGAAGACACGAGCGCCTCTGCAGCGCTGGCACTGGGAGTTGAACCCAAGACCTTTGGCTCTGATGTACCATGTCAGAAACCCAGCCACTAACCACTGGGTTAAAAGGGCTTATTGAATAGCGGGTAAGTGCGCCCATAGCCCCCCAGGCTCTGCACCTGTGGCCCTTCCCCGAGGATCTCAAGGGCAACCCCAGAGGGTCACTCAACACTTTTAACCCTGACATTTGATCTACAGTAGTTCGCGCAGTCTAGTAACTCGCTTTCGTGAGCCCTGACAAGTCTAAACGCTAGCTCTCGCTCTACTTTTAACTATCAAAAGACTAGGATGCTAGGAACGGTAGGCGGCCATAGAATGGCATGATGGTTTAGCTAGAAGGGGAAGTTGACGAGAGAAAAGAGAGGTTCGAGTACAGAAGAGAGAGGGATACAAGGAGGGTGGTTGTACCCTCTACAGTTGGTTCCAGTAACACCTTCCAAGCCTACCAATTATACATCAAATATATAATTTAACATTAACAACCCCTTAGAGTAGTTGGTGCAAGCGTTCTATAGCAGCCCACGCCACTCCCAGCAGTGTGCGCTTGCATAGGCCTTAGCGCGCCCTGCATTAGGCTTAGGCGCGTGCTGTCCTATGATACAGTGCGCGACAGGCCAGCAACCCGCGTAACGTTGCCTATAGCGCGCCAAATGTCAGAAAGTGTCAGATCAAGAGTGCACGGAGTTGCCCTCATGTAACCCAGCCGCCGTGGCACATGGTTAGTATTCGCCAATTGCAAAAATATGAGGCTTGTGTTGGAAAGGACAAGCCCGCATCGTGTAGCGAAATACATAGGGGGGAGATTTGTGCGAGGTGACACTTTGCCACTGTTCGGAAGTACTCTGTACACTCTTTCCGCTCGAGTTTCCGCAATGCGGAGTCGTCCGTCAGTGCTTTGCCTCCCCTTCCCCAATTCGCTACGCCCTTCGCCACCTCGTTTCCGCTCCGTCATTCGCCACCTCGTTTCCGCTCCGCCATTCGCCTCAAGCACATCCGTCCCTCCACCGCATTGGGCTGAGTCACGTCGAATCTCCGCCATTCTAATCGTTCCCGCGCAAGGCGTCCATCTGGATTTTGGAGGAAACGACTAAAATCTACCCAAAAAACTGTTAGACAAAAATTTACCCAGAATTCAAACAATTCGAAAACAGTGACGAATCTTGCAGGTCGCGCTGCTGTTGCCAGCACGTTGTCTAAAAAGCGACGCGCAAGTGACGTTTACGACCCGTCGTTTATCGCCTTTCTCATTCATACATAACATGTCCGAGCAAGAATTACAACATAGACAATAAGATTCAAGTATCGCCTAGATTCCGCTGAAAAAAGCAGTGTTTCAGGCAGCGACAAAAAAATATACTGTTTTGGATTTGGGTAGATGTTTGTCTAAAAACATTCGATTTGGGTATATTTTAGTAGTTTCCTCCGATTCTGTTGGGAACATCTGTCAAAGATTTTCAGGGCATGTCTCATTTTCACGAACAGCATCCGAACCGAACATTCACCGTACTGTAACACGCCAAATTAATTCTAACACGTAATTCATCACATCATACTTCTTTCGATCGCTCTGAATTTTCAACCACGTGGCGTATTTGAAAAAATGTGACGCGCCCATACCCTCCCAGATATTTTCTCCACTGAAGCACTGAACTGTATATTAGGGCGAGTAACATTTCTCGAACATGCGTTTTTGTTGATCCTAAGCTCGCACAGCAGCATTCGCGAAGTTTCCCGAAGGGCGATCAAATAGAGAACTGCAAATCAAGCATGTGCCGAACATGGGCAGATGAGGGTGTGTCCAGCGCGTTCTTGTAATATTTAGCTGGCGTGACAGGTACAGAATTTAGGGTATGGTAATCCGAAAATCCGTGTCTTTTAGGACCCTCTCGAAAAGTGTGCGTTCTTAGCGGACGCTCTCGAAGCGTGTCAGCAGTGTTGTGATATGATTGATATTTAGCATTTCTGTAAGTCGATCAGGTGTAGTTAGTGTCGAATCCTACTGTAGAATATAAGTCCGTAGGATGACGTCAGCAAATAGCGCTCGTCACGAGGACAGTCGTTTCAGTCACGCGAATAGTCGCACCTCTTCATTATCATCTAGGGCGCATAGCGCGATAGTGACGAACAGGTACATTAGCGAATAGGTACTTTTCCTAGAACTATAAATTCTTGTTAGGTCTTTTCATTATTAACTTTGATTACTCACAAGTTCACGTACTCAGGTTATTCAACCTTGACTATCATATTTTACAAAGACTTCCGCTGTCTTACTAGTCTACCATTCCAGCAAAGATCCTGGACCAACACTTGAGGACTTCCAAGTGTTCGTGTTTGCAGTTTTATATTTAGTCTTCTACAACATTGGACAAGTTATTTCATGGTATGAGAGCTATCTGGAATTAAGACTACCGTCAACTATGACTGGTTCATCACCAGCACCATCTGCAGGATCAGTTACCGGAACTACTGGAATACATGCCTCCACTACCGCCGTTGGCCTCTCAGCCTCTGGGCCGTTTCCACCAGCCTATGCTCATATCGGTATGCAACAACAGAATCCGCCTTCTGTCAACACTCCAGGTGCTTCATCGACTGCACCTGCAGCGCAACAACAACAATCACAGACAACAGTACAGCAACAAGCGTCAGTACAGCCACCGGTTTCAACGCAATCAATTTCATCTGCGTTCAGTGGAATGAGCCTTGACGGCTCAAGTTACATACGTGGAGCTACAGCTCCAAGTACTGGTTCGTTCGCTTTCTCACATTTTGTACAGCAGCCGCAGTCGCAGCAGTTTCAGCATCCTTTCTACATCTTCGGTCGTTCCCCTGCTCAGCAACAACAGCAACAACACCAGCAGCATCAACAGCCACAGCAATTCCAACAACAGCAACAATAGCAACAGCAACAACAGCAACAGCAACAATAGCAACAGCCGGGTATGATTTTTTTAGCCTCCAAATTTACTTAACAGCACACAGATAAAAACCACTATACCTTTTAACGGAGTCGACTTCTACTCCTGGAGTTTTGAGTTTGAGCTTCTGGCATAGTCCGCTGGGCTATGGCCGTTCTTTACCGGCGAGTTCACGTCTCCTGTCGTGGGAACACAACTGGAGCAGCAGAGTTTCTTGCACGCCTCTCTCGGGGCGTATACAGTTCTTGTTCGAAACCTGTCGCCGAAGGAGCAGCTCGACGTCCGATCATTTCACTCAAGCTTTACACCAGCCGAAACTGCTTGGAACCATCTGAAGGGGGTATACATGGCAAAGGATACAATAACAGTGAGTAAAATACTTTCGCAGCTGATGACAAACGAAAACGTCATGGACTACGTTAACCGCGTCCGTACACTACAAGATCAACTGGAGAAGAGTGGAGGATACTTCCCTCGTGAGATGTATCTCCCGGTCCTTCTTGCTGGTCTTGGACCCGAATGGCGGCAGACGCGCGCCTTCCTGCGAATGAATCTGAACCTTTCCGAAGCCGAAATCTCTTCATATCTTCAAGCAGAGCAGCAAGATCTTGACCTGCAGTCACAACGCAATCAGAAGAAAGGGGTTCATTTAAGTTTTTACTCCAATCCAGAACCACAGCAACGACATCCTCCAAAATATCCATTCTGCCATTTTTGTAAGAAACCAGGACATACTTACCAAAACTGTCACAGCCGTCATCAAAATCGCCGCAGCACTTCACAGCCATATCACCGATTGCAGCAGTTACCGAAGACACAACAGCCACCGCTGCAGTTAACGTCTCAGCAGCATCAGACGCCGAAACTGCCGCAGAATCCATCGACGTCGCAGCATCGCCCGCCAGTCTTCGCATCTGCCACATCAGGAAAAGGAGTTTTTGGATGTGTTACAACAGTTGATGTTTCAGAAACAGATTTCGAGGCATGCCTTGAAGAAACTACAAGTGCTGAAGGCATTCCCTTACCGCAAGTTTACGCTAACCTTGCTCGAGTCATTTCTTGTCCAAATACTTGGTATCTTGAGAGCTGTTGTGGTTGGCACATGTGCTCCTCCGAAACAAGCTTCATTACCAACTAGCGCCCACTTCGTCGTCCGATACCTGTCACAGTTGCAAACGGACAAACGATTAGGGCACGTTCAGTTGGGAGCGTAATGCTCGAATCAATCGACACGGGATACTCACTCCGTGTTACTAATGTTCTAATCGTCCCCGGTCTTGGCTTCAATCTTCTTTCCACGGCTCAACTCCTGGCACACAAAATTCGGACACAGGGCAATTGTGAAACAATGGATCAAGAATTATGGCACAGCCCAACAAATACTTACCTCGGCCGTGCCGCTACTCAACATGGCGTTTCCGTTCTTCAGTTCACGGCACAAGGAACTTCTGGTGACTCTAAACGCGTTCTTGCACTTGGTCCCTGGGATCATCCAGAAGAAACAGATTATCAGCACGTGGATATTGATTTCCGAGCAACTACTGTGCCAACATCTTCTCGAACTGCAGCCGCCGTACTCACCGCCTTAGATACCTGGGAGTTTAGTACCACCGATGCAGGCACCAACGCTTGGCGAACCTTTTATACTACTCGCGAGGCTCTTCAAGGAACTTCAGCTCCACTTTGGGGTGAAACTAGCGGCCTTGCAGCTGATGAACCGGATGTCGATAATGAAGCTGAACAGGAAGATGTAACTGAGCAGCCGAATCCACCAGTCGTTGTCGCAGAAACACCTGCCACCACATCAACAGCAGCAGCATCAGAAGTTGTCAATACAACTGCAGCAGCACCATCAAACGTCACGTTACCACTTACCCGTTTCGTCGAAGGAGAGATAGACACGTCACCCGCACTTTCTCTTTTTATAATTTCTTCGTTTTATACTAACTCCGCGTTTTACAGAAATAGGATTATAGATACATGGATTTGCAGTCGCAGTATAGTGCAACGTCAGTAAGATACCTGAACCGAAAACTGTTCGACAAGCTCTTACGAGCCCTCACCGAGGAAAATGGCGCGAAGCCATGGACAGAGAGCTAGCAGCTCTCAAGCACCGTGGTACATGGTAGTTAATACCGACATCAAAAGTACAAGGGAAGAAAGTACTCACCGGAACATGGGTCTTCCGCGTCAAGACTAATGCAGATGGGTCGTTTGAAAAGTTCAAAGCGCGATGGGTCGTCCGCAGATTCGAACAGGTTTACGGCAACGACTACGAGCTAACATTCGCTCCCGTCGGTCGACATACAAGCGTGCGAATTCTACTATGTGTCGCCGCCTGCCGTAATCTGCGACTTCGACAGATCGACATCGCAAATGCCTTTCTCTACGCACCCGTTGACGCACTCATCCTGGTAGAGTACCCTCACTCGCACACCACTAATCCACCGAGTGTTTGCCGTCTCAGAAAATCACTGTACGGCATTAAACAGGCACCACGACTCTGGCAGCAGTGCCTACATTCACAGTTAGTCGCTGCCGGATTCCGTCAGCTACCGCATGACCAAGGAATGTATCTTTGACCGATGGCAGCAACTACATTCTACTCGTCGCCTACGTCGACGATATCCTCTACGTCAGCACCACTGATTCGCTTGCCGATACCTTCAGACTGAAACTACAGAAAAATCTACAGCTTACCGTCTCCGAAACAGTCTCACATTTTCTCGGCCTAAATATTACCGTCTCACCGACATCGATTCATCTCACTGCTTCAAAGTACCCAGCGACGCTTGCTGCCCGCTTCAGTCTTACTCCTACTACAGTTTCTACACCGTACCGATCTCTACCGACTGACTACAAACCGAATACCGCACTGTTGTGTCCAACTGGTTTACTGGCCTATTAACAACAGTTAGGCTGTCTACTTTTCGCCGCTGTTACTTGCCGTCCAGATCTAGCTTACGCGGCCAGTCAACTCGCTCAGTTCCTACGCCGTCCTGAAGAAGAACATCAACTCGATCTTCTTCGTGCGCTTCAATAATTCGTCTCGACTCCTGGCGTTGGCTTAGTCTACAACTTGGTCAGCTGTAAAACTCTCTATCTATACGGTTTCGTTGACGCCGACCACGCCGCTGATACGACTAATCGACGATCTCGTACTGGGTTCATCTATCAGCTTGAACCTATCGGGCCTATCTCTTGGAATTCGACGAAACAGGACCTGATTGCTCTCTCCTCTGCTGAAGCTGAATTTATCGCTGTTTGCACAGCAACACGCGAAGGACTTTATCTGCAGGAACTGTTGGAAGAAGCGAATTTGACGACGAGTACTCAGTTTCCCTGCACTCTGACAACCAAAGTGCAATTCGCATCGCGCACCAGCCTGGCTTCGTCAACAGGACGAAACATATTTCACTTCGTTATTTCTTCGTCAAAGATGAAGTCGAGAAGGGGAGAATGCGATTGGTCTACTGTTCGACCAACGAAATGGCTGCCGATTTCCTCATGAAGAAGCTGACTCGACAGAAGTTCCAGTACTGTAACAAGCTTTGCGAAATCTTCAAAAAGTGACACTATCGAACTTCCAGAAATGAAGGGGAGTGTTGTGATATAATTGATACTTAGCATTTCTGTAAGTCGATCAGGTGTAGTTAGTGTCGAATCATACTGTAGAATATAAGTCCGTAGGATGACGTAAGCAAATAGCGCTCGTCACGAGGACAGTCGTTTCAGTCACGCGAATAGTCGCACCTCTTCATTATCATCTAGGGCGCATAGCGCGATAGTGACGAATAGATACAGTAGCGAATAGGTACTTTTCCTCGAGCTATAAATCCTTGTTAGGTTTTTTCATTGTTAACTTTGATTACTCACAAGTTCACGTACTCAGGTATTCAACCTTGACTTTTACATTTTACAAGACTTCCGCTGTCTTACTAGTCTACCATGTTAGAATACGAGAATAATTACTAGAAGGTGAAACAAGGAACATATAGCTATTGGGTTCTACTCCCTAGGAGCACACACCGATACTAGCCTATGACTTCTACATGCATGACATGTATAAGTTGACACACCCCCTAGGCTAGAGAATGGGTGGTGCAAGCAAGAAGCACACAGCTCAAGGAGGCACTACTAGTCCAACCACTGAGGCAGGGGGTCCAAAGACCAGTCAGCAAGAGTACAGACAAGACAAAAGCAAACCAGGGCGGCACTACTAGTCCAGCCACTGGGAGTAAAGCCATAAGGCTAGTCGGACAGGTATATATATAGTGAGGAGTACACAAGTCAGGGTCCTAACAAGTGAGAAGCTACAGGAACAAGACCAAGCTGCACACAGTGCCGCTGATGATCTTTAGGCGCAAGCGCCTTCGTAAAGATATCAGCTGTGTTGGCACCGGAGGCCAAGTGAACTACGCGGGCCTGGCGACGCTGCTGTAGCTCGCGCAGGAGGAAGTACCGCAGCTGGATATGCTTCGCGTTGCCCTCAAGCCGAGGCTCCTGACACAGGAGAATCATGGCCCTGTTGTCAGCGTACAGGAGCGGGGCAGAGCTAGGCTGCTCACCTAAGTCTGTGAGCAAGAAGGTAAGCCAGCAGAGCTCTTGTGCTGCCATGGCACCGGCGTAGATCTCAGCCTCACAGCTGGACTGAGCAACAGACGACGAGCGAGTGGATCTCCAAGAGATAGCACCCGAACCAACACTAAAACACTAGCCCTGAGACGACCTGAGAGTCTCAGAATCGTCTGCCCAAGAAGCGCTCTGTGCCCAGTGAGGACCACTGGCCTGCGTCCTCCTAGCACTAACCCCATGCCCGATGTACTTGCAAGATAACGCAAAACCCTCTTAGCGGCAGACCAGTGCTGAGGTCAGTGTCTGCCTGTAGCCACAAAGCGAGCCAGGATGCTGAGAGGGTATGCGAGATCTGGGCGAGTGCAAGTCATCAGGTACATGAGGCAACCCACCAACTCTGCGTAGGGGCCACTGGGCTCTACTGGCTCCTCAGGAACGGGAGCGGAGAGCCCATGGTCTACAGGTAGAGGTGTGGGCTGTGCAGAGGAGAACTGAAGACCGAACCTCTGAAGGACCTGACGCACCAAGTGTGACTGTGTCAGAGTGATGGTGCGTGCTGCTCTGTCCCTAGAGATCTCCATACCAAGATAGCGACGCAGCTCTCCAAGGTCAGTGCAGGTGTGTCTCTTCAGCATCTCGGCCTTCACAGAGGCCAGTGCGTCCCTGTTGGCAGTAGCGAAGACCAGGTCGTCTACGTAGAAAAGGATGTAGAACGGAGTCTGGCCCGAACGCACAAACAGTGAGGGGTCAGCAGAGGACGGAAAGATCTGCAGGTCTGCTAACGTGGCCCACAGCGTGTCATGCCACTCGCAGGGAGCCTGACGCAGGCCGTAGACCGGGCGCCTGAGAAGCCACTGGGTTCTAGGGGGGAAGGTACCAGTGAAGCCCTGTGGTCGGCGCAGGTAGACCTGCTCGTGTAGGCTGCCCTGAAGAATGGCAGTAGAGAAGTCGAGGGAGTGAAGCTCGTAGTCGCGTTGTGCTGCTACGTGTAGCAGCGCCCGAAGAGTGGTCATCTTCGAGGTCTGGGCGAAGGTCTGAAAGAAGTCAACCCCCTCGCGCTGACTGAAGCCTCTGGCCACGTGGCGCGCCTTGAAGACAGGCGGCTCTCCAGGGGGGCGCTTCACCTTGAAGAGCCACCGACCATCGACTACGTTCACCCCAGGCGGAGAACTGCGTCGACGTAAGTGCCGGTGGACCTCCAAGATGCCATCTCCTGCTCCATGGCAGCTATCCACTCAGAGGCACAAGGTCCCGAGGTGGCCTCAGCGTAGGTGCGAGGGGTCGGGATGTCGCAGGCGTCTGGGTCCCCCTCAGGGACTAACAGCATGGAGCAGAGATGGAGAGCGGCCTCGGAAAGGAAAGCAAGCTTGTACTGCCTGCCCTCTAGAACGTCATTGCCAAGGGCAGGAGCACCCCCGACGGACGTAGGATGGGCAGGGTCAGAGACCAGAGCGGTAGCGTAGTCAAGGCGGCGGGTAGAGGCGAAGTCAGCGACAGCAGCGACAAGCGCGTCAAGGCGCGAGACAGGAACAAACGGGTCGGTAACAAGAGAGGCAAGAACCCAAGGGACAAGGGGACGAGCGGCAAGGAGGTAGTTAGACAACGGAGGAAGTGCAACAGCAAGCGATGAGGGAGGAGGGGACGGGAGGAGGGGAGGACGAGATGAGTGGGATCGGAGCAACATAGGGTGGGAGCGCAAGACAGGAGAGACGGGACGAGCACGGGAAGGATGGCGAGACCAAACGTGGGACGGAGGTGTAGGGTAAGGAGACAGCGGGGGAGTCACAGGAGGGGAACGAAGAGGAAGACGGGCTGGAGACGAGTCCGGCTGCGGGAACACAGGACCGTAGACAGGAAAGTCAGAAGGCGCTGGGGGAGACACCGGCAAGCGGTCAGGGGAGGGAAGGCCGAGCTGGCGGAGAGCGGAGACCGGCGGCGACGGCTGCTGTGGCTGCTGCGACGGCTGGGCCGGAACCCTTGGACCGGCAGAGGCAGGACGACCGTCGGCAGAACACTCAACAGTAGCACCCCCAGAACCAACACCCCCAGAGCGAGAACCCCCTCCAATACCAGCGGCACCCCCAGGAGCCGCAGGATGAACACCCTCCTCAACGCCAGCACCCCCAGGGGCCAAGAGCGGCGGCGGCAGAGGCGGCGACGGCAGCGGCGGCGACGGCGGCGGCGGCGGCAGCGGCGACGGCGGCGGCGGCGATGGCGGCGGCGGCTGCGGCGGAGTCGGCGACTGCGACAGTGGAGACGGAGACACCGGGGAAGGGGGACGCGGCAAGGACGGGCCGGGGGTACCACCAGAGTCAGCAGACTCCTTAACGGGGACAACCGACGGGGCGGGAGTGACGTGAGAGACACCAGATGGGGCAGGACGAGGCGGGAGAGGGGCAGGGGCTACCGGGGGAGAGGGAGCAAGGAACACGGGCAGGGCAACCGGGAGACCTCGGTGACGGAAGCGGCGGTAGAAGGAGACAGACTCGTCAAAGGTGACGTCACGAGAGTGGAGGAAGCGGTGAGACGGCGGGTGGTAGAAAAGCCAGTCAGACGAGTCCAGGGGGAAACCGAGGAAGACACAGGGGACAGTGCGAGCAGTGAGCTTGTCCGTGCTAGAGGCACGAACGTGAGCAAGGCAGCCCCAGACGTGAAACGCAGACGCGTCACCGGGGGACCCGGTCCAAAGGAGGGTTGGCAAAACCTGCGGCCGCTGGGAGCGTGGCCACAAGTTAAGCTGGTGAGCAGCGTAGCGAACAGCGAACGACCACAGAAAATGGGGGGCATCGGCATGAATCATGGAGGTACGAGCAACCTCCATGACCAAGCCGATGCGGCGCTCAACAACCCCATTCTACTGTGGCGAGTCCCGCAAGGTGTACGACTGGGTGATGCCCTCCGCACGACAGAACTGTCCAAGCCGACCAGAGGCGAACTCGCCGCCACGGTCGGAGTGGAGACACAACACGGGGAGACCGCGGTGGAGACGCGCAGCCACAACCCACGGGAGAAGAACGTCGGGCACGTCGGCCTTCCGCTCCAGGGGAAACACCGTGGTGTAGCGCGTGTAGTCGTCGACAAGCACAAGGAAGTAGCGCTCACCACGCGGTCCAGGGACGGGGGCAGGGCCCCAAACATCCAGGTGCAGGGTCTTAAGGGGGGCAGTAGCAGGGCGCAGCGAGGAGGAGTGAGGAGCACGGCGGAGCCGGCCCTCGACGCAAGGCGTGCACGGTGGCGCAGTCGAGGGGGGAAGGGCAGGGAGCGACGTGGGGAGGCCTAAGACAAGACCGTGCTGAGACATGTGACGCAGACGGGGGAGAGCAGGGTGACCTAGGCGGTGGTGCCAGAGAAGGGACGGGTGAGTGAGGGACCGACACGAGCAAGCTGCAGCGACCTGGGAGGACGCACCAATCGGGGGGGAAGCGGTGTCTAGGGTGAACAGACCAGACACCTGGTCCCGGGGGAACGTCGCAAGGGGGGAACCTGAGACAGCCTCAGAACAGACAGCGAACCGCTCGTGCCCGGGGAACGTGGTGGTGACGCCGAGGTCCTGGAGACAGCCGACACCAACCAGGCTCCTCGAGAACGAGGGAACGTGGAGGCCTGTAAGGGAGCCCGAGGGAACTGCTGGACAAGGAAGGGACGTAGAACTGCGAGCGACGACAGGACCCGCAGAGGGGTCAGCGAGAGAGACAAAAGCAGGCGCAGCTAGCGGCGTGAGCGTGGAACGGTCGTGGAAGAAGCAGGCAGAAGCACCGGAGTCGAGAGTGAAGGACAGCGAAGCAGTGGCGGAGGCCTGGAACGGAGCTGGTGCACAGACTAGGCTAGGCAAACTAGGCAGTCCTACGCCTGACGCAGCAGGGGAGGCTAAGCTACACAATGGTGCAACACCTAAACTAGAGTACACAGGGTAATAAGATCCAGCAACACTAGAAGCGTCAGAATACAAGGCATGCAAAGCAGCACCTATCTGATCCATGTCTAACTCAAAATCGGCACGCCCTGGCGGAGCAGGCTGTGCTAGTCGGGGAGGTCCGGGGCCGGGCCAAAGCGACGACGAAAGAGATCGTCGAGGCGGCGGAAACAGCGGGCGGTCGGGTGCGGGCGTCGGCACAGAGTGCCGCGGAGAGGTCCGGTCTGAAGCTGGTACTGGCAGGTCACAGCAACGGAGCCGCCGGTAGACGCCGAGCTGCGCGGGCCGCCACCACGGTCACCACCTCCGGAGGTGCCAGGCCAACCAGGCGGAAGACGGGCCCACGGCTGCGGCGGCTGCTGCTGGGGCAGCGGCTGCTGCTGGGGCTGCTTCTGCTGCGGAGGGGACTGCATCTGCTCCTGCCCACCTGTGGTAGTCCCCTCAGGCGGACTACCGTCACCACCACCACTCGCACCACCCCCAGCGCCACCACCCCGGCCTCCCTGGCGGCCACGGCCACCGCGACGCGAGCGCTGCTGCGGGTGGACCACAGCAGCAGTCTCGGTAAGGGGGGTCGCAGAGGCGACCGCAGCCAAAACGTCAGTAAACGTGCACTGGGAGGGGGCACAGCCGTGAAAGATAGAGACTGCCGGCGCACCGCTCGACTGAGCGATAGTGCGCTGGCGAGTCTCGATCTCGGTGAGGGTGTCGACAAAAGCGGTCAGAGTGAGGTCACCTGGGTGGTGGCTAAGGTAGTGGTCGCGAGCACTAGCTAGGCGGTCCGGCAGGCGCATGGCGATAAAATAGAGCGTCATGCAGAAGGGGGGGGGGAGCGCAGTGAGCTGCGCAGCAGTGCTGGCAGTGCGATAGCGGGTCTCTAGGGCACGCAAGTGAGTGGCAAAGTCTGCGACAGTAGGGAAGGCTGCAAGGTCTGGGAACAGCATCGGGAAGAGCAAGCGGCCGGCAGAAGCGGATGCAGGTGTGGAATAGCGAGCAATAACGGCGTCTAAATAAGCTTTGGTCGTATCAACTGTAGCGAAGCGCGAGCGCTCAGACACAGGGAGGGCATGACTAACAGCAACCTAAGCTACTGCATCGCGGGAGTCCCAGACCGCACAGGCAAGTGCAGCAGTAGAGAAGGTCTCACGGTCATCAGAGGAGGGTTCAGCAGGGAGGGGAGCAGGAGCAGGTGGGGGGGGGAGCAAGCCATCGACATGGACAACCAAAGAGTGGCCATCCTGGCGCTGACCTGTAAGGTGGCGCCGGAGATCGGAGAGCCAGGCGGCGAAGTCAACCGCGTGGCCCTCAGCGTCCAGGCGGAGCACAAAGTCAGCCATCGTGCAGGGTCAGCGACACAGCTCCACAGCGACACAGCAGCACAGCTCCGCAGGAACACAGCGGCGCGGGGACACGGCGGCAGCACTCTCCAGCAGGGCGGCCGCGAGGTGCCCCAGGGCAGGTGGGCAGAGGAGACAAGGCCCGAGGTGGCACGGCAGGCCGAGCAGGAAGGAGGAGGGGCCGGGCGGGCAGTAGGAGGGGCCGGGCTGGCGCTAGAAGTCGGAGAGGCACAGCGGGGCCGGGCGGGCGCTAGGAGCCTGGCGGGCGCGAAAAGGCCGGGCGGCACTAGGAAGGGGGCCAGGCCAGCGCTAGGAGGGGCCGAGTGGCCCTAGGAAGGGGGGGCCGGGCCAGCGCTAGGAGGGGCCGGGCGGGCGCAGTGGGGCCAGGTGAGCGTGCCTGAGCAAGGAGGGCGTGAAAGGGCCAGGCGAGCGCGGTGGGGCCAGGCGGGCGTGGAGGGGCCAGGCGAGCGCGACGGGGCCAGGCGGGCGCGGAGGGGCCAGCCGGGCGCGACGGGGCCAGGCGGGCGCGGAGGTGCGAGGCGGGCGCGACGGGGCCAGGCGGGCGCGGATGGGCCAGGTGAGCGCGACGGGGCCAGGCGGGCGCGACAGGGCCAGGCGGGCGCGACGGGGCCAGGCAGGCGTGACGGGGCCAGGCAGGCGCGACGGGGCCAGGCGGGCGCGACAGGGGCCAGGCAGGCGCGACGGGGCCAGGCGGGCGCGACGGGGCCAGGTGGGAGCGACAAGGCCAGGCAGGCGCGATGGGGCCAGGTAGGCGCGACGGGGCCAGGCAGGCGCGACGGGACCAGGCGGGCGCGACGGGGCCAGGCAGGCGCGACAGGGCCAGGCGGGCGCGACGGGGGCCTAGCTGGTGCAACGGGGGCCTGGGGAGCGCGACGGGGCCAGGAGGGCATTACGGGGCCTGGAGGGCGCGACGGGGGCCAGGAGGGGGGCGACGGGGCCTGGAGGGCGCGACGGGGGCCCGGAGGGCGCTACGAGGCCTGGAGGGCGCGACGGGGGCCAGGAGGGCGCTACGGGGCCTAGAGGGGGCGACGGGGGCCTAGCGGGCGCGTCGGGGCCTAGCGGGCGCGACGGGGGCCTAGCGCTAAGGGGGGAGGGGATTAGCTAGGGCGCGTAGGCTAGGGCGCGGGCGGAAGCGGGTGGGCGGGGGGACCTAACCTAAGCGTGATACCATGTTAGCATACTAGAATAATGACTAGAAGGTGAAACAAGAAACATATAGCTATTGGGTTGTACTCCCTAGGAGCACACACCGATACTAGCCTATAACTGCTACATGGATGACATGTATAAGTTGACATACCATTCCAGTAAAGATTCTGGACCAACACTTGAGGATTTCCAAGTGTTTGTGTTTGCAGTTTTATACTTAGTCTTCTACAATATTGGACAAGTTATTTCAAGCAGTAGTGTGGCGCACGTTTTGAAAGTGGCTGGAAATCGTGCCCGAAATGAACTCCCGCCAGCAACGACAAATCCTAGCTGGCAATAGGTAAATACCGTAATCCCCCGTATATAACACCTGCCGAAATAGTCACTCCGCGGATGGTTTATGCGGGGGAGAGCTTATGATAGGGTGAATCTAATACGGGGGAGAGCTTATGATAGGGTGAATCTAGAAGAGCACCCGCTTTTCGGGGGTTGCATTTTACATAACACCCTCCTCGTTTTATGCAGCAAATAACAATATTTCGTAGTTTTTCAAGCTCATCTCGATTGCGAAAAAAAAATGAACATGATGAAAAACGCAATGTCAACTACCATTAGCAGCGAAAAAACGGGCAGTAACTTCAACATAAGTTGCAGCGCGAAATCGAAACGTCAGCAAAGGTCGAGACTCGAGAGGATTTCGACCGTCGAAGTCGCGGATTCTGTTGTGATTTGACGGTCAGAATCCTCCCGAGCGAAATCCTCCCGTCGAAGTCGCGGATTCTGTCGTGATCATGACGGTGGCAGGTGCCGCACAAACCTGGCCCTAACCACAACACTCAGCAGTGATTGGCCAACGACGATTGGTTCGTGAGTTTCGTCTTAGCGGATGCTATACCTCGCTAACAGTCGCTCCGCGCATTTGTGAACACACATGGCCTGAAACACTCAAATCCAAATTGCATTTTACATAACACATATGCACTATATTTTTCCGGGCCACTGTTAACACCAAGTCATTTTTTTAGTGAATTTTTATATACACCATATGGTGTTATTCTTAGAACTGAAGAAGTAAGGAGCTTCTTAAACTTAGGACACTAGCCTAGCTAGGAAGCTATGATGCAAGGAATGACGCCATGGAATGGCGTGAGGAAAGTAGATATAGGAAGGGAGTAGAAGTGACGAGAAAGAAGAGTAACACTTAGGAAGAGAGAGAGGTACAAGGAGGGAATTGTACCCTCTACAGATAGGTTCAGTAATAACTACCAAGCCTATCAATTATATATAACTTATATAATCTTAACACACCCCCTAGGCTTGGTAGTCACAAGCCCACACACACCCCCACACCCCCTAACCTAGCACCCCCATACCCATCAGCCACAACGACTCCAACAGGGTTTAAAAGGCCTTGGAGATGGCGACGGCGACAGTCCCGGCCGCGGCGACAGCGACGGCGACGACGGGCGTGCGGCGGCAAAATGGCCTGCGGCGGCAAAATGGCCTGAGACGACGGCAGCGGCGACGGCGACGGCTTCGGCTTACGACGGCGGTGAGTGCAGCGGCCCCCGCCCTTCCGGTGGCGTGTCCAACCTCCGCGACAGAGGGACGACCAGCGAGAGTCTGCAGCGGCTGTGGCGAAGAGGAGGGGATAGAGGAAAGGGGGGAAGGGGCGGGGCTTCGAATCTTCAGTGCGGCGCCACAGGCGTCGCGCGGCCGGCTGGCGTGCGGGCGGGCATTTTAGCGGCGCCACAGGCATCGCGCGGCCGGCTGCAGCCCGACGGCGCCGTCACAGAGCGGCGTCGATGCCGCAGCGGGACGTCGACGCTGCGACGGCAGAACGACGGCCCGACTCCACGGCAGCGCTTCGAGTCGGCCGCGGCACGACGCGGCCAGTGGCATCGCGACGCCGCCACTGCAGCAAAACGCGGCCGCCATGGCCGCGCAAGCGAACGAGGGTGAGGATTACGCGGCGGAAGCGTGAGGAGGCTGTCCAGCAGGGAGGACCTCCTGCTCTGATACCATCTTAGAACTGAAGAAGTAAGGAGCTTCTTAAACTTAGGACACTAGCCTAGCTAGGAAGCTATGATGCAAGGAATGGCGCCATGGAATGGCGTGAGGAAAGTAGATCTGGGAAGGGAGTAGAAGTGACGAGAAAGAAGAGTAACACTTAGGAAGAGAGAGAGGTACGAGGGGATTGTACCCTCTACAGAAAGGTTCAGTAACAACTACCAAGCTTATCAATTATATATAACTTATATAATCTTAACAGTTATATACGAGGGATTACGGTATACGACTTCGTCATGTTTGGACAAATTCGTTAATGCCGTAGCAAAAACAGCGAGGCCTCGTTTTCCAGGCTCGTAATACCGTGACTCCATTTCTTTCGCCAGGATCTTTTGATTTTCGCTGTGCTTGTAGTGTCAAAGGCTGGACACAAGGCCGGGGCAAGCATGCTCTTTGTTATGATTTAGAAGATGTCAATGAACTATAACGTGAGAATACAAGGTCGCTATTGCAATGAAAGCACGAGGTTATATAGGGCTTGGCGTACTAGGGCGATAACATTGAAACGCGGGTAGGTTCGGCAATGTGGCTACAGTGTCAAACGCGATTTGGGAAAGGGTTGGGCCGACAATCGAGGCCGAACGTGACGAGTCGAGGAGTTCGGATGCACGCGGTAGCGGACGACTCAGTAAGGAATGGAAATTCCTTACACTCTCTGTGGTCGAAATGTGAGCCTCGGGACATCTACATTCCCCGTAACATTTTTCCGAGCATGTACAGTAGACGTAAAAAGCGCGTGTTAGGGCCAAATGAATGCGCTGGATACGCCCTCAGAGCCAAATTGCTGAGACTGTTGTACTCGCTGCAGGAACATTTTCCGTGTACTGTCGCGCCTCGGCAATCCGCGAAGTTCTGACGAGATTTGAGAAAAATGTTACTTTTTGTTTTATTAGTGGTTAGATTCTTGTTCAGAAAAATGTTACACGCCCTTATTACCGCCGGGACTTTCCTCTCTCAACCACTGACATGCAGCTTTTCTTCCTCCCATAATAAAACAGCCATTGAAAGACCACTCCAGCACTATCTCCCTCGTCACCCCATCCCAGATCACCACCACACCTTGCTCCAGCTGGACTTGTCTATCCGTTGATCGCAGCGACCTCACATTGCTACTCACTCGCACCCCTACTTCGTCGGTCTCCACTTCTCGCACCCAACTCACCCAGTGGTTCGTACTAGATATTAGTAAAAAAACTCTTAGAAAGGCCATCATGGCTTCCTCTCGTTGTCCCGAAGGTGATCCTCCCGTCCTCTGCCCATCTTCTCGTCCCAATAGCAGCCTCATCGGTTCTCTCAGACGAACTACTCATCAAGGTTTTTCGTTGTCTCGAGCAAGAATCTCCTATTTTATCCGACGCTCTTACCGACCAGCAACACCCTTCCGTTACATCATCCAAATTCGATGTCTCCTCCTCTCCCGCCGCCGCGTCTCCCGCTGTTTCCCCCTCCTCCCCCTCCCCCTCCCGAGGCTCCCACGTGCTGGTGTGTCGCCGCTGGCTTGGACTCGCGTATGTCGCGATCACATCCATCAACCTGCTGGATGACCGGCCTCAGGAATTGTTCGTCTCCTCTTCGCGGCTCATCCGCAACGCTTCGCGAATGCCGAGCCTAAACTCGGAGTCGACTCCTTAACGGGCTCCCTCTTCGGGAAAATCGCGGACGCGCGTCCCCGGCTCGAAAGCCTAGAGCTGTACTGCGACTCCCTTGAAGCGGAAGACGAGTCCGAAGCTGAAGAGGACGCCGACGACGGAGCTCCTCCCCCGGGGCTCGATAAGCTCTTCCGAGTGTGTACGCGTTTGAA
This sequence comes from Closterium sp. NIES-67, assembly GCA_027943415.1. Taxonomy (NCBI): domain Eukaryota; kingdom Viridiplantae; phylum Streptophyta; class Zygnematophyceae; order Desmidiales; family Closteriaceae; genus Closterium; species Closterium sp. NIES-67. The sequence continues at coordinate 185,847 of BQMB01001024.1, forward strand.
GGAGCTATGTTTCGATTGCCCGCCTGGCATCACCGCGCTCCCCGCCAGCGTGTCCCATCTGGCTGGGCTCGTTCGGCTCAGCATAACGTCAGACCACCTGCTGCACCTGCCTGAAGAGCTCGGCGCGCTTCACGCGCTGGAGTCGTTCTGCTTGCTGGCACCTCTGGTCGCATCGCTGCCCAGCAGCCTGGGGGATCGCTCCAATCTGCGGAAGTTGGAGCTGGAGGAGTGCAGCGCCTTGGCATCGGTGCCTGAATCCATCGGACGGCTCTTGAAACTCACCCAATTCAAAGCCTGTGGCTCTGACGTCCTTCCTTCACTCCCCGCTACACTCTGCCACTGCACTTCCCTGGAAATACTCGAGATCAGCCTGGCAAGCCTTGCCAGGCTGCCCGAGGAAATTGGGCAGCTGCAGGGGCTCCGTCTTCTGAAGATCTGGTTCTGCCCTGAGGTGGAGGAACTCCCAGCGTCCATCACACGGCTGTCCTCCCTCGAGAGGCTGTCCCTGGCTCTGTGCTCCGTGCAGCTGCCTGAAGACCTGGGGGATTTGAGCAACCTGACATCGTTGGATCTGGATACCATCAACCTCAGTCGCCTGCCATCCGTTCTGCCGCAGCTCTCTCGCCTTCGCCGCCTTGAAATCTCTCGCTTTAATCCCCGCTTTGCGCTGCCGGAAACAGTCAATCTTCTGTCTGCCCTTGAGCACCTGGTTCTGTTAGGGTTGAGGAGTCTCCAGAGCCTCCCGGGGTCGATCGGGCAGCTGCAGCGCCTTCAGACGCTGAAGCTAGAGGGCTGTGCTTCTCTCCGCGGACTGCCCGAGTCCTTGAGTCCTTCTCGCAGCTTGGTGCGTTGAAGATTCTCATGATCTACCACTGCAAAGGGCTCTCCTTCCTCCCCCAAGATATGCACCGCCTGACGAGCCTTCAAAAGATAACCCTCACTGGTTGCCCAGCGATTCGCCAGCTGCCCGCCAGCCTCGCCCGCTGCCCCTCCCTCGTGCGCATCTGTATTTTCAGCTGCCCTGGCCTGACGGACTTGCCCGAGGAGATTCGGCACCTGGTGGAGGGGGAGGAGGGTGAGGAGGATGAGGAGGATGAGGAGGGCGAGGAGGGTGAGGAGGGCGAGGAGGGTGAGGAGGGCGAGGAGGAGGGTGAGGAGGAGGGCGAGGATGATAGGAGTGTGGGGGAGGTTGAGGGCGATAAGAGTGATGGGGAGCATGACGACGATGGGAGTGAGGAGGATGAGTGATGAGGTGGAGAGTTCAACAACTGGCATGCAGGAGAGTGATCTGATGGGGAAGACAGGGTCTCCAAGCAGAGGCGGGGAGGATGGGGATTCCAGGTGTGGGAAACGCATGTGTCGGGATGGGAAGACTCCCCCTGGGACTCCGATTCTCGCTCCCCCTCTGATTCAGATTCCGATGGGTTTAGCCCCAGGAGGGGAAGCAGAAGGGGGCAATGCTGGATTACGGAATCCAGTCGGGTTTTGAATCCCGAGGTTCCATGCCTTCAGCTTGGTAGAAAATCCCCTGTGCTTCCGATGGAGTGGACTCAACAGGCATCACTGCCGTGCCATCATCCCATCCGCGCTCATCCATCGTGGGAGTGTCATGCAAACCCAGGCTGGGCCACCGCATGGGTAAGGATGTCACGTACCATCGGCACTGCTTGGCACAACAAAAACCCCTGCCTACCATATTCCCCCTGAACAGAACCCCCTGCATGCCTGCCGTTGATGGGAGGTTCTGTACACTTGCCTGCCTCTCTGGTCGCGCCAGCTACAAGTTTTGGTTCGCGTAAGTCCCCCCTACCCGTGCCACACACCCGCCATGCAACCTCATACCTTCATTTCTGTTCTGCTCCTGCCGCTGCTCCCCCTCACCCATCCACCCGCCAACTCACCCGCCCACCCACTCTCCCATCAGCACGTTTGGCGTTGCGTTTGCGCGCGCAAGGGAGCGGCTGGGGGGGCATGCGGTTACCGACAGAACATGTTTGAGTCGGCGTGCGTGGTGCTGGAGCGCCCGCACGTGTTGCTTTCACCTCTTTGCTCGCGCCACTTTTGAGACGCCTCGTGATCGACATGGTTTGTGCCTGCCCCTCCCATGCCTCACAATGAGCCTCCTGCCTTCATTTCTCTTCTCCCCATGCTGCCCCTCCCCACACTCACCCGCCCACCCATCAGCACGGCGTTATGTTCGCACGGGAGGGGAGGCTGTTGGGAGGGGCGTGCGGGTACCGGCAGGACATGTTTGAGTAGACGTGGGCATGAGCCGAGCCTGGCTCGGCTCGGCTCGTTTTGGGGTCGAGTCGAGCCGGCTCGCTGCCGAGCCGGCTCGGCTCGCCACGAGCCGGGACCCCGAGATGCCCGGCTCGGCTCGCCCCCATGTTGGCAAGCCGGCGCCGGCTCGTCGGTGAGCCGGCTCGGCTCGGCTCGCCTTGCTGTTTTTTAGGGGTTAGTGGGTTTTTGGGACCCCTGTTTGAGGCCGCCAAGCCCTACCTAAACTCCTAACCTAGACTAGGTAATGCTTTAAAACTGGCTAAGGCGCTCGCTAGGTACGAACGATGTAGTTGCTGGCTAGGGCTAGTGTGATTTGGGTGAGGATGGCGTGGTAGTAGTTTGTGAGGAGAGTGTTTTGTCGATCTACAAACTGTACCCACGCCAATCCCCCCTAATCCCCACAAATCCCCCCAAATCCCCCCAAATCCGGAGGCACGAGCCACTTGGTTCGAAAACGAGCCGGGGGCGAGCCGGTTCGCCCCGGCTCGCCATAAAAAACAGCAACGAGCCGAGCCGAGCCAGCCGACTCGACCGAGCCGAGCCGGCTCGGCTCGCCACGAGCCGGGTACAAAAAAAAGAGGCTCGGCTCGCCAAAAAGGCGAGCCGAGCCGAGCCGAGCCGGGTGTGGCTCGGCTTAGGCCCACGTCTATGAGTCGTCGTGCGTCCTGCTGGAGCGCACCCACGTGTCACACTTCTTCCGCCACCTGGAGGAGGTGATGAATGACGACAGCGCAGATGCACCGAACCTGGACATGGGCATGGGCACGGGCATGGGGATGGGGATGGGGATGGGGATGGGGATGGGGATGGGGAAGGGTGGGGGTGGGGGTGGGGCTGGGAGAGATGGTGGAAGCATGGGCATGGGTGCAGATGTGGGTTGGGATTGGAGTGAGGGTGGGAGTGCAGGGGAGGATGGCAGGATGGGTGGGAGTGGAGCGTGCTTTGTGGCTGCAGCGGTAGTGGAGGGAGGAGAGGGCAATGGTGGTGGTGGTCGAGGCGGTGATGTGAATGAGGGGGACTCTGGCGCTGCTGCCCGTGGTGGTGACATGGACGGCTATGCTGCTGATGCTGCAGCAGCGAAGGATGGTGATGCTGCTGATTTTGCTGATGTTGGTGGTGGTGGTGATGGTGATGGTGATGGTGGTGATGGTGATGGTGATGATGGTGATGGTGATGATGGTGATGGTGGTGGTGATGTCAACTTATACATATTAGTTATGTAGAAGTTATAGGCTAGATTGGGGTTTGCTTCTTGTGAGTACAACCAACTAGTATTTGTTCTAGGTTTCTCCTTCTAGTCATTATTCAGTTCTTATTTGAAAATGGTATCACGCGTAGGTTAGAATCCCCCACCTACCGCTTTTGCCCGTACCCTAGCTAGGCCTCGCCGCGCCCCCCCCTGGGCCCCGTCGCGCCTCCTAGCCCCGTCGCGCCTCCTAGCCCCGTTGCGCCCCACCTGGGCCCCGTCGCGCCTCCTAGCCCCATCGCGCCCCTCCTGGGCCCCGTCGTGCCTCCTAGCCCCGTTGTGCCCCACCTGGGCCCCGTCGCGCCCCCCCTGGGCCCCGTCGCGCCTCCTAGCCCGGTCGCGCCCCTCTTGGGCCCCGTCGCGCCTCCTAGCCCCGTCGCGCCCCTCCTGGGCCCCGTCGTGCCTCCTAGCCCCGTCGTGCCCCTCCTGGGCCCCGTCGCGCCTCCTAGCGCCCCTCCTGGGCCCCGTCGCGCCTCCTCGCCCCGTCACGCCCCTCCTGGGCCCCGTCGTGCCTCCAAGGCCCTGTTGCGCCCGCTACGGCCCCGTCGCGCCCTGCCTGGCCCCGTCGCGCCCGCTAGGCCCCGTCGCGCCCTGCCTGGCACCGTCGCGCCCGCCTGGCCCCGTCGCGCCTGCGTGGCCCCTCCGTGCCCGCCTGGCCCCGTCGCGCCCTGCCTGGCCCCGTCGCGGCCTGCCTGGCCCCGTCGCGCCTGCCTGGCCCCTCCGCGCCTGCCTGGCCTTGCCGCGCCTGCCTGGCCCCGCCGCGCTTGCCTGACCCCTCCGCGCCTGCCTGGCCCTGCCGCGCCTGCCTGGCCCCGCCGCGCCTGCCTGGCCCCGCCGCGCCTGCCTGGCCCCGCCGCGTCTGCCTGGCCTCTCCCACTGCCCGCCCGGCCCCTCTTTGTGCCTGCTCGGCCTGCCGTGCCACCTCGGGCTCCGTCTACTCTGCTCGCCAGCGCTGGGGCGCCTCGCGGCCGCCGTGCTAGAGAGTGCTGCCGCCGTGTCCCTGCGTCGCTGTGTTTCTGCGGAGCTGTGGAGCTGTGCCGCTGACCCTGCACGATGGCTGACTTCGTGCTCCGACTGGACGCCGAGGGCCATGCGGTTGACTTCGCCGACTGGCTCTCCGATCTCCGCCGCCACCTTACAGGTCAGCGCCAAGATGGCCACTCTTTGGTTGTCCATGTCGATGGCTTACTCCCCCGCCCCCCCGCACCTGCTCCCCTCCCTGCTGACCTCTCCTCTGATGACCGTGAGACCTTCTCTACTGCTGCGCTTGCCTGTGCGGTCTGGGACTCCCGCGATGCAGTCGCTCAGGTTGCTATTAGCCACACCCTCCCTGTGTCTGAGCGCTCGCGTTTTGCTACTGTTGAGACGGCCAAAGCTTACTTAGCTGCCGTTATTGCTCACTATTCCACACCCGCGTCTGCTTCTGCTGGCCGCTTGCTCTTCCCGATGCTGTTCCCAGACCTTGCAGCCTTCCCTACCGTCGCAGACTTTGCCACTCACCTGCGTGCCCTAGAGACCCGCTATCGCACTGCCAGCACTGCTGCCCAGCTCACTGCGCTCCCCCCCCCTTTCTGCACGACGCTCTATTTTATCGCCATGCGCCTGCCAGACTGCCTCGCTAGTGCTCGCGATCACTTCCTTAGCCAGCACCCGGGTGACCTCACCCTCACCGCCTTTGTCGACACCCTCACCGAGATTGAGACTCGCCAGCGCACTATTGCTCAGTCAAGCGGTGCGCCGGCAGTCTCTATCTTTCACGGCTGTGCCCCCTCCCAGTGCACGTTCACTGACGTTTCGGCTGCGGTCGCCACGGCGACCCCTCTCACCGAGACGGCTGCTGCGGTCCACCCGCAGCAGCGCTCGCGCCGCGGTGGCAGTGGTCGCCAGGGAGGTAGGGGTGGTGGCGCAGGTGGTGGTGGTGGTCGTCGTGACGGTAGTCCGCCTGAGGGGACTACCACCGGTGGGCAGGAGCAGCAGCCCCAGCCGCAGCAGGAGCAGCCCCAGCAGCAGCCGCCGTCCCAGCAGCAGCCGCCGTCCCAGCAGCAGTCGCCGCAGCCGTGGGCCCGTCTCCCGCCTGGTTGGCCCGGCACCTCCGGAGGCAGTGGCCGTGGTGGCGGCTCCGGTGTCCTCTGGCGGCTCCGGTGCTGTCACTTGCCAGTACCAGCTTCAGACCGGGCCTCTTCGCGACACTCTGTGCCGCCGCCCGCACCCGACCGCCGGCTGTTTCCGCCGCCTCGACGATCTCTTTCGTCGTCGCTTTGGCCTAGCCCCGGACCTCCCCGACTGGCACAGCCTGCTCCGCCAGGGCGTGCCGATCTTTGAGTTAGACATGGATCAGATAGGTGCTGCTTTGCATGCCTTGTATTCTGACGCTTCTAGTGTTGCTGGATCTTATTACCCTGTGTACTCTAGTTTAGGTGTTGCACCGTTGCGTAGCTTAGCCTCCCCTGCTGCGTCAGGCGTAGGACTGCCTAGTTTGCCTAGCCTAGTCTCTGCACCGGCTCCGTTCCCGGCCTCCACCACTGCCTCGCTGTCCTTCACTCTCGACTCCGGTGCTTCTGTCTGCTTCTTCCGCGACCGTTCCGCTCTCACGCCGCTTACTACGCCTGCTGTTGTCTCTCTCGCTGACCCCTCTGCGGGTCCTGTCGTCGCTCGCAGTTCCACGTCCCTTCCTTGTCCAACAGTTCCCTCGGGCTCCCTTACAGGCCTCCACGTTCCCTCGTTCTCGAGGAACCTGGTTGGTGTCGGCTGTCTCCAGGACCTCGGCGTCACCACCACGTTCCCCGGGCACGAGCGGTTCGCTGTCTGTTCTGAGGCTGTCTCAGGTTCTCCCCTTGCGACGTTCCCCCAGGACCCGGTGCCCGGTCTGTTTACCCTCGACACCGCTTCCCCCCCGGTTGGTGCGTCCTCCCAGGTCGCTGTAGCTTGCTCGTATCGGTCCCTCACTCACCCGTCCCTTCTCTGGCACCACCGCCTAGGTCACCCTGCTCTCTCGCGTCTACGTCACATGTCCCAGCACGGTCTTGTCTTAGGTCTCCCCGCGTCGCTCCCTGCCCTTCCTCCCTCGTCTGCGCCACCGTGCACGCCTTGCGTTGAGGGCCGGCTCCGCCGTGCTCCTCACTCCTCCTCGCTGCGCCCTGCTACTGCCCCCCTTCAGATCCTGCACTTGGACGTTTGGGGCCCAGCCCCCGTCTCCGGACCGCGCGGTGAGCGTTACTTTCTTGTGCTCGTCGACGACTACACGCGCTACACCACAGTGTTTCCCCTGGAGCGGAAGGCTGACGTGCACGACGTTCTTCTCCCGTGGGTTGTGGCTACGCGTCTTCACCACGATCTCCCCGTGTTGTGTCTCCACTCTGACCGTGGCGGCGAGTTCGCCTCTGGTCGGCTTGGATAGTTCTGTCGTGCGGAGGGCATCACCCAGTCGTACACCCTGCCGGACTCACCACAGCAGAATGGGGTTGCTGAGCGCCGCATCGGCTTGGTCATGGAGGTCGCCCGTACCTCCATGATTCATGCCGATGCCCCCCATTTTCTGTGGCCGTTCGCTGTTCGCTACGCTGCTCACCAGCTTAACTTGTGGCCACGCTCCCAGCGGCCGCAGGTTTCGCCGACCCTCCTTTGGACCGGGTCCCCCGGTGACGCGTCTGCATTCCACGTCTAGGGCTGCCTTGCTCACGTTCGTGCCTCTGGCACGGACAAGCTCACTGCCCGCACTGTCTCCTGTGTGTTCCTCGGTTTTCCCCTGGACTCGTCTGACTGGCTTGTCTACCACTCGCCGTCTCACCACTTCCTCCACTCTCGTGACGTCACCTTTGACGAGTCTGTCTCCTTCTACCGCCGCTTCCGTCACCGAGGTCTCCTGGTTGCCCCGCCCCTGTTCCTTGCTCCCTCTCCCCCGGTAGCCCCTGCTCCTCTCCCGCCTCGCCCTGACCCGTCTGGTGTCTCTCACGTCACTCCCCTCCCATCGGTTGTCCCCGTTGAGGAGTCCGCTGACTCTGGTGGTACCCCCGGCCCGTCCTTGCCGCGTCCCCCTTCCCTGATGTCTTTGCCTCCGCTGTCGCAGTCGCCGCCTCCGCCGCAGCTGTCGCCGCCGCTGCCGTCGCCGCTGCCACCGCCGCTTCCGCCGCCGCCGCTCTTGGCCCATGCGGGTGCTGGTGTGGAGGAGGGTGTTCGTCTTGCGGCTCCTGGGGGTGCCGCTGGTGTTGGAGGGGGTTCTCGCTCTGGGGGTGTTGGTTCTTGGGGTGCTACAGTTGAGGGTTCCGCCGCCGGTCGTCCTGCCTCTGCCGGTCCGAGGGTTCTGGCCCAGTCGTCGCATCAGCCGCAGCAGCCGTCGCCGCCGGTCTCCGCTCTCCGCCTGCTCGGCCTTCCCTCCACGGACCGCTCGCCGGTGTCTCCCCCACGGCCTTCTGACCCTTTTGTCTACGGTCCTGTGTTCCCGCCGCCGGACTCGTCTCCGGTCCGTCTTCCTCCTCGTTCCCCTCCTGTGTCCCCTCCGCTGTCCCCTGACCCTACACCTCGGTCCCACGTTTGGTCTCGCCGTCCCTCCCGTGCTCGTCCTGTCTCGCCTGTCCTGCGCTCCCACCCTATGTTGCTCCGTTCCCACTCGTCTCGTCTTCCCCTCCTCCCGTCCCCTCCTCCCTCGTCCCTTGCTGTCGCACCTCCTCCGTTCTCTGACTACCTCCGTGCCGCTCGTCCCCTTGTCCCTCGGGTCCTTGCCTCTCTTGTTACCGACCCTTTTGTTCCTGTGTCGCGCCTTGACGCGCTTGTCGCTCCTGTCGCTGACTTCGCTTCTACCCGCCGCCTTGACTACGCTACCGCTCTGGTCTCTGACCCTGCCCGTCCTCCGTCCGTCGGGGGTGCTTCTGCCCTTGGCAGTGACGTCCTAGAGAACAGGCAGTACGAGCTTGCTTTCCTTTCCGAGGCCGCTCCCCATCTCTGCTCCATGCTGTTAGTCCCTGAGGGTGACCCAGACGCCTACGACATCCCGACCCCTCGCACCTACGCTGAGGCCACCTCGGGACCATGGGCCTCTCAGTGGATAGCTGCCATGGAGCAGGAGATGGCATCTTGGAGGTCCATCGGCACTTACGTCGACGCAGTTCCCCCCCCTGGGGTGAACGTAGTCGATGGTCGGTGGCTCTTCAAGGTGAAGCGCCCCCCAGGAGAGCCGCGTGTCTTCAAGGCACGCTACGTCGCCAGAGGTTTCAGTTAGCGCGAGGGGGTTGACTCATTCCAGACCTTCGCCCCGACCCCGAAAATGACCACTCTTCGGGTGCTGCTACACGTAGCAGCACAACGCGACTACGAGCTTCACTCCCTCGACTTCTCCACTGCCTTTCTTCAGGGCAGCCTACACGAGCAGGTCTACCTGCGCCGACCACAGGGCCTCACTGGTACCTTCCCCTTGGGACCCAGTGGCTTCTCAGGCGCCCGGTCTACGGCCTGCGTCAGGCTCCCCGCGAGTGGCACGACACGCTGCGTGCTACGTTAGCAGACGTGCAGTTCTTTCCGTCCTCTGCTGACCCTTCACTGTTTGTGTGTTCCGGCCAGACTCCGTTCTACATCCTTGTCTACGTAGACGACCTGGTCTTCGCTACTGCTGACAGGGACGCACTGGCCTCTGTGAAGGCCGAGCTGCTGAAGAGACACAGCTGCACTGACCTTGGAGAGCTGCGTCGCTATCTTGGCCTGCAGATCTCTAGGGACAGAGCAGCACGCACCATCACTCTAACACAGTCACACTTGGTGCGTCAGGTCCTTCAGAGGTTCAGGCTTCAGTTCTCCTCCGCACAGCCCACACCTCTACCTGTAGACCATGGGCTCTCGGCTCCCGTTCCTGTGGAGCCAGTAGAGCCCTGTGGCCCCTACGCAGAGCTGTTGGGTTGCCTCATGTACCTGATGACTTGCACTCGCCCAGATCTCGCATACCCTCTCAGCATCCTGGCTCGCTTTGTGGCTACAGGCAGACACCGACCTCAGCACTGGTCTGCCGCAAAGAGGGTTTTGCGTTATCTTGCTAGTACATCGGGCATGGGGTTAGTGCTAGGAGGACGCAGGCCAGTGGTCCTTACTGGGCACACAGACGCTTCTTGGGCAGACGACTCTGAGACGCTCAGGTCATCGCAGGGCTACTGTTTTAGCCTTGGTTCGGGTGCAATCTCTTGGAGATCCACTCGCTCGTCGTCTGTGGCTCAGTCCAGCTGTGAGGCTGAGATCTACGCTGGTGCCATGGCGGCACAGGAGCTCCGCTGGCTGACCTTCTTGCTCCTAGACTTAGGTGAGCGGCCTAGCTCTGCCCCGGTCCTGTACGCTGACAACAGGGCCATGATACTCCTTTGTCAGGAGCCTCGGCTTGAGGGCAGAGCGAAGCATATCCAGCTGCGGTACTTCCTCCTGCGCGAGCTACAGCAGCGCTGCCAGGCCCGCGTAGTTCACTTGGCCTCAGGTGCCAACACAGCTGATATCTTTATGAAGGCGCTTGCGCCTAAAGATCATTAGCGGCACTGTGTACAGCTTGGTCTTGTTCCTGTAGCTACTCACCTGTTAGGATCCTGATTGTGTACTCTCTATTATATATTCCTGTTAGACTGGCCTTGTGGCCTCACCTCCAGTGGTCGGACTAGTAGTGCCGCCCTGGCTTGCTTTAGTCTTGTTTGTACTCTTGCTTCTTGCTTAGCTTCACCTCTTGTCTAGCCTAGGGGGTGTGTCAACTTATACATATTAGCTATGTAGAAGTTATAGGCTAGACTGGGGTATGCTTCTAGTGAGTACAACCAACTAGTATTTGTTCTAGGTTTCTCCTTCTAGTAATTATTCAATTCTTACTTTAATAGGTGGTGCTGGTGCTGATGTGGATGGTGGTGCTGGAGGTGCCCAGAAGGCTGGTGGCAGTGGCGGTGGCGATGGAGATGATGGTGTTGATGGGTTCCAGTATGGAACATGAACAATGAGGCTGGTCCAGTACACCTACATGTATTGCACTCGGGAATACCGAACCGTTTAGTTTCTCGTAGTGTAGTCCAGTTCGGCGTTGTCATTCTTGCCTGAAAGTACTACCGGTACCAGTAGCATCCGGCCCGGCGTTGTGCTTGCATGGATTGGTGTGGGGAAAGGTCAGCTCAAGTTCAGCGCAGTGAAAGCCCTGCTAGTTGGTGCTATGTGTTTTTTAGAGTTCTCTGCAACAGTAGGTGTTTTGCACTGCAGCAAAAACACCCTGCAGAAGCCCTGCTGATTGATGCTACAAAAGATAGGTTGAGGCTGGCTTTCTGAAAAAGATTTTGAGATGCAGTGGTAGTGGTAGGCCTTGTCGACCTTATTTATGAGTAATCATTGAAGGAACTGAGGCTTGGACAGGGAACCATTGAGAATTCTCAAGAATTCCGTACTCTGCCGTGGACAGTCAACCTCATTGTCGTCCTCCACCTTATGCCAGCATGTCAAACATATTTGTATATGTTGCTGTAGACTAGATAGGGTCATGCCTTAGCGAGTACAACATTTTAGGTGAAAACCACCATGTGCTCTACTTTCTAGATTCCACTACTCTGGGATAGTATCAGAGTAGGTTAGGTCCGCCCACCCGCTTCCACCCTCACCCTAGCCTAGCGCCCCGCTGTTCCCCTAGCGCGCCCCGCTGGCCTTAGCGCGCCCTGCTAGTCCCTCGCCCGCTGGTCCCTTACGTGCCCCGCCTGGCCCTAGCGCCAGGGCTGACGTTTTAAAAGAAAACCCCCTGAGCTGTCGAATGGGAAAAAAATATTACCGTAATCACCCGGATAGACGCCCCTAGGGGCGTTCCATTGAATAAAAAACATACGCCCCTGGGCGTTTAAAATGGTATATAAGCAAATTGATTTTTCTACATCAAATTGTAGCTTTTGATTTGTTTCATGCGATGGGATCACTTCTAACGAAGATTCTCAAGTCCATCAGGCTGAAAGTTCTGTCAGCAATGTGCCAGGCTGGAAGCAGACGAATCTGACACGAATCGTGTTGGCGCGAAGTGTCGAAGGGAGCAAATTGCGCTTCTGGCTGGCACAGAGCAAGAATTCTCGCAATTACCCGAACCCGTTCCTTAGTTTTTGCACAAATTTTTACGAAATAATAGAGGGGCGTATAGGGTACACATTTTCGAAAAGTAGGGGGGGCATTTAATCAAATAATAGCTATAAGACCCAAAGCACGAGATAAAGCCCATGAGACTTATCCTACGGAGGGGCGTCTATTCGGGTGATTATGGTACCTTGAGGGCCTTGTGTTCAAATTTTGGCTACCCTGATTTCTCAGTGTTCTGGAAAAGGCAACCCTGAAACCTCCAAGGGTTGGCTAGCCACAAACAGGGTTGCATTGCACTTCAAAAAAATCAACTAAGAGAACGTTAGGATAGCTATTAGTTCGGCAAAAGCACCACTTCGCCAGTCTACAGATTCAGTTCAGTCCTCTATCTAGACTTCACAAGATTCCATGTCACTAGCTACCCTTGACTAAAATTATGGGCCATCCATGTTCACTTTGTCCTCTGCCTCGTCGTCGGACAGAAACGGGTTGTCTTCCACTACAGGAGCCTCTCCCCCCTCTACCCCCTCCTCTCCTTCATCCTCTGCCCAATCCCCCATGTAGTTGCGGACTGCCTCCTCCTCCACCCTCCGTACTGCCCCCTCCATCGCCTTGGCCTTACGCTTCCTCTCCTCTGAGGCAAACAGAACAGACTTAGAAGGGCGCCTCAGCTTCTCGCGCCAACACTCAAGGGCCTCGTCCCAGTCAATCTCATACTGCAGCAGGGAAATGACCATCAGCTCGCTGAGGCGCGCATTGCACAACGCGCCCCGCACCCATGACTTGATGACGTTCTGCCGCGAGAAGCCTCGTTCACACTCCACTGTGCTAAGCGGCACGACACCGCACGCCTGCCACAAGCGCATCAGTTTGGGCCAGCGCCTGCCAAAGGGGTTGGGGGAACAGAGTGCAGAGAACAAGACCAGTGCATTAGTGCAACTAGTCAACAAGTGATAAACAACATCCAGTTGTGCGCCTGTTACTCGACAGAGTTCCAAGGGGAAGATTACAAAGGTCCTTCGAACAGCAGTCACTCACAAGTTCGACTCCGTCGAGCTCAGGTGGTTCGTCAGGCCTTGATGGAATCCCTCGTCGGCATGGTGGCTCAGCATCAGTGGCGCCCACGTAACCAGCTCCTTTTGCGCAGCTTGCAAGGCATGTAGGTACTCCTTCAGCTTCTTCTCTCTCTGCTGCTTCATCCACGGCCACTTCGACACGCGGAAGAGCTTCGTCGGGGCGAGATTGTTCAGGTCCAGCATCCTCATCTTCAGGAAGGTCATCGTGTCCTTCGCGAACTGCGCGTAGAGCCGCTCGCAGTCGGGATACTTGCTGCGGAAGGCATGCCCGTCGATCTGCTTCTCGTGCATGGTGTAGGTGTGTGTGACTGGGTTGCCGTCCTTGTCGATGCCCCGCACCTTTACGCGCTTGCTCCCTCCGCGCCCGTAGACGGCCAAGAAAGCCGAAAGCCACGTGCCTTCGACACCCCCACCGAACACCTCTCCGCACTCCAGGTAGCGGTGGCGGAGGTCCCCTGTCGCCTCGTCGATATCCTTCGTCACTTCGGTGAGATCGACCTGGAGGAAGTGATAGACAAGGGAGGGGAGTCAGAGGGTGATTCCAAACGTGCATGCATGGGACAAAAACTACAACATGCAGAGTGGTAGAAGCTCACCTCCCTCTTCTGGAATTTGAGGTTGAGCTCATTCATCACTCCGAGCACGTCCGCCAGGAAAAAAAGACAGAAGTGGAACTTGTAATAGATGACGACTTCATACAGCTCATGCTCGTACTCATGAAACAGAATAATAGCGGCGCCAAGGACCTTACAGAGGTGCCGCACAGCCTTACCCCTTGAAAGCCAGCGCACGGTGTGAATTCCTTGCACTTCAAGGTTGGTGTTGTGTATTGCCCGCTGCAGGTACTTGAAGCGTTGACTCCAGACACATGAACGTCCCAGAAGATCGGCCAGAGTCCGAATCACAAGGTCGACCATGTCGAAGTCTGGAGAAGCAGTAGCGGCATCCTTCACCGCATGGCTTCCCTGCATGGTGCACATACAGGAATTATTGTCAAGCAGTTGTAGGAAACCTAAGCAACAGAAATGACAAGCGGTTAAACCTGTGCGCGATGCAGTGCGAAGAGACGAGATGGGGGATGTGCTCGCGAAGCCGGGCGACGAGACCATTGTCTCGGCCGACCATGACAGAGGCGCCGTCGGTGCTCATGCCGGTGATTCGGGAGAGGTCGATGCCACTTGCTCGCAAGTGAGCCAGAAGAACGGCGAAGAGAGACGCGGCGTCGCACTTTTCGACGGTCAAGAGAGCAAAAAACTCTGTGACAACATGATGCGCACGCATGAAGGTTAGGTAAACAATGAGATGTTTACCGCGAGTACGGTCAGTGCTCTCGACGTAGCTGATGCCGAGGTAGGGTAAGGCAAGAATGTGTTGCATTTGTCGGCGCTGCAAGTAGGATGCCAAGCTGTTGACGAGCTGACAGAAGCCATACGTGTAGTAGCAGAAGTAGAAACAGGGAGGTTGTTAGACCTATTAAATGAATCAAGGATATGGTGTTTTTGGAATCAGTGCATTACTGTGTCAGGTAGACTCCGTAAGACTGCATCGGAATGTCTGGGGTCTCCTGCTCAGCCATGAAGCAAAGTAGCCTCAGGTACATGCTGATGGGTGCATCACACTTGCACAGAAAGTCGACGCAGCGTAGGAGCCTCATGACTCGCCTCCCCTCGATGACAGTCCGCGCGTAATTCTCCATGCGCCTCTGGGTGATGGCGATGTCTTCGGCGACCTCCATCTGACGCTTGACCGCTGCTTCATGGGTTGTCGTGTGTTCGTGGAAACGCATCGCTTGCGTCTGCAGGTCACGTGCCCCATCGCGGCTGTTGGAGTACAGTGTTGTCTCTTTGCCGAAAGCCTTGCACACACTGCACTTCAACGCAGGGTAACCGTCTTTCGTTTTCGTTAACAGAAGCCAAGGGAAAAGAGGAAGCCAGCTGGTCTTATACTTGTGCTCAGCCATGAGATACTTTTGCTTGATGAGTTCTTTCTTCGAGAGGTTCGGCGGCTTGGGTTCTGGAATAGCAGGGGCTTGAGGTTCAGGCGACGTGCGAGGCGACGTCGGTCGACGTAGCTTCCCGCCGAGGACTATCTTGCTCTGGGTGTACTTCTCGTTGTGTGCTTTTTTCCCAGATGAAATCGTGGAAGCACACTCGACCGTGTAACGCAATATCGTGGCTGTCTCGCAGTCTGGAATCCAAGGGCCCCGGCTAGATGAAGCGACAGTGGGCGGAGGTACATAGGGAGCAGGAGTAGATACAGGTTGTGACGGTGTTGCGACTGCGGTGGGAGGCTGCAAGATATCTAGAGCGGATCTACGGACCTCCACGGGGGGGACCCTACCTAGTCTAGAACCATCATCGTCGGCGGGAGACTCACCAAACTCTCCTACATCCGCCATGGCTAGTAGCGGCGGAGTTGATCGAAACGAGAACTAGGCGCGACGAAAGTGGACGACAAAGAAGAATGGAGCATCTCACATCTGCATTGTGAAGAAAAGGAGAAAATTGGGTTGGAGGAGAGGCTGGTGAAGAAGATGGGAAGGGGACCAAGAAACCCCAGATTTCGCTTGTCATGGACGGTGCACAACCCATCCAGGATCCCGCATCGCCATGGCGATACCGTCGATGGCAGGACGCACCTGCGCTGGCATCGTATGCATAGAGATGATTGGCTCTGTGATGTCATACAGAGGCTGACATTGCAGCGCTCAGCATTTTCCCGCGTGCGCCATTATCAAAGCATCGATTTCTGTCCTCGTCTGCTGCGTGCTGAGTCACAAATGCCAAGCTGGGGCATGACAGAGTGCACCATCCCACACTTAACGGCTGGAAATGTTGCTGAAATGGCAACATACAGCGTGTACAGGGCGGGAAAGTTGCCAAGTGCAGATTCTCCACGTGACGCCTGCTGGTCATATTCATGGGCCTGAGACCCGTCACGCGTAAGGGGGTCATTTCGCCGAAACTCATGGTCCGCATGGATGTCGCATTCAGGGTTCGTACGCGTTACTCCCTGAAAACTCAGTTTTGGGATAACGCAAACCCTGAAATCCCAAGTGTTCACAGACATACAACCCTGAAGAGGGTAGGGTTCAAAAACGCCCAACCCTGAAAATTAAGGGTTGGCAAAAAAAAAACCCAGTGAAATCAGGGAATCAGGGTAAAATACCCTGATAGCGACAGGCCTGCCTAGCGCCCCACTGGCCCCTCGCGCGCCCGCTGGTCCCTTAGCGCCCCTCGCGCCCCGCCCGGCCCTCGTGCCCCGCTGGTCCCTCCTGCGCCCCGCCTGGCACTAGCGCCCCACCGGCCCTTAGCGCTCCGCTGACCCCTCGCGCGCCAGCTGGTCCCTTAGCGCCCTGCCGGCCTCTCGCGCCCCGCTGGTCCCTTTCGCGCCCCGCCGGCCCCTTGCGCCCCGCCCAGACCTCGTGCCCCGCTGGTCCCTCCTACGCCCCGCCTGGCCCTAGCGCCCCGCTGGCCCTTAGCGCCCTGCCGTCCCCTCTCGCCCCGCTGGTCCCTTACGCACCCCGCCAGCCCCTCGCGCCCCGCCCGGCCCTCGCGCCCCGCTGGTCCCTCTTGCGCCCCGCCTGGCCCTAGCGCCCCGCTGGCCCTTAGCGCCCCGCCGACCCCTTGCGCGCCCGCTGGCCCCTTAGCGCCCCGCCGGCCCCTCGAGCCCCGCTGGTCCCTTCCGCGCCCCGCCTGGCCCTAGCGCCCCGCCGGCCCCAGCGCCCTGCCAGCCCTTAGCGCCCCACCGCCCCTTTCGAGCCCCGCCGGCCCATCGCGCCTCGCCGGCCTTCTTCGCGCTCCGCCGGCCCAATGCACTCTGCTGGCCCCGTGAGCCCCATCCGGTCCTTCTACGCGCCACTGGCCCTGTAAGCCCAGCTCGGCCTTCCGCTCGGTCTTCCTGCAGGGGAGTTCTGCCGCCGAGCCGCTGTGTCGTTGTATAGCTGTGTCGCTGTGTTGTTGTGCCGTTGTGTAGCTGTGCCGCTGTGTCGCTGTGCCACCGTGCCGCTGAGGAGCTGTGTCGCTAAGGCCGCACAATGGCGGACTTTGTACTCTGCTTGGATGTGGAGGGGCACGCGATCGACTTCGCCGCAAGGCTTGTCAATCTACGCTGTCACGTCACAGGTTAGCGCCAGGATGGGCACTCCCTGGCTGTGCATGTTGATGGCTTGCTTCCCTGCCCCCCCGCGCCTGATCCCCTCCCTGATGACCCCACCAATGCTCAGTGTGAGGCCTTTTCTGCTGCTGCACTTGCTCGCGCTGTCTGGGATTCCCGCGATGCCGTAGCGCAGCTAGCCATTAGTCATGCTCTTCCCGTGTCTAAGCGTCCGCGCTTCACTGCTGTCGCGAATGCCAAGGATTTCTTAGATGCAGTCGTTGCACGCTACTCCACACCCGCCTCCGCTTCTGCTAGCCGCCTGATCCTCCCTATGCCGTTCCCTGATCTTGCCGCTTTCCCCACTGTCGCTGACCTCGCCACTCACCTCCGTGCACTAGAGACTAACTACCGCGCTGCTAGCATTGATGCCCAGCTCATTGCCTTCCCCCGGCCATTCTGCGCTACCCTGTACATCATTTCCATGCGCCTTCCGGACCGCTAAGCCACTGCCTGCGACCACTTCCTTAGTCAGCACCCAGGTGACCTCACCCTTACCGCCTTTGTCACCGCCCTGTTGGAGATAGAGACTCGCCAGCGCACTATTGCTCAGTCAAGCGGTACTGTGGCAGTCCCTATCTTTAAGGGCTGTGCGCCCTCCCAGTGCACGTACGCTGACGTTTCAGCCACGGTCGGCACGACTGCCCCTACCGCTGAGACCGCAGCTGCGGAGTCCCCGCAGCCGCGCCCGCGTCGGGGCCGTCGTGGCCCCAAGGGGGGGCGTGGTGGCGGGGTTGGTGGGGGTGGTGGTGGTGGTGGTGGCGGGGACAGTGGATCCGACAAGGGGATCGAGGCTGGTGCCCAGGAGCAGCAGCAACAACAGCCGCCGCAGCAGCAGCAGTCGTGGGCCCGCCTCCCGCCGAGGTGGCCAGGAGCCTCTGGCGGTGGTGGCCGCGATGGTGGCCCTCACAGTTCAGCATCGCGAGAAATGTAAGGAATTTTATTCCTTACCGGGTTATACTGCAATCGCGTACACCCGAACTCTTGGAAGACCAGGCCCGGTCCGTTTCCGACGCGATCCCGAGGCTGGCTTGCGCCGCCTCCGGCCCTTTCGACCGTGCCTGTACCCAACCTAACCCTCCGGGCTCGTCGCGTAGCTAGAGTTCTCGCTATATACTGCTAGGTCCCCATTCTTGTAGTCATCATGATTATTCCGCGCACTCTCAGTTATTATTCATAACATCTTTATTAGAGCTGCTTTCCTGGTTCACCCCGCTTTCTCATGGTAGTTTATTTCCAAGGCGTGGTTAACCCTGCGAGGCTGCAAAGCGGTTATCCGTGAGCTAGAGTTATTAGCTTACACAACTACGATAGCGTTTGCGCCCCCTGCGGTTTCTTACCACGGCCTTCCCCCTGCCCGAAAGGCATACCATTCGCATCATAACTCAGGCCCAGCTAGACGAGGTCATGGCTCAGATGCAGGCAATGCAAGCCCAGATGGGGAGTTTGAACAGTGAAGTCATGAGACTTCGACGGAGAACACCGAGCTTCGCCAGACGCGTGGTGAAGCACGTCAGGAGTCGCCTGGAGTTGCAGAGGATGATGTGAAGCAAGAAGCCGACGACGCGGTGAGCGAAACCGTCCTCGACGAGCTCGCACAGGAGTTGGAGCACGTGCGCACTGTGATAGTGACGAAGATTAAACTCAAGCCGGCCATGCCGCCCCCGTTCAACCCTTCGGACAAGGCAACGACGGTGCAAGGTTGGTTGTTCAGCATGGAGTCATTCTTCATGGTGGCAAGTGTGCATACAAACGACGCGCGCATTAATTATGCCATGTCGCTGCTCCGAGGACCGGCGTTGGATTGGTGGCGACGATACTTGGCGATTGGGACTTCGGCAAGCGTGAAGCAGGCGAAGGACGGGACTTCGGATTCTTCAAACCAACAGGCAGAAACAATATTCGGTACAACCATGATTCGCACGTGGAAACAGTGGGGCACAGCTCTGCGAGCTCGTTTTGAGCACTCATCCGCCTCAAACGACGCTCGCATGAAGCTGCGCAGTTGGCGGCAGGTGACTACTGTTCAAGATTACACTGCGTTGTTCTCGGCACTTGCGGATCAAGTGGACGACCTCAGCGAAGCGGAAAGGCGGGACAAGTACATCAGCGGACTGCATTTTGATATTCATTACGAGTTGCAGCGGTCCTGGCCCAAGACGTTCGATGAAGGTGTCCAACTGGCGTCAGCAGCCGATGCACTACAGCAGTGGGCGAGAAAGAACAACAGGGATGTTGGTCGTTTTCGCGGACAGTCTCCCCGCTCCACGATCAATGGCGTGTCTGCGCCCGATGAAGTATTTCATGGGCTATGTTTTCGATGCAACAAGCGAGGTCACCGAGCTAAGTACTGCCCGACAGTGCCCAAGAAGACGAAGAACGACAAGGAGAAGCTGGGAAATGGGAAAAGTCAGTAGCAGACGGGCCCCCTACTGATGAGGCTTTGTCGCCCGAACTTCAGCGCTCCTAGCAAGTTGTGGTACCGATACATGCTATCGAATGAATAACGGGAGCGCACCCGAAGATCACCCTGTGCTGGTTCAAGGCAAGGTGAACGGCAAAAAAATTAAGTTATTTGTGGATGGCGGGGCTAGTCACATCCTCATACACGTGACAACAGAGAAGCAGTTGAAACTGACATTGGAGAAGTGTTTACCTGAAATTGACGCGCGACTGGTGTACGGGACTCCACTTGCAATTCGAGAACGAGCGCGCATGGTGCAGATGAAGTGTGGCGACGATTTCGGATTCAGCATGCCCATGCTGGCTACGACGCTTGACGGATGCGATATTCTTCTCGGGCGTGATTGGTTGCGCAAATACAACCCGAGGATCGACTGGACAACTGGTGAATGCAGTGTGCACTGTGCGAATGGGTGGCGCGTACTTCCGTGCTGGCGCAGGAGGGATCCGGTGTCGACGCGTGTCAATGCCATCACCCTCCATCGCACAGTTAAACGGGGAGCTGATTTGTACGCCGTCCATCTGACCAAAGCGACGGTCGACGACACGCCAAAGGACATTGACACGCTTTGTGCCAGTGTCCCTGCCTAGCTTACTACGCTGATTCGACAGTACCCGAATATTTTTTGAGATGTTCTGCCAGCAGGATTGCCATTTGAGCACCCCCAAGACCACAAAATTGACCTAGAACCCGGCGCGCAGCCAACCGTTAGGACACAGTGGCGCTTGACTCAGCCCGAGCTCACGGAGTTGAGGGGCCAGCTGGACTACCTATTGGAGAAGGGGTTCATTCGACCCAGCACGTCCCCGTTCGCAGCGCCAATCCTGTTCACGCCCAAAAAAGACGGAGGGCTGCGAATGTGCATTGACTACCGGGCGCTGAATTGGCGAACCATCAAATCTCGCAACCCAATCCCACGCGCGGACGATCTTCTCGATCAACTTCGCGGGGCTTGCTTCTTCTCAAAAATTGACTTACGAGGCGGTTACCATCAGATCAGATTCTTCGCTGACGACTACCACAAGACGGCGTTCCGAACCCGATATGGCAGCTACGAGTACACAGTGATGCCGTTCGGCCTCACGAACATGCCCTCAAATTTCCAACTCACCATGAATTGCGTATTCCGAGATCTACTCGACAAGTGTGTCATTGTCTATCTCGATGACATTCTGAGCTTTAGCAAGACACAGGAACAGCACCTCAAGGACCTCAACCAAGTTTTTCAACGGCTGCAGAAACACCGGCTCATCACCAAAGGCTCTAAGTGTGAATTCCTAAAATCCGGACTGGATTTTTTGGGATACGTAGTCGGAGCGGACTGCATTAAAACCAACCCGAAGAAGATCACCACCATCCGTGACTGGAAGCCGCCCACGAATGTGCAGGAGCTGCAAAGTTTTCTTGGGATCGTTAATTACGTCCGCCGGTTTATCCCCAATATGGCAGGGATAACGGGACCGTTAACTGACCTGCTGCGGAAGGGCACCACGTTCGAGTGGGGGGAGAGACAGCAGACTGCTTTCGACGAACTCAGATTTTTTCTGATGTCACCCCCGATGCTCCAAATCGCTGACCCATCTCGACCATTCGAAGTCTTAACGGACGCTAGTGATTTCGCTATCAGTGTGATACTGTTACAGGATTTCGGCGACGGACTCCAACCAATCGCGTATGAGTCCAAAAAGTTGCAGGCAGCCGAGCGCAACTACCTCGTCCACGACAAAGAAATGCTCGCCATCGTGCACGCATTTAAAGTGTGGCGCTGCTACCTGACAGGAGCCGACGTGACAGTACGGACAGACGATAAATCCCTACAGTACCTCCGCGCGCAGCCGAACCTCAATCCACGATAGATTCGCTGGCTGGACTTCCTCGAGAGGAACTTCTAGTACACCATCACGTTCAAACGTGGGGCGAATAACATCGCTGATGCACTGACACGACCGTCCGCCCACCTCACCTCTATCACCATTGCAAAATCCAACCCACTGCTCACCGGACTATTTACCCACGAATACAGCACAGACCCCTTTCTTAATCCGCAACCTCCACTAGCAAGTCACCACAGCTAAAGGAATCTATTTCCTAAAAGTCGGTACTGACCGCATCTGGGTTCCCGCCTACAGACTCCTCCGTGAATTACTAATTCAAGAAGTCCATTCTAATCTCTCCGATCATTTCGGAGTTGATAAAACCCAGAAGTTACTTCACCATTTTTATTATTGGCCTGACTCGGCGTCTGATGTGCAGAGATACGTATCAGCGTGTCCGAGCTGCCAGCGCATGAAGTCTTCTCGACAGCGGCCAACTGGACTGCTGCAACCGCTCGAGCCACCCCAGCGACCGTGGCAACACGTGACGATGGACTTCGTCACAGGACTTCCGGCCAATGCCAATGGCAACGACGCCGTCCTCATCGTCGTCGATTGTCTGACGAAGATGGTGCATTTTGCACCCTATCGCACGACAATCACTGCCGAAGATACCGCAAAGCTTTTCATCTCCACCATTGTTCGTCTACACGGCCTACCATCGGCGATAATCAGCGGCCGCGACCCCAAGTTTACGTCCAAGTTCTGGCACGAGACATGGGACCAGTACGGCACCCGCCTACAATTCTCATCCGCCTACCTCCCACAAACCGACGGACAAACTGACCGCACCAATCAGACCATGGAGCAGCTGATTCGCACCAACTGCCCAGATACTATCGGGTGGCAAGCATTCCTGCCCATGCTGGAATTTTCCTACAACAACGCCCTATCTGCTACAACTAATCATTCGCCATTTTTCCTCAGCTACGGGATGGATGCCACCACCCCGACGACAACTCACATCGACAACCACGTGTCCTGTTCCCAGCAGTTTGTGACCCACTTTCAAACCGCCCGGGAAAAAGCGATCGAATCTATTCAAAAATCCAACACAGCAGCCTGACGCTATACAGACCCTCATAGCCAAGATATCATGATGACCGCTGGGCAACTAGTATCAAAGTTAGAATGAATGACTAGAATGGGAGCATACAGGGGTATATAGCTAATGGGTTATACTCTCTATTGCATGATCCTATGTAGTCTACTAAACATACACACATATGTTTGACACACCCCCTAGACTAGATAGGGGCAGTGCCTGGTGAGAGACAAGCAGCTCAGGGCGGCACTACTAGTCCAACCTCTGAGGCAGGGGTCAAAAGACCAGTCAAAAGAGTACAATCAAGGCAAGATCAAGACCAAGGCGGCACTACTAGTCCACCCACTGGGAGAAAGCCACAAGGCCAAGCAGGATAATACATAAAGAGTTATACACAATCAAGATCCTAGCAAATGAGGTGCTACAGGCACGAGACCGAGCTGTACGCAGTGCCGCTGATGATCTTTAGGCGCAAGTGCCTTCGTAAAGATATCAGCTATGTTGGCACCGGAGGCCAAGTGTACTATGCGGGCCTGGCGACGCTGCTGTAGCTCGCGCAGGAGGAAGTACTGCAGCTGGATGTGCTTCGCTCTGCCCTCGAGTCTGGGCTCCTCACATAGGAGGATCATGGACATGTTGTTAGTGTACAGAACCGGGGCAGAGCTAGGCGGCTCACCTAAGTCTGTGAGCAAGAAAGTCAGCCAGCGGAGCTCCTGTGCCGCCATGGCGCCGGCGTACATCTCGGCCTCACTGCTAGAATGGGCAACAGAAGATGAGCGGGTGGACCTCCATAAGACATCACCTGCATCAAGGCTAAAGTAGAAGCCCTGGGAGGACCTGAGAGTCTTAGCGTCGTCCGCCCAAAAAGCGTCAGTGTGCCCGATAAGGACCACTGGCATGCGTCCTCCTAACACTAGCCCTATGCCCGTTGTACTTACTAGAAAACGCAGAACCCTCTTAGCTGCAAACCAGTGTTGTGGTCAATGTCTGCCGGATGCCACAAAGCGGGCCAGGATGCTGAGAGGGTATGCAAGATCTGGACGAGTGCAAGTCATCGGGTACATGGGGCAACCCACCAGCTCTGCATAAGGACCACTAGGCTCTAGAACCTCCTTCGGGACTGGAGCAGAGAGTGTGTGGTCTACTGGCAGAGGGGTGGGCTGTGCGGAAGAGAAGTGAAGGCCGAACCTCTGAAGGACCTGGCGCACCAAGTGTGACTGTGTGAGAGTGATGGTGCGCGCGACTCTGTCCCTAGAGTTCTGCAAGCCAAGGTAGCGGCGTAGCTCTCCTAGGTCAGTGTAGGTGTGTCTCCTTAGCAGCTCAGCCTTCACGGAGGCCAGCGGGTCTCTGTCTGCAATAGCAAAGACCAGATCGTCTACGTAAACAAGGATGTAGAGCAGAGTCTGGCCGGAACGGACGAAGAGCGAGGGGTCTGCAGATAACGGGAAGAACTGCATGTCAGCAAGTGTAGCATGCATCATGTCGTGCCACTCACGGGGCGACTGGCGCAGACCGTAGACGGGGCGCCGGAGGAGCCACTCGGTACCTTGGGGAAAGGTACCGGAGAAGCCCTAGGGGCGGCGCAGGTAGACCTGCTCATATAGACTGCCCTGGAGGAAAGCTATGGAGAAGTCAAGGGAGTGCAAGTCGTAGTCACGCTGTGCTGCTACGTGTAGCAGTGCCCGAAGAGTAGTCATCTTCAGGGCCGGGGCGAAGGTCTCAAAGAAGTCAACACCCTCACGCTAACTGAAGCCTCGAGCAAGCTAGCGCGCCTTGAAGACAGGCGGCTTTCCTAGGAGGCGCTTCACCTTGAAGAGCCATCGGCCATCGACTACGTTCACCCCAGGTGGGGGAACTGCGTCGACGAAGGTACCGATGGATCTCCAAGATGCCATCTCCTGCTCCATGGCAGCTATCCACTGAGAGGCCCAGGGTCTCAAGGTGGCCTCAGCGTAAGTGCGAGGGGTCGGGATGTCAAGGGCGTCTGGGTCACCCTCAGGGACTAGCAGCATGGAACAGAGATAGGGAGCGGCCTCTGACAGGAAAGCAAGCTCGTACTGTCTTTCCTCTAGGACATCACTGCCAAGGGCAGCCACACCCCTTACGGACGGAGGGCAGGCAGGGTCAGAGACCAGAGCCGTGGCGTAGTCAAGGGGGCAGGTAGCGGCGAAGTCAGTGAAAGCAGCAACAAGAGCTGATAGACTTGAGACAGGAACGGACGGGTCGGTAACAAGAGAGGCAAGGACACGAGGAAGAAGGCGACGCGCGGCACGGAGGAAGTCAGAGAACGGAGGTGGGGCCACAGAGAGTGACGACGGAGGAGGAGACGGGAGGAGAGCAGAAGCACGAGACACATGGGAGTGAAGCAACATAGGGTGTCAACGTGGAACAGGGGAGGTAGCACAAGCACGAGACAGATGACGAGCCCAGACGTGAGACGGAGGAGTCGGGTCAGGAGAGAGGCGAGGAGACACAGGAGGAGAACGAGGAGGGAAACGTGACGAAGAAGAGTCCGCTAGAGGAAACACAGGGCCATAGATCAGCAGTGGAGGAGGCGGTGGCGACGGAGGAGGAACCGGCGGGCGGTCAGGGGAAGGAAGGCCGAGTAGGCGAAGAGTGGACACCGGCGGCGACTGTGGAGCCTGCTGCCCGACGCCAACACCTGAACCTCTAGCGGCACAACGGCTCCCTCTGAGAAGCTCTACGCAAGCACCCCCAGAACGGGAACCCGCTCCAGTACCCACTCTGGCACGCTCCCCAGCACCCCCAGAACGCACAAACCCCAGCGGCGGTGACAACGGCGGCTGAGGCTGCGGCGGCGACGGCAGCTGCGGAGGCAGCTGCGGTTGCGACAGCAACGTCGGCGACAGGGGAGGAGAGACCGGGGCGGGGACAGGCGGTGGAAGGGACTCCGCCGAGCCGCGAGAGTCAGCAGACTCCTCGGCAGGGACAACCGGCGGGAGGGGGGTGACATGAGCCACACCAGACGGGACAGGGCAGGGAGGGGGGGGAGCAGGGGCGACCGGGGGAGGGGGAACCAGGAACAGGGGGGGGTAACCGGGGGACCACGGTGGGGAAAGCAGTGGTAGAAGGAGACGAACTCGTCAAAGGTGACGTCGCGGGAGTGAAAGAATCGGTGAGACGACGGGTGGTAGAAGTGCCAATCAGACGAGTCGAGGGGGGAACCTGGAAAGACACAGGGGATTGTGCGGCCAGTGAGCTTGTCCATGCCAGAGGCACGAACGTGAGCAAGGCAGCCCCAGAGGTGGAACGCAGACGCGTCACCAGGAGACCCGGTCCAATGTAGGGTCGGCGAAACCTACGGCCACTGAGGGTGCGGCCACAGGTTAAGCTGGTGGGCGGCGTAGCGAACGGCGAACGGCCACGGAAAAATAGGTGCACCGGCATGGATCATGGAGGTACGAGCCACCTCCATGACCAAACCGATGCGTCGCTTAGCGACCCCATTCTGCTGCGGGGAGTCCGGCAGGATGTACGACTGGGTGATGCCCTCCGCACGACAGAAGCGACCAAGGCAGCCAGAGACGAACTCGTCACCACGGTCGGAGTGAAGACACAACACAGGGAGACCTCGGTAAACACGCACAGAGACAAGCCACGGGATAAGAACGTCACGCACGTCGGCTTTCCGCTCTAGGGGAAACACCGTGGTGTAGCGCGTGTAGTCGTCGACAAGCACTAGGAAGTAGCGCTCACAACGCGGCCCATGGACGGGGGCGGGGCCCCATACGTCCATGTGCAGGGTCTGCAACGGTGCTATGGTGGGGGGGAACGAGGAGGAGTGAGGGGCACGGCGGAGCTGGCCCTCGACGCAGGGGGTGCACAGCGGCGCTGCCGAGGAGGGGAGCGAAGGGAACGACGTAGGGAGACCTAAGACAAGACCATGCTGAGACATGTGATGGAGACCTAAGAGGGCGGGGTGACCTAGGCGGTAGTGCCACAGAAGCGACGGGTGAGTAAGCGACCGACACGAGCAAGCCGCAACAACATGTGTAGAAGTTGCCACCTGGGGGGGCGTCCCAACCGGGGGGGACCCGGTGTCCAGCGTGAATAGGCCAGACACCGGGTCTCGGGGGAACGTGGTGAGGGGGGCACCAGTGGCAGCTTCGGTACAGACAGCGTACCTCTCGTGACCAGGGAACGTAGTGGTGACGCTGAGGTCCTGAAGGCAGCCGACACCAACTAGGTTCCGTGCGAAAGAAGGGATGTGCAGGCCTATAAGAGAGCCCGAAGGAACCGCCGGACAGGGGAATGTGGTGGAACTACGGGCGACTACCGGACCTGAAGAAGGGTCTTCAAGAGCAGCTGCGGCAGGGACAGCAAGCGACGTTAGCATAGTGTGGTCCCGAAAGAAACACCGAGATGCGCCAGAGTCGAGAGTGAAGGAGAGCGCGGTAGTGGCAGGTGGGGGGGGAGGAGCTAGAATGGAGCCAAGTCTAAACAAAGCATGTGGTCCTACACCTGACGCAGTAGGGGAGCCATAACTAGGGACACTGGTTTCACCTACACTAGGAAACACGGGGTAATGGGAACCAGTCACACTAGACTCATTGACATACAGCGCATACAATGCAGAGCTAATCTCATCCATGTCCATATCAAAGATCCTAACACTACGGCAGAGCAGACTGTGCCAGTCGAGGAGGTCCGGCGCGAAGCCGAAGCGGAGACGAAACACAGTAAGCTGGGCCTCAGTGCAAGCATAGCGCCAGCTCGCGTCGAGCTTGCGCTGGTGCGTGGCCAGGTCAGCGACGGTGGAGAAAGACGCGGGATCAGGGAAGAGCATGGGAAGGATCAGGCGGCCAGCAGAGGCAGAGGACGGGGTGGAATAACGCTCCACAACAGCCTCTAGGAGCTCCTGCACAATCCTGACCGACTTAATGTGGGGGCGCTCAGACAGGGAGAGGGCATGGCTAATCACGAGCTGAGTGACAACGTCACGCGAAAGCCAGGCAGCACGGGCAAGGGCAGCAGCGGCGGCGAACTCACGGTCAGTAGACGTGGGGTCAGCAGGGAGAGCAGCAGGGGGGTCAGGGCAGGGGAGCGTACCATCAATGTGGATGGCCAAGGAGTGGCCATCCTGCCGCAGACTAGTGAGGTGACGGCGGAGGTCGACGAGCCACGCGTCGAACTCAACCGGCTGACCCTCCGCGTCAAAGCGCAGCATCGAGTCCGTCACTATGGCTGCTGCAGCCGGGAACAGGCGGTGAAGGCCGGGACGGAGCGACGAGGAGCAGTGGATAGCAGTGCTGTACGGTGCAGTGCGGTGGGGCACGGTGCGGTGCGGTGCCGCGCGGTGCTGAGCGATGCAGCATGGTGGGGCGCTGTGCAGGACGGTGGAGAGGGCCGGTTTAGCGAGCGGGGACCGGGAAACACAGCCAAGGGTGGGGGAGGGGGCGGCTGAGCAGCTGGGCGACAGGGCCGCCTGGAGGCTAGGCAATGGGGCTGCGGGGCGGCTAGGCGACGGGGCCGCGGAGCAGCGGGGCGACGAGGCCGCGGGGCGGCTAGGCGACGGGGCAGCTAGGCGACGGGGCGACTAGGCGGCGGGGCGGCTAGGCGACTGGGCGACGGGGCCGCGGGGTGGCTGGGTGACGGGGCCGCGGAGCAGAGGGGTGACGAGACCGCAAGGCGGCTAGGCAACGGGCCGGCTAGGCAACGGGGCGGCTACGCTAGGGGCGACAAGGCCGCGGGGCCAGCGGGACAGCTAGGCGCAAGGCGACGAGGCGACAGGGCCACGGGGCCGTTAGGCCCCAGGTGACGAGACGACGGGGCCACGGGCGGCGAGGCGCTAGGTGATGGGGCCGCGGGGCCACAGGCAGCTAGGCGCTTGGTGACGGGGCCGCGGGGCCAGCGGGGCGGCTAGGCGAGGTGACGGGGCCGCGGGGCCACGGGCGGCTAGGCTCTAGGTGACAGGGCCGCCGGGCCAGCGGGGCGGCTAGGCGCTAGGGAGCAGGGCCGCAAGGGCCAACAGGAACTAGAAGACGGGGCCAACGGGTCAGCTAGGCGACGGGGCAGTGGGGCCAGCGGGGCGGCAAGGACTGAAGGCGGAAGCGCGGGTGGGGGGGGGGGGGGACCTAACCTACTCATGATACCATATCAAAGTTAGAATGAATGATTAGAATGGGAGCATACAGGGGTATATAGCTAATGGGTTGTACTCTCCATGGCATGACCCTATGTAGTCTACTAAACATACACATATATGTTTGAAAACTAGTCCTTCTCGACACGAAGAACCTCCGCCAGCCCCTGCCATCCAAACTACGCCCAAGAATCTGTGGGCCTTTCCAAAATCTCAAGATGGTGACACCTGTTACGGCGAAATGATTACTCTCGGACGAGTGGCGCATTCACGACGCATTCCACGTCAGCCTCCTTCGTCCCTACGTCGCCAGCACGCCAGCAGTCGCACGACCAGCGGCCGCCCCCAGTGTACGCCCGATGGCCGAACCGACCCTTGAGCCTTTCTAGATTTTGAGTCATCGCGTCCGCCTCGACACAACAGGAAGACACGTGGACTTTCTTGTCCTCTGGGTAGACCGTACTATCAAACTGAAAGAATGAATTAGAATGTGAGAGTACAAGGCAATATAGGCTAGTGTGTTGTACCCTCTAAGGCACAAACTTATATAGTATACAATAACATACTAAGTTATGTTTGACACACCCCCTAGACTATATAGGGGCCATGCCTAACTAGCGAACAAGAAGCTCAGGGCGGCACTACTAGTCCAGCCTCTGAGGCAAGGGTCTAAAGACCAGTCAAAAGAAGTACAGACAAAATAGGAGCAAGACCAGGGCGGCACTACTAGTCCAGCCACTGGGAGAGGCCACAAGGCCAGTCTGAGTAAAATATATATGAAGGTCTGTACATAATCAAGGCCCTAGCAAGTGAGAGGCTACAAGAACGAGACCAAGCCGTTCACAGTGCCGCAGATGTTCTTTAGGCGCAAGCGCCTTCGTAAAGATATCAGTTGTGTTGGCACCGGAGGCCAAGTGTACTACGCGAGCCTGGCGGCGCTGCTGTAGCTCGCGCAGGAGGAAGTACCGCAGCTGGATGTGCTTCGCTCTGCCCTCAAGTCGAGGCTCCTGACACAAGAGGATAATGGCTCTGTTGTCAGCGTACAGGACCGGGGCAGAGCTAGGCCGCTCACCTAAGTCGGTGAGTAAGAAGGACAGCTAGCGGAGCTCGTGTGCCGCCATGGCACTGGCGTACATCTCAGCCTCACAGCTGGACAGGGCAACAGACGAGGAGCGAGTAGCTCTCCACGCGACGGCACCTGAACCAGTAGCCCTGCGAGGACCTGAGGGTCTCAGCGTCATCTTCCCAAGAAGCGTCTGTGTGCCCAGTAAGGTCCACTGGCCTGCGTCCTCCTAGCACTAACCCCATGCCCGATGTACTTGCAAGATAACGCAAAACAATCTTAGCGGCCGACCAGTGCTGTGGTCGGTGCCTGCCTGTGGCCACAAAGCAAGCCAGGATGCTGAGAAGGTATGCGGGATCTGGACGAGTGCAAGTCATCAGCCACATAAGGCAACCCACCAGCTCTGCGTAAGGACCACTGGGCTCTACTGACTCCTCAGGAACTGGAGCAGAGAGCCTATGATCTACTGGCAGAGGTGTGGGCTTAGAGGTGGAGAACTGAAGACCGAACCTCTGAAGGACCTGGCGCACCAAGTGTGACTATGTGAGAGTGATGGTGCGCGCTGCTCTGTCCCTAGAGATCTGGAGGCCAAGGTAGTGGCGCAATTCTCCTAGATTAGTGCAGGTGTGTCTCTTCAGCAGCTGTGCCTTCACGGAGGCCAGTGCGCCCCTGTCTCTGGTGGCGAAGACCAGGTCGTCTCACGGGGCACCTGTCGCAAGCCGTAGACTGGGCGCCGCAGTAGCCACTGGGTCCCACGAGGGAAGGTACCAGTGAAGCCCAGAGGGTGGCGCAGGTAGACCTGCTCGTGTAGGCTGCCCTGAAGAAACGCAATGGAGATGTCGAGGGAGTGTAACTCGTAGACACGCTGTGCTGCTGCGTGCAGCAGCGCCCGAAGAGTAGTCATCTTCGGGGTCGGGGCGAAGGTCTGAAACAAGTCCACCCCCTCTCGCTGACTGAAGCCTCTAGCCACGTAGCGCACCTTGAACATAGCCGACTCTCCAGGGGGGCGCTTCACCTTGAAGAGCCATCGGCCATCGACTACGTTCACCCCAGGTGGGGGAACTGCGTCGACGTAGGTGCCGGTGGATCTCCAAGATGTCATCTCCTGCTCCATGGCAGCTATCCTCTGAGAGGCCCAGGGTCCCGAGGTGGGCTGAGCATAGGTGCGAGGGGTCGGGATGTCGAAAGCATCTGGGTCACCCTCAGGGACTAGCAGCATGGAACAGAGATGGGGAGCAGCCTCAGACAGGAAAGCAAGCTCGTACTGCCGGTCCTCTAGGACGTCATTGCCAAGGGCAGGAGCACCCCCGACGGACGGAGGACGAGCAGGGTCAGAGACCAGAGCGGTGGCGTAGTCAAGGCGGCGGGTAGAGGCAAAGTCAGCGACCGCAGCGACAAGAGCGTCAAGACGCGAAACAGGAACAGTCGGGCCGGTAACAAGAGAGGCAAGGACCCGAGGAACAAGAGGACGAGCTGCACAAAGGTAGTCATACAGAGCGGGGGGCGTGACAACAAGGGAGGACGGAGGAGGCGACGGTAGGAGGGGAGGAAGAGACGCGTGTGAACGAAGCAACATAGGGTGAGTGCGCAGAACAGGAGAGACAGGACGAGCACGAGAGGGACGGCGGGACCAGACGTGAGACGGAGGTGTCGGGTCAAGAGACAGAGGAGGAGACATAGGAGGAGAACGCGAGGGAAGACGAGCCGGAGATGAGTATGGAGGAGGGAACACGGGGGCGTAGACAAGAAGGAGAGTAGACGGCGGAGGAGGCACAGACGCGCGGTCAAGGGATGGAAGGCCGTGCAGGCGAAGGGCTGACACCGGCGGCGACTGCTGCTCCGGCGGCACGACGGCGACACCGGGACCGCCAGCTGCTCCATGGCCAACTCCGGAACACTCCACTCCAGCACCCCCAGAAACAGGAACCTCTCCAGCACCGATACCAACCCCAGGCCCACCGGGAGAAGCCACGACAGGAACCCTAGGACGAGCACCCTCCTCAAAGCCAGCACCCCCAGGGTCGACGAATTGCTGCGGCGGCGGCTGCGACGACGGCTGCGGCGACTGTGGCTGCAACGATGGCTGCGGCGGTGGAGGAGGAGGAGACACCGAGGGAGGGGCGGGCGGCGAGAACTGCGCCGCAGGGCCACTAGAGTCAGCAGACTCCTTAACCGGGACAACCGACGGGAGGGGGGTGACGTGAGACACACCAGACGCGGCAGGGCGGGGACAGGGGGGAGCAGCGGCGACCGGGGAAGGGGGAACCAGGAACAGGGGGGGAGTACTCGGGGGACAACGGTGGGGATTGCGGTAGTAGAAAGAGACAGACTTGTCAAAGGTGACGTCGCGAGAGTGAAAGAAACGGTGAGACGGCAGGTGGTAGAAGTGCCTGTCAGATGAGTCGAGGGGGAAACCGAGGAAGACATAAGGGAGGGTGCAGGCAGTGAGCTTGTCCGTGCCAGAGGCACAAACGTGAGCAAGGCAGCCCTAGTTGTGGAACGCAGACGCGTCACCATGGGACCCGGTCCAAAGAAGGGTCGGCGAAACCTACGGCCGCTGGGGTTGCGGCCACAGGTTAAGCTGGTGAGCGGCATAGCGAACGGCGAACGGCCACAGAAAATGGGGTGCACCGGCATGGATCATGGAGGTACGAGCCACCTCCATGACCAAACCGATGCGTCGCTCAGCGATCCCATTCTGCAATAGGGAGTCCGGCAGGCTGAACGTCTGGGTGATGCCCTCCGCACGACAAAAACGACCAAGGACGCCGGAGGCAAACTCGCCACCACGATCGGAGTGAAGACGTAAGACAGGGAGACCGCGGTGCAGACGCGCAGAGACCAACCATAGGATAAGAACGTCAGGCACGTCGGCCTTCCGCTCCAGGGGAAAAACCGTGGTGTAGCGCGTGTAGTCGTCGACAAGCACGAGGAAGTAGCGCTCTCGGCGCGGCCCATGGACGGGGGCAGGGCCCCAGACGTCCATGTGCAGGGTTTGTAGCGGTGCGGTGGTGGGGGGGAACGAGGAGGAGTAGGGGCACGGCGGGGCCGGCCCTCGACGTAGGGCATGCACGGCGGCGCTGGGGAGGAGGGCAACTCGGGGAACGACTCTGGGAGACCTAGGACAAGACCGTGCTAAGACATGTGACGCAGACGCGGGAGCACATGATGACCTAGACGGTGGTGCCACAGAAGTGTCGGGTGAGTAAGCGAGCGACACGAGCAAGCCGCAGCTACCTGAGGAGACACGGTCACCTGGGGAGATGCCCCAACCGGGGGGGGCGCAGTGTCCAGCATGAACAGGCCGGACACCGGGTCCCGGGGGAACGTGGTGAGGGGAGCACCAGTGGCGGCCTCGGTACAGACAGCGTACCGCTCGTGACCAGGCAACGTAGTGGTGACGCCAAGGTCCTGGAGGAAGCCGACACCAACTAGGTTCCTGGAGATCGAGGGGATGTGCAGGCCTGTAAGGGAGCCCGAAGGAGCCGCCGGACAGGGAAGGGTAGTGGAGCTACGAGCTACGACAGGGCCTGAGGAATGGTCAGCTAGGGAAACTGCGGCGGGAGCAGCAAGCAGCGCGAGGGTAGTGGAGTCTCGGAAGAAGCACCGAGAAGCGCCGGAGTCCAGGGTGAAGGAGAGCGCAGTAGAGGCGGGAGAGGTCGAGGAAGCGACGGAGGAGCCTAGACTAAACAAAGCAGGGGATCCTACGCCTGACGCAGCAGGGGAGGCAATACTAGACACACCTACACTAGGCATCACGAGGTAAGCTGAACCAATCACACTAGAGTCATCGACATACAGAACATACAAAGCAGAGCTAATCTCATCCACGTCCATATCAAAGACCTGAACACCTCTACGGAGTAAGCTGAGCCAGTCGGGGAGGTCGGGCGACGGGCCGAAGCGAAGATGAAACACGTCGTCAAGGCGACTGAAACAGCGAGTGGTGGTGTGACCGATCTTACTGCACACGAGGCCACGACGAGGACCGATCTGGAGCTGGTACTGGCAGCGCCCGTCGCCCGCACCACCACCCGCCGTCACGTCGCGCGCACGACCACCGCGACCGCCACCACCACCAGCGCGGGGCCACCCGGGCGGGAGACGACCAAACCGCCGCTGCTGCTGCTGCGAGGGCTGCTGCTGCTGCCGCTGCAGTGGCTGCTGGTCGATCGAGGGGACCTGCTGCTGCTACTGGGAGTGCTGCTCGATGGTGCTAGGCCCAGTGCCCTCGTCAGCACCCCCAGCGGGCAACTCGGCTCCACCACCTCCTCCACCCCAACCACCCCCACCACCACCACCGCCGTGTCCAGCCTTGTGGTGGCAGCCTTTTCCAGGACAGGCCTGTACTGCAGCGGCCGTCCCAGCCACTGCAACAAAGCCGTTAGAGAAAGTGCACTGAGCGGGCGCACAATCCTAAAAGATAGAGACCGGCACTGTACCGCTGGACTGTGCAATAGGGTGCTGGCGAGTCTCTATGGCAGACAGGGTGTCAACAAAGTCTGTGAGGGTGAGCTCTGCGGTGTGGATACTAAGAAAGTGATCGCGGGCAGTAGCAAGGTGGTCAGGGAGGCGGGTGGCAAGCAGGTAGAGGGCATGGCGGAGGGGGGGCTGAAACACAGAGAGCTGGGCCTCAGTGCAGGCAGAGCGCCAGGTCGAGTCTAGCGTGCGCAAGTGGGCGGCTAGGTCAGCGACAGTGGGGAAAGACGCGAGATCAGGGAAAAGCAGGGGCAAGATCAAGCGGCCTACGGAGGCAGGGGACGGGGTTGAATAGCGAGCAATGACAGCATCGAGAAACTCCTGTGCGGTCCTGATCGACCTAAAACGCGGACACTTAGGCAGAGGAAGCGCATGACTGATGGCAAGCTGTGCAACGGCGTTACGCGACAACCAGACCGAACGGGCAAGGGCAGCAGCTGCGGCGGACTCTCGATCAGCAGACGTGGGGTCAGCGGGTAGCGGAGCAGGGGGGTCAGGATAGGGGAGCGTACCATCAAGGTGGACGGCCAAGGAGTGGCCGTCCTGCCGCTGACCTGTAAGGTGACGGCGGAGGTCGGCGAGCCACGTGTCGAACTCAATCAGCTGACCCTCCGCGTCAAACCGCAGCACAGAGACCACCATCAGGAGCGATGCAGCTGCGGTGTAGAGCGGTGCAGTGTGGCACAGTGTGGTGCAATGCGGTGCAGGGCGGTGCAGTGCAGTGCAGAGCAGTGCAGTGCGGTCCGGGGTCCGCGCGGGCCGGCTGGAAGGCGAGGCCGGCTGGGCGACGAGGCCGAAGCGGCGACGGGATCGGCTAGGCGATGGGGCCAGCTACCTGGCAGAGTCGCCTCGGCGTGGTCGGCTACGCGACGAGGTCGGCTTCGGGACAGGGACGGCGACGGGACAGGGCCGGCTAGGGAAACGGGCCGGCGATGGGACGGGGCCAGCTTCGGAACAGGGCCGGCTACGGGGACGGGGCCGCGGGGCCGCTGGTCGACGGGGCCGAGGGGCCGCTATGGGACGGAGCCGCGAGGCCGCTAGGGGACGGGGCCACGGGGCCGCCAGGGGACGGGGCCGCGGGGCCGCTGGTCGACGGGGCCGAGGGGCCGCTAGAGGACGAGGTAGGCGAGACGGCTAGGACCTACGGCGGAAGCGCTGGTGGGCGGAGGGGACCTAACCTACTCATGATACCATATCAAACTGAAAGAATGAATTAGAATGTGAGAGTACAAGGGAGTACAGGCTAGTGTATTGTACCCTCTAAGGCAAAAACCTATATTGTCTACAATAACATACTAAGTTATGTTTGACACGTACAAGAGAAGACGACACGTGGGTCACTTCGGACTCGCTTCACAAACACTCGGTGCTCAAATCATATTTTACCCGAAAATGTGTTCCCGATATTGACCACCTTCCTTTAGAGGGGGGGTAGTGTAACGAATTTTATTCCTTACCGGGTTGTACTGCAATCGCATACACCCGAACTCTCGGAAGACCAGGCTCGGTCCGATTCCGACGCAACCCCGAGGCGGGCTCGCGCCGCCTCCGGCGCTTTCGACCGCGCCTGGACCCAGCCAAGCCCTCCGGGCTCGTCGCCTAGCTAGAGTTCTCGCTAAATAATACTGGGTTCCCATTCTTGCACTCGTGATTATGATTCCGCGCACTCTCAGTTATTATTCATAACAAATGGCGTGCTCTGTAACGTGCATCCGGCTAGCCTGTACTTTTCGGGATTACATGGCCAAAACGGGTAACTGTTCCCTCATCTGAATTATAAATGAACGCTTAGGAGACCCCTTCAGGTTGAATCCTTCCATTAGGGTGCAGTTTCTGTAGATCGGTTTAGTGGTAAGATCAGTTTTTAAGCAGGCAACCCTTATCGTCAAAATTTCGCCAAAAACATACACCTTTGGATTGGGTGCGAGGTCCATAAGACTCTTCGCTTGATCATTTAGGCGGCAAACCGATCTACGTGAACCACGCCCATAGTTGCTTCCCGAAGCCGTATCCTAGCGCGTACACGCTGCCCGCACCCCAACCAGCTCTCCATCATCCTGCCCTCAACACCGACTTTCCCGCCTTGCCATCCACCTGGGTTTCAGCCTAGTCCATTTGCAGGGGCTTCAAAAATAGCACTGGCCTCCCGCCTTGCCGTCAACGTCGGGGTTGGGTTTCAGCCCTGTCGAGCTGAGATCTCGCGATTGAGAGAGCTTCGGTACTCCCATCAGCGATTCCGCATTTCGTTCCCCCATTCGCGCCTAAAGCGCGAAAAAAGATTCCCATCAGAAGTTTTCCGCCATGGCGCCGCCATGGCGTGGATCACGCCGAGCGTGCCTCCTCCCTAGGCGTTCCTCACCCACCAGCCATCAGAACCTCCATCGAAGCGCATCACACCTTCCCCGGCTCCCTCCCTTCGTTGCATCGCCACGCCTTACCACGCATCACTGCTTCTCTCGCTGCGCTAGACAGAGTCTCTCACTCCCCACCCCGACTCACTACGATTTCACATTCACCTTCGTCGATTTTCTCTCCTGTGGTTCTAAAGTCGCCGCTTACTAGCGACTCGTATCAGGTAGCGCTTTGAGTTAACGTTCCCCTTCGTCGAATATAGGCCACGGATCCCACTCGTGGAATGGACGCTGCTGTCGCTGCTCACAGTTCCTTTGATAAACTCCCTGACAATTTACTTGTTCACTTATTTCGGTGCGTCGAACAAGGTTTAATCTCCTCACCACTGCAACCGCCGATGGCGTCAGCATCATCACCATCGGTATCTTCCAGCACCTCCTTCTTCTCCTTCTCCTCCTCCTCTTCCTCCTCCCGAGGCACCCTCACGCTCGTGAGTCGCCGGTGGTTTCGACTCGCGTACGGCACGATCACATCGCTCGACCTCTCGCGCCGGCAGGGAATCTCCGCCTCGCAGTTCGTCAGCACCGTCAGCCTCGCGCCCAATCTCACGTCTCTTCAGGTCGCCCTTTCCGGCACAGACCTTATCACGGACGCCTTCATCGCGCTGATCGCACCAGTGTGTCCCCGCCTCGAGCGCCTATCGCTGTTCGACAACCTGCGCTATGGTGGTGCTGAGCACCACGTGTGGACGTCCGACGGGCTCGACTCGCTCTTCCAGAGGTGCACGCAGCTGAAGGACCTCTCGCTTGCCTGCCCGCCCTCCGTCACCCATCTCCCTGCAAGCATTTCCCAGCTGGCTGGGCTCGAGCGACTCCAGATATTCTCAAAGCTCATTGTCAACCTGCCAGAGGAGATCGGAGGGCTGCAGGCGCTGAAGGCCCTCCACATGAACGAACCTCGACTCAAGGCGCTGCCCGACAGCCATGGCGACCTTTCCAAGTTGCAGGAGCTGTCGCTCGAAGGCTGCTCGGATCTGACATCGGTACCTGAGGCAGTCGGGCAGCTCCCGAAGCTGCGTGCATTTCACATTGTGGATAACGGTTTCAGGGCTCTGGAGCTGCCAGCATACCTCACGCTGCTGTTCTCTCTCGAGGAACTGGAGGTGGGCATCCACCTTCGGCAGCTGCCGGAGGACTTCGGAAATCCGATTAATCTGCGAAGGATGGAGCTGAGATGCCCTGAGCTCACCCACCTGCCCTCCTCTCTGCCGCAACTCTCGCTTCTTGAACGCCTTGTGATATCTGGAGGGCAGCAGATGGTTTCTCTGCCCGAGACCATAGGGCAGCTGCCAGCACTCAGGGAGCTCCGTATCTCCTGCTTGAGCAATCTCCAGACCCTTCCCGATTCCATTGGCCAGCTGCAGCAGCTGAGATCGCTCACAATCGATTGCTGTGGTTCGCTCCGCGTGCTGCCAGAGTCCCTGGTGCAGCTAAGTGCCTTGGAGACACTCGAGATTGTCTACTGCGAAAGCCTCTCCTCCCTCCCCGGAGACATCCACCTCTTGACGAGTCTTCAGCAGCTGGATCTCTGCGAGTGCCCAAGAATCCGTGAGCTGCCTGACAGCATCTCCCTCTGCAAAGCCCTTGAGTGCGTTTCCATAGAAGATTGCCGCGCTCTCACAAACATTCCTCGAGGGATTCAGCACAGGGTTATTGTGGAACGCTAAGGGGAAACCATTGAGGATTGGTAGGATGGAGGATCGGATAAGGTTGAGCAGGGAGGCAGGCAGGGGGGAGGTGGTGGAGGCGGCAGGGTTCCTCAGAATGTGGTGCTGCAGTGGGTGGTGATGCTGCAATGGATGGTGGGTGGTGCTGTCTACAGTCTCCAGTTCAGGCCCCCAAATTGCAGACTTTTTACTCTGATTCAGACTATTTTCAGAGTTTTTTAGGGGGTGTACTCTGATTCCAAAGACTTTTTTTTGTATGTTACTCTGATTTTCCAGATAAGTTTTATGTACCTACTCTGATTTTTCAGACTTCTTTTACAAGTGTACTCTGATGCTTCATCCTTGTATGGGGGGGGGACTCTGATTCCAGTAATACTGTCATTTTAGGGGGGGGTGCGAGATTTGCGCTGGTACCTCTGTCGTCACCGTCAATCACGCCCGATTTACAATTGCGCTGCCGCGGCCCGAGCTGTCGGGCGGGCAAATTTTGTGCGATGGCGCCAGCACAGAGATAGCCCGAGCAGCCGATTGGTCCTCGACCAAAACACGGTTGTTTTCGCCAATCCAGAGGCATTTTGCTGGGTGAGGCACAGCAGACGAGGCGCCGCACCCATGCTGACGCGACGAGTGCCTGGTTCATCCATGCATGGACAGCATCTCGCGCGCCGCGATGGAGTTGCAGCTGGCATACCCCCTCCTTCTCCATCAGTTTTTTACTGACGGGGAAAACGACCCAAGCTTCGTGTAGCCCCTCGGTTTTCTTTCAGTGCGTTTGTTTTCCCACCGCGCCTGCAGGCCATGGAGCAGGCCGACCTCGATGAGGACGTAGACGATGCAGATTATGACGAACAAGACGAAGAGTACTGGTGTGCCGAGAATTTCCGCGATGGTCCGGCCGCACTAAATTTCTTGCGGCTGTCAGATGCCTCAGATCGTAGCCCTCAGAGGAAGCCTGGTGACTCTGCCCCTGCTGATGGCGATGCACCTGTTCCCGACGCAGCGGGCAAGAAGTCAGCTCCTGTCGCCGGCACCACGCCGTCGGTGACGGCTGCGAAGAGGTTCCGGTACAGGCAGGTGATTCTGCCGTACGCCTCCACGTCGACATGCCAGGATCCGCCTGAGCCTGTACCGAGCCCCTTTGTACCTGCGGATTTGCCAGAATCGTCTGGCGGTAGGTCCACTGCTAGAACGAACGAGGACATCTATGCTGAGGCCCAAGAGCGTTTCAAATCTCGCTGGTCTGACAGATTCCCTTGGCTCATGCTCTTGAAAACTGACGATGGGCTCCCGGCCTTCAAGTGTAGTGCATGCAGGACCTGCAGGGCGTACCGGCAAAACGGGCAAGGGAGCAAAGGACGTGCAGACCCAGTCATTCAAGAAGCATGCCGGGACGCAGAAGCATCGCCTCGCCATGTCCAAGCAGGACAATCTCCTGCAACATGCGTCGAACCAGCAGTGGATCGACCTGCATCCCCACGCGGCCGACGAAGAGAAGGAGCGAGTCATCGCGCTGCTCGACTCCCTCTACTTCTGCGCCAAGTGTAACGAACCCATGGAAACATGGATTCGTTTGGTGCGATACCTCTCATCGCGCAGTTTCAAGGGCTTCCCGAAGTCTGCCTACGGCACGTACTATAACTGGTGAGCACTCCAGTGAATATGAACTTCTCTCTGTCTCGTGTTTAGATATGAAACGTTCAACAACTTGCCTTGTGCGTGTCATGTAACAGGTACGGCTTCGGCGAGCTGACACAAGCGACGGCAACGTGGCTGCAGACGACTCAACTCCAACACCTGCTGGCGAGTCCCTACATTAGCCTGAGCCTCGACAAAAGCACCGATCGCTGCCGTGGCAAGCACATGATCGAGTTTGCCACGTTCATCCGGGAAGGGCGGCTTGTAACCGAGTACCTGGCTCTGTTGACGGTGGACAAGGCGGATGCGGCATCGCTTCTCGCCCTCTTGTTGTCCCATCTGCAGGCAATTGGCGTCGACCTGGGCCGCATCTCTGGCATAAGCACTGACGGCGCTGCCGTCATGATGGGAGCGCGCTCTGGACTTGTGGCCCGCCTTCGTCTTCGCGTTCCGCACCTTGTCTCTTGCCATTGCATTGCCCATCGGTTCATCATCCGTTTGCTGTGTGCATGTCATGTATATTTGCTTGTTTTGTTTATAATTCCAATCCCTAATTTGCTTCCTACTTTGCATCTCATATCCTTATCCCACGCAGAGAGGCGCTGGCGGCAAAGGCTGCTGCCGAGGAGATCCCCGTCTTCAGCATGGTAGACAACATCATTCGCGAGATCGCTGAGCTGCTCGGTCGCTCCAACCCTTGGCATCAACGGTTCCTGGAGCTCCAGGAGGTGTTCATGTCGACGAACCTCGAGCTCCAGGGCATCCACAACATCCGCTGTCTGTCGCGCGGAGATGCTGTCATCCGCCTGGTCGAGGTCCTACCAGCCATCGTGGTCATGCTGCAGGAGTACGACGCCAAGCTGTACGCGCTCGTCACCAGTTACCGCTTCTGGCTCCTCCTGATGTTCCTCGCCGGCGTGCTCGAGCTGCTGAACGTCCTCAACAAGGTCTTCCAGCAGCGGGAGGTAAATATGTTTAATGCTTGTGTTTGCATGCATGTTGATATTGCTTGTCTCTGCCGCTCGTCCCTTAACCACACATCCCTCTGTGATGTCCTAGCTTTCCTCGCCCCCCTACCCACCAGCTGGACTACACAACGGTGCACGCCCAGATCATCCGCACGACCTCGCTGCTAGAGAGCCGCTACGTGGACTGCGGAGACGACTTCACCGGCGGGCCCAACGATAGATTGACGCGGTTCCTCGCCAATCATGGGCCCGGCAAGTCCAAGCTTGTGACAGTGGAGGGGATTGACTCCGATGGCCGACCTTCACGGTTCAGGGCATGGCTCTAGCGGAGGGCCTGGTCCGCAACCTCAACGAACGCCTAGGCGATCTGCGGCAGCTGTCGGGAGCGTGCTTGTTCAGCGTCGACACATGGCCGCCCAACTGGGACCGACACGCACGGAGGACGCAGTGCCTCGAGTGGTTCAATTCGCTCGTCGGCATCTACCGCGCTGAAGACAGGGACGAGATTCTGCCAAGTACATTTGTTTACTCCTTTCAGCATCCCTCTGGCACTGTATCTGAAACAAGACACATATCTTTTCCTAAACCTTGTGCACTGTTTCAGATAACCCAACCCTTCTTTTCCTTGTGTTGTGTGCCCTTGTCTGATCAGGTATAGACAAGCGCAAAGCCCAGAGCGAGCTTCGCAACTTCGTTCCCGTCCTTGCTGCGCTTCCCAAGGCGGACAAGTCATTCCACGCAGGGCTTAGCACCATGCTCAAGACGCAGGACTGGAGGGACAGCTACCCCAACCTGGTCAACTTGTGGATGGCGGTGGCTGTCCTTCCGTTGAGCACTGTCGAGTGCGAGCGCGGGTTCTCCCGCCAGAACGTCATCAAGAGTTGGCTGCGGGGGGCTCTCAAGGATACTAGGCTAGGAGATCTGATGTGCATGTCGCAGCTAGAGTATGACCTTGACTGGCAAGAGGTGGTCACCATCTGGCGGGCTTATAAGAAGAGGAAGCCCCTTAGCAACGCCCTCCCCGAGGCTAGTAGCAGCAGGAAGGGAATGGAAAAAGTAGATGATGATATGCCGGCAGCGCCTCAGCAGGATATGCAGGATAGCGACTAATTCCCTGTATGTGGTGAAATGTAGTGCATTCTCTAATGAAGAACCATAAAAAATACTCATACAAAAGTTTGGCTATGACTCTGATTAGTCAGACAAAAAATTGAAGGCTACTCTGATTTTTCAGACTTTTTCAAGGAGATAACTCTGACACCCATACCAAGGGAAGGCAATGGACTCTGACGAATCAGACAGGCCGGAAACCAATTTGGGGGCCTGGGGTGTACTCTGATTGCGAAGACTTTTTTTTGTACCTTACGCTGATTTTTCAGAGAAGATTTACGTACCTATGCTGAATTTTCAGACTTTTTTTACTAGTGTACTCTGATGCCTTAGCCCTATATGGGGAGTAGACTCTGATTCCTCGTAATACCGTGATTGGGGGGGAGCATGATTTTTGTTGGAACCCCTGTGGAGGGCGCAGACTGGCACTTAGCCAAAATCAAGGAGGGCGCGATTCTTGCGAGAGGCTCTGTGAGGGCGCTATATGGCCCTTTACCAAATTCAGTGTGTGTTGGGGGCTGTGTGAGGGAGCTGATTGGCCCTTCACCACAAT
The DNA here is from genome assembly GCA_027943415.1 of Closterium sp. NIES-67. Classification (NCBI taxonomy): domain Eukaryota; kingdom Viridiplantae; phylum Streptophyta; class Zygnematophyceae; order Desmidiales; family Closteriaceae; genus Closterium; species Closterium sp. NIES-67. The sequence continues at coordinate 228,031 of BQMB01001024.1, forward strand.
CACCTCCCAGTTTGTACTGGAGGCGATGTGAGGGGCCGATTGGCCCTTGGCGAGATTTGTCATTGTGTGCCACGGCCTGTGTGTGCGAGGGCACCCATTGGCCCTTCACGAGATTTCCCTTGCTGCAATTTTTCTTCGCCCGCCCCAGTTCGTTTCCTCCCCCAATTTCTTCCCGCACATGCCATTCGTCACGACCAGTCTACCCAACCTCGTCATCAGCTGGCACGTGAAATTTGCACGACCGGGTCTTGGGTGGCGTGGCGCAACGGTTCGCTTTCGTCAGCACACAAATATGACATTCATTTACATGTGACCACGACTTTAAAGTCAACGTCTGAAAATAATGGTGACTCTGATTGATCAGACAAAAAATCTATTGGTACTCTGATTTTTCAGACAAAAAATCTATTGTTACTCTGATTTTTCGGACTTTTTTTTAGGGGCAACTCTGATGGCCATACCAAGGGACGGCATGCAAGTCTGACGAATCATACAACCCCAAAACCAATTTGGGGGCCTGCTCCAGTTGTAAATCGTAGTTGGGTGGAGGTTACATAAATATTTCTTTTCATTTGGTGCCTACACAATGGGATTCTCCTTGGTCTGTGTATGCCTTGCCTTACTGGATGCAGTGTACCTTGTGTCAAACATATCCTTGTACCGTATGTTGTTAGTGCCCTTGCATTGCAGGAGAAATTTCCTGATTCAGGAAAAAAACAGACCCCGTTGGTGGGCCAGTCCTGATTGCGTAGGGTTTTTATTTGTGGCATCCTGTTTTTTCAGCTTTTTTTTGTAGTGAACTCTGATCACTTCGCATGGTTTATGTAACGTGTCCTGAAATTTCTGACACTCTAATGCGTCTGCGTCCTGATTTTCTCAATACCGGGATTTGCGCTCCCCCCCTCCCCCCCCCCCACGTGTTTCCCGCAAATCACGCCAAGGTTGTCAAACATGTATGCACTATGTTTGTATAGACTGTATAGGTTCATCTCTTAGGGGGTACAACAGTTCGGTATATTCACTTGTACTCACTCTACTCGATGATTATTCATTCTGTTATGGTATCATAGTATGTTAGGTCCCCCCCCTAGCCTGCCCACGCTTCCGCCCCTCGGCCCTCGCTGCCGTCTTGCCCCCTCCCTAGCCGGCCCACTGGCCGTACGCGCCCGCCCCTAGCTGGCCCCCTGGCCGTTCGCGCCCGTCCCTAGCCGGCCCCCTGGCCGTCGCGCCCGTCCCTAGCTGGCCCCCAGGCCGGTCGCGACCGTCCCTAGCCGGCCCCCTCGCCGTCGCGCCCGTCCCTAGCCAGCCCATGGCCGTCGCGCCCGTCCCTAGCTGGCCCCCTGGCCGTTCGCGCCCATCCCTAGCTGGCCCCCTGGCCGTTCGCGCCCGTCCTTAGCCGGCCCCCCGGCCGTCGCGCCCGTCCCTAGCCGGCCCCCTGGCCGTCGCGCCCGTCCCTAGCTGGCCCCCACGCCATTCGCGCCCATCCCTAGCTGCCCCCCTGGCCGTTTGCGCCCGTCCCTAGCCGGCCCCCTGGCCGTCGCTCCCGTCCCTAGCCGGCCCCCTGGCCGTCGCGCCCGTCCCTAGCTGGCCCCCAGGCCAATCACGCCTGTCCCTAGCCGGCCCCCTGGCCGTCGCGCCCGTCCCTAGCTGGCCCCCTGGCCGTTCGCGCCCGTCCCTAGCCGGCCCCCTGGCCGTCGCGCCCGACCCTAGCCGGCCCCTGGCCGTCGCGCCCTTCCCTAGCTGGCCCCCTAGCCGTCGCGGCCGCCCCTAGCTGCCGTCGCGGCCGTTTCCAGCCGGCTCACGGCCGCCCCTCGCCGTCGCTGCCGTCTCCAGCCGCCCCACGGTCGCTCCTGCCGTCGCGGCCGCCCCTAGCCGCCGTCGCGGCTGTCCCTGGCCGCCGTCGCGGCTGTCCCTGGCCGCCATCGCGGCTGTCCCTGGCCGCCGTCGCGGCTGTCCCTGGCCACCGTTGCGCCAGCTCCTAGCCGGCCCCTGTTGCCGCCGTTTGCTGGCCCCTCGCGTCCGTCGCTTGCCGGCCTGCCCCTGCCTTCGCGTCGTTGCCAGCAAGCCGCCGCCTCGGGCTCGGCCCGTTCTTCTCGATCAGCACTGCCCTGCCGAACCCCCCCGGTACCGTACTGCACCGCTTTGCACCACACTGCACCGCTTTGCACCACACTGCACCGCACTGTACCGTACTGCACCGCACTGCACTGCACCGCACTGCACCGCGCTGCACCGCACTGTACCGCACTGCGCCGCATTGCACCACACTGCACTGCGCCGCACTGCACGGCACTGCATCGCACTGCACCGTCCTGCACCGCTCTACAATGCCCTCTATTGTCACTGATGGCGGAGGTGCTTCGCTTTGATGCTGAGGGGCAGCCGCTTGAGTTTGATGCATGGCTTGCTGACCTCCGTCGCCACCTCACTGGTCAGTGGCAGGATGGACACTCGCTGTCTGTCCATCTTGACGGTACCCTCCCCTGCCCTGACCCCCCCACTGCACTGTCTACTGACCCCTCGTCCGCTGAGCGTGAGTCTGCTGCGGCCGCTGCCCTTGCTCGCTCTGTCTAGCTGTCCCGTGACGCTGTCGCACAGCTTGCTATTAGCAATGCCCTCTCCCTGTCCGAGTGACCTCGCTTCCGGTCTATCCCCGCTGCCCAGGCTTTCCTAGCTGCTGTTGTCCAGCGCTATTCCACCCCGCCTGCTGCCTCGGTAGGTCGTCTGATCCTCCCCATGCTCTTCCCTGACCTTGCGTCGTTCCCCACTGTCGCTGACCTGGCCGCTCACCTGCGCACTATAGATGAGACCTGGCGTGCTGCCTGCACTGCCACACAGCTTCTAGCCCACCAGCCGCCCCTCACCTCTACTCTCTACCTGCTAGCCACCCGCCTCCCTGACCGTCTTGCCACTGCCCATGACCACTTCCTTAGTGTCCACCCCGCAGACCTCACCCTCACTGACTTTGTTGACACCCTGTCCGCTAAAGAGGCCCGCCACCGCTCTATCGCTCAGACCATCGGTACTATGCCGGTCCCTATCTTTCAGGGTTGCGCCACCGCTCAGTGCACCTTCTCCGACGGTTCTGCTGCTGTGGCTGAGACTGCCGCTGCAGTACAGGTCCGTCCAGGGAAGGGTCGCCGCCCCAAGGCTGGGCGTGGCAGCGGGGGTGGGGGTGCAAGTGTCGGTGGTGGTGGAGTTGGGTCACCTGGTGGTGGCGCGGACGAGGGGACCCTGCCAGGTGCAGCCGAGCAGCCGCCTCAGCAGCTGCAGCAAGCACAGCAGCCGCAGCAGCCGCAGCAGCCGCAGCAGCCGAGGCGGGGGAGTGGTCTCCCGCCCGGGTGGCCTGGCGCTGGTGGTGGTCGTGCGCGTGGTGGTGTGCCGGGTGGCGGTTCGGGAGGCGTGCGCTGTCAGTACCAGCTTCAGACTGGTCCTCGCCGCGGCTTCATTTGCGGTAAGATCGGTCACACCACTTCCCGCTATTTTCGTCGCTTGGACGACCTGTTTCGTCAGCGCTTCGGCCCGTCGCCCAACCTCCCGGACTGGCATAGCTTGCTTAGTCGTAGAGTTCAGACTTTTGACATGGAAATGGATGACATTTTTGCTGCCCTGCATGTGATGTATGCTGATGACTCTAGTGTGCTTCCCTCTTATTACCCCTTGTCGCCTAGTGTAGGTGTGCCTAGCTTAGACTCCCCTACTGCGTCAGATGTAGGATCTCCTGCTTTATTTAGCCTCGGTGCTTCCGCCTCTGCTCCGCCGCCAGACGCCACTGCTGCGCTTTCCTTCACCTTGGACTCTGGCGCTTCCCGGAGTTTCTTCCGCGACTCCACTACGCTGACGCCGCTTCCTGTTCCTGCTGCAGTTTCTCTTGCTGACCCCTCCGGCGGTCCGGTAGTCACCCGCAGTTCCACCACCCTTCCCTGTCCGGCGGTTCCTTCGGGCTCTCTCACAAGTCTGCATATCCCCTCGTTCTCCAGGAACCTAGTTGGTGTCGGCTGCCTCCAGGACCTTGGCGTCACCACTACGTTCCCGGGTCATGAGCGGTGTGCTGTCTGTACCGAGGCCGCCACTGGTGCCCCCCTTACCACGTTCCCCCGGGACCCGGTGTCCGGCCTGTTCACACTGGACACCGTGACCCCCCCGGCTGGGGCGTCCCCCCAGGGGGCTGCATCTCCCCAGGTTGCTGTTGCCTGCTCTTGTCGGTCCCTCACGCACCCGACTCTACTGTGGCACCACCGCCTAGGCCACCCTGCGCTCTCGCGTCTGTGTCACATGTCCCAGCACAGTCACTGACGCTCTTGTAGCTGCAGTCACTGACTTCGCCTCTACCCGCTGCCTTGACTACGCCATCGCTCTGGTCTCCGACCCTGCCTGTCCTCCGTCTGTCGGGGGTGCTCCTGCCCTCGGCAGTGTCCTGGAGGACCACCAGTTCGAGCTTGCTTTCTTGTCCGAGGCTGCTCCCCATCTTTGTTCCATGCTGTTAGTCCCTGAGGGTGACCCAGACGCTTTCGACATCCCGACCCCTCGCACTTACGCTGAGGCGACCTCGGGACCTTGGGGCTCTCATTGGATAGCTGCCATGGAGCAGGAGATGGCATCTTGGAGATCCACTGGCACCTACGTCGACGCAGTTCCCCCACATGGGGTGAACGTAGTCGATGGCCGCTGGCTCTTCAAGGTGAAGCGCCCTCCTGGAGAGCCGCCTGTGTTCAAGGTGCGCTACGTGGCTAGAGGCTTCAGTCAGCATGAGGGTGTTGACTTCTTTCAGACCTTCGCTCCGACCCCGAAGATGACTACTCTTCGGGTGCTGCTACACGTAGCAGCTCAGTGTGACTACGAGCTTCACTCCCTCGACTTCTCGACTGCGTTTCTTCAGGGCAGTCTTCATGAGCAGGTCTACCTGCGTCGCCCTTAGGGGTTCACTGGCACCTTCCCTCCTGGGACCCAGTGGCTCCTGCGGCGCCCCGTCTACGGCCTACGGCAGGCTCCCCGTGAGTGGCACGACACGCTGACTGCTACCCTTGCTGACCTGGAGTTCTTTCCATCCTCTGCAGACCCCTCACTCTTCGTTCGTATTGGCCAGACTCCGTTCTACATCCTTGTTTACGTGGACGATCTGGTCTTTGCCACCGCAGACAGGGACGCACTGGCCTCGGTGAAGGCAGAGTTGCTGAAGAGACACACTTGCACTGACCTTGGAGAACTGCGCCACTACCTTGGCCTCCAGATCTCCAGGGATAGAGCAGCGCGCACCATCACTTTGACTCAGTCACACTTGGTGCGCCTGGTCCTTCAGAGGTTCGGCCTTCAGTTCTCCTCCGCACAGCCCACCCTTCTGCCTGTAGACCACAGACTCTCTGCTGCAGTTCCTCAGGAGTGAGTAGAGCCCAGTGGTCCTTACGCAGAGCTGGTGGGTTGCCTCATGTACCTGATGACTTGCGCTCGCCCAGATCTCGCATACCCTCTCAGCATCCTGGCTCGCTTTGTGGTCTCGACCTCAGCACTGGTCTGCCGCAAAGAGGGTTTTGCGTTATCTTGCAAGTACATCGGGTATGGGGTTAGTGCTAGGAGGACGCAGGCCACTGGTCCTTACTGGACACTCAGACGCTTCTTGGGCAGACGACGCGAGACCCTCAGGTCTTCCCAGGGCTACTACTTCAGCCTTGGTTCAGGTGCCGTCTCGTGGAGAGCTACCCGCTCCTCGTCTGTTGCCAAGTCCAGCTGTGAGGCCGAGATCTACGCCGGTGCCATGGTGGCATAGGAGCTCCGCTGGCTGACCTTCTTGCTCACTGACTTAGGTGAGCGGCCTAGCTCTGCCCCGGTCGTGTACGCTGACAACAGGGCCATGATCCTCCTGTGTTGGGAGCCTCGACTCGAGGGCAGAGCGAAGCACATCCAGCTACGGTACTTCCTCCTGCGCGAGTTACAGCAGCGCCGCCAGGCTCGCGTAGTACACTTGGCCTCCGGTGCCAACACAGCTGATATCTTTACGAAGGCGCTTGCGCCTAAAGATCATCAGCGGCACTGTGTACAGCTCGGTCTAGTTCCTGTAGCCTCTCATTTGCTAGGCCCTTGACTTGTGTCCTCTTCCAGTGGCTGGACTAGTCGTGCCGCCCTGGCTTGCTCTTGCCTTGCGTGTACTCCTTTTGACTGGTCTTTAGACCCTTGTCTCAGTGGCTGGACTAGTAGTGCCGCCCTGAGCTGTTGTGTCTCGCATACGCAACTGCACCTATGCAGTCTAGGGGGTGTGTCAAACATGTATGCACTATGTTTGTATAGACTGTATAGGTTCATCTCTTAGGGGGTACAACAGTTAGGTATATTCACTTGTACTCACTCGACTCGATTATTTTTCATTCTGTTAAAGGTCCCTAAAATTTCGCCTTTGTTACTGACCAGCTGAGTCATATGCTGCCCAGCTCACTGTGCGGTGGTGACAAGTCATTGGCTTAGGACGGAACGTGCAGCACAGTTGTATACACAAGGCATCGATGTTGCACGATGTGATTGGTGCTAAGACAAATCTGGTATCGTCAGCCAGTAACAAATCCTACTGTTGCGCCAGCACACTGGTGCTGTCACGCAGCGCGGGTGACAATGAAGCAATAGGTGTATGCGTTGCGCTAGCCTCTGGAATGAAGGCCAGATGCAGCCCCACCGTCGTCTGTCCATTCGAGTCGAATCGCGCCCCCCTTTCTTCTCGAGGTCATTCTTATGGTGGGACAAAATTGTCAAACATAACTTAGTATGTTATTGTAGACTATACAGGTTTGTGCCTTAGAGGGTACAACACACTAGCCTATATTGCCTTGTACTCTCACATTCTACTTCATTTTGATATGGTATCATGAGTAGGTTAGGTCCAGCTCGCCGAACAGCGCTTCCGCCCTAGGTCCTAGCTGTTCCTAGCCGCCCCCCCCCCCCCCCCCCCCACCCCCGCGCCCGCCCCTAGTCGGCCCCGCGCCCGTTACTAGCCGGCCCCCGAGCCCGTTTCTAGTCGGCCCCCGCGCCCGCTCCTAGCCGGCCCCTGCGCCCGTTCCTAGCCGGCCCCCACGCCCGTTCCTAGCCGGCCCCCGTGCCCATCCCTATTCGGCTCCGCGCCCGCCCCTAGTCGGCCCCGCGCCCGTTCCTAGCCGGTCCCCGCGCCCGTTCCTAGCCCCCCCCCCCCGCGCCCGTTCCTAGCCGGCCTCCGCGCCCGTCCCTAGTCAGCTCCGCGCCCGTTCCTAGCCGGCCCCAGCGCCCGTTCCTGACCGGCCCTGCGCCCGTCCCTAGTCGGCTCCGCGCTCGCCCCTAGTTGGCCCCGCGCCCGTTCCTAGCCAGCCCCCGCGCCCGTTCCTAGCTGACCCCCGTGCCCGTTCCTAGCTGGCCCCCGCGCCCGTTCCTAGCCGGCCCCCGCGCCTGCCCCCAGTCGGCCCCGCGCCCTTTCCTAGCTGGCCCCGCGCCTGTCCCTAGTCGGCTCCGCGCCCGTTCCTCGTTGGCCCCGCGCCCGTTCCTCGTCAGCCGGCCCGCCGCCGGCCCCGCGCCCGTCCAGTAGCCGACCCGCGCCTGCTTTGTCACCGGCCCCGCGCCCGTTTCGTCGCCGACCTGCCCCCGTCCCGTAGCCGGCCCGTTCTACACAGCCCCGCACCTCACAGCACCGCACTGCACCACTCTGCACTGCACAGCACCGCACTGCACCACTCTGCACCGCACTGCACCGCTCTGCACTGCACTGCACCGCTGCTGCATCGCTCCTGATGGCGGACTCCGTGCTCCGCTTCAATGCAGAGGGTCAGCCGCTCGAGTTCGACACGTGGCTTGTCGACCTCCGCCGTCATCTCATTGGCCAGCGGTAGGACGACCACTCCCTGGCTGTTCACCTTGACGGTACGCTTCCCTTCCCTGACCCCCCTGCTGCTCTGCCCACTGACCCCTCGTCCGCTGACCGTGAGTCCGCTGCCGCTGCTGCCCTTGCTCGCTCAGTCTGGTTGTCTGTTGTCAAGCGCTATTCCACCCCGCCCGCTGCCTCCGTAGGTCGCCTGATCCTGCCGATGCTCTTTCTTGACCTTGCGTCTTTCCCCACTGTCGCTGACCTGGCCGCTCACCTGCGCACGCTAGATGCAACCTGGCGCTCTCCCTGCACTGAGACCCAGCTTAGGGCCTTTCAACCGCCCATCTGCTCTACCCTCTACATGCTTGCCACCCGCTTCCCTGACCGTCTTGCTACTGCCCGCGATCACTTTCTTAGCATCCACCCCGGTGACCTCACCCTCACTGACTTTGTCGACACCCTGTCTGCCATCGAGACCCGCCAGCGCTCTATCGCCCAGACTGGTGGTACTGTGCCGGCCCCTATCTTTCAGGGTTGTGCCCCCGCTCAGTGCACCTTCTCAGACGGTTCCGCTGCTGTGGCTGAGACCAAAGCTGCAGCGCAGTTCTGTCCAGGGCAGGGTCGCCGCCCCAAGGCTGGGCGCAGCGGTGGGGGTGCCAATGCATGTGGAGGCGGTGGTGGAGTCGGGTCACCCGATGGTAGTGCTGACGAGAGGACCGTGACTGGTGCAGCCGAGCAGCCATCCCAGCAGCAGCAGGCGTCGCAGCCAGACCAGCACCAGCAGTAGCAGCAGCCCCAGCACCAGCCGCAGCAGCAGCGGCGGGCGAGTGGTCTCCCGCCCGGGTGGCCTGGCGCTGGTGGTGGCGGTGGACGTGATGGTCGTGCGCGTGGTGTGCCTCCGGGTGGCAGTTCGGGTGACGGGCGCTGTCAGTACCAGCTCCAGATCGGTCCTCGCCGCGGCTCCGTTTGCGGTAAGATCGGTCACACCCTCGTCCGCTGTTTTCGTTGCCTGGACGACCTGTTTTGTCTTCGCTTCGGCCCGTCGCCCGACCTCCCCGACTGGCACAGCTTGCTTCGCCGTAGTGTTCCGATTTTTGATATGGACATGGATGAGATTAGCTCTGCCCTGTATGTGCTGTATGTTGATGACTCTAGTGTGACTGGCTCTTACTACCCCTTGTTGCCTAGTGTAGGTGTGTCTAGTATTGCCTCCCCTACTGCGTCAGGCGTAGGATCCCCTGCCTTGTTTAGCCTTGGTTCTTCCCTCGCTGCTCCGACTCCGGCCGCCACTGCTGCGCTCTCCTTCACCCTGGACTCTGGCGCTTCCTGGTGTTTCTTCTGCGACTCCACTACGCTGACGCCGCTTGCTACACCTGCCGCAATTTCCCTTGCCAACCCCTCCTCCGGTCCGGTAGTCGCCCGTAGTTCCACCACCCTTCCCTGTCCAGCGGCTCCTTCGGGCTCTCTTACAGGCCTGCACATCCCCTCGTTTACCAGGAACCTAGTTGGTGTCGGCTGCCTCCAGGACCTTGGCGTCACCACTACGTTCCCTGGTCACGAACGGTACGCTGTCTGTACCAAGGCCGCCACTGGTGCTCCCCTCACCACGTTCCCCCGGGACCCGGTGTCCGGCCTGTTCACGCTGACCACCGCGCCCCCCCCGGTTGGGGCGTCTCCCTAGGTGACCGTGTCTCCCCAGGTAGCTGCGGCTTGCTCGTGTCGGTTGCTTACTCACCCGACACTCTTGTGGCACCACCGTCTAGGTCACCCTGCACTTCTTCAGGCCCGGCAGTCGCCCATAGTTCCACCACCCTCCCGTGTCCGGCGGTTCCTTCGGGCTCTCTTACAGGCCTGCACATCCCTTCATTCTCATGGAACCTAGTTGGTGTCGGCTGCCTTCAGGACCTCGGCGTCACCACTACGTTCCCTGGTCACGAGAGGCACGCTGTCTGTACCGAAGCCGCCACTGGTGCCCCCCTCACCACGTTCCCCCGAGACCCGGTGTCTGGCCTATTCACGCTGGACACCGGGTCCCCCCCGGTTGGGACGCCCCCCCAGGTGGCAACGTCTACACATGTTGTTGCGGCTTGCTCGTGTCGGTCGCTTACTCACCCATCGCTTCTGTGGCACCACCGTGTAGGTCACCCCGCCCTCACACGTCTCCATCACATGTCTCAGCATGGTCTTGTCTTAGGTCTCCCTTCGCTCCCCTCCTCGGCAGCGCCGCTGTGCACCCCTTGCGTCAAGGGCTGGCTCCGCCGTGCCCCTCACTCCTCCTCGTTCCCCCCCACCATAGCACCGCTGCAGACCCTGCACATGGACGTCTGAAGCCCCGCCCCCGTCCATGGGCCGCGTCATGAGCGCTACTTCCTAGTGCTTGTCGACGACTACACGCGCTACACCACGGTGTTTCCCCTAGAGCGGAAAGCCGACGTGCGTGACGTTCATATCCCGTGGCTTGTCTCTGTGCGTGTTTACCGAGGTCTGCCTCTGTTGTGTCTTCACTCCGACCGTGGTGGCAAGTTTGCCTCCGACGTCCTTGGTCGTTTTTGTCGTGCGGAGGGCATCACCCAGACGTTCAGCTTGCCGGACTCCCCGCAGCAGAATGGGGTCGCTGAGCGACGCATCGGTTTGGTCATGGAGGTGGCTCGTACCTCCATGATCCAAGCCGGTGCACCCCATTTTCTGTGGCCGTTCGCCGTTCGCTACGCCGCTCATCAACTTAATCTGTGGCCGCACCCCCAGCAGCCGCAGGTTTCGCCGACCCTTCTTTGGTCCGGGTCTTCTGGTGACGCGTTTGCGTTCCACGTCTGGGGCTGCCTTGCTCACGTTCGTGCCTCTGGCACGGACAAGCTCACTGCCCGCACCATCCCGTGTGTCTTCCTAGGTTTCCCCCTCGACTCATCTGACTGGCACTTCTACCACCCGCCGTCTCACCGTTTCTTTCACTCCCGCGACATCACCTTTGACGAGTCCGTCTCCATATACCACCGTCTCCATCCTGCCTCATCTGGTGTGTCTCACGTCACCCCTCTCCCGTCGGTTGTCCCGGTCGAGGACTCTGCTGATTCTGGTGGCCCTACGGCGCAGTTCTCGCCACCTGCCCCTCCCCCGTTGTCTCCTCCTCCATCGCCTCCGCAGCCGCCATCGTCGCCGCCGCTGCAGCCGTCGTCGCAGCTGCCGCCGCCGCAGCCGCCGCCGCAGCTGTCGCCGCAGCCGTCGCAGCAGCAGTTCGTTGACCCTGTGGATGCTGGCGTTGGGGTGGGTACTCGTCCTGGGGTTCCTGTCGTGGCTTGTCCCGGCAGGCCTGGGGGTGGTACCGGTGCTGGAGGGGTTTCGGGCTCTAGGGGTGTTCCTTTGGGAGGTGCTGGAGTGGAGTGTTCCGGAGGTAGCCGTGGAGCAGCCTGCGGTCCCGGTATCGATGTCGTGCCGCCGCAACAGCAGTCACCGCCAGTGTCAGCCCTTCGCCTGCTCGGCCTTCTGTCCCCTGACCACGCGTCTGTGCCTCTCCTGCCGTCTCCTCCTCTTCCTGTCTAGGGGTCTGTGTTCCCTCCCCCGGACTCTTCTCTGGCTCGTCTCCCCCCTCGTTCCCCTCTTATGTCCCCTCCTCTGTCTCCTGACCTGACGCCTCCGTCTCACGTCTGGTCTCGCCGTCCCTCCCGTGCTAGCCCCGTCTCCCCTGTCCCGCGCGCTCACCCTATGTTGCTTTGTTCCCATATGTCTCTTCCTCCCCTCCTACCGTCGCCTCCTCCGTCCTCCCTTGTTGTCGTGCCTCCTCCTCTGTCTGACTACCTTCGTGCCGCTCGTCCTCTTGTTCCTCGGGTCCTTGCCTCTCTCGTTACCGATCCGTTTGTTCTGGTCCCGCGACTTGACGCTCTTGTCGCTGCGGTCGCTGACTTAGCCTCTACCCGTCGCCTTGACTACGCCACCGCTCTGGTCTCTGACCCTGCCCGTCCTCCGTCCGTCGGGGGTGCTCCTGCCCACGGCAGTGACGTCCTGGAGGATCGCCAGTACGAGCTTGCTTTCCTGTCCGAGGCTGCTCCCCATCTCCGTTCCATGCTGCTAGTCCCTGAGGGTGACCCAGACGCTTTCGACATCCCGACCCCTCGCACTTACGCTGAGGCGACCTCGGGACCTTGGGGCTCTCAGTGGATAGCTGCCATGGAGCAGGAGATGGCATCTTGGAGAACATCGTCGATGGCCACTGGCACCTACGTCTACGTCGACGCAGTTCCCCCACGTGGGATGAACATCGTCGATGGCCGCTGGCTCTTCAAAATGAAGCGCCCCCCTGGAGAGCCGCCTGAGTTCAAGGTGCGCTACGTGGCTAGAGGCTTCAGTCAGCGTGAGGGGGTGGACTTCTTTTAGATCTTTGCCCCGACCTCGAAGATGACTACTCTTCAGGAACTGCTACACGTAGCAACACAGCATGACTACGAGTTATACTCCCTCGACTTCTCCACCGCGTTTCTTCAGGGCAGCCTACACGAGCACGTCTACCTCTGCTGCCCTCAGGGCAATATTGGTACCTTCCCTCCTGGGACCTAGTGGCTCCTGCTTCGCCCAGTCTACGGCTTGCGGCAGGCACCCCGTGAGTGGCACGACACGCTGCGTGCTACCCTTGCTGACCTCCAGTCTTTCTGTCCTCTGCAGACCCCTCGCTCTTTGATCGTGCTGGCCAGACCCTGTTCTACATCCTCGTTTACGTAGACGAGCTAGTCTTTGCCACTGCAGACACTAACGCGCTGACCTTCGTGAAGACAGAGCTGCTGAAGAGACACACCTGCAGTGACCTAGGAGAACTGCGCCACTACCTTGGCCTGCAAATCTCCAGGGACAGAGCAGAGCGCACCATCACCCTCACCCAGTCACACTTGGTGCGCCAGGTCCTTCAGAGGTTCGGTCTTCAGTTCTCCTCCGCACAGCCCACACCTCTTCTAGTAGATCATAGGCTCTCTGGTCCAATTTCTGAGGAGTCACTAGAGCCCAGTGGTCCTTACGCAGAGCTGGTGGGTTGCCTCATGTATCTGATGACTTGCACTCGTCCAGATCTCGCAAACCCTCTCAGCATCCTGGCTCACTTTGTGGCCACAGGCAGACACCGACCACAGCACTGGTCGGCCGTTAGGAGGTTTTTGCATTATCTAACAAGTTTATCGGGCATGGGGCTAGTGCTAGGAGGACGCAGGCTAGTGGTCCTTACTGGGCACACATACGCTTCTTGGGCAGACGACGCTGAGGCTCTTAGGTTGTCGCAAGGCTACTGTTTTAGCCTTGGTTCAGGTGCCGTTTCATGGAGGGCTACCCGCTCCTCGTCTGTTGACCAGTCCTGTTGTGAGGCCGAGATCTACGCCGGTGCCATGGCGGCGCAGGAGCTCCGCTGGCTGACCTTCTTGCTCACCGACTTAGGTGAGCGGCCTAGCTCTGCCCCGGTCCTGTATGCTGACAACATGGCCATGATCCTCCTGTGTCAGGAGCCTCGACTTGAGGGCAGAGCGAAGCACATCCAGCTGCGGTACTTTCTACTCCGCGAGCTACAGCAGCGTCGCGAAGCTCGTGTAGTACAGTTGGCCTCCGGTGCCAACACAGCTGATATCTTTACGAAGGCGCTTGCGCCTAAAGATCATCAGCGGCACTGTGTACAGCTTGGTCTTGTTCCTGTAGCCTCTCACTTGCTAGGACCTTGATTGTGTCTAGACCTTTATACATATATTACCCAGACTGGCCTTGTGGCCTCTCCCAGTGACTGGACTTGTAGTGCCGCCCTGGTCTTGCTCCTGTTTTTTCTTTACTCCTTTTGACTTGTCTTTAGACCCTTGCCTCAGAGGCTGGACTAGTAGTGCCGCCCTGAGCTGCTTGTTCTCTTGTTAGGCACTGCCCCTATATAGTCTAGGGGGTGTGTCAAAGATAACTTAGTATATTATTGTAGACTAAACAGGTTTGTGCCTTAGAGGGTACAACACACTAGCCTATATTGCCTTGTACTCTCACATTCTACTTCATTCTAGCATTCTTATATAAATTGCCCCTCTCATTGACTCGTTTGTCAAGCATATATTGTATGTTTCTGTAGACTATATAGGGTTGTGCCTTAGGGAGGTCAACCCGTTAGGTTATTTTCTCTTGTATGCATTGTTGTAGACTATTCTTTCACCCTCCCTGCTGGCCCCGCCTCCTAGCCGGCCTCGTCGCCCAGCCGGCCCCATCTCCTTGTCGGCCCGGCCTCTTTGCCGGCCCCGTCGCCTTGCCGCCCACGGCCCCGTCTTCTAGACGCCTCGCCGCTGTCCTCGGCCCCTGTGCACCGCTCGATACCGCTCTGCACCGCACGGCACGGCACTGCACCGCCCTACACCGCATTGCAGTGCACCCTACTGTACTGCACTTCCCTCCACCGCACAGTACCGCACTGCACCGCACATCATTGCTTTCCGTCGCGCTCTCCTACCCCGTACTGTCTTTCTCCTGCTGCTGCAACCATGATGGCGGACTTGGTCCTGCGTTTTGATGCTGAGGGGCAGCCGATTGAGTTCGACTCGTGGATCATCATCCTCCAGCGACACCTGACTGGTCAGCGGCAGGACGGCCACTCCCTGGCCGGCCACATCGACGGTACGCTCCCCTAACCGGACCCCCCTACTGCCCTCCCCGCTGACCCCACCTCTGCTGACCGTGAGTCCGCTGCAGCTGCTGCCCTTGCCCGTGCTGTCTGGTTGTCGCGCGACGCTATCGCACAGCTTGTGATTAGTCATGCCCTTCCCCTGTCCGAGCGCCCCTGCTTTAGGTCCGTCAGGACTGCGCATGCTGAGCCGCTGCCTTTTTTTTTTCAGCGCCCCATTTTTTCTGCAGTTGAGTTTTCGCCTATTTCCTGCGATTTCGACCTTGTCCATGGAAGCATGGCGGATGTCCATAAAAGTAGGGACGGAGTCCACGGGAGAAGCGAAAGGTTGATGTGGTGTCCGTGAAAGTAGGGGCTGTCCACGAAAGTATGGAAAGATTTGTGGGCAGTCCGCGGCAGTAATTTTCCCGGGTTTCAGCCTAGTCGATGTTCCACATCAGAGAATAGGGGTCCGAGGTTTCGGACTTGAAACAGTGTTGCGAAGGTCACTCCATTTTGGGGTAACACGGTCGGAACTTTCTGGCGAGTGGTGGGCGATTTTGAGGCAACACCTCATTGGTGGGATGTTGACATCGAGGGCAGGATGCAGGCGAGCTGCCCGTACGTGCAAGAAGAATTCAACTTTTTTTTGCATCAATGCCAACCTGCCCCTGGTCGCTCCACGCCTGCGCCTTCTCATTGAGATGATTTTGAGAAGCCAATCCAGGGGGCAGAGCCTGCGGGCAGTTTAGCTAACACTGTAGTTTAGCGCTTTTGAATCAGTAGGAAATACATGTCCTATAATGCATACATAATTCATAATATGTCAAATGGTAGAATGCATTACTTTCTTGATCTTATGAAGGAATATATTATTTTGGATTTATTTTAAATCCTAATGTTTCCATAAAACAATTTGGTCTACATTGAAATTAGGGTTTATATTAAGGTTGTCGGAATGCTAATACGTCCAGCGCTAACGCTAAAACAAATTTAAAATCATGTAAATATTTTTATTTCAATACAATGTATTTGTTTTGAAATGCCAGTACAATGTATGAAGTTACTACCAATTGACACTATGTAGTACACTATCCTTTTAATTCCAGTCCTTTCCACCTTCAAATTTCTCAGCAGGAGTGTTCCGAAAATGAAACAAGATTACAGCGGGGTAAGTGCGTGACCAATCCGGCTCACTCTCGTGGATTCGGCGGCTGGTGCTTGTGGGCAAGGGAGGGTCCGCTCGAAACGTCACCCTGCAGAACCCGTGGCAGTAGCTGGCAGCAGCTGATTGGCGCGAATGGGCAGCGCGGAAGAAGAGCCCCCTGTGGGGAGACAGGGAGCGAGGGTACCTACAGGCGCGCGATGGTCTGGTCGTGTTACAGGGACAGCCAATCCCCAACTCCGCGCCAGGCGAAACTTCGGAATTCTGACAGCCCTTGCATGCACCCAATCATTGACGAATATTTCCCTCGCCACGCGAACACGGAGAGTTTCGTCAAATTCGATCGCCCAATCAGAAGAGTTGCACCTACAACCACATTGCCAATTTTCAACCTTTGATCTGCTCAACCAATAACAGAAGGCCAAGTACGTTCCAGTGAACAGAAATCTCTCAGCCCCAATTCTCCCATTCATTTCCAAGGGCTTCTTGCTTTCCCACGCAGCCAAGTTCCAGTCACATGTTTAGAACAGTCAAATTCTTCTGAGATGAGTGACTACTTCGATCAGTCACGATGAGGAGATGGCAGAGCCTGAATTATAACTAAATTTATCAAATAGCACCTACGATAAACGATGATAGGAGGAAGCAAAGCGTTATCTGATTATTGGGCGTCTCCTTATTGGGAAAGGCGAACTTAGATCTTACAGGTTAGAGAATGATGGAGCCTAGACGTTTAAGGAGTTTAGGTGTTTTCACTTTTGCGGCTCTTTTCGTTCTAATCGTTAGTTTTTCTTCCTTTGTAGTCATAGGCCTGGGAATGGATGGAAATATGAAGCTGCCGATAGCTTGCGGCGAACCTGGATGTACAGAGAGGTTCAGCAATCCTAATGATAGATTACTTCATCGGCGACGTAATGTGCATACTCCAGCGCATCACCCTACAGCGCACCAGCTACCTAGCTTCTCGGATTTGGCAGCTTTGCAAGGAGTGATAGAAAGGGAGTCAACAACTCGAGGCACCAAGCGTAGAGCGGGTGAGACTAGCGTCCTTGAGTCCACACCAGATCTTCCCTTCGAATCTGGAGATGCCGGTTCGAGCCACGATTCCATTGGGTACAAGATACCTCCGAAAGAAAATCCGAAGCGGATGTCCACAGATAAGCGCGTGTTCATTTTTTGCAGCAAAGTAGGGGGAGGCATAGGGTTGTCACGACCTGAGATCGCAGAACTCGTCGACATCCTTGCCTGCGCCCAATTGGATCCATGCACTTTCAGTTCTGTAGCAGATGTAGATCTGTTCGAGGAGAAAGTAAGCGGAGGGGCAGTGATGGACGAATTCAAAGAGGAAAATCTCGCCTCACCAAACGATAGAGGGCCCATCATGTTGCGGTGGCGCTCTTTGTGGTCCTGTGCGAAGAACCTCTATAGCAATCCAGCGAATGCGGAAGGATTCATGGCACACCCTCTCGAGTTACCTCCGAAAGACAAGAGAGTATACCGAGATCCCGATAGTGGGGAATGGTGGTGGTTTGCACAAAAGAGGCTACCGAAGGGAGCATCCGTAGTGGCACTGATTGTGTATTCCGATGAGACCAACCTTACGAGAGATGGGTCAGTGACGGGCTGGCCGATGTACGTGTCGCTAGGCAACATTTCCTCAGGAAATCGTTGGAAATCGCATGGGAGGCGGCTAGTTCCTTTGTTGTCTAAGGTTACAGAGGACATGCTTCCCCGGAATAGTAACATCGCGCGACGACAGGTAGAGATATTTCAAAAGGCTCTAGACATCATCTTCGACGATGCAAAGGCAGCTGCAAGCAAAGGCGAGCCACTCCTTGGTCCGTTTGGCATTCGACGCATGGCATACCCCCTCCTATTTGCATATGTTGGCGATTATCCGGAGCAGTGTAAAGTAGCCGGCACGAAGTCTGGGCATTCAACCAGATTTCCGTGCCCCCGATGCATGGTACATCGAACGCAGCTCTCCGATATGGAAGCCCAGGTGCCGGAGAGAACGTCGGCGAAGCAGCAGCAAACTCTGGCAGAGATGAGATGCATATATGGCGGAGACGATCCAGCAACACTTGAGACTGCGAACAGTCAACACTTTGTGGAGGTGAGAGTCATGGCCTTGGTGAAGATTTGGCATGAACCATAGAGATTTTTTAGTTTGGGATAAAAGTGAGGAGGGAAGCAGGGAGGGAGTGAGGCAGGGAGGAAGAGAGGAAGGGAGGGAGGGAGGAAGGGAGGGAGGGGAGCAGGTAGGGAGGGAGGCAGGGAGGGGGGGAAGCGTGGAGGGAGGGAGGCAGGGAGGGAGGGAGAGAGGGAGAGAGGAAGGGAGGGAGGAAGCAGGGAGGAATAGAGGAAGGGAGGGAGGCAGGGAAGGGGGGAAGCGTGGAGGGAGGGTGGCAGGGAGGGAGGGAGGGAGGGAGAGAGGAAGGGAGGGAGGAAGCAGGGAGGAATAGAGGAAGGAAGGGAGGGAGGGAGGGAGGGAGGGAGGGAGGCAGGGAGGGAGGGAGGCAGGGAGGTAGGGAGGGAGGGAGGGAGGGAGGCAGGGAGGGGGGAAAGCGTGGAGGGAGGGAGGGAGGGAGGGAGGGAGGGAGGGAGGAAGGGAGGGAGGAAGCAGGGAGGAAGAGAGGAAGGGAGGTAGGGAGGGAGGGAGGAAGGGAGGGAGGGAGGGAGGGAGGGAGGGAGGAAGGGAGGGAGGGAGGAAGGGAGGGAGGGAGGAAGGGAGGGAACTCGGGTTGGGGTAAGAGCAAGACGGGCTGCAAGGGCAGACGGGAATTAGTAGCAAAGGAGAAAAGGCAGTGAAGAATGGTGAGGTAGGGAAGGAAGCAGGGAGGCATCCCCGCATCTTTCCCTTCTCTCCCTGCCGTCTATCCCTCCCCTACCCTGCCCCATTTTCCAGCCCCTTTAATTCTTCCCACATTCCATTCTTTGTCTGCCCACAACCATACCTCCCCAAATAGGTGAGCATATGGGGATTCCCATATGCGGACACAGAGTGGGGGAATGCATACGCCGCCCTTATGTGCGACATTATGCATATGTCGGCTCTTGGAGTGTTCAAGCACATCGCTGACTGTTTAAGGTCTACGCTCAAGGGGGGAAGAGGGGATGTTGACATGCGGCCAGCCTATGATGATGCACTAGCTTCGATTACTGACTACAGTAGACAGTCGTTTTTTCGGCTTCCAGGGAAGGGGAAGCGATATTTTGCGAATGTGGGCACATTCTATGCTTTTGAGCATCAAGCTGTGATGCAAGTTTTACCAATTCTACTTCAGATGATGGGGGCAGAGAAGGATCTTGTAACTTCAGTGGCTATGTACGTGTACTGGCACTCGGAGGTGTGGCTCCGTCCGTATCATGCGGAGGCCACTTTGGAGCATCTCCAATCTGTCACCCGTGTGTAAGTCCCCTTGCTGTGTCTCTAGCCGCCCTCTTGTTTTTTAGTGCGTTCTCCCCCACAAATTCAAAAAGTTATCAGCCCGTTTCATCCCCATCAAGACGAGACAGCGTGCTTGATGGCCTTGAGACATGGTTTCCTTGCCTTATATTTCTGCGTTCTCAAGCATTTCCCTTGTTTTTGTTAACGATTTGTAAGTCCAAAACGTGCCTGTTGCTATCTTTAAAGGCCATCCCCATTAAAAGTCCTCTTTCAACCCCACCTGAAAATTACAGCTTGCATAGAGCCCTTGAGGCGTGGTAATGTCTAGCTATTGTAATCTCTAGGTACGCAATCTCTAGCCATGGCTACCCGTTTCTCTTTCAATGCACTGTCTCCACTGTTTTAGAGAAATTATCTACCCACTTTCAACCCCTAGAGCCAAGGTCTCATTCCCTGTATACTTTTCCTGTTTCTTTTCCATTGCTCAACTCAACCACAGTAAATTTACCCTCTTATACCTCCCATGTCACAGTCTCGTCCCCTTGCTTATCAAGCACTTTGGTGATAAGCAGAAATCAGAATTTAACATCCCGAAGGTGCATGCCATGATCCATGTCCCTGAAAACATTAGGCGAGGCGGATTGCCCATGCATTACTGTACGGATCGGTTCGAGCATCTTCATATTTCAATGATGAAGCGACCCTATCGTGGCAGCAACAAAAAAAACCACGAGGAGCAGATAACACGACGAGCCCTGGTTGGGGAGCTTGTGGAAGCACTTACCAAGGACGATGAAAATACTGAGGATGCTGAAGCGCGGGCGGTCGCTCTACGCGTGGTAAGTGGTACAAGTAGTCTTTATCTTTTATGGTGCTTTACATGTACAAGCCAAGGCAATCCAGGTTGTTCATGACGCGTGCTATATCAAGATTCAGTCTCTGCCTTTTTCTCTTTTTTTGTTGATGTTTCTGGTACTAGAGTTCTTTATTGAGGTTGCGTACCCGTTTTTATCTTATTTGTACCATGTTATCCATTGGGGATGCACTACTGCAGGCCTTGGAGACTGGCACGCCAACGGTGACAGGAAGGAATGGCCAAGTTAATCTCCAACGTCCTAGTGGTAGCCTTTGGCAACAACTGTGTGATGCTGCTCCAGGGGATATGCAGCATTTGCTGCCATCCGTTCAACGCTTCTTGGCTGTGGGTGAGTCGTGTGAAGCCACCATACATTTGCATCGGGATTTAGGGCTGCCCGGAGGTGAAAACTATGACCTGTTCAGTCGACATGCACAATATGCCAGAGCCACGCCCATATTCCATGGGAAACCATGGTACTCTGATGTTGCAAGGAAGGAGGCCGTGAATGGACGAGGCCAACGGGTTCGTTTTGGCAAACTGTTGCTTAGGTATGTTCACACTCACGAAGGTTTTGGCGAGAGTGGTGGATGGGATTCAGGTGAGGGAAATTAGTGCAAGAAGAGGTGGCGTTCATCAGGAACTATGATACCATTGGGGCTGCAAAGGAGTATGACTTGGAGCGATTAGTATGGCACCAAGGGGAGGATGCCTATTCGGTGAGCCCGATATCATGCATATTGCGCACACTGCACGTCGTCCCTACTTCAGCGGACCCTCAAGCGAATGAGGCAACTTTTCTGCTGAACACGTTCAGAAGGTAGCTTGATGGTAGCTGTTGGCTCTTAACTCACATTACTGAACAAGTTGGGTTATGCTCGATCCATCTATTTTCGTGCGAGGTCCTAAGGTCGTAGTACTTTGATGAGGTTCTTGCAGAATCATCCATGCGTTCACAACAGTTTCATGGCAGCGGTGACCTTGTTTCCTCGCGTTAATAGTGCCCTTATAATAGTATCTTATACATACATGCTTATTAGGTGTTTTTTTAAGTGCCATATTTGACATACTCCTAACGTGCATAGAAGTCCCACTCAATGGGTCCAGCCGGATTAGCAGCGGTGGGGGAGCTGCAAATTGCGATGCACGCACTGCTGCAATGGCGGGGGGGGTTTGCTGCCAAACAGTAGAAGGGGTTTCGAGAACCACTGTACAGTATAGGTGCTGTTTCTAGTCCTTCACCTGGCTGCCCTTCTGTTAAAAACTCGGCGAAGCTGCCTTATGTTAAAAACTCGGCGAAAAAAATTGTTTCTCAGATTATCGCAGCGGTAACACAGGGATGGACAGATTAGATACCAACGCTAAGCTCGCCAAAATTGCATGGCGGACGGTAGAGAACACTATTTCCAACTGCCCGTCCTTGAAAACATACGATGTAACCCCTGGCTTCTCAGGGTGTATCCCGACTTGCAAGTTTGAAGAAGGTAGCGCACTACATCCTACTGTATAGCACATATCCCTGATTTTACTTCCAGACCGAGCTGTACCTCAAACCCCAACTCAAAAATTTGTGCACTTCGTACACGCTCTCTGTACCGATGCCTCAACCACACAATTTCCCTCTCGTCACTTTCACCCCTCTACTGGTCCATGCCTCAAACGTAGGGTTTGGTGGTTCCTCGACAAGCCCTCCATTCATGTGTTTGAATTTCAGACTTCAAATCTCAGCTTCAAACTTCGAAGTTCAAACTTCAGACCGCAAGCTTTGAGTGCCGACAACCTGGCTTCGATCCTTTTTAGCGCCATCATCCTTACGATTTTCCCGCCGCTTCTACTCTCTTTTGCAGATCGATTTTTTATCATCAACCTTCGGTAGAGTCCATTGCGCTCTCAACAAGGCTCGTATTTTCCTCCAAGTATCAGCCTTCCAGGTCAGTAGAAAGCGAGCTTTGTTAGTCATTCTTCGCACTCTCTTCCAATTAGACAGCACTCATTAGTTATCCTCCACAACTTCCTCTTATCCACCACTCTTTTTCTTACGTTGTTACGCCAGTGTTCCATGGCGCCCAAGAGCAACCCGGTTCCTGCAGAAGTGTTGGCAATGGCTCAGCGTCAGCAGCCCAACCGTGGTGTGAAGGCCAATCATCTGACTCTCCGTGGTCATTACAACAAGCAAAGTATACCTTGCTTGGTTCTCGCGAATACTAACTTCTCAAGACAGTAGATCCGTTTTCGTCTCCCAGTGTTAACGAAGTAATTTCTCTGCGTCCTTCCAGGTCAGCCGCCTCAAGGCTCTGGTGTTGCTCCACAGCAATCGTCCAAGACGCCATCAACATTGGCTGCATCTCGGAATAGCACGGAGCTGCTCTCGGCTATCTTGGAGAAAGCACCACATGTCGATACCCCGCTTCAGCAGGCAACAGCCGTTGGTGAGTCCCCTCTCCTTACTGTGTCACTGAACAATTTCCTTAAACTTCCATGACTAACAACTGTTTCTTCTTCATTATGGCAGATCTGCCTGTCGGCCAAGAGCTGGAAGTTGTCGGATTGGATCCTGGCTTGATTCTTTCCAGCCAGAACGCTCAGGGTCCAGTGGATGCTTTAGTTGATGCCTCGCTGGAGCAGCCCACTGTTGAGCATATTTCAGCTCCATCAATCCAGGCTCCAGCTGCTCCTGTTCCTGTGCCTGGTGCTGTTCCTGTTCCCCCTGTTTCGTGGTGTTCCACAGAGCTGGCCAACGTTCAGCCGGAATCTGAGACGGCGTTCAGGCTCAAGCTTGAACTGTCCAATTCCGATGTCCTTGAGCGTACCGCTAAGATGTACAACAATCGTTTCGGGAAGAAACTTTCCCTAATCAGATTTGCAGCTCTCATGAACGCCCCACTGAAGTTCGTCACTGCGGACATCAGCAGTGACGGAAAGAAAACTCGGAAGATGGAAGCAGATTTTGCTCTTAAGTGTCATCAGTGGGTCGAAGACAATGGCCTCAGTAAGTCCCTGCCTGTTTGATTTTGTATGTCTTGTTTAAGACTTGTGTGCTTAACCATTCCTCCATCGTTCTTTGTTATGTTCAAATCTGTGTGCTTAACCGTTTCTCCTTGTATTTTTTTTTCCAGACGACACCGGGATCCCGTGGCACGAGTGGGAAGGGGTTCCCTTCTCAAGCCCTGCCTTTCTTGCTATTGGGAAGTTGTGGACCGGAAAGTCTGGTCCTGTGATTGCCCTGCATCGCCACCAGCTCACACTCACCATGGCTGTGGTGAGTTCCTCATTTATGGACGGTCATGTCACGTGTGCTTAGGTTATGGTTCGGTGCTTCGCATCCTTTCCCATCCTTTCCCATCCTTTCCCATCCCTTCCCATCCGTTCTCAACTCTTCCCATCCCTTCCTAACTCTTCTTATCCCTTCCCACCCAATTCCCATCCCTTCCCATCCCTTCCCATCCCTTCCCATCCCTTCCCGTCCCATCCCTTACTACCTCCGCACATCGTCAGGCTGCTAGTGGCTCTTGAATCACCCCGAACCCAGTGTTTCTCTGACACTTCTGCCCCATCCCCTCCCTATCCTCCAGATAGATATGATGGTGATGACAGCACTTCAGCACCCAGACATCCTCTGGCTCCTGAATGCATTCTTCACACCCCTCCACCCCACTCCTCAACTGCCTCCAATACTTCCTTCTGACCGAAGTGATGGTGATGACGGCAGCACAACACCTGTTCATCCTCAGGCTCCTGGGAGTGGCAACATTAGGTTATACTCTAGCCATGGTATATAAGTTGGTGTGATCTGATCCTCCTAGACACAAACCCTCTGTGCCTCTGTTCTCCCCTGCTGCCCCCTTGTTTTCAGACAGGTGACGGTGATTAGCAGTGCAGCACCTGTACATCCCAAGGCTGCTGGGTGCTTCAGAGTCAACTTCAACCTCAACCCCAACTCTTCCCATCCCTTCCCAGGCCGGCCATCTCTTTCCCATCTGTTCCCTTTCCCATCCCTTCCCATCCCATCCCTTACTACCTCCCTTCCTAGCCTTTTCTTTGTTACATCCCCTCTTTAGGTGCTGAGACTTCAAGGAACAAGGGCCACTTCCAGCTTTAGGTGCTGGAGTTCTAGTTCTCCTCTTAACACCATGTCAACACTCTTTCCTTGTCACATTTCCTTCATTCCCCTTTTATGCATGCTCTGATTTTATCAGGTCCGTCAAAAGTTGCGCCATCCCAACATGGCCCGCGTTCAGTTGGAACGGTCGGGAGATCCGGATGCGCTAGGGAGGCAGGAACGCGTCGTTCAGCGCCTGCTGAACCGCTTCAAGGCTTCCAAGCACAACGGAAACAACTACTTCATTGGGAAGCTCTACCTTATGGAGTGGGAGGATGTCCCTGCGAACATCCTTGCTCTTGATGTCCTTGGGGATCGGGATGCAGCTGACGTCCCTGATGCAGACTTCAATGGAGAGGGCTTGGAGGTGATTTTCTGAGTGCTATGGAGGAGCAGCTGGGGGCATTGTCCAATCATCATGCTGTTGGATAGTGGCTATGGATTGGGGATTTGATAATGGCATTGGATTCTATGTTTTCTCCTGTCGATTGTTTGTTGTTATAATAATCTAACAATTTTTTATATCGGAATCAAATTATATTTATTATTACGGATTATATGGATGTAATTATGCTTAGAATAGTTGTAGTGGTAATTCTAATGTACCAACAGACTATTCGAAATATCGTCAAATCAAGTTTGACTACACTGAATGTTTTGTAACGAGATTGTCGATTCGCTGGGACTCGCCTTTGACGTGTTGCCAAGACGCCAAATTTCGAACCGAAATGTTCGTCGCGGCACGGTTTTTGTTGGGTGACTAGCGGGAGAGACGAAGACGTTCTTGAAAACGTCTCGCCAATTCCGAGCCAACCCCAACCAAACTGCGCGACTTTTTCCCCACACTCCCCCGACTTGAAAAAACCCCCCCTCCTTTCTCCGATGCAGGGGCTTCAAAAATGGCACTGGCCTCCCGCCTTGCCGTCAACGTCGGGGTTGTGATGCTGTGATGCTGGCCAACCCCGAAGCGCATCACAGCTTCCCCGGCTCCCTCCCTTCGTTGCATCGCCACGCCTTACCACGCATCACTGCTTCTCTCGCTGCGCTGGACAGAGTCTCTCACTCCCCACCCCGACTCGCTACGATTTCATGTTCACCGTCGTCGATTTCCTATCCTGTGGTTCTAAAGTCGCCGCTTACTAGCGACTCGTATCAGGTAGCGCTTTGAGTTAGCGTTCCCCTTCGTCGAATATAGGCCATGGATCCCACTCGTGGAACGGACGCTGCTGTCGCTGCTCACAGTTCCTTTGATAAACTCCCTGACGATTTACTTGTTCACTTATTTCGGTGCGTCGAACAAGGTTTAATCTCCTCACCACTGCAGCAACCGCCGATGGCGTCAGCATCATCACCATCGGTATCTTCCAGCACCTCCTTCTCCTTCTCCTCTTCCTCCTCTTCCTCCTCCCGAGGCACCCTCGCGCTCGTGTGTCGCCGGTGGTTTCGACTCGCGTGCGGCACGATCATGTCTCTCGACCTCTCGCGCCGTCAGGGAATCTCCGCGTCGCAGCTCTTCAGCACCGTCACCCTCGCGCCCAATCTCACGTCTCTTCAGGTCGCCCTTTCCGGCACAGACCTTATCACGGACGCCTTCATCGCGCTGATCGCACAAGTGTGTCCCCGCCTCGAGCGCCTGTCGCTGTTCGACAACCTGCGCTATGGTGGTGCTGAGCACCACGTGTGGACGTCCAACGGGCTCGAATCGCTCTTCCAGAGGTGCACGCAGCTGAAGGATCTCTCGCTTGCCTGCTCGCCCTCCGTCACCCATCTCCCTGCAAGCATTTCCCAACTGGCTGGGCTCGAGCGGCTCCAGATTTTCTCAAGGCTCATTGTCAACCTGCCAGAGGAGATCGGAGGGCTGCAGGCGCTGAAGGCCCTCCACGTGAACGCACCTCGACTCACAGCCCTGCCCGACAGCCTTAGTGACCTCTCCAATCTGCAGGAGCTGTCGCTCGAAGGCTGCTCGGATCTGACATCGGTACCTGACGCTGTCTTCAGCTGCACCACCCTGGAGTCTCTGGACCTCGACCTGCCGAACCTGGCCAGGCTGCCGGAGAGTATGAGCCAGCTGCAGAGCCTGCGGCGTCTCATTGTGGACAGGGGCTTCAGGGCTCTAAGGCTCCCCGCGTCCTTCACGCTGCTGTGTGCCGTCGAGGAGCTGACTCTGGACGTGTGCCTCCAGCAGCTACCGGAAGGCTTTGAGACTCTCACCAGTCTGCGAAGGCTGGAGCTGAAATGCTCTGAGCTCACTCACCTCCCTTCCTCTCTGCCGCAGCTCTCCCTCCTTGAACACCTTGCGATTGTTGGATGCAATCAGCTGGTGCCTCTGCCAGACACCATAGGGCAGCTGCCAGCACTCAGGGTGCTCCGCCTCTCCTGCTTGGACAGTCTCGAGAGCCTTCCGGATTCCGTTGGCCAGCTGCAGCAGCTGCGATCGCTCACAATCGAATTCTGTGATTGGCTCCACGTGCTGCCAGAGTCCCTGGTGCTGCTCAGTGCCTTGGAGACACTCAAGATTCTCTACTGCCGAAGCCTCTCCTCCCTACCCGGAGGCATGCACCTCTTGACGAGCCTTCAGCGGCTGGAACTCTGCGAGTGCCCCGAGATCTGTGAGCTGCCTGACAGCATCTCTCTCTGCAAAGCCCTTGAGTGTGTTTCCATTGTGGAGTGCCCAGCTCTCACAAGCATTCCTGTAGGGATTCGGCACCGGGTTAGGATGTGGTGCTGCAGTTGATGATGTGTGATGTTCGTAAGGTACAGTGTAGTAGCTGCAAAATGATAGTCAAGGGTGGAGATTATAACGGATTTATAGTCAACTTATACATATGTTTGTATGTAGAAGTTAATAGGCTAGATAGGGTTGTGTTCCTAGAGGGTATAACTCCAATCGTATATCTCCCTTGTCCTCACCTGTTTCTAGTATTTCTGCTATCTTAACATGGTAGCATAGTACCGTATTCTCCTGGATATAGTACCCTAGGGAGCAAATAAAAAATCATGAAAATTTTGGGGTGGGTGGAATTAAAGGCAAAAAAAATATAAGACCATGGTGTCAACTTATACATATGATTTGTGTAGAAGTTATAGGCTAGACTAGGTGTGTGCTTCTAGTGAGTACAACCCAACAGGTATATGTTCTAGGTTTCTCTTCCTAGTAAAACATTCTCGTATTCTAACATGGTATCACGCTTAGGTTAGGTCCCCCCCCACCCACCGCTTCCGCCCGCGCCCTAGCCTACGCGCCCTAGCTCACTCCCCCCTCCCCCCTAGCGCCTCCCTTTGCACCCGCTAGGCCCCCCGTCGCGCCTGCTAGGCCCCGCCGCGCCTGCTTGGCCCCGTCGCGCTCGCTAGGCCCTGTCACGCCCCCCTGGGCCCCTTCGCACCCGCTAGGCCCCCGTCGCGCCCCCTGGGCCCCGTCGCGCCCGCTTGGCCCCCGTCGCGCCCCCCCTGGGCCACTTCGCGCTCGCTAGGCCCCCGTCGCGCCCACTCGGCCCCCGTCGCGCTCGCTGGGCCCTGCCGCACCTGCTAGGCCCCGTCGCGCTCGCTAGGCCCCGTCGCGCCCCCCCTGGGCCCCTTCGCGCCCGCTAGGCCCCGTCGCGTCCCCTGGGCCCCTTCACGCTCGCTAGGCCCCCGTCGCGCCCCCCCTGGGCCCCTTCGTGCCTGCTAGGCCCCTGTCGCGCCCGCTGGGCCCCGTCGCGCCCGCTAGGCCTTGTCGCATCCGCCCGGCCCTCGCTACCGCCGCCCGGCCTCTTCCTAGCGGTGCCCGGCCTCTCCCTAGCGCTGCCCGGCTTCTTCCTAGCGCCGCCCGGCCTCTTCCTAGCGCTGCCCGGCCTCTCCCTAGCGCCGCCCGGCCCCTCCTCGTGCCCGCCCGGCCCTAGTCGCACCTGCCCCGCCCCTCCTAGCGCCCGCCCGGCCCCAGTGCGCCTGCCCGCCCCCCCCCCCCTAGCACCCGCCTGGCCCCTCCTAGCGCCCGCCCGGCCCCAGTGCACCCGCCCGGCCTCCTAGCGACCGCCCGGCCTTTGGCGCCCGCCCGGCCTTTGGCGCCCGCCCGACCTGTCGCGCCTGCCTGCCTCCTAGCGCCAGCCCGGCCCCTCCCACTGCCCGTCCGGCCCGTCCTCGAGCCAGCTCGGCCTGTTGTGTCCTCTCGGGCCCTGTGTCTTCTGCTCGCCCGCGCTGGGGCGCCTCGCAGCCGCCCTACTAGAGAGTGCTGCCGCCGTGTCCCCGCGCCGCTGTGCTCCTGCGGAGCTGTGGAGTTGTGCCGCTGTGTCGCTGAGGAGCTGTATCGCTGACCTTGCACGATGGCTGACTTCGTGCTCCGACTGGACGCTGAGGGCCACGCGGTTGACTTCGCCGCCAGGCTCTCCGATCTCCGCCGCCAGCTTACAGGTCAGCGCCAGGATGGCCATTCTTTGGTTGTCCATGCTGATGGCTTGCTCCCCCGCCCCCCTGCACCTG
Source organism: Closterium sp. NIES-67 (assembly GCA_027943415.1). Classification (NCBI taxonomy): domain Eukaryota; kingdom Viridiplantae; phylum Streptophyta; class Zygnematophyceae; order Desmidiales; family Closteriaceae; genus Closterium; species Closterium sp. NIES-67. The sequence continues at coordinate 256,405 of BQMB01001024.1, forward strand.
CTCCCCTCCCTGCTGACCCCTCCTCTGATGACCGTGAGGCTTTCTCTACTGCTGCGCTGGCCTGTGCGGTCTGGGACTCACGCGATGCAGTCGTTCAGGTTGCTATCATTCACGCCCTCCCTATGTCTGAGCGCTCACGTTTCGCTACGATTGATACGGCCAAAGCTTATTTAGACGCCGTTAGTGCTCGCTATTCCACACCTGCCTCCGCTTTTGCTAGCCGCTTGCTCTTCCCGATGCTGTTCCCAGACCTTGCTGCCTTCCCTACTGTCGCAGACTTTGCCACTCACTTGCGTGCCCTAGAGACTCGCTATCGCACTGCCAGCACTGCTGCCCAGCTCACTGCGCTCCCCCCCCCTTTCTGCATGACGCTCTATTTTATCGCCATGCGCCTGCCGGACCGCCTAGCTAGTGCTCGCGACCACTTCCTTAGCCAGCACCCGGGTGACCTCACCCTGACCGCTTTTGTCGACACTCCGACCGCAGTTTTACGTCCCTTCCCTGTCCAGCAGTTCCCTCGGGCTCCCTTACAGGCCTCCACGTTCCCTCGTTCTCGAGGAACCTGGTTGGTGTAGGCTGTATCCAGGACCTCGGCGTCACCACTACGTTCCCCGAGCACGCGCGGTTCGCTGTCTATTTTGAGGCTGTCTCAGGTTCCCCCCTTGCGACGTTCCCCCGGGACCCGGTCTCCGGTCTGTTCACCCTAGACACCGCCTCCCCCCTGGTTGGTGCGTCCTCCCAGGTCGCTGCAGCTTGCTCGTGTCGGTCCCTCACTCACCCGTCCCTTCTGTGGCACCACTGCTTAGGTCACCCTGCTCTCCCGCGTCTGCGTCACATGTCCCAGCACGGTCTTGTCTTAGGCCTCCCCGCGTCACTTCCTGCCCTTCCCCCTTCGACTGCGCCACCGTGCACGCCGTGCGTCGAGGGCCGGCTCCGCCGTGCTCCTCACTCCTCCTCGCTGCGTCCTGCTACTGCCCCCCCTTCAGACCCTGCACCTGGACGTTTGGGGCCCTGCCCCCGTCCCCGGACCGCGTGGTGAGCGCTACTTCCTTGTGCTCGTCGACGACTACACGCGCTATACCACGGTGTTTCCCCTGGAGCAGAAGGCCGACGTGCTCGACAAACTTCTACCGTGGGTTGTGGCTGCGCGCCTTCACCGCGGTCTCCCCGTGCTGTGTCTCCACTCTGACCGTGGCGGCGAGTTCGCCTCTGGTTGGCTTGGACAGTTCTGTCGTGCGGAGGGCATCACCCAGTCGTACACCTTGCCGGACTCGCCACAGCAGAATGGGGTTGCCGAGCGCCGCATCGGCTTGGTCATGGAGGTAGCTCATACCTCCATGATCCTTGCCGATGCCCCCCATTTTCTGTGGCCGTTCGCTGTCCGCTACGCTGCTCACCAGCTTAACTTGTGGCCACGCTCCCAGCGGCTGCAGGTCTCGCCGACCCTCCTTTGGACTGGGTCCCCTGGTGACGCGTCTGCGTTCCACGTCTGGGGTTGCCTTGCTCACGATCGTGCCTCAGGCACGGACAAGCTCACTGCCCGCACTGTCCCTTGTGTCTTCCTTGGTTTCCCCCTGGACTCGTCTGACTAGCTCTTCTACCACCCGCCGTCTCACCGCTTCCTCCACTTTCGTGATGTCACCTTTGACGAGTCTGTCTCCTTCTACCGCCGCTTCCCTCACGGAGGTCTCCCTGTCTCTCCCCCCCTGTTCCTTGCTCCCTCTCCCCCGGTAGCCCCTGCTCCTCTCCCGCCTCGTCCTGCCCCGTCTGGTATCTCTCACGTCACTCCCCTCCCGTCAGTTGTTCCCTTTGAGGAGTCTGCTGACTCTGGTGGTACCCCTGGCCCGTCCTTGCTGCGTCCCCCTTCCCCGGTGTCCCCGCCTCCCCTGTCGCAGCCGCCGCCGCCGCCGCCGCCGTTGCCGCCGCTGCCGCCGCCGCTCTTGGCCTCTGGGGGTGCTGGCGTTGAGGAGGGTGTTCGTCCCGCGGCTCCTGGCGTGGTCTGTCCCGGCGGGCCTGGGGGTGCCGCTGGTGCTGGCGGGGGTTCTCGCTGTGGGGGTGTTGGTTCTGGGGGTGCTGCCGTTGAGAGTTCTGCTGGCGGTCGTCCTGCCCCTGCCGGTCCGAGGGTCGAGGCCCAGCCGTCGCCGCAGCCGCAGCAGCCGTCGCCGCCGGTCTCCGCTCTCCGCCTGCTTGTCCTTCCCTCCCCTGACTGCTCGCCGGTGTCTCCCCCACAGCCTGCTGACCTTCCTGTCTACGGTCCTGTGTTCCCGCCGCTGGACTCGTCTCCGGCCCGTCTTCCTCCTCGTTCCCCTCCTGTGTCCCCTCCGCTGTCTCCTGACCCTACACCTCCATCCCACGTTTGGTCTCGTCGTCCCTCACGTGCCCGTCCCGTCTCCCCTGTCCTGTGCTCCCACCCTATGTTGCTCCGTCCCCACTCGTCTCGTCCTCCCCTCCTCCCGTCCCCTCCTCCCTCGTCGCTCGTTGTTGCACCTCCTCCGTTTTCTAACTACCTCCGTGCCACTCGTCCCCTTGTCCCTCGGGTTCTTGCCTCTCTTGTTACCGACCCTTCTGTTCCTGTCTCGTGCCTTGACGCGCTGGTCGCTGCTGTCGCTGACTTCGCCTCTACCCGCCGCCTTGACTACGCTACCGCTCTGGTCTCTGACCCTGCCCGTCCTCCGTCCGTCGGGGGTGCACCTGCCCTTGGCAATGACATCCTAGAGGACCGGCAGTACGAGCTTGCTTTCCTTTCCGAGGCCGCTCCCCATCTCTGCTCCATGCTGTTAGTCCCTGAGGGTGACCCAGACGCTTTTGACATCCCGACCCCTCGCACCTACGCTGAGGCCACCTCGGGACCTTGGGGCTCTCAGTGGATAGCTGCCATGGAGCAGGAGATGGCATCTTGGAGGTCCACCGGCACTTACCTCGACGCAATTCCCCCGCCTGGGGTGAACGTAGTCGATGGTCGGTGGCTCTTCAAGGTGAAGCGCCCCCCTGGAGAGCCGCCTGTCTTCAAGGCGCGCTACGTGGCGAGAGGCTTCAGCCAGCGCGAGGGGGTTGACTTCTTCCAGACGTTCGCCCCGACCCCGAAGATGACCACTCTTCGGGCGCTGCTACACGTAGCAGCACAGCGCGACTACGAGCTTCACTCCCTCTTCTCAAGCGCCCGGTCTACGGCCTGCGTCAAGCTCCTCGCGAGTGGCACGACACGCCATGGCACCTGCGTAGATCCCAGACTCTTCCCAAGCAACCTCTTCCCAGACTCGCGTGCTACCGTGTCGCAAATTTTGACGCGATAGGTTTCAGTGCGATTTCGCGAAGTGCGGAATGAGATTCGGCTTCCCGAGTTTCAGGGGCGTGTTTTAGAACCTTTTTTCAGACGAGCAGATTTTCAGACAAGCGCGAATCTGCACAGTAAATTTTTGACGCCAGCTGGTTATATGTGGTTGAGAGCGATGGAACGCAAATATGAAACGGAAGTTTCCAAAAAGTGGTCCTGGGAACACGCTCTAAAGATCGCGCGTCAGTCTGAGAAGAGGTTGCCTGGGAAGAGGCTCGTAGGAACACGCTCTTAGCCGATTCTCCTGGGTCACGACTTTCGAGGGGTGTGGGATGTGTCTCTGGTTGTGGGGACTTACTTCAAATTCTGGGTTGCGAGGGGTGTGGGAGGAATGCTTTTGGCTAGGAGGACTTAGCCGAAATTCCTTAGCAGGGAGGATTGTGGGAGAGTGGTCACGTGTCTCGAATTGTTAGCAAAAATTCTGCGCCCGCAACAGTACCGTAAAAGCTGAGTTGGGTGAATGAGAATCCTTGTTGACCTGGCATAGCCCGTTTGGTGTGTGGACCAGGCCTCTGGAAGTCAGGAAAATTACACAGTTTGGTCAAGGAAAACAAGGTGAAATCTTAACCTAGCCCTGCTTTTGATGCATACAGAATATCGATACCCGTCCATGGACAGGCAACCCAGAATTATCCCACGGTCAATTTCCGAGTACGGGATAGACCCGCCATGAAATATCTTATGTAAACGTTCACGCCCCTAGTAAAAAAATTCCCTCGTCATTGTCAGGAGTGGCTTATTCGGAGCTTGACGAAACTCTTGCCTGCAAAAACAGTCAAACTTTTTAAGGCTCCCAGCTTGGACGAGCTGGATCTCGGGCAAACTCGGAAACTGAAGGGTGACCCCTAGGATATCGAGAGGCCTGGTGTGGAGCAAAAAACACCCTGAAAAGGTAGGTAAGGAAAATATTATGGGTCCGCTAGCGGACAAAACTTTCGGGCCAGTTCCTCCTTCCAGCCCAATCGAGGGAGCCAGGGCACATCAGCAAGGGTAGAGAAATCACATCGACACATCAGCAAGCGTGAAAAATCTCCCACCCCCCCCCCCCCCCCCCCCCACTCCCACACGAGAAGTATGACTTTGCGAGGAGTGTGAATGTATGAAAAACTTGAATAAAGTACATAGTGTAATATACTACAATTCTGCGATAATTTTTCGTCTGTTTTTTCAGACACATCAATTATTTTCATATGAAAAAACAGACTTGTGCAATTTTTTTGTCTGAACGTCAGACGAAGGTAAAAAACTTGGTCTGATTATCAGACAGGCCTAAAAGTTAGCAAGGACCCTGGTGCATATGCGTTTTTCAATTCCAAAATAGTTGTGCATGTTACACCACTTTGTTTTGTGTCACATGTCAACATCTCGTGTCCTCATCGCGTACCCTACAGTGTGGCCCTTCTGCTTGCCACATCGTCAGCTAAACTAGTCAAGTCAAGGACGAGGCTGGCAAATCAGCCAATCAACGAGTGCTGCAGGCCTCGTCCTTACTGCCTCCAATCAGTGGGCGGCAGCGGAGGTTTGTTTTGGCGGGAGGGCGTGAGAGTTGAGAATGAACAATTTGGATTTTGAGGTTTCGACATTTTTTTTTTTCCGTTCCGACACATTCGGGTTGACCACCAGCTCGTTTCCCCCACTCGCCCTCACGTTTACACACGCAACTATGCACGGCAAATTCTGTTGTTCCCTGTCGAAATAAGGATTCTAAGTGGCGGGGGTGTTCAATTGTTTTCAAGCCCAAAAGTAGGGTGGTAACTAGATCCAGTTTAATTAAACACCCATACCCGCTCAAGCCACCCATGGGAGCTTAATTCCGGCGGGTACTATATCCGGGAGAATACGGTAGGTTAGGTCTGCCCACCTGCTTCCGCCCCTCACCCTAGCCTACCGCGCCCCGCCAGCCACTAGCGCCCCGCCGGCCCCTCACGCACCCGCCGGCCCCTGGCGTACTTGCCGACCCCTAGCGTACCAGTCGGCCCCTAGCGCCCCGCCGGCCCCTCGCGCACCTCGCCGACCGCTAGCGTGTTTGCTGGCCCCTAGCATACGTGTCGGCCCCTAGCGCCCCGCTGGCCCCTCGCGCACCTCGCCGGCCCCTAGTGTGCCCGCCGGCCCCTAGCGTACCCGTCGGACCCTCGCACCCCGCCGGCCCCTCGCGCGCCACGCCGGCCCCTCACGTACCCCGCCGGCCCCTTGTGCGCCGTGCCGGCCCTTAGCGCCCCGCCGGCCCCTTGCGCCCTCGCCGGCCCCTCGCATACCTTGTCGGCCCCCTCGCGCACCTGCCCGACCCCTCGCGTGCCTCGCCGAACCTTCGCGCTCGCGGGCCCCTCGCGTGCCTCGCCGAACCTTCGCGCTCGCGGGCCCATCGCGCGCCCACCGGCTCCTCGCGTTCCTCGCCGGCCCGTCGCGCCCCACCGGCCCTAGACGCCCTGTCGACCCCTCGAGCGTCAACTGGCCCTGGGGCTCCGCCGGCCCCTTTGTGCCCGGCAGGCTCCTCGCACCTCACCGGCCTGCTTCGCGCTTTGGGCCCTCTGCTCGGCCTTTCCGACCTGGTCTTTCCGCCGGAGAGTCCTGCCGCCGTGCCGCTGAGTACCTGTGCCGATGTGCCGCCGTGTCGCTGTGCCGCCGTGGAGCTGTGACGCTGAGGCTGCTCGATGGCGGACGCCGTACTCCGCCTAGACGCCGAGGGACACGCGATCGACTTCGCCACCTGGCTTGTCGATCTTCGCCGTCACCTGACAAGTGAGCGCCAGGATGGGCACTCCCTGGCTATGCATGTTGATGGCTTGCTTCCCTGCCCTCCCGCGCATGATCCCCTCACTGCTGATCCCAGCACTGCTGAGCGTGCGGCCTTTTCTGCTGAAAGCAGCAGCAGCAGCCGCAGCAGACGCCGCAGCAGCAGCCAAAGCAGCAGCAGCAGCAGCCACAGCAGCAGCAGCAGCAGTAGTAGCCGCATCAGCAGCAGCCACAACAGCAGCAGCAGCAGCAGTCACAACAGCAGCAGCCACAGTTGTGGGCCCGCCTCCCGCCAGGGTGGCCAGGAGCCGCTGGCGGTGGTGGCCGTGGTGGCGACCCTTGCAGCTTGGCATCAGCCGGCAACCTCGGTGCTGTGAGCTGTCAGTACCAGCTCCAGGCCGGCCCCCTCCGTGGCAATGTGTGCCGCCGCCCTCACCCGACCGCCCGGTGCTTCCGTCGCCTCGACGACCTCTCTCGTCGCCGCTTCACCAGCTGTGGCCGCAGGTTTCGCCGACCCTTCTTTGAATAGGGTTCCCAGGTGACGCGTCTGCGTTCCACGTCTGGGGCTGCCAGGATCACGTTCGTGCCTCTGGCACGGACAAGCTCACTTCCCGCACTGTCCCCTATGTCTTCCTCGGTTTCCCCCATGACTCGTCTGACTGGCTCTTTTACCACCCGCCATCTGACCGCTTCCTTCACTCCCGTGACGTCACTTTCGACGAGTCTTTCTCCTTTTACCATCGCTTTCCCCACCGTGGTCTCCCAGTTTCCTCACCCCTAATTCTGGTTCCTACTCCCCCGGTAGCCCCTGCTCCCCTTCCTCCCCGTCCTACTCCGTCTGGTGTGTCTCATGTCACTCCCCTCCTGTTGGTTGTCCCCGTCGAGGAGTCGGCCGACTCTAGTGGCCCCGCGGCGCAGTTCTCGCCGCCTGCCTCTCCCCCGGTGTCTCCTCCTCCGCCGTCGCAGTCGCCCCCGCAGCAGCCGTCGTCGCAGCCGCAGCAACAGCAACCGCCGCCGCCGCGGCAGCCGCCGTTCGTGGGCTCTAGGGGCGTTGGCGTTGAGGAGGGTGCTAGTCCTGGGGTTCTTGTCGTGGCTTGTCCTGGCGGGCTTGGGGGTGGCACCGGTGCTGAAGCGAGTGCTCATTCTGGGGGTGCTAGAGTGGTGTGTTCCGGTGGTAGCTGTGGTGCAGCTGGCGGTGCAGGTGTCGGCGTCGACCAGCAGCAGCAGCAGACGCCGCCTGTGTTCGCCCTTCGCCTGCTGGGCCTTCCCTCCCCTGACCGCTCACCTGCGCCTCCCTTGCCCCCTCCTCCTCTTCCTATCTACGGCCCTGTGTTCCCTCCTCCGGACTTGTCTCCGCCTCGTATTCCCCCTCGTTCCCCTCTTGTGTCTCCTCCTCTGTCTCTTAACCAGACGCCTCTGTCTCACGTCTGGTCTCGTCGTTCCCACGCGTCTCGTCCTCCCCTCCTCCCGTCGCCTCCTCCATCGTCGCTTGTTGTCGGGCCTCCTCCTCTGTCTGACTACCTTCGTGCCGCCCGTCCTCTTGTTCCTCGGGTCCTTGCCTCTCTCGATACCGACCCGTCTGTTCCCGTCTCGAGTCTTGACACTCTTGTCGCTGCTGTCGTTAACTTCGCCTCTATCCGCTGCCTTGAATACGCCACCGCTCTAGTCTCTGACCCTGTCCATCCTCCGTCCGTCAGGGGTGCTCCTGCCCTTGGCAGTGACGTCCTTGAGGACAAGCAGTACGAGCTTGATTTCTTGTCTGAGGCTGCTACGAGCAGCACAGCGTGACTACGAGCTCCACTCCCTCGACTTCTCCATTGCTTTTTTTCAGGGCAGCCTACACGAGCAAGTCTACCTGCGCTGTCCACAGGGCTTCACTGGTACCTTCCCTCCTGGGACCCAGTGGCTCCTTCGACGCCCGGTCTACGGCTTGCGACAGACGCCACGTGAGTGGCATGACACGCTCCGTGCTATGCTAACTGGCCTGCAGTTCTTTCCGTCCTCTGCAGACCCCTCGCTCTTTATTCGTGCTGGCCAAACTCCGTTCTACATCCTTGTCTACGTAGACGACCTGGTCTTTGCTACTGCTGACAGAGACGCACTGGCCTCCGTGAAGGACGAGCTGCTGAGGAGACACATTTGCACTGACCTAAGAGAGCCGCGCCGCTACCTTGGTCTGCAGATCACTAGGGACAGAGCAGCGCGCACCATCACTCTTACACAGTCACCTACTCTCTACAGCAGAGTTCGGTAACCTACCAAGCCTACCAATTATATAACACAATATATAATTTAACACTCAGCTCCAGTTCCTGAGGAATCAGTCGAGCCCAGTGGCCCTTACGCAGAGCTGGTGGGTTGCCGCATGTAGTTGATGACCTGCACTTGTCCAGATCTCGGATACCCTCTCAACATCCTGGCTCACTTTGTGGCCACTAGCAGACACTGACCACAGCATTGGTCGGCCGCTAAGAGGGTTTTGCGTTATCTAGCAAGTACATTGGGCATGAGGCTAGTGCTGGGAGGGCCTAGGCCAGTGGTCCTTACTGGGCACACAGACGTTTCTTGGGCAGACGACGTTGAGACCCTCCGGTCTTCCTAGGGCTACTGCTTTCTTGGTTTAGGTGCCACTTTGTTGAGGTCATGTCACTCCTCGTCTGTTGCTCAGTCTAGCTGTGTGGCTAAGATCCACGCCGGTGCCATGGCGGCACAGGAGCTGCGCTGGCTGACTTCTTGCTCACCGACTTAGGTGAGCGGCCTAGTTCTGCCCCGGTTTGTACGTTGTCAAGACGACCATGATCCTCCTGGGTCAGGAGCCTTGACTTGAGGGTAGAGCGAAGCACATCCAGCTGCGGTACTTCCTCCTGCGCAAGCTACAACATCGTCGCCAGGCCCGCGTAGTACACTTGGCCTCCGGTGCGAACACAGCTGATATCTTTACTAAGGTGCTTGCGCCTAAAGATTATCAGCGGCACTATTTGCAGCTTGGTCTCGTACCTGTAGCTACTCACTTGTTAGGCCCTTGATTGTGTACTCTTCTTTATATATACCTTTATGACTGGCCTTGTAGCTTCCCTTCAAGTGGCCGGACTAGTAGTGCCGCCCTAGTTTGCTCTTTTCTTGTTTGTACTCTTGCTGACTAGTCTTCGGGCCCCTGCCTCATTGGTTGGACTAGTAGTGCCACCCTGAGCTGCATGTTTCTTGCTCAGCATTGCCCCATATCTAGCCTAGGGGGTGTGTCAACTTATACATATGTTTGTATGTAGAAGTTATAGGCTAGATAGGTTTGTGTTCCTAGGGGGTACAACTCCAAGCCTAAATCTCCCTTGTTCTCACTTGTTTCTAGTCATTCTACTATGATAACATTTATGTCATGTGTGTTATATAGTCACCAGTCCTAATTACTGGGACAAAAAGGGATGTCATCAGGAGGGTTAGGCTCCATATATCCACCTTCCCCAGGGAAAGCCTCTCCAGTTCTCTCCCTAGAGAGAGAGGATCGACAGGGTTAACCCAGTCCACGACTAAGTGTTAATTCTCATACAAACTAGTAGAGCATTTTCCATTGTGCGTGCTTTTTCCTTCCTAGATGCACTGTACCTTGCTGCACTCTGCGTGACAGAATGGGTGATTACTTATGAGATGATGCACTTTGAGGAAACAATGCATGTACTGTTCATGTGGAAGAGCTGCATGACATGGCATGGAATGGTAGTAACATCAAAGTAGTGGTCTCACCTGCATCATGTAGGGGGTAAGTGTGAAGCAGCAGCATGACTAAGAATGTGTCATTCCATAGTAATGTGGTAACTGTCACCACGGGTTCTCTACCAAGAGCCAGGTGAACAGCAGCACTGCAGAGAGACGGATGGGAGAGAAGGGGGTGGAGGTAGGTTGGGAGGAATGAAGGTTTGGCATGTGGTCAAATGGATGACAAGGTTATGTAGTGGATGGCATTGAGTCCATACCTGGCAGCAGCGATTTTCACCCACGGCGTCAGTCCCCCCTCCCCCCCCCTCTTTCCCCCCCTCTATGTTGCCCTATGCAGCCTCCAATCTCTCCCTCCCCTGAGCGTTCCACAATAAACAGCTGCCGAATCCCTCAAGAAAAGATTGGGAGAGCTCGGCAATCTTCGATGGAAACACATGCAATGACAACGAAGCGGATTACCTCGTCCTTCGCTTCTCACTATTTATTTACTCGCCTCCCCTTTTCTAACCCGTTCCCCCTCTCAACTCACTGCCATCTGCAACAAATCTCCCCTCCACTCGCTCACTCCCAGCTGCTCTGAGCGTGGCTCCGAGAGCGGCGGCAACGGTGAGGACAAGGTGAGAAGAGGTGAGAAGAGGTGAGAAGAGGTGAGGAAGAGGTGAGCATTGCTAGGCAGGCAGCTTACAGCATTCACAGGCGCATGGCTCACGACAATGACAGGCGTGGCATGGGTGCTGCATGTAGTGGATAATATCCGCGATGACGTCAAAAGCAGCAGCAGCAGCAACAGCAGATGATTCTCAGACTGAGGCGGTCATACAGTGTGTGTGTTAAGCAGGAAATGCAGCGATACAGGGACAAAGGACGGGAAGTTGCCACGCTGCATGCAGCCGAGCTCAGCTGATTTTTAAAAATATTTCGGAGAGCGAGCGGAGATAACTAAGATGAGGGGGCGGAAGTGGAAACTGGGGGTGAATTGGGAGGGAGAGATGAGGATCGATGTGGCAACACAAACAAGTGAAGGGCCAGGGGTTAAATGGAAGAAAGCGAGCCGTATGTGCATGGTACGCAGGGGTCGGGAACAATGGGAGAAGGGGAGCTAGCAGGAGCTCCCATGCTCTAATGCTCCCGTCCTCTAATGCTATCATGCTCCCATGCTCCCATGCTATCATGCTATCCTGCTATCATGCTCTCATGCTCCCATGCTATCATGCCATCATGCTCTCGTGCTATCATCATCCCATGCTCCCATGCTCAAACGCTCCCATGCTCTCATGCTATCCTGCTATCATGCTTCCATGCTCCCATGCTATCATGCTATCACGCTCCCATGCTCCCATGCTATCATGCTATCATGCTCCCATGCTCCCATGCTATCCTGCTATCAAGCAATCCTGCTCCCATGCTCCAATGCTATCATGCTATCATGCTCCCATGCTCTCATACTCAAACGCTCCCATGATCTCATGCTATCATGCTATCATGCTATCATGCAATTATGCGATCATGCTATCATGCTCCCATGCTCTCATGCTCAAATGCTCCCATGCTCTCATGCTCTCATGCAAACATGCTATCATGCCATCATGCTCCCATGCTCCCATGCTATCATGCCATCACGCTCCCATACTCCCATGCTATAATGCTCCCATGCTCCCATGCTATCATGCTCCCATGCTATCATTCTATCATGCTATCATGCTATCATGCTCCCATGCTCCCATGCTTTCAAGCTATCATCCTATCATGCTCCCATGCTCTCATGCTGAAACACTCCCATGCTATCATGCTATCATCCGATCATGCTCTCATGCTCCCATGCTCTCATGCTCAAACGCTCCCATGCTATCATGCCATCATGCTATCATGCTCCCATGCTCCCATGCTATCATGCTCCCATCCTCTCATGCCCAAACGCTCCCATGCTCTCAATCTATCATGCTATCATGCGATCATGCTATCATGCTCCCATGCTCTCATGCTCAAATTCCTCCATGCTCTCATGCTAACATGCTATCATGCTATCATGCTAACATGGTATCATGCAATCATGCTCCCATGCTATCATGCTCTCATGCTATCATGCTATCATGCTATCATACAATCATGCTCCCATGCTATCATGCTATCATGCTATCACACTATCACGCAACCATGTAATCATCCTATCATGCTCCCATGCTGTCATGCTATCATGCTCCCATGCTCTCATGCTATCATGCTATCATGCTATCATGCTCCCATGCTATCATGCTCCCATGCTCCCATGCTCCCAAGCTATTATGCTCCCATGCTGCCATGGTATCATTCTATCATGCTACCATGATCCAATGCTATCATGGTCAAACGCTCCCATGCTCTCCAGCTCAAACGCTCTCATGCTCTCATGCTATCATGCTATCATGCTGTCATGCTGCCATGCTTCCATACTCCCATGCTATCATGCTATCATGCTCCCATGCTCTCATGCTCTCATGCTATCATGCTCAAACGCACCCATGCTCTCATGCTATCACATTATCATGCTATCATGCTACCACACTATCATGCAATCATGCTATCATGCTCCCATGCTGTAATGCTATCATGCTCCCATGCTCTCATGCTCTCATTCAACCATGCTATCATGCTCTCATGCGCTCATGCTCTCATGCTATCATGCTATCATGCTATCATGCTATCATGCTATCATGCTCCCATGCCATCATGCTTCCATGCTCCCATGCTCCTATGTTCCCATGCTATCATGCTATCATGAGCTCATGCGCTCATGCGCTCATGCTCCCATGCTATCATGCTATCATGCGATCATGCTCCCATGCACCCATGCTATCATGCCATCATGCTATCATGCTCCCATGCTCCCGTGCTCTCATGCTCAAAGCTCCCATGCTCACATGCTATCATGCTATCATGCTCCCATGCTCCCAAGCTCTCATGCCTAGACGCTCCCATGCTATCATGCAATCATGCTATCATTCTCCTATGCTCCCATGCTATCATGCTATCATGCTATCATGCTATCATGCTATCATGCAATCATGCTCCCATGCTATCATGCTCTCATGCTCGCATGCTATCATGCTATCATGCTATCATGCTCCCATGCTGTCATGCTATCATGCTCCCATGCTCTCATGCTCTCATTCAACCATGCTATCATGCTCTCATGCGCTCATGCTCTCATGCTATCATGCTATCATGCTATCATGCTATCATGCAATTTCGCTCCCATGCTCCCACGCTCTCATGCCTAGACGCTCCCATGCTATCATGCAAACATGCTATCATTCTCCCATGCTCCCATACTATCATGCTATCATGCTATCATGCTTCCATACTCCCATGCTCTCATGCTCAAACGCTCCAATGCTTTCCTGCTATCATGCTATCATGCGATCATGCTATCATGCTCCCATGCTCTCATGCTCAAATGCCCCCATGCTCTCATGCTATCATGCTAACATGGTATCATGCTATCATGCTAACATGGTATCATACTATCATGCTATCATGCTATCATGCTCCCATGCTATCATGCTCTGATGCTATCATACCATCATGCTATCATACTATCATGCTCCCATTCTATCATGCTATCATGCTATCACACTATCAGGCAACCATGCTATCATGCTATCATACTCCCATGCTATCATGCCATCATGCTCCCATGTCCTCATGCTATCATGCTATCGTGCTCCCAAGCTAACATGCTCCCATGCTCCCATGCTCCCATGCTATCATGCTATCATGCTATCATGGTATCATGCTATCAAGGTCCCATGCTCCCATGCTCCCATGCTATCATGCTATCATGCTATCATGCTCCCATGCTCCCATGCTATCATACTGTCATGCAATCATGTTCAAACGCTCCCATGCTCTCATGCTATCATACAATCATTCTATCATGCTATCACACTGTCATGGAATTATGCTATCATGCTCCCGTGCTGACATGCGATCATGCTATCATGCTATCATGCTATCATGCTCCCATGCTCTCATGCTAGCATGCTACCATGCTATCATGCTCTCATGCTATAACGCTATCATGCTATCATGGTATCAAGGTATCAGGCTATCATGCTATCATGCTCCCATGCTCTCATGCTATCATGCTACCAACCTATCATGCTCTCATGCTCACATGCTATCATGCTATCTTGCTATCATGGCATCATGGTATCATGCTATCATGCCATCACGCTCCCATGCTATCATGATCTCATGCTCCCATGCTATCAAGCTCCCCCGCTCCCAGACTCCCATGCTATCACGCCATCATGCGCTCATGCGCGCATGCTTCCATGCTATCATGCTATCATGCGATCATGCTCCCATGATCCCATGCTATCATGCTATCGTGCTAGCATGCTCCCATGCTCCCATGCTCTCATGCTCAAACGCTCCAATGCTCTCATGCTATCATGCTATCATGCTATCTTCCTCCCATGCTCCCATGCTTTCACGCTATCATGCTATCATACTCCCATGCTCCCATGCAATCATGCTATCATGCTCCCATGCTCCCATGCTCTCATGCTCAAACGCTCCCATGCTCTCATGCTATCATGTTATCATGCTCCCATGCTCCCATGCTCTCATGCTATCATGCTATCATGCTATCATGCTTCCATGCTATCATGCTATCATGCTGTCACGCTCCCATGCTCCCATGCTATCATGCTATCATGCTCTCATGCTATCATGCTATCGTGCTCCCATGCTATCATGCTCCCATGCTCCCATGCTTCCTTGCTAGCATGCTCCCATGCTCCCATGCTATCATGCTATCATGCTACCATGCTCCAATGCTCTCATGCTCAAACGCTCCCATGCTCTCCTGCTCAAACGCTCAAATGCTCTCATGCTATCATGCTATCATGCTGTCCTGCTCCCATGCTTCCATGCTCCCATGCTTCCATGCTCCCATGCTATTATGCTATCATGCTCTCATGCTATCATGCTATCATGCTATCATGCTATCATGCTCTCATGCTATCATGCTTAAACGCTCCCATGCTCTCATGCTATCATACTATCATGCTATCATGCCATCACACGATCATGCAATCATGCTATCATGCTCCCATGCTGTCATGCTATCATGCTATCCTGCTATCATGCTCCCATGCTCTCATGCTATTATGCTACCATGCTATCATGCTCTCATGCTCTCATGCTATCATGCTATCATGCTATCATGCTATCATGGTATCATGCTATCATGCTATCATGCTCCCATGCTCTCATGCTATCATGCTACCAACCTATCATGCTCTCATGCTCTCATGCTCTCATGCTATCATGCTATCATGGTATCATGCTATCATGCGATCATGCTATCATGCTATCCTGTTCCCATGCGATCTGGATCTCATGCTCCCATGCTATCAAGCTCCCATGCTATCGAGCTCCCATGCTCCCATAATCCCATTCTATCATGCTATCATGCGCTCATTCACTCATGCTCCTCTGCTATCATGCTATCATGCTATCATGCTCCCATGCTCCCATGCTATCTTGCTATCGTGCTATCATGCTCCCATGCTCCCATGCTCTGATGCTCAAACGCTCCCATGCTCTCATGCTATCATGCTATCATGCTATCTTGCTCCCAGGGTCCCATGCTATCAGGCTATCATGCTATCATGCTATCATGCTCTCATGCTATCATGCTCAAACGCTCCCATGCTCTCATGCTATCATACTATCATACTATCATGCTATCATGCTATCATACTATCATGCAATCATGCTATCATGATCCAATGCTGTCATGCTATCATGCTATCATGCTAGCATGCTCCCATGCTCTCATGCTATTATGCTACCATGCTATCATGCTCTCATGCTCTCATGCTATCATGCTATCATGGTATCATGCGATCATGCTATCATGCTATCCTGTTCCCATGCTATCAGGATTTCATGCTCCCATGCTATCAAGCTCCCATGCTCCCATACTCCCATTCTATCATGCTATCATGCGCACATGCGCTCATGCTCCCATGCTATCATGCTATCATGCTATCATGCTCCCATGCTCCCATGCTTCCATGCTCCCATGCTATGATGCTATCGTGCTATCAGTCTCCCATGCTCTTATGCTCTCATGCTCAAACGCTCCCATGCTTTCATGCTCTCATGCTATCATGCTATCTTGCTCCCATGCTCCCATGCTATCATGCTATCATGCTATCATGCTCCCATGCTCCCATGCAATCATGCTATCATGCTCCCATACTTCCATGCTCTCATGCTCAAACGCTCCCATGCTCTCATGCTATCATGCTATCATGCTTCCATGCTCACATGCTCTCATTCTATCATGCTATCATGCGCTCATGCTCCCATGCTATCATGCTATCATGCTCCCATGCTCCCATGCTATCATGCTATCGTGCTCCCATGCTATCATGCTCCCATGCTCCCATTCTCCCAAGCTATCATGCTCCCATGCTCCCATGCTATCATGCTATCATGCTACCATGCTCCAATGCTCTCATGCTCAAACGCTCCCATGCTCTCCTGCTAAAACGCTCAAATGCTCAAATGCTCTCATGCTATCATGCTATTATTGTGAGAAACCGAAGTGATGATTGTATTTGGAAAGGAATGGGTATACATAGGTGAGGAGTAGGAGGGGGGGTTTAGTTGGGAGGTGACCAGGATTATTGGTGACCCCAATAAGTTGAGTTGGCCAACTTATTGGAGGTCCAATAATCTTAGCCAAGATTATTGGTGGGTCCAATAATCTTGGTTGGGATTATTGGGGGTTCCAATAATTGGGAGCCCAACCAATTTGGGAACCCAACAAGGTTGGGAGCCCAACCCCCAACTTGGGTGTATACACCCTAGTGGTGTGTTTATGGGGACGGCGAGGGAGGGCCTTGGTGAAAATGTCCGCAAGGTTGGCTAAAGAGTCAATCTTGCGGACGGTGAGGTGTCCAGCCTGGACGAGCTTACGAACAATGTAGTGGCGAAGCTCGATGTGTTTGGAGCGACCATGGAAAACAGCCTCCTTCGTGAGGTGGATAGTACTGGCATTGTCGCACCAGATGGTGGGACAGGGCTAAGGAGCATCCTGTTCAGCGAGGAGGAAGCTGAGCCACCGCGCCTCCTGGGCTGCCATGGTGACGGCGTAGAGCATTGCTTCGCAGGAGGAGAGAGCGATCGAGGAGGAGCGGGTGGAGCGCCAGGAAATGAGGCCGCTCCCGAGGGAGAAACCATACCCTTGTGAGCTGCGACGATCGGGCTGAGAATCCGCCCAAGAGGAGTCGCTGTAGCCAGTGAGCCGAGTAGGGGTGGGGCCACCCAAGGTGAGGACATAATCCTTGGTGCCTTTGATGTAGCGAAGAACGCGCTTGGCCGCTTGCCAATGCTCGGGAGTTTGTTTGCCGGTGCCGACAAAGCGCGCCAGGACACTGATAGGGTAGGCGAGGTCGGGGCGGGTGCACATCATGGCGTACATCAGGGACCCGACCAGCTCAGCGTAAGGATTGGTGGAGGGACCGTGGGTGGATGTTGGCAAGAGCTTGTGGCCAACTTGGAGGGGTGTGGAGACGGGTTTGGCCGTGGCCATCTTGAAGCGTTCAAGGACCTTCTCGAGGTAGAATGCCTGAGAGAGGGAGATGGTCTTGGCCGCACGATCGCGAGAAATCTCCATCCCGAGGTAGTGGCGGACCTCCCCCAGGTCCTTGCAGAGGAGGCGCTTCTGCAGCTCATCCTTGACCTGTTGGAGGTCTGCTTCGTTGTCAGCGGCAAGAAGCATGTCGTCGACGTAGACGAGGATATAGAAGGGGGAGGGGGAGGTGCGCAGGAAGAGGCAGGAGGTAGCCTGGGAAGGGCGAAAACCAAGAGCACGGAGAGTGCTGGAGAGCTTGGCATGCCATTCCCGAGGAGCCTACTTGAGGCCGTAGACCGGGCGGCGAAGTTCCCAAACGGTGTTGGGAGGGAAAGGGAGGTGCCAGCCCTCGGGATGCTCCATGAAGATGCGCTCATGGAGTTCACCTTGGAGAAATGCCGTGGTGACGTCCATTGAGTGCAGAATCATGCCGCGCCGGCCGACGAAGTCCAGAAACACGCGGACGACAAGGGGAGTGGCGGTCGGCGAGTAGGTGTCAAGGAAGTCATGGCCATACCGCTGCGTGAATCCTTTGGCGCAATAGCGGGCCTTATAGACCGGGTCGTCGCCAGGGAGGAGCTTGACCCGAAATACCCATTTGCCCTTGACCACGTTGTAGTTGAGAGGGCGGGGTACGTCGATGAAGGTGCCGTTGCGGACAAAGGCCTCATTCTCGTTGAGGACTGCCTTGCCCCAATGAGGGTGGTCGGAGCATGTCATAGCTTCGTGATAATCTCCCGGCTCGAAGATGATGGGCGCACCGGAGAAGACAAGTACCAGGGCGCCAATCATGCTGAAGGCGACTCCTTGGGTGTTGGAGAAGAGGTGAAGGCGAAGAAATTCACCATGGGAGTCTTCGATGAGGAGGGGAGAGAAAGGAGGAGGAAGGGAGGGTGGTGTTGCAAGTTTGCTGCACTGCTGAGGGGGGAGGCTGCGACACTGCGACTCTGCAACTTGGCTGCACGGCTGCTGGACCGGGGCAACTGCTGCGTCGGATCCTGACGCTGCGGGTGCGGCGACCGGGGCAGGCACTGGTGCGGCAGCGGGAGTTGCTGCGGCGGGTGCGGATGTGGAAGCAGAGGGTGCTGGAGCGGGTGCCTTTGCCTGAGGGGAGGGAGGGGCTAAGGGTGGACCAAAGAGGGGATCCATGGACCGAGTATGAGGGCGGTGGCGAAGGACAAGGGGAGAAGACACCTGGGGGGGTGAAGGAGGAGGTGGGGGAGGTGGGGGAGGAGGGGGTTGGGGAGGGGGGGAAGGAGGTGGAGGGGGAGGAGGTGGGGAGAAGGGGGAAGATGGAGCGAAAGAAGAGTGAGAGGGAGAGCGGGGGAGTACTGGGTCAAGGATGTCACCTGAGGAAGGTGAGGAGGGAGCAGATTTGGGAGGAGGAGGTGCTGGGGGTGGGGGAATAAGAGGGAGAGGGGGGAGGAGGGGGGGGGGTGACAGTGTCAGAGGGGATGAGGGGGCAATGAGGAATGGTGAGTGGGTCAGGTGGGCAGGGGAGGTGTAGTACAGGTTCGTCAAAGATGACGTCCCGACTACGAATGAGGCGACCTGAGGGGGGATGAAGGAAGAGGTAGTCAGGGGAGGAGGTGTTGTGACCAAGGAATACACAGGGTAGACTCTTGGAGGCGAGCTTCCCTGCTGTGCGTGAGCGGTCGGCCGGGTGTATGAGAACATATGCCCTGGAACCCCAGACGCGCAGGCGGGAGACGTCGGGTGTGGTTGACGTCCACAGCTCGGTGGGGGTGGTGGAGCGGAGGAGAGGGTGAGGATACAGGTTAGTGAGGAGGACGGCGTGGAGAAGAGCATAACCCCAGAGAGAAGGCGGGCAGGAGGCGTGAACGAGAAGACACCTTGCGGTCTTTGTAACTTCTCGAACACGAGCTTCTGCTACGCCAATCTGCTGAGGGGAGTGAGGGAGGGTATAAGTGTGGTGAATACCATGGGTGGAGAAATGGGAAGAGAGATGGTGATTGAGGAATTCACCGCCGCCATCGGAATGGAAGCGGCGAACAGGACGACCGAAGTGGGTGCGCGCCTGCTCGGCCCAGGCGATGATGAAGGCCAGTGCCTCGGCCTTCGTGCGAAGGAGGGAGACCGAGGTGTATCATGAGCGGTCATCGACCAGGACGAGGAGGTAGCGGTGCCCTTGACGGGTGGGGGAGGGGTTGGGGCCCCAGAGATCCATGTGGACAAGATCCAGGAGCTCTGGGGCGCAGGAAGGGTGACTTTTATGAGGAAGCTGCTTGAGCTTGCTCTGGACACAGATGGTGCAAGGGGGGGCGGGGGAGGGAGGGAGTGGGGGGAGAGTGAGGGGAAGACCATTGAGGAGCCCGGAGGCGACGGCCTTGTGGAGGGTGGCAAAGTTGGGGTGCCCTAGGCGGTGGTGGAGGAGGATGGCAGGATGTGTAAGATCACGACAATGGCACTGAGATGGGGGGGGGGTAAGAGGGGTGGGAGGGGAGGTGGGGGAAGGTTGCAGAGGGGGGAGGGGAGGGAGGAGGGGAGGGATGGTGGAGGCAGTGTGACAGGTTGACGGACGGGGAGTGTGAAGGGTGTACATGCGAGTGCGAGGACACATGGGAACACGGACGATGAAATGACCCGTGGATGAGTGAAATAGGTCACAGTGGGTGGCGTGGCCGAGGTAAATTGTTGTGACCCCGGCCCGTTGAAGTGCACCTTGGGAGACGAGGTTAGTGCGAAGGGAGGCGAAATGGAAGCCAGTGACTGAACTTGAGGGGAAGAGGGGGCAGGGAAGAGTGGAGGTATGGCGGGAGGTGACCGAGAAAGTAGAATCGGCTCCAATGATGGTGGAGGGGTTAGGGAGGGGGGTGAGGGCACCAGCGTCACGAAGGACAGTGACATTGGCGCCGCTGTCAATGACAAACTCAATGGAAGGAGGGGTGGGGTGAGACACGGAGCACTGGAAGGAGGTTTCATTAATAGAGTCGGGATACATTGGAGGAATAGCAGGAGAAGCATGGCTAACATGGTTGATGAAGCCAGGAGAGGGAAATGGGGTAAAGCCAGGAGGTCCGGTGGGGGCCTGCGCAGGAGTAGCAGGAGCAGAGAGGCCGGAGCTCCAGGCGGAGGGAGGGGAGGGTTGCTGCTGAGAGTGCTGGTGCTGCTGAGACTGCTGCAGCTGCTGGAGGAGCTGCTGCGGCTGCTGCTGGGACTGCTGCGGCTGCTGGGTCTGCTGAGTCTGCTGCGGCTGTGGGGACGGAAGGAGGGGCGTGACCTGCTGGAGGATCTGTGGAGGGAGGTGCTGTGCGAGGATGTGGTGGAGAGAGGTAGAGGAGGGCTGATAGGCGGGGAGGGTACGAACATCAAAGGGAGTGGGAGGTGGAGTGATAGCGGACCAACGAGGGCGCGTGCCCGTGTTGCCTCGATCAAGCCACTCATCTGTGAGGGCCTTGAAGCATGTGGTGGTGGCATGGGTGGTTTAGAGGCAGCGCTTACCCTTGATGGGGCCATTGCGGATGAGATACTGACACGGGGGGAAGCCGCCGGTGCTGCTGGAACCACTGCTACCCCCGCGTCCTCCGCTGCGCCCCCCGCCACGTCCACCACCCGATCGTCCGGCCAAAGTACCGCCACGGGCAGCACCATGTCCTCCATTTGCTTGGGTAGCATGAGCCGTCGGAGGAGACTGGCGGAGAAGCTCCGCTTCAGTTTTCAGAATCCATGCGGCTACATAGGCGGAGTCGGGTGGGAAGCTGGCGTGGACCTCATTGAACGCCACGCGACGGGCATCGTACATGGGTGTGAGGCCGTCGAGGAGGCGGCAAATGATGAGGGAGTCGGGAAGGGGAGAGCGACGATCGGCAAGGCGTTTGGCAGTGGTGAGGAGGCGGCGCGTGAAGGAGAGGGCGTTGGGGCAGGAGTCGAGGTTGATGTCGAGGAAGGCGCGGTGGAGCGCTAGGAGAGAGTTGGTGTCCTGGAGGTCATAGGTGGCACATAGCTCTTTCCAGAACTCGGGAGCGGAGGAGGGGGTAATTTCGCGTTTGAGGGAGGAAGGAACGCATGCAGACAGAATAGCGAGGCATTTGCGGTTGGCAGCGTTCGAGGCAGAGTGGCGACGACGGTAGTCACGAAAGTCGTCAGCATACTTAGCCGTGGCGTCCTTGTGCTGCTGGAGAAGTGTGTTGGCAGCGTCGTGCGCAACTTGCTCTGCGTCATATGCGTGCTGGAGGAGAGTGTACTCCGCAAAGTCCTTGTCATATTGGTGCTGCACGCGAGCCCAGCGATCAGGGTCGTCGGTGTAGACCAGCGGGGAGGGCTTGGTGGGGGCCGGTCCTGAGGGGGCCAGAGGTGGGGCGGGAGGTGCAGGGGAGACATCAGCAAGACGCTCTGGGGGCTGCCCTGCGTCAGAGCCAAGGAGAATGTCGAGGAGGCAGTATTCGTTGATGATTGCGGATCCGAGGACATTGGTAAGAATCTGGGCAAAGGTAGCCCAGTTGACAGGGACGGCGTCGTCGATGAGCTCGAGGACGTCGATGGTGGAGATGTCGACGGCGAGTGCTTCAGTGGTCATGGTGCAATTGCGGGTGCTGCTACTGTTGCTGTTGGGGATGAGGGGAGAGGGGAGAAGGAGGAGAGAGGGGAGGGGGGGAAATACGACTGCTACAGATGAGGCGGCTGCTGCTGCTGGTGGGGGGAGGAAGGGGAGTAGGAGGAGGTGGAGGGGGGAGATGTGGCTGCTGCGGCTGATGAGGGGAGTGGGGAGGAGGTGAAGGGCGGTGGAGGGTGCGGTTGCGGCTGCTGATGCGGCTACTGCGGCTGATTGGGGAAGGATGCGGATGCTGCTGTTGGTGGGGAAGGAGGAGAGGAGGAGGGGGGGGGGGGGGGAGGGGGGGGGGGGGAGAGGGGGAGGGGAGGAAGGGAGGGAGGAAGGGGGAGGAGGAAAAAGACGGGTGCACGGAGCGCAGCTCATAAGTTGCCGTAGGCGAGCTGCGCGACGCGAAGCCTTCTACGGGCGCCGATGCGAAAGGCGATGGCCGGCGCGGATGGTGGCGATTTGGACGCTGCCGGCAGTTGCGTGCGGTGCTCGCCGGCACAGAGGTCAGCCCGGCCGAATCCCGCTTGTTAGGTGGGGGCGCCGGAACTGCACAAAGGGGGAGGAGGCGACGGAGTGCGGAGGAGAAGGCGTGTCGAAATATGGCGGGAGGGCTGCGTCAAGATGGTGCGGGAGCGTCGCGTCGAATTACGGCGGAACGTCGCGCCGAAATGCGGCCGAGCGCCGCGTCGAAACGCAGCCGAGCGCCGCGTCGTAACGCGGCCGAGCGCCGCGTCGAAATGCGGCCGAGCGCCGCGTCGAAATGCGGCAGGAGCGCCGCGTCGAAATGCGGCCGAGCGCCGCGTCGAAATGCGGCAGGAGCGCCGCGTCGAAATGCGGCCGAGCGCCGCGTCGAAATGCGGCCGAGCGCCGCGTCGAAATGCGGCAGGAGTGCCGCGTCGGAAGGCAACGAGACGCTTAAGGGCGTAGGGAGGGGCCATAAGAGCGTGGGGAGGGGCGCTTAAGGGCGCAGGGAGGGGCGCTTAAAGGCGCGGAGAGGGGCGCTTAAGGGCGCAGGGAGAGGCGCTTTGGGCGCGAGGTGGCTAGGGATCGAGCAAAGAAGCGTGAGCCATAAGCTCTGAAACCATGTGAGAAACTGAAGTGATGATTGTATTAGGAAAGGAATGGGAATACATAGGTGAGGAGTAGGAGGGAAGGTTTCGTTAGGAGGTGACCGCGATTATTGGTGACCCCAATAAGTTGAGTTGGCCAACTTATTGAAGGTCCAATAATCCTAGCCAAGATTATTGGTGGGTCCAATAATCTTGGTTGGGATTATTGGGGGTTCCAATAATTGGGAGCCCAACCAATTTGGGAACCCAACAAGGTTGGGAGCCCAACCCCCAACTTGGGTGTATACACCCTAGTGGGGTGCTTATAAAGTACCTAAGACAATGAAACGATGTAGGCTAATAGAATGAAGTGAGAATATTCTAGCAATGATAGCATGAGAGCATGGGAGCATGATAGCATGACAGCATGGGAGCATGATAGCATGATCGCATGGTTGCCTCATAGTGTGATAGCATGATAGCATGATAGCATGGGAACATGATAGTATGATAGCATGATAGCATGATAGCAGGATAGCATGAGAGCTTGATAGCATGGGAGCATGATAGCATGATACCATGTTAGCATGATAGCATGATAGCTTGTTAGCATGATAGCATGAGAGCATGGGGGCATTTGAGTATAAGAGCATGGGAGCATGATAGCATGATCGCATGATAGCTTGTTAGCATGATAGTATGAGAGCATGGGAGCATGGGAGTATGGGAGCATGATTGCATGATAGCATGATAGCATGGGAGCATGGGAGCATGATAGCATGATAGCATGCAAGCATGAGAGCATGATAGCATGGGAGCATGATTGCATGATAGCATGATAGCATGATAGCATGAAAGCATGATACCACGAGAGCATGAGAGCATGAGAGAATGATAGCATTGTTGCATGATAGCATGATAGCATGAGAGCATGGGAGCATGATAGCATGATAGCATGATAGCATGACAGCATGGGAGCATGATCGCATGATTGCATGATTGTGTGATAGCATGATAGCATGATGGTATGATAGCATTAGAGCATGGGAGCGTTTGAGCATCATAGCATGAGAGCATGATCACTTGATAGCATGATATCATGATAGCATGAGAGCATGATAGCATGATAGCATGGGAGCATGGAAGCATGGGAGCATGACAGCATGATAGCATGATACCATGATAGCATGAGAGCATGGAAGCGTTTGAGAAGGAGAGCATGGGAGCGTTTGAGCATGAGAGCATTGGAGCATTGTAGCATGATAGCATGATAGCATGGGAGCATGCGAGCATTATAGCATGGGAGCATGGGAGCATGATAGCATTGGAGCACGATAGCATGACAGCATGATAGCATGATAGCATGGGAGCATGGGAGCATGATAGCTTGATAGCATGATAGCATGGGAGCATGATCGCATGATAGCATCATAGCATGGGAGCATGAGCGCATGAGCGCATGATACAATGATAGCATGAAGTATGGGAGCATGGGAGCTTGATAGCATGGGAGCACGAGATCATGATAGCATGGGAGCATGATAGCATGAAGGCATGATAGCATGATAGCATGAAACCATGATAGCATGATAGCATGAGTGCATAAGAGCATGGAAGCATGATAGCATGTTAGCATGGGAGCATGATAGCATGATAGCATGTTAGCGTGGGAGCATGATAGCATGATCGCATGATAGCATGATTGCATGGGAGCATGGGAGCATGGGAGCATGATCGCATGATAGCATGATAGCATGGAGTATGGGAGCATGCAGGCTTGATAGCATCGGAGCATGAGATCATGATAGCATGGGAGCATGATAGCATGATAGCATGGGAGCATGGGAGCTTGATAGCATGATAGCATGATAGCATGAGAGCATGGAGCGTTTGAGCATGAGAGCATGGGAGCATGGGAGCATGATAGCATGATAGCATGATAGCATGGGAGCATGGGAGCATGATCGCATGATTGCATGATAGCATGGGAGTATGAGCGCATGAGCGCATGATAGCATGAAAGCATGGGAGAATGGGAGCATGGGAGCTTGATAGCATGGGAGCATGATAGCATGATAGCATGATAGCATGAGAGCATGAGAGCATGATAGCATGGTAGCATGCTAGCATGAGAGCATGACAGCATGGGAGCATGATAGCATGATTGCATGATAGTGTGATCGCATGATAGCAAAATTGTGTGATAGCATAAGAGCATGAGAGCATGATAGCATGAGAGCATGATAGCATGATAGCATGATAGTATGGAAGCATGAGAGCAGGAGAGCATGGGAACATGAAAGCATGATAGCATGATAGCATGACAGCATGGGAGCATGATAGCATGGGAGCATGACAGCATGGGAGCATGATAGCATGACAGCATGAGAGCATGGGAGCGATTGAGCATGAGAGCATGGGAGCATGGGAGCATGATATTATGATAGCACGTTAGCATTGGATCATGATAGCATGATAGCATGGGAGCATGGGAGCATGATAGCATGATAGCATGGGAGGATGACTGTTATAATCACAATAGGCTCAGATGTGCCTAAAATGAGAGATAGAGTGCACCGTCGGATTTCCGTCAGAAAGCTTCAAGAAGAATTCGAGAGGGAGATGGTTCCCTGCCTCTACATACCCCAAGAGCCGAGGTCCAGGTTGGTGGCACACCACGAGAGAGTCCCAAACCACAAGGAGACTTGAAACAAACCCAGCAAGGGGCTACACCAAGTGAAATGTAACACTACACGAAGTAGCATTACTATTTTCACTATTTTGATATTTATCCGCGTCCCTTGGGCTTGAAATCTTGAGCTCTTGGTCTTGGCTCTGCAAGATATATTCTTCTTGAGTTGATGGGGGCTTGCTGCACACACCTGCGACACGATGGACACTTCACACACGACAAAATAGAAAAACACATGCGACACATGCGACACGCAAACGACGACTTGACATGCGAGTTGTAAAAACTCGCTAATGTCTTGACCGACACAAACCACATTGTGATACACCATTCAAACACACAAACAAGCACTAGATAGCAATGACATAGACTCACAAGTCATTCCATGCCATGCATGCACACACACAAACAAGGACGACAAGCCGAGTGCAAGCCACAGGTTTGCACCAACAATGACCGCATGTAGACATGGTCAAAATGCGATGCGATGCGATATCGTTTCGCATTTTGACTTATTGCGCATTATATTGGGGCGATAAAATTTCGCATTGTCGCGATATTTAATAAAAAAACCCAAAATCGCATATCGCGTTTTAGGTGTGATATTTGTAAATATCGCGCTGTAGAGTGCGATATATCATGCGATGCGATAAAATATCGCATCGCCAGGGCTAAATTTCAGGGTTGTATAAAATACAGCAGCAATGTGGATAGTTAGATAACTGGGAACTGCCGAAGGGTTTCAAACAGGGGCACAACACACCATTACAACGTCGGATCTAATAAATAAACAGCAAAAATAATTTGGCGAGCTCCAAATATCGCGGGCGATTTTTAATATTGCAAATCGCATTTTATCATGCCCAAAAAAGTGCGATACAAACACAATATCGCAAAAATCGCGCAATGTAGTCGCATCGCATCACCGCGACATTTGTAAAATAAAAATGAAATTCGCAATCGCAAAATGCGATATAATGCGATGCGATATGACCATGTCTAACTGCATGATAGGATGGGAGCATGAGCGCATGATAGCATGATAGCATGAGAGCATGGGAGCATGGGAGCATGATAGCATTATTGCATGAGAGCATGGGAGAGTTTGAGTGTGAGAGCATGGGAGCATGGGAGCATGGGAGCATGATAGCATGGGAGCACGATAGCATGATAGCATGAGAGCATGATAGCATGATAGCATGATGGTGTGATAGGATGATAGCATGAGAGCATGGGCGCATGATAGCATGACAGCATGGGCGCATGATAGCATGATCGCATGGTTGCCTGATAGTGTTATAGCATGATAGCATGATAGCATGGGAACATGATAGTATGATAGCATGATAACATGATAGCATGAGAGCTTGATAGCATGGGAGCATGATAGCATGATAGCATGAGACCATGTTAGCATGATGGCATGATAGCCTGTTAGCATTATAGCATGAGAGCATGGGGGCATTTGAGCATGAGAGCATGGGAGCATGATAGCATGATCTCATGATAGCATGATAGCATGGGAGCATGGGAGTATGGGAGCATGATTGCATGATAGCATGATAGCATGGGAGCATGGGAGCATGATAGCATGATAGCATGATAGCATGATAGCATGGGAGCAGGATTGCATGATAGCATGATAGCATGATAGCATGATAGCATGATAGCATGACGGCATGGGAGCATGATAGCATGATCGCATGATAGTGTGATTGCATCATAGCATCATAGTATGATAGCATGAGTGCATGGGAGCGTTTGAGGATGATAGCATAAGAGCATGATAGCATGATAGCATGGGAGAATGAGAGCATGGGAGCTTGATAGCATGGGAGCATGGGAGCATGATAGCATGGGAGCAAGATAGCATGGGAGCATGATAGCATGATAGCATGATAGCATGAGAGCATGAGAGCATGAGAGCATCATAGCATTGTTGCATGATAGCATGACAGCATTGGAGCATGATAGCATGATAGCATGATAGCATGACAGCATTGGAGCATGAAAGCATGATTGCATGAGAGTATGATAGGATGAGAGCATGGGAGTCTTTGAGCATGATAGCATGAGAGCATGATAGCGTGATAGCATGATAGCATGATAGCATGATAGCATGTTAGCATGGGAGCATGGGACATGATAGCATGATAGCATGAGAGCATGGGAGCGTTTGAGCATGAGAGCATGCGAGCATGGGAGCATGATATTATGATAGCACGTTAGCATGGGAGCATGATAGCATGATAGCATGATGCCATGAGAGCATGGGGGCATTTGAGCATGAGAGCATGGGAGCATGATAGCATGATCGCATGATAGCATGAGAGCATGGGAGCGTTTGAGCATGAGAGCATGGGAGTATGGGAGGATGATTGCATGATAGCATGATAGCATGGGAGCATGGGAGCATGATAGCATGATAGCATGATAGCATGGGAGCATGAGAGCATGGGAGCTTGATAGCATGGTAGCATGGGAGCATGATAGCATGGGAGCATGATAGCATGGGAGCATGATTGCAGGATAGGGTTATAGCATGATAGCATGATAGCATGCGAGCATGATAGCATTGTTGCATGATAGCATGAGAGCATGGGAGCATGATAGCATGATAGCATGACTGCATGGGAGCATGATAGCATGATCGCATGATAGTGTGATTGCATCATAGCATGATAGTATGATAGCATGAGTGCATGGGAGCGTTTGAGGATGATAGCATGAGAGCATGATAGCATGATAGCATGGGAGCATGAGAGCATGGGAGCTTGATAGCATGGGAGCATGGGAGCATGATATCATGGGAGCATGATAGCATGGGAGCATAATAGCATGATAGCATGAGAGCATGAGAGCATGAGAGCATCATAGCATTGTTGCATGATAGCATGACAGCATTGGAGCAGGATAGCGTGATAGCATGATAGCATGACAGCATGGGAGCATGATAGCATGATTGCATGATAGTATGATTGCATGAGAGCATGGGAGTCTTTGAGCATGATAGCATGAGAGCATGATAGCGTGATAGCATGATAGCATGATAGCATGTTAGCATGGGAGCATGGGACATGATAGCATGATAGCATGAGAGCATGGGAGCGTTTGAGCATGAGAGCATGCGAGCATGGGAGCATGATATTATGATAGCACGTTAGCATGGGAGCATGATAGCATGATAGCATGATAGCATGATGCCATGAGTGCATGGGGGCATTTGAGCATGAGAGCATGGGTGCATGATAGCATGATCGCATGATAGCATGAGAGCATGGGAGCGTTTGAGCATGAGAGCATGGGAGTATGGGAGCATGATTGCATGATAGCATGATAGCATGGGAGAATCGGAGCATGATAGCAAGATAGCATGATAGCATGGGAGCATGAGAGGATGGGAGCTTGATAGCATGGTAGCATGGGAGCATGATAGCATGGGAGCATGATAGCATGGGAGCATGATAGCAGGATAGGTTGATAGCAAGATAGCATGATAGCATGCGAGCATGAGAGAATGCGAGCATGATAGCATTGTTGCATGATAGCATGAGAGCATGGGAGCATGATAGCATGATAGCATGACTGCATGGGAGCATGATAGCATGATCGCATGATGGTGTGATTGCATCATAGCATGATAGTATGATAGCATGAGTGCATGGGAGCGTTTGAGGATGATAGCATGAGAGCATGATAGCATGATAGCATGATAGCATGGGAGCATGAGAGCATGGGAGCTTGATAGCATGGGAGCATGGGAGCATGAACGCATGGGAGCATGATAGCGTGGGAGCATGATAGCATGATAGCATGAGAGCATGAGAGCATCATAGCATTGTTGCATGATAGCATGACAGCATTGGAGCATGATAGCATGATAGCATGACAGCATGGGAGCATGATAGCATGATTGCATGATAGTATGATAGCATGAGAGCACGGGAGTCTTTGAGCATGATAGCGTGACAGCATGATAGCATGATAGCATGTTAGCATGGGAGCATGGGACATGATAGCATGATAGCATGAGAGCATGGGAGCGTTTGAGCATGAGAGCATGCAAGCATGGGAGCATGATATTATGATAGCACGTTAGCATGGGAGCATGATAGCATGATAGCATGATGCCATGAGAGCATGGGGGCATTTGAGCACGAGAGCATCGGAGCATGATAGCATGATCGCATGATAGCATGAGAGCATGGGAGCGTTTGAGCATGACAGCATGGGAGTATGGGAGCATGATTGCATGATAGCATGATAGCATGGGAGCATGGGAGCATGATAGCATGATAGCATGATAGCATGGGAGCATGAGAGGATGGGAGCTTGATAGCATGGTAGCATGGGAGCATGATAGCATGGGAGCATGATAGCATGGGAGCATGATAGCAGGATAGGTTGATAGCATGATAGCATGATAGCATGCGAGCATGAGAGCATGCGAGCATGATAGCATTGTTGCATGATAGCATGAGAGCATGGGAGCATGATAGCATGATAGCATGACTGCATGGGAGCATGATAGCATGATCGCATGATAGTGTGATTGCATCATAGCATGATAGTATGATAGCATGAGTGCATGGGAGCGTTTGAGGATGATAGCATGAGAGCATGATAGCATAATAGCATGATAGCATGAGAGCATGATAGCATTTTAGCATGGGAGCATGGAAGCATGGGAGCATGACAGCATGAAAGCATGATAGCATGATAGCATGAGAGCATGGGAGCGTTTGAGCAGGAGAGCATGGGAGCGTTTGAGCATGAGAGCATTGGAGCATGGTAGCATGATAGCATGATAGCTTGGGAGCATGGGAGCATGGGAGCATGATAGCATGGGAGCACGATAGCATGATAGCATGATAGCATGGGAGCATGGGAGCATGGGAGCATGATA
Source organism: Closterium sp. NIES-67 (assembly GCA_027943415.1). Taxonomy (NCBI): domain Eukaryota; kingdom Viridiplantae; phylum Streptophyta; class Zygnematophyceae; order Desmidiales; family Closteriaceae; genus Closterium; species Closterium sp. NIES-67. Next base: position 287,024 of record BQMB01001024.1, read on the forward strand.
GCATGATAGCATGATAGCATGATAGCATGGGAGCATGAGCGCATGATAGCATGATAGCATGAGAGCATGGGAGCGTTTGAGCATGAGAGCATGGGAGCATGGGAGCATGATGGCATGAAAGTATGATAGAATGGGAGCATGGGAGCATGATCGCATGATAGCATGATAGCATGGGAGCATGAGCGCATGAGCGCATGATAGCATGGGAGTATGGGAGCATGGGAGCTTGATAGCATGGGAGCATGCGATAATGATTGCATGGGAGCAGGATAGCATGATAGCATGATAGCATGATACCATGATACCATGATACCATGATAGTGCCCCCCCCGACTCTCCGCCATTCCTGCGGGCGGCTGAGGCTCCTGCAGGGGTGGGGGAGCACACGCCGAGGCTGGCAGCGACGGCGGCTGTGACTGCGGTGGCTGCAACTGCTGCTGTTGCTGCTGCGGCTGTTGCACGGCCTTCCGAACGTGGGGGGGAACTGTTGTAAAATATATGTCTATACAACATGCATGCCTAGATTCGGTGGGTGTAGTTATTATAATTATTGGGGGGTTGTTGGTTGGGTTGACCAACCCCACATTTGGGTTGGTCAAGACTGGATTTGGTCCTAGACATTTGGTTGGCACTATTCCAACCAAATGGTCCTTGGTCCTAGGAACCAACCAATCACCAAGCACCACACTCTGTGGTTGCTTGCCTTCCAAGCAATCTCTCTCATTGGTCCACGTTGTGGCCAATCGGAGAGCACAACACTTTGTGGTTGCTTGCCCTACAAGCAATTGTTAGAAACAGAAAAGCTACACCCAACCTAACAAATATTCCTAACCCTAAACAAACAAATGACTAACACACAAATGTGCAACATTGCAGCCTATCTCCAACACACCCCCTAGGCTGCAACGGCTGAAGTCATCGGGACGCCAAGACCCATAGCATGAAGGAGGCGGTAGTGGTCACGACGTCCAAGAGACTTGGTGAACAGGTCTGCGAGGTTGCAGTCAGAAGAAATGTGCTTCACCCATAACTGCCCACGCTGGACCAGCTCGCGCATAAAGAAGTGCCGAAGCTCGATATGCTTGGTCCGTTGGTGGAAGACAGGGTCTTTGGTAAGGTGTATAGTGCTCTCGTTGTCACACCATAGGGTCGGGGTCCGCTGAGGATACCCGAGCTCAGCCATGAGGTAGGTAAGCCATCGGGCTTCTTGGGCTGCCATGATGCCTGCGTACAGCTCTGCTTCGCAAAACGACAAAGAGACGGACGATGAGCGTGTAGATCGCCAGCTGATGACTCCACTACCAAGGGTGAAGCAATAGCCCTGGGAGGAGCGTCGGTCAGCTTGGTCGTCAGCCCATGAGGAATCACTGTACCCCTCGAGGTGAGGAGGGGACGTGCCACCGAGAGTGAGGACAAAGTCCTTGGTGGCTTGAAGGTAGTGAAGGACACGCTTAGCAGCTGACCAGTGGCGATTGGTGTTACGACCAGCAGCAACGTAACGTGAGAGCACGCTGATGGGATAGGCCAAGTCGGGCCTTGTGCACATCATCGCATACATGAGTGAGCCGACAAGCTCGAGATAAGCTGCATCACAAGGCTCAGGTGATGGAACTGGCGGGCCAGTCAGATCGTGCTGCAGGGGAAGCGGCGTAGCCACTGACTTGGCTTCGTCCATGTCGAAGCGCTTGAGGACGTTGTTCACGTAGAACTCTTGGGAGAGAGTAATGGTTTGGGCTTCACGATCCCGTGTGATTTCCATCCCAAGGTAGTTCTTGAGTTCGCCGAGATCCTTCATCGCGAGCGCGTCCCCTAGGGCTTGCTTGATTGCTGCCAGCTGATCGGAGTCCTTGGAGACGAGGATCATGTCGTCAACATAGACAAGAATGAAGAACGGCTTCGCGTTCTTGCAAATGAAAAGGCTCGGATCGGCGGCAGAAGGATGAAAGTCGAGTGACTCGAGGGTGGCCTTCAGCTTTGATGCCATTCGCGAGGAGCTTGCTTCAGCCCGTAGACGGGTCGATTCAACTTCCAGACTGTTCCATGAAAATATCCTCAGGAAGGTCTCCTTGCAGGAATGCCGCTGAGACATCCATAGAGTGGACCTCGAAGTTGCCTTGAGCAGCGACGTCAAGGAGAGTGCGAAGGGTAGGCAGTTTAGCCGTTGGGGAGAAGGTGTCAAAGAAATCTAGCCCCTTTTTCTGTGTGTAGCCTTTGGCACCGTAACGTGCCTTAAAGACCGGAAGTTCGCCAGGTAGCTGTTTGACATGAAACACCCATTTTCCGCGGACGATGTTCATTCCTGGAGGAGGAGAGACGTCGGTGAAAGAGTTGTTGCGAATGAATGCTTCACACTCAGCGATCATGGCTGCGAGCCACTGCGGGGAGTGCGGCCCAGAGATGGCTTCATCGTACGTGTTCGGGGTCGGGATGAATGGATTCTCTGAGAAGTTGAGGGTTGGAGCGTCTGCAAGATCGGGGAAGAGATAGCAGAGCTGGCGAATGGCAGCATCGATATCAATCAGCTCCTCATGCCTATCCTCCAGCAGGCCAGGCATGAGTGCACCCCCGGCAGGAGGAGGCGGATTGAGGGAGATGCGGACGGAGAGAGCAAGAGGCTGGATGGGACCATGAGAACGGGTACGATGAGCGACGGGGGAGGAAGGAGGCGGCGGAGGAGTAGGTGGGACGGAAACAGAAGAACGACCTTGGCGACGACGCTGATAGGTGACGGGTGGGGCGGCGGGAGGGGGAACGGCAGGTGCAGATGCCGGAGAAGGGGGGGAGGAGGGCGCAGGCAATGGTGACAGCGCAGGAGGAGGGGAAGAGGGAGCACCCGAGGTGGCGGGCGAAGGAGGGTGGGAAACAGCGGAAGGAGATGACGCGGGTGAGGAGGAGAGGGTAGAGGTATCAGGAGTGGTGGTAGCGGGGATGGAGAGCGAGGTATTGAAATCGGCCCAGACGAGCGAGGGTGGAGCGGGGGCAGGAGACGAGTGAAGATAAAATGGGCGAGTCTCGTCAAAAGCGACATCTCAGCTACGGATGAGTTGATTAGTGGATGGATTGAGGAAAATGTAGGCTGGAGAATCGAGGTTGTGACCAAGATAGACGCATGTCTGAGTCTTGGGAGCGAACTTGCCGCCATGGACGCGGCGATCATGAGGATTGAGGAGGACATAAGCGGTGCACCCCCAGACGCGGAGCGGGCGTGCACTTGGCTTGGAGCCTGTCCAGAGCTCGGCAGGCGTGACCTCGGGGCGAAGGGGATGAGGGTGAAGGTTGTAGAGGAGAGTGGCGTGAAGGAGAGCGTATCCCCAAAGGGAGGGTGGAGCGGCAGCGTGCGTGAGAAGACAGCGGGCAATTTGCACAAGAGTGCGGTTGCGGCTTTCCGCGATGCCATTCTGCTCCGAGCTATGCGGAAGAGTGAAGGTTTGGCGAATTCCTTGCAAAGCGCAAAATGTGTGAAGGGTATGATTGCGGAACTCGCCACCGCCGTCGGAATGGAGACACTTGACGGAGGTGCGAAAGTGGGTTTGAGCTTGCCGAACCCAAGCGATGACGGTATCAGGGACCGCCGCCTTGGAGGAAAGGAGGTGGACGGATGAGTAGCGAGAGTGATTGTCCACGAGTACCAAGAAGTATGAATGCCCGCCACGGGATTGAACAGGCGCCGGCCCCCAGAGATCCATATGGATGAGATCAAGGGGGGCGGCTGCGGCTGAGGGTGATGGAGGGTGAGGCAATTGACGCAATTTACTTTGTGTACAGTCCAGACAGGGAGGTGCTGGTGAAGGCGATGGTGGGGGAAGAGAGTCGGGAAGATGGAGAAGGAGTTTCTTGGAGGCGAGCTCTGAGAGGGTGCGGAAATTGGGGTGCCCGAGCCGGTGGTGGAAAAGCAAGGTAGGGTCGGAGAGGTGGCGACACGAGCACGTGGAGGTTGTGAAACTTCAGTGCGAGGTGGAGGCACTTGAAGCGTGTAGAGGTTGTTGGAGAGAGTGAAGCGCGCGAGACGCGTGTTGCAGGTTGGATCAATGAGATCACAGTGGTTGGAGTGAGCGGGGAAGATGGTGGTGACTCCTGCCCGCTGAATTTCGTGCTGTGCGAGGAGATTGTGCCTTAGCGTGGGAAGGCATATACTAGTGACAGAGCCGGAAGGGAATGCCGGGCATGGAAGTGTGGATGAGCCATGGGCGAGGGTGGTGAAGCTCGAGTCGGCACCAAGTAAAGAGATGGGTGATTGGAATGGTTTGAAGGACTCTTTTTCCTTGAGGACGGTGTGGGTTGCTCCGCTATCAAGGACGAATTCGAGTGTCGAGGAGCGTTCAGGCACCGAGTACTGCGAAGTGGTTTCATTGATCATGGCAACGCCTGGGAACAATAGGTTGAGACGAACATCAGGACTAGAGTTGTCAACAGTTGCATCCTGACTAGTCTGAACTTCAAGCTGGTTGGCCTGGCACATGCGGAGCCAATTGGGTGGCTTGGAGTTGACACCATTCTTCGCAAACCACTCGTCGTCTTTCTTTTTGAAGCACGTGGCGAGTGGATGGTTGGTGCCACCGCAGACCTGCCTTGCGCGAGGGCCCACTTTAATGATGTAGGGGCAAGGCGGGTAGCGGTTACGAGCTGGAGGCGCATTGGGACGCGCAGTTGGGGAAGAGCTTGGAGCGCGAAGTGCATTTGCTCGAGCCTGGGCGGTGTTGTCTTTCTCAGCGGAAAGAAGCGCAGAGGAGACTTTGGCGAAGGTGAGTTCTTCCGGCGGGAGGTGGAGGAGCATGGAGCGGGTGACATTGTAGGACGGAGTCAACCCAACGAGGAGAGCTGTGGCAGGGGCTTGTTCTGGGAAAACAATGCCAAGCTGCTTCAGCTCCTGATGAATACCCTGAATCTCCGCCACATAGTCTGCCATGCCAGGGCAATCCTCCAAGCGCACTTGAAACACGCGAGGAATGAGGATTGCCACCCCCACAGCAGTTTTGTTGAGGAAGCGGTCGTTGAGGTACTCCCAGATGGCTTGGGCGGACGGGTAGTTATGATACATTTTAACTAGCTCGGAAGGAGTGGTACTGACGAACACGCCAATGATAGCAACGTCGGCCTGCTCCCACACACTGTAAGTTTCCTCGTACTTGGTTGTCAGATCTTCGTGCACCTTGGATTCTTCTTCAGTGGCATTCGCCTGGAGTTCCTTGGGTGGAGTGGGCATCTTCCCTTTGCCGCGGTTGAGTAGGACATGCTTAAGACAAATGCCTTCGACCTTGCGGCTCAGAAGGTGCTTGTCGATGCCGTAGCTCCATTCCCTGAAATTGGGGCTTGTGCCGTTGGGGTCAAGGCGCAACGGAGTGATTGGGGTACCAAGGGACGCGGAGGGGAAGGCCATGATGTAAAGGGCCCTTGTCTCGTGCGCGGAGCGCAGCTCTTAAGTCGCCGATAGGAACTTCGACGGGCAGATGCAGGGCGACGAGCGACGGCCCGAGACAGGTGCGATGAGCAGATGCGGGGCGACGGGTGGCAGCCCGACGTAAGGTGCTGTGCAGATGCGGGGCGGCGGGCGTCAGCCCGAGGGGAAGTGCCGCGCAGATGCGGGGCGACGGGCGTCAGCCCGAAGAGAAGCGCCGCGCAGATGCAGGGCGACGGGCGTCAGCCCGAAGAGAAGCGCCGCGCAGATGCGGGGCGACGGGCGTCAGCCCGAAGAGAAGCGCCGCGCAGATTGAGGTGGCTCGAGAAGCTTTGCGTCGTAAGACGCAAATGCTAAGCTCCAACGGAGCGAGAGGATCAAAGCCGCTTAGGCGGAAACGAGCTCTGATACCATGTAAGTAACAGAACTTCGATTGATTAAAATGAGAGAGAGCATACAAGCTTAAGTACTAACCAGAGGAGAGGGTTGGAAGGGATAAGGGGAATCGGAGGGAATCCCACGGGAATCCTCCCAAATCGTGGGGATTTGGGATGGATTGGGTTGGGATAGGTTGGAGATTAAAAAAAAGCTACACCCAACCTAACAAATATTCCTAACCCTAAACAAACAAATGACTAACACACAAATGTGCAACATTGCAGCCTATCTCCAACAGCAACCTCTCCCACCTTGGGGCCCGCGCGCCGTCCCCTTCAGACGGCCCGCACCTCCCCGCTGCTGCCGCTGCGGAGAACGTTCTGGCGGAGGAGCGCGGCGACGCGCCCCCCGCCGAAGATCCGGCCAGAGCGCAGGGGAGGGCGATGACCGAAACCCGCGCGCCAGCGGCGAACGGGCCTGTCCGTGCGCCCGGGACGGCGACAGCTCGCGACCGCGCTTGCGGGACGCCATCGTCGCGGTGACAGGTCTCGCTGGCTGTCGCCTGGCCGGCCGGGCTGACCTCTGTGCCGGCGCGCACCGCACGCAACTGCCGGCAGCATCCAAATCGCCACCATCCGCGCCAGCCATCGCCTTTCGCATCGGTGCCCGAAGAAGGCTTCGCGTCGCGCAGCTCGCCTACGGCGACTTAAGAGCTGCGCTCCGTGCACCCGTCTTTTTCCTCCTCCCCCTTCCTCCCTTCCTTCCTCCCCTCTCCCTCTCCCCCTCCCCCTCCCCCCCCTCCCCCCCCTCCTCCTCTCCTCCTTCCCCACCAACAGCAGCATCCGCATCCTTCCCCAATCAGCCGCAGTAGCCGCATCAGCAGCCGCAACCGCACCCTCCACCGCCCTTCACCTCCTCCCCACTCCCCTCATCAGCCGCAGCAGCCACATCTCCCCCCCTCCATCTCCTCCTACTCCCCTTCCTCCCCCCACCAGCAGCAGCAGCCGCCTCATCTGCAGCAGCCATCAGCAGCTGTATTTCCCCTCCCTCCCCTCCCTCCTCCTTCTCCCCTCTCCCCTCATCCCCAACAGCAACAGCAGCAGCACCCGCAATTGCACCATGACCACCGAAGCACTCGCCGTCGACATCTCCACCATCGACGTCCTCGAGATCATCGACGACGCAGTCCCTGTCAACTGGGCTACCTTTGTCCAGATTCTTACCAATGTCCTCGGATCCGCAATCATCAACGAATACTGCCTCCTCGACATTCTCCTTGGCTCTGACGCAGGGCAGCCCCCAAGCATCCTGCTGATGGCTCCCCTGCACCTCCCGCCCCACCTCCGGCCCCCTCGAGACTGGCCCCCACCAAGCCCTCCCCGCTGGTCTACACCGACGACCCTGATCGCTGGGCTCGTGTGCAGCACCAATATGACAAGGACTTTGCGGAGTACACTCTCCTCCAGCACACGTATGACGCAGAGCAAGTTCCGCACGACGCTGCCAACACCCTTCTCCAGCAACACAAGGACGCCACGGCTAAGTATGCTGACGACTTTCGTGACTACCGTCGTCGCCACTCTGCCTGGAACGTTGCCAACCGCAAATGTCTCGCTATCCTGTCTGCATGCGTTCCTTCCTCCCTCAAATGCGAAATTACCCCCTCCTCCGCTCCCGAGTTCTGGAAAGAGCTATGTGCCACCTATGACCTCCAGGACACCAACTCTCTCCTAGCGCTCCACCGCGCCTTCCTCGACATCAACCTCGACTCCTGCCCCAACGCCCTCTCCTTCACGCGCCGCCTCCTCACCACTGCCAACGCCTTGTCGATCGTCGCTCTCCCCTTCCTGACTCCCTCATCGTTTGCCGCCTCCTCGACGGCCTCTTACCCATGTACGATGCCCCGTCGCGTGGCGTTCAATGAGGTCCACGCCAGCTTCCCACCCGACTTCGCCTATGTAGCCGCATGGATTCTGAAAATTGAAGCGGAGCTTCTTCGCCAGTCTCCTCCGACGGCTCATGCTACCCAAGCAAAAGGAGGACGTGGTGCTGGCCGTGGCGGTACTTCGGCCGGATGATCGGGTGGTGGACGTGGCGAGGGGCGCAGTGGAGGACGCGGGGGTAGCAGTAGTTCCAGCAGCACCGGCGACTTTCCCCCGTGTCAGTATCTCATCCGCAATGGCCCCAACAAGGGTAAGCGCTGCCTCCAAACCACCCATGCCACCACCACATGCTTCAAGGCCCTCACAGATGAGTGGCTTGATCGAGGCAACACGGGCACGCCCCCTCGTTGGTCCGCTATCACTCCACCTCCCACTCCCTTTGATGTTCGTACCCTCCCCGCCTATCAGCCCTCCTCTACCTCTCTCCACCACATCCTCGCACAGCACCTCCCTCCACAGATCCTCCAGCAGGTCACGCCCCTCCTTCCGTCCCCACAGCCGCAGCAGACTCAGCAGACCCAGCAGCCGCAGCAGTCCCAGCAGCAGCCGCAGCAGCTCCTGCAGCAGCTCCTCCAGCAGCTGCAGCAGTCTCAGCAGCACCAGCACTCTCAGCAGCAACCCTCCCCTCCCTCCGCCTGGAGCTCCGGCCTCTCTGCTCCTGCTACTCCTGCGCAGGCCCCCACCGGATCTCCTGGCTTTACCCCATTTCCCTCTCATGGCTTCATCAACCATGTTAGCCATGCTTCTCCTGCTATTCCTCCAATGTATCCCGACTCTATTAATGAAACCTCCTTCCAGTGCTCCGTGTCTCACCCCACCCCTCCTTCCATTGAGTTTGTCATTGACAGCGGCGCCAATGTCACCGTCCTTCGTGACGCTGGTGCCCTCACCCCCCTCCCTAACCCCTCCACCATCATTGGAGCCGATTCTACTTTCTCGGTCACCTCCCGCCATACCTCCACTCTTCCCTGCCCCCTCTTCCCCTCAAGTTCAGTCACTGGCTTCCATTTCGCCTCCCTTCGCACTAACCTCGTCTCCCAAGGTGCACTTCAACGGGCCGGGGTCACAACAATTTACCTCGGCCACGCCACCCACTGTGACCTATTTCACTCATCCACGGGTCATTTCATCGTCCGTGTTCCCATGTGTCCTCGCACTCGCATGTACACCCTTCACACTCCCCGTCCGTCAACCTGTCACACTGCCTCCACCATCCCTCCCCTCCTCCCTCCCCTCCCCCCTCTGCAACCTCCCCCCACCTCCCCTCCCACCCCTCCTACCCCCCCCCCATCTCAGTGCCATTGTCGTGATCTTACACATCCTGCCATCCTCCTCCACCACCGCCTAGGGCACCCCAACTTTGCCACCCTCCACAAGGCCGTCGCCTCCGGGCTCCTCAATGGTCTTCCCCTCACTCTCCCCCCACTCCCTCCCTCCCCCGCCCCCCCTTGCACCATCTGTGTCCAGAGCAAGCTCAAGCAGCTTCCTCATAAAAGTCACCCTTCCTGCGCCCCAGAGCTCCTGGATCTTGTCCACATGGATCTCTGGGGCCCCAACCCCTCCCCCAACCGTCAAGGGCACCGCTACCTCCTCGTCCTGGTCGATGACCGCTCATGATACACCTCGGTCTCCCTCCTTCGCACGAAGGCCGAGGCACTGGCCTTCATCATCGCCTGGGCCGAGCAGGCGCGCACCCACTTCGGTCGTCCTGTTTGCCGCTTCCATTCCGATGGCGGCGGTGAATTCCTCAATCACCATCTCTCTTCCCATTTCTCCACCCATGGTATTCACCACACTTATACCCTCCCTCACTCCCCTCAGCAGATTGGCGTAGCAGAAGCTCGTGTTCGAGAAGTCACAAAGACCGCAAGGTGTCTTCTCGTTCACGCCTCCTGCCCGCCTTCTCTCTGGGGTTATGCTCTTCTCCACGCCGTCCTCCTCACTAACATGTATCCTCACCCTCTCCTCCGCTCCACCACCCCCACCGAGCTGTGGACGTCAACCACACCCGACGTCTCCCACCTGCGCGTCTGGGGTTCCAGGGCATATGTTCTCATACACCCGGCCGACCGCTCACGCACAGCAGGGAAGCTCGCCTCCAAGAGTCTACCCTGTGTATTCCTTGGTCACAACACCTCCTCCCCTGACTACCTCTTCCTTTATCCCCCCTCAGGTCGCCTCATTCGTAGTCGGGACGTCATCTTTGACGAATCCTCCCTGTACTACACCTCCCCTGCCTCACCTGACCCACTCACCATTCCTCCTCGCCCCGTCATCCCTTCTGACACTGTCACCCCCCCCCTCCTCCCCCCTCTCCCTCTTATTCCCCTACCCCCAGCACCTCCTCCTCCCGAATCTGCTCCCTCCTCACCTTCCTCAGGTGACATCCTTGACCCAGCACTCCCCCCCTCTCCCTCTCACTCCGTTTCTGCTTCATCCTCCCCCTTCTCCCCACCTCCTCCCCTCCACCTCCTTCCCCCCTCCCCAACCCCCTCCTCTCCCACCTCCCCCACCTCCTCCTTCACCCCCCCAGGTGTCTTCTCCCCTTGTCCTTCGCCACCGCCCTCATACTCGGTCCATGGATCCCCTCTTTGGTCCACCCTTAGCCCCTCCCTCCCCTCAGGCAAAGGCACCCGCTCCAGCACCCTCTGCTTCCACATCCGCACCCGCCGCAGCAACTCCCGCTGCCGCACCAGTGCCTGCCCCGGTCGCCGCACCCGCAGCGTCAGGATCCGCCGCAGCAGCTGCCCCGGTCCAGCAGCCGTGCAGCCGAGTTGCAGAGTCGCAGTGTCGCAGCATCCCCCCTCAGCAGCGCAGCAGACTTGCAACACCACCCTCCCTTCCTCCTCCTTTCTCTCCCCTCCTCATCGAAGACTCCCATGGTGAATTTCTTCGCCTTCACCTCTTCTCCAACACCCAAGCAGTCGCCTTCAGCATGACTGGCGCCCCGGTACTTGTCTTCTCCGGTGCGCCCATCATCTTCGAGCCAGGAGATTATCACGAAGCTATGACATGCTCCGACCACCCTCATTGGGGCAAGGCAGTCCTCAAAGAGAATGAGGCCTTTGTCCGCAACGGCACCTTCATCGACGTACCCCGCCCTCTCAACCACAACGTGGTCAAGGGCAAATGGGTATTTCGGGTCAAGCTCCTCCCTGGCGACGACCCGGTCTACAAGGCCCGCTACTGCGCCAAAGGATTCACGCAGCGGTACGGCCATGACTTCCTTGACACCTACTCGCCGACCGCCACTCCCCCTGTCGTTCGCGTGTTTCTGGACTTCGTCGGCCGACGCGGCATGATTCTGCACTCGATGGATGTCACCATGGCATTTCTCCAAGGTGAACTCCATGAGCGCATCTTCATGGAGCGTCCCGAGGGCTGGCACCTCCCTTTCCCTCCCAACACCGTTTGGGAACTTCGCCGCCCGGTCTACGGCCTCAAGTAGGCTCCTCGGGAATGGCATGCCAAGCTCTCCAGCACTCTCCGTGCTCTTGGTTTTCGCCCTTCCCAGGCCTCCTCCTGCCTCTTCCTGCGCACCTCCCCCTCCCCCTTCTACATCCTCGTCTACGTCGACGACATGCTTCTTGCCGCTGACAACGAAGCAGACCTCCAACAGGTCAAGGATGAGCTGCAGAAACGCCTCCTCTGCAAGGACCTGGGGGAGGTCCGCCACTACCTCGGGATGGAGATTTCTCGCGATCGTGCGGCCAAGACCATCTCCCAAGCGGTCCTTTGTATTCATTAGGAACCTGTGTACAAAGCTAGGCAAATGGGTCAGGAACGGGCATGCAACCTAAAACTGCTCTCCCTCCCCCAGCTAGCCTGAGTGGGCTTCCCCCGCAGACTCCAAAATGACGAAACAGTCCCCGAGGGACATGCCGTCGTCTGGCGCCCCGAGGACAGGCCTCTCAAGCGGGGTGGCTTCATTCACCTTGCCGAGGTATGAAAGGGACTGTCCGCGCTGGAGGGCGACCGACCACCGCTGCCGAAACTGGTTGAGCACCTTGGCGGCCTGGTACGAGGTCGGGTTCGCATTGAAGAGGCGGCGGGCGCCAGTATGGGCCAAAAGCTGTAGGAAAGCGGGCACCTCGGCACAGGGGCACCCGTAGGTCTCCACGGCGAGGGGGAAGAAACCGACGTACGGCGCGCGGTTGCGATAGTGGTCTATCTTCTTGTCTGCTTGCTCTCGCGCCATGTACCCCCTCCCTTTTCGTGCCAGGGGATCGCGGCTGCTGATCGGGTCGGTGACGGTGACGTTGCAGATTCATACAGCACCCGAGTCTCGGTCTCGGATTGCCAGGTCGGCAGTCTGGTCGCCGATGGGGGTATAGGTGGCAGTTTCTTTCTCGACGATGAACTGTGCGTCTCGTGCCATGCGGCTGCACTCGTCCCGAAGAGCATTGTGCGTATTAGTGCACCCGTGCCCTGTCCCACAGCGGAGCAGGTGGTTCGGGAGACGCGGGTCAGGGATTTCCACCCGCTTGGCGCAGTTGCAGACCCTTGGGACCGGGAGGGGGAGGCCCAGGCGGAAGGCGGGGGTGCGAGTCAGAGGGAAGGGAATAGGGGGATGGCTAGGAGCCAGTCCCCCGCGCCATACCCTGTGAGGGAGAAAAGGAGCTGTGTATGGCCACTGTTGGGGTTCAACGGCATGCTGCGGCTGGCCTCCACCTGGTCGGCATAGCGGGCTGCCTGGACCTCCAGAGATAGGCGGTGCTGCAAGGGTACCTTGGACGCCTCGGCGCGTTCCGACTGCAGGAGCTGAAGGGCCCGTGGCGGCAGCGTCGCCTCACACTCCGTCAGCCAGGTATGACGGGTGGTGGGGCTGGAGAACGGAGGCGCCAAGGGCCGAAGGGCTTTTCTCAGGGGACTAGCAGCTGCGGTGGGCAGAGAGGCGAGGAGGGCGTGGGCGCGGGTGGTGCTGGTCAGGAAGGAGTGCGGGCCTTCAACCGCGGGGTCCGTGAGGCCAAGGCCTCCTAGGGAGGGCGGTAGTGAAGCTTGGGCCCAGGTGCGGAGCTGTTCAGTTTCCCCTCGGGGCGTCTGCAGGCCACTTGCCCGCAGGAGCGTGTAGAAGAGGTCCTGCCCCTGGGTCGCCCAGGAAAGAGATGCCATCGGCGTAGGCGAGGCAGAGGACAGAGGGGTGGGCGTCCGCCGTGGCTTGGAGGGCGGGGTGGATAGCCGCAGCGAAGAGTAATGGTCCGAGCGGGTCCCCCTGGCGGACTCCGCGCTCACTGAGGAGCGGAGGGCTATCAAACCCCACGTCAAGTAGTAGACGCGATGGTTGGCCATAGGAGAATTTGACGAACGGCAGGAGGTGTCGGAGGGATGTGCCAACGAGTCCCGCCACGATCGCCCTGCGATCAACGCTATTGAACGCGTTGGCTAGATCAACTTGGGCGATCAGCGACTCCGGGAGTTCTGAGGCAAAGGCGCGTGCGCCGTGAATAATGGCCTCGCCCCCTCCCATGACGGCCACCCCGAATTGGAGGGGGAGGAAGTGGTTGCGGGCAGGCTCGGCTGAGGAGTAGAGGGCCGCTTTGCCTGCCAGGCGGTAGATTGTTTCGCCGATAGCGATGGGCCGTGTGCCTCCTCCGGGTTTAGTTAGGGCAAGGAGGCGGGAGGCGGTGAGGAGATCTGCAACATCTGCTGGTAAGTCGCCCTTGAGCATGTGGTTGATGAGGGAGTGGAGTGTGGTTGCGACGGCGGGGTTGGCGAGGGCTGCGTCACGAAGATGCTCGAACGTCGTGCCCGAGGGTCCTGCACCAACACCGTTTTCGCAGGTACGCAGTAACTTATCGAAATTTTCGCGCGGGATTTGGACCGGGGCGCCAATGTCTTCCTCTGATGGCCACGTAATGGACTCGGTCAACGCTGGTGGGTGTTTTGATTTCAAAGCGTTGAGGGTCTCGGTGGTTGACTCCTGGACGGGCGACGACTCCAGCGCCAGCAAGGCACGTCGGAGTCTGCCACGTCGCGCGAGACCTTCCGCGCGAGATATTTTGCCGACGGTGTCTGGGTTGTGACGTGGCGGCGGGGGGTTGTGGATCGAACCGACTGCCGCCTGGTAAAGTTCCTGCCATTCGCCGCGCATGAACTGCTTCAGACGATCCTCCACGTGGGTCCAGTTTGGTCGTTTCGGGGAGGCGAGGCGAAGGGTCAATCTTGGTGTCAGGAGAAAAAGGCGCCAACCGGCTAGCGAGGACCAATTTTCGCCGAGGTGCAGCAGGGGCGTCAGTAACGCCAGAGCGAAAAGGGGGCGAAGTCTGGGGGGTAGTTTGCGGGATAACGGGGGCTGGCGACTGTCGCAAAGGGGGGACATATCCCAGCTGGCGACCTCGGCAAATCTGGATTCGTCGAGTGCCAGTTCTTGTGGCGAGTACGTTCGCTGCGGTTGGCTGTTCGCTTCCAGCGCCCCACGGATATTCCGCCCTAGGTTTGGCGGGCCTCCCTGAGATCTGGAACCCCTATTCCCTCTCGTTCGTCCTTCAGATCTCCTTGTCCGCTCAGTTTCCACATCCGCCTCCGAGCTGTCAGTGGAGGAATCGGACTGTCCGTCGGGAATATAAGACTGATCCCTTTGTTCGTCATCCTCAGTTCCTCTCCTCTTTTCCTGTTCCCTTAAAGCCCGCACAGCCGCCTGCTGGTAGCCATTGGCTGGTCCACCATCGCTCCGCCGTCCCCTGCGCCCGCGGCCTCGTCCAGCCGCTCCGTGCGCCCGGTGGCCACGGGCCGTAGGAGACCTCCCCGCCGAGCCCCTCGCAGCCCGGCTCATCGCCCGAGTTCTGGGCGTCGAGTTGCGCGAGTCTTCCAACGCCGCTGCTGCGCCCGTCACGGGCGGCGATGGAGCGGGCGTGAACCGCCGTCCCTGGTGTCCGCCCGCGTCGTGAGCGATCGGCCGGCCCTGAGAGCTCAGGGGAGAGTGTCTCCCCACCCCAAGGTCCGGCGAAACCGCCAGCTGATCACTCGGACATGCGGTGGGAGCGCGGTCTCCTCGCCCCTGCAGCAGATCACCCTGCGTCGCCGGACCAGGCAGGGAGTTGCACATCAACCCCACCGCGTCGCGAAAGCCGTTCGAAAACCCCGCCGCCCGGCCGCAGCTCCGCTCCTCTGGCGTTGGCGCTGCCACGCCAGGCAGTATCGCGTCCCCCGTCGCCAATCCGTCAGCCGCAGTCGCTTCGGGGGGGGGGAGCCCCTCCGCCAGCGCACCAGTCGGCAGGAGTCACCTCGACGCCGTCCCCAGGCGACGGTAGCCCCCTCACAGCCGCCTCGCCCCACAGATGGGCGTGATCGCGTCGGGCAACGGCGGGGTTGGCGTGGCGGGAAAGCCCATCGCGGGGCGAGCGGGGGCGGGGCCGCCGCCCTGCAGCAAACCCTTGCTCGGAATACCGCCGTGCTAGAGAGCTTGTGCGCCCACATGCAGGGGGCTCCGGCCATGCGCCAGCCTGCTGCTGCCCCCCCTGCGGAAACGCGCCTCCAACCTCCACCTGCGGCGCCAGCGGATCGTGCGCCATGTCTGACGGCGTACCCCCAACCTCTCCCTGGCACCGTTCAGAATTTCCCTCCCCGGCCTCCGCCCCCAGCTCTGTCTCATCCCCAGTCCACATACCAGTTGCCTGTTCCGCCTGGGCGCCCCCCGTCTCTGTCTGAGCCGACCTTGCCCTCCTGGCAACCGCCTCCGCTCCTGTCAACCGGCCCGCAGTGGCTGGAGCCACAGCAGCCGCCCCTTCCATCGATGTTCTCAGGCCCGGGCGCCTATGGTCCGTTCGTCCCCCCACGTCAACAGCTCCCCTCGCTGACTGGAGTTGAGGCGGGGGCAGCATCAGCGGAGAGGGGGGGGGCGGAGTCCTCCGGTGAGGGCTCCCCTCCTGGTCATGTCTCCGGTGGCCAGCGTCGGAATGGCGGGGTGCGGATTCCGTCCAGGGTCCGTGTTGACCGTCTCCGGCGCGTGGAGAGGATGGTGGCGATTCCAGCCGCCACGCTCCACCGCTTTGGGCACTTGGGGACGGCGACGGGGGCGGTGGCGAGGATGCTCGCCGTAGCGCACTCTGCACTGCGTGGCACGGGGAATCCGTGGGCGCTTCCCCGCATGTCCCTCCAGAACTGCTCAGACTCATCAGATGATCTGATGATTCTCTTTGGGCGAGTGCTGCCAGCGCCCGCCCCGAGAAGCGGCATGGACCGCGGGGTTGTCCCAGCAATGAAAGCAATTGCGGCGAGCCTACATTCGGCATCAACCGTAGATCATGTTGGCGCCTGCGTGTTAGTGCTGCAATGCGTGGAGCGGCTTCTGGCAGGTTTACTGGCGACGGCAGGGGAGGAGGACGACGAGTGATCAGCACCCTCCGTTGATAGGTGCGTGGAGGCGACCCTCTGTCGAGCGTCACGGCTCCAGTGAGCTGTATCAGAGACTCCATTGGGAGTTATTTGTTCGTGTGCCCTTCAGGTCCTATGCTAGAGTTTTGAGGGGCTCCATCGCATTTGCCTTGTACTTGCTGCGTTTTATTGAATGATGTACTTGCCACCACCTCACGCTCTCATCCTATCATGCTCTCATGCTATCAAGCTATCATGCTCCCATGCAACCATGTTATCATGCTATCATGCTATCAAGCTCTCAAGCTATCATACTTCAACGCTCCCATGCACTCATGCTATCATGCTCTCATGCTATCATGCTCTCATGCTCTCATGCTATCATGCTCTCATGCTCCCATGCTCCCATGCTCTCATGCTATCATGCTATCATGCGCTCATGATCCCGAGCTATCATGCTATCATGCTCCCATGCTCCCATGCTATCATGCTATTATGCTATCGTGCTCCCATGCTATCATGGCCCCATGCTCCCATGCTCCCAAGCTATCATGCTCCCATGCTCCCATGTTATCATGCTATCATGCTATCATGCTATCATGCTCTCATGCTATCATGCTGTCATGCTATCATGCTCTCATGCTATAATTCTCTCATGCTCTCATGCTATCATGCAATCATGCTCCCTTGGTTTCAGGCGATCATGCTATCATGCCATCATGCTATCATGCTATCATGCTATCATGCTCACATGCTATCATGCTCAAACGCTCCCATGGTCTCACGCTACCATGCTATCATGCTCCCATGCTCCCATGCTCTCATGCTATCATGCGCTCATGCTCCCATGCTATCATGCTTTCGTGCTATCATGCTATCATGCTATCCTGCCATCATGCTCTCATGCTATCAAGCTCTCATGCTATCATGCTATCATGCTCCCATGCTCCCGTGCTATCATGCTATCATGCTCTAATGCTCTCATGCTGTCATGCAATCATGCTCTCATGCTATAATTCTCTCATGCTCTCATGCTATCATGCTATCATGGTCCCATGGTTTCATGCTATCATGCTATCATGCCATCATGCTATCATGCTATCATGCTATCATGCTCTCATCCTATCATGCTCTCATGCTATCAAGCTATCATGCTCCCATGCAACCATGTTATCATGCTATCATGCTATCAAGCTCTCAAGCTATCATACTTCAACGCTCCCATGCACTCATGCTATCATGCTCTCATGCTATCATGCTCTCATGCTCTCATGCTATCATGCTATCATGCTCCCATGCTCCCATGCTCTCATGCTATCATGCTATCATGCGCTCATGATCCCGAGCTATCATGCAATCATTCTATCATGCTCCCATGCTCCCATGCTATCATGCTATTATGCTATCGTGCTCCCATGCTATCATGGCCCCATGCTCCCATGCTCCCAAGCTATCATGCTCCCATGCTCCCATGCTATCATGCTATCATGCTATCATGCTATCATGCTATCATGCTCTCATGCTATCATGCTGTCATGCTATCATGCTCTCATGCTATAATTCTCTCATGCTCTCATGCTATCATGCTATCATGCTCCCATGGTTTCAGGCTATCATGCTATCATGCCATCATGCTATCATGCTATCATGCTATCATGCTATCATGCTCACATGCTATCAAGCTCAAACGCTCCCATGGTCTCACGCTACCATGCTATCATGCTCCCATGCTCCCATGCTCTCATGCTATCATGCGCTCATGCTCCCATGCTATCATGCTTTCGTGCTATCATGCTATCATGCTATCCTGCCATCATGCTCTCATGCTATCCAGGTCTCATGCTATCATGCTATCATGCTCCCATGCTCCCGTGCTATCATGCTATCATGTTATCATGCTCTCATGCTACCATGATATCATGCTATCATGTTCCCATGCTCCCATGCTCTCATGCTATCATGCTATCATGCGCGCATGCTATCATGCTCTCATGCTATCATGCTATCATGCTATCATGCTATCATGCTCCCATGCTCCCATGCTATCATGCTATCATGCAATCATGCTCTCATGCTATCATGCTCTCATGCTATCATGCTATCATGCTCCCATGCTCCCATGCTATCATGCTATCATGCAATTATGCAATCATGCTATCATACTTAAACGCTCCCATGCTCCCATGCTATCATGCTCCCATGCTCCCATGCTCTCATGCTGTCGTGCTATCCTGCGCTCATGCTCCCATTCTATCCTGCTATCATGCTATCATGCTATCATGCTATCATGCTCTCATCCTATCATGCACTCATGCTATCATGCTATCATGCTCCCATGCAACCATGTTATCGTGCTATCATGCTATCAAGCTCTCATGCTATCATACTTCAACGCTCCCATCCACTCATGCTATCATGCTCTCGTGCTATCATGCTCTCATGCTATCATGCTCTCATGCAATCATGCTATCATGCTCCCATGCTCTCATGCTATCATGCTATCATGCGCTCATGATCCCACGCTATCATGCTATCATGCTCCCATGCTCCCATGCTATCATGCTATTATGCTGTCGTGCTCCCATGCTATCATGGTCCCATGCCCCCATGCTCCCAAGCTATCATGCTCCCATGCTCCCATGCTATCATGCTATCATGCTATCATGCTATCATGCTCTCATGCTATCATGCTGTCATCCTATCATGCTCTCATGCTATAATTCTCTCATGCTCTCATGCTATCATGCTATCATGGTCCCATGGTTTCAGGCTATCATGCTATCATGCCATCGTGCTATCATGCTATCATGCTATCATGCTCAAATGCTATCATGCTCAAACGCTCCCATGGTCTCACGCTATCATGCTATCATGCTCCCATGCTCCCATGTTCTCATGCTATCATGCGCTCATGCTCCCATGCTATCATGCTTTCGTGCTATCATGCTATCATGCTATCCTGCCATCATGCTCTCATGCTATCAAGCTCTGATGCTATCATGCTATCATGCTCGCATGCTCCCGTGCTATCATGCTATCATGCTATCATACTCTCATGCTATCATGCTATCATGCTATCATGCTCCCGTGCTCCCATGCTCTCATGCTATCATGCTATCATGCGCTCATGCTCCCATGTATCATGCTATCATGCTATCATGCTCTCATGCTATCATGCTCTCATGCTATCATGCTATCATGCTCCCATGCTCCCATGCTATCATGCTATCATGCAATCATGCTATCATGCTATCATGCTATCATGCTCCCATGCTCCCATGCTATCATGCTATTATGCTGTCGTGCTCCCATGCTATCATGGTCCCATGCCCCCATGCTCCCAAGCTATCATGCTCCCATGCTCCCATGTTATCATGCTATCATGCTATCATGGTATCATGCTCTCATGCTATCATGCTGTCATGCTATCATGCTCTCATGCTATCATGCAATCATGCTCCCATGGTTTCAGGCGATCATGCTATCATGCCATCATGCTATCATGCTATCATGCTATCATGCTCACATGCTATCATGCTCAAACGCTCCCATGGTCTCACGCTACCATGCTATCATGCTCCCATGCTCCCATGCTCTCATGCTATCATGCGCTCATGCTCCCATGCTATCATGCTTTCGTGCTATCATGCTATCATGCTATCCTGCCATCATGCTCTCATGCTATCAAGCTCTCATGCTATCATGCTATCATGCTCCCATGCTCCCGTGTTATCATGCTATCATGCTCTCATGCTCTCATGCTGTCATGCAATCATGCTCTAATGCTATAATTCTCTCATGCTCTCATGCTATCATGCTATCATGGTCCCATGGTTTCATGCTATCATGCTATCATGCCATCATGCCATCATGCTATCATGCTATCATGCTATCATGCTCTCATGCTATCAAGCTATCATGCTCCCATGCAACCATGTTATCATGCTATCATGCTATCAAGCTCTCAAGCTATCATACTTCAACGCTCCCATGCACTCATGCTATCATGCTCTCATGCTATCATGCTCTCATGCTCTCATGCTATCATGCTATCATGCTCCCATGCTCCCATGCTCTCATGCTATCATGCTATCATGCGCTCATGATCCCGAACTATCATGCTATCATGCTATCATGCTCCCATGCTCCCATGCTATCATGCTATTATGCTATCGTGCTCCCATGCTATCATGGCCCCATGCTCCCATGCTCCCAAGCTATCATGCTCCCATGCTCCCATGCTATCATGCTATCATTCTATCATGCTATCACGCTATCATGCTCTCATGCTATCATGCTGTCATGCTATCATGCTCTCATGCTATAATTCTCTCATGCTCTCATGCTATCATGCTATCATGCTCCCATGGTTTCAGGCTATCATGCTATCATGCCATCATGCTATCATGCTATCATGCTATCATGCTATCATGCTCACATGCTATCAAGCTCAAACGCTCCCATGGTCTCACGCTACCATGCTATCATGCTCCCATGCTCCCATGCTCTCATGCTATCATGCGCTCATGCTCCCATGCTATCATGCTTTCGTGCTATCATGCTATCATGCTATCCTGCCATCATCCTCTCATGCTATCAAGCTCTCATGCTCTCATGCTATCATGCTATCATGCTCTCATGCTACCATGATATCATGCAATCATGTTCCCATGCTCCCATGCTCTCATGCTATCATGCTATCATGCGCGCATGCTATCATGCTCTCATGCTATCATGCTATCATGCTATCATGCTATCATGCTATCATGCTCCCATGCTCCCATGCTATCATGCTATCATGCAATCATGCTCTCCTGCTATCATGCTCTCATGCTATCATGCTATCATGCTCCCATGCTCCCATGCTATCATGCTATCATGCAATTATGCTATCATGCTATCATACTTAAACGCTCCCATGCTCCCATGCTATCATGCTCCCATGCTCCCCTGCTCTCATGCTGTCGTGCTATCATGCGCTCATGCTCCCATTCTATCCTGCCATCATGCTATCATGCTATCATGCTATCATGCTCTCATCCTATCATGCACTCATGCTATCATGCTATCATGCTCCCATGCAACCATGTTATCGTGCTATCATGCTATCAAGCTCTCATGCTATCATACTTCAACGCTCCCATCCACTCATGCTATCATGCTCTCGTGCTATCATGCTCTCATGCTATCATGCTCTCATGCAATCATGCTATCATGCTCCCATGCTCTCATGCTATCATGCTATCATGCGCTCATGATCCCACGCTATCATGCTATCATGCTCCCATGCTCCCATGCTATCATGCTATTATGCTGTCGTGCTCCCATGCTATCATGGTCCCATGCCCCCATGCTCCCAAGCTATCATGCTCCCATGCTCCCATGCTATCATGCTATCATGCTATCATGCTATCATGCTCTCATGCTATCATGCTGTCATGCTATCATGCTCTCATGCTAGAATTCTCTCATGCTCTCATGCTATCATGCTATCATGGTCCCATGGTTTCAGGCTATCATGCTATCATGCCATCGTGCTATCATGCTATCATGCTATCATGCTCAAATGCTATCATGCTCAAACGCTCCCATGGTCTCACGCTATCATGCTATCATGCTCCCATGCTCCCATGCTCTCATGCTATCATGCGCTCATGCTCCCATGCTATCATGCTTTCGTGCTATCATGCTATCATGCTATCCTGCCATCATGCTCTCATGCTATCAAGCTCTCATGCTATCATGCTATCATGCTCCCATGCTCCCGTGCTATCATGCTATCATGCTCTCATACTCTCATGCTATCATGCTATCATGCTATCAAGCTCCCGTGCTCCCATGCTCTCATGCTATCATGCTATCATGCGCTCATGCTCCCATGTATCATGCTATCATGCTATCATGCTCTCATGCTATCATGCTCTCATGCTATCATGCTATCATGCTCCCATGCTCCCATGCTATCATGCTATCATGCAATCATGCTATCATGCTATCATGCTATCATACTTCAACGATCCCATGCTCCCATGCTATCATACTCCCATGCTCCCTTGCTCTCATGCTGTCGTGCCATCATGCGCTCATGCTCCCATTCTATCCTGCTATCATGCTATCATGCTATCATGCTATCATGCTCTCATCCTATCATGCTCTCATGCCATCATGCTATCATGCTCCCATGCCACCATGTTATCATGCTATCATGCTATCAAGCTCTCATGCTATCATACTTCAACGCTCCCATCCACTCATGCTATCATTCTTTCGTGCTATCATGCTCTCATGCTATCATGCTCTCAGGCAATCATGCTATCATGCTCCCATGCTCTCATGCTATCATGCTATCATGCGCTCATGATCCCAAGCTATCATGCTATCATGCTCCCATGCTCCCATGCTATCATGCTATTATGCTATCGTGCTCCCATGCTATCATGGTCCCATGCTCCCATGCTCCCAAGCTATCATGCTCCCATGCTCCCATGCTCCCATGCTATCATGCTATCATGCTATCATGCCACCATGCTATCATGCTATCATGCTATCATGCTCAAATGCTATCATGCTCACATCCTATCATGCTATCATGCTACCATGCTCCCATGCTCCCATGCTCTCATGCTATCATGCGCTCATGCTCCCATGCTATCATGCTTTCGTGCTATCATGCTATCATGCTATCCTGCCATCATGCTCTCATGCTATCAAGCTCTCATGCTATCATGCTATCATGCTCCCATGCTCCCGTGCTATCATGCACATTCTATCATGCTCTCATGCTATCATGCTATCATGCTATCATGCTCCCATGCTCCCATGCTCTCATGCAATCATGCTATCATGCGCTCATGCTCCCATGTATCATGCTATCATGCTATCATGATCTCATGCTATCATGTTCTCATGCTATCATGCTATCATGCTCCCATGCTCCCATGCTATCATGCTACCATGCTGTCATGCTAGCATGCTATCATGCTATCATGCTATCATGCTATAATGCTCTCATGCTATCATGCTGTCATGCTATCATGCTCTCATGCTATAATTCTCTCATGCTATCATGCTATCATGCTCCCATGCTATCATGCTCTCATCCTATCATGCTCTCATGCTATCATGCTATCATGCTCCCATGCAACCATGTTATCATGCCATCATGCTATCAAGCTCTCATGCTATTATACTTCAATGCTCCCATGCACTCATCCTATCATGCTCTCATGCTCTCATGCTCTCATGCTATCATGCTATCATGCTCTCATGCTATCATGCTCTCATGCTATCATGCTATCATGCTCCCATGCTAACGTGCTATCATAATACCATGCTCCCATGCTCCCATGCTCTCATGCTCAAACGCTCCCGTGCTCTCATGCTCCCATGCTCTCATGCTATCATGCTACCATGCGATCATGCTCTGATGCTCTAATGCTATCATGCTATCATGCTATAATGCTCTCATGCTCCCATGCTATCATGCTCTCATGCTCCCATGCTACCACTCTCCCATGCTCCCATGCTCCCATGCAATCATGCTATCATGTGCTCATGCGCTCATGCTCCCATGCTATAATGCTATCATGCGATCATGCTCCCATGCTCCCATGCTTTCATGCTATCATGCTATCATGCGCTCATGCTCCCATGCTATGATGCTATCATGCGATCATGCTCCCATGCTCCCATGCTCTCATGCTATCATGCTATCATGCGCTCACGCTCCCATGCTATCATGCTATCATATTATCATGCTCCCGCTATCATGCTATCATGCTCCCATGCTATCATGCTGCCATGCTATCATGCTATCATGCTATCATGCTATCATGCTCCCATGCTATCATGCTTTCGTGCTATCATGCTATCATGCTATCCTGCCATCATGCTCTCATGCTATCAAGCTCTCATGCTATCATGCTATTATGCTCCCATGCTCCCGTGCTATCATGCAATCATGCTATCATGCTTTCGTGCTATCATGCTATCATGCTATCCTGCCATCATGCTCTCATGCTATCAAGCTCTCATGCTATCATGCTATCATGCTCCCATGCTCCCGTGCTATCATGCTATCATGCTATCATACTCTCATCCTATCATGCTATCATGCTATCATGCTCCCATGCTCCCATGCTATCATGCTCCCATGCTCCCAAGCTATCATGCTCCCATGCTCCCATGCTCCCATGCTATCATGCTATCATGCTATCATGCTCTCATGCTCTCATGCTGTCATGCAATCATGCTATCATGCTATCATGCTCCCATGCTCCCGTGCTATCATGCTATCATGCGATCATACTCTAATGCTATCATGCTATCATGCTATCATGCTCCCATGCTCCCATGCTATCATGCTCCCATGCTCCCAAGCTATCATGCTCCCATGCTCCCATGCTCCCATGCTATCATGCTATCATGCTATCATGCTCTCATGCTCTCATGCTGTCATGCAATCATGCTATCATGCTATCATGCTCCCATGCTCCCAAGCTATCATGCTCCCATGCTCCCATGCTCCCATGCTATCATGCTATCATGCTATCATGCTCTCATGCTCTCATGCTGTCATGCAATCATGCTATCATACTCTCATGCTATCATGCTATCATGCTATCATGCTCCCATGCTCCCATGCTATCATGCTCCCATGCTCCCAAGCTATCATGCTCCCATGCTCCCATGCTCCCATGCTATCATGCTATCATGCTATCATGCTCCCATGCTCCCGTGCTATCATGCTATCATGCGATCATACTCTCATGCTATCATGCTATCATGCTATCATGCTCCCATGCTCCCATGCTATCATGCTCCCATGCTCCCAAGCTATCATGCTATCATGCTCCCATGCTCCCGTGCTATCATGCTATCATGCTATCATACTCTCATGCTATCATGCTATCATGCTATCATGCTCCCATGCTCCCATGCTATCATGCTCCCATGCTCCCAAGCTATCATGCTCCCATGCTCCCATGCTCCCATGCTATCATGCTATCATGCTATCATGCTCTCATGCTCTCATGCTGTCATGCAATCATGCTCTCATGCTATAAGTCTCTCATGCTCTCATGCTATCATGCTATCATGCTATCATGCTCCCATGGTTTCATGCTATCATGATATCATGCTATCATGCTCCCATGCAACCATGTTATCATGCTATCATGCTCACATCCTATCAAGCTCAAACGCTCCCATGGTCTCACGCTATCATGCTAGCATGCTCCCATGCTCCCATGCTCTCATGCTATCATGCGCTCATGCTCCCATGCTATCATGCTTTCGTGCTATCATGCTATCATGCTATCCTGCCATCATGCTCTCATGCTATCAAGCTCTCATGCTATCATGCTATTATGCTCCCATGCTCCCGTGCTATCATGCAATCATGCTATCATGCTGTCATGCTATCATGCTATCATGCTATCATGCTCCCATGCCCCCATGCTCTCATGCAATCATGCTATCATGCGCTCATGCTCCCATGTATCATGCTATCATGCTATCATGCTCTCATGCTATCATGCTCTCATGCTATCATGCTATCATGCTCCCATGCTCCCATGCTATCATGCTACCATGCTGTCATGCTAGCATGCTATCATGCTATCATGCTATCATGCTATCATGCTCTCATGCTTTCATGCTATCATGCTCCCATGCTCCCATGCTATCATGCTACCATGCTGTCATGCTAGCATGCTATCATGCTATCATGCTATCATGCTATCATGCTCTCATGCTATCATGCTATCATGCTATCATGCTCTCATGCTCTCATGCTATCTAGCTATCATGCTATCGTGCTATCATACTTAAACGCTCCCATGCTCCCATGCTATCATGCTCCCATGCTCCCATGCTCTCATGCTATCGTGCTATCATGCGCTCATGCTCCCATTCTATCCTGCTATTGTGCTATCATGCTATCATGCTATCATGCTCTCATCCTATCATGCTCTCATGCTATCATGCTATCATGCTCCCATGCAACCATGTTATCATGCCATCATGCTATCAGCTCTGATGCTATTATACTTCAATGCTCCCATGCACTCATCCTATCATGCTATCATGCTCTCATGCTATCATGCTCTCATGCTATCATGCTATCATGCTCCCATGCTAACGTGCTATCATAATATCATGCTCCCATGCTCCCATGCCCTCATGCTCAAACGCTCCCGTGCTCTCATGCTATCATGCTCTCATGCTCCCATGCTCTCATGCTATCATGCTACCATGCGATCATGCCCTGATGCTCTCATGCTATCATGCTATCATGCTATAATGCTCTCATGCTCCCATGCTATCATGCTCTCATGCTCCCATGCTACCACTCTCCCATGCTCCCATGCTCCCATGCCATCATGCTATCATGTGCTCATGCGCTCATGCTCCCATGCTATAATGCTATCATACGATCATGCTCCCATGCTCCCATGCTTTCATGCTATCATGCTATCATGCGCTCATGCTCCCATGCTATCATGCTATCATGCGATCATGCTCCCATGCTCCCATGCTCTCATGCTATCATGCTATCATGCGCTCACGCTCCCATGCTATCATGCTATCATATTATCATGCTCCCGCTATCATGCTATCATGCTATCATGCTCCCATGCTATCATGCTCCCATGCTATCATGCTATCATGCTATCATGCTATCATGCTCCCATGCTATCATGCTTTCGTGCTATCATGCTATCATGCTATCCTGCCATCATGCTCTCATGCTATCAAGCTCTCATGCTATCATGCTATTATGCTCCCATGCTCCCGTGCTATCATGCAATCATGCTATCATGCTCTCATGCTATCATGCTATCATGCTATCATGCTCCCATGCTCCCATGCTCTCATGCAATCATGCTATCATGCTACCATGCTCTCATGCTATCATGCTCTCATGCTTTCATGCTATCATGCTCCCATGCTCCCATGCTATCATGCTACCATGCTGTCATGCTAGCATGCTATCATGCTATCATGCTCTCATGCTATCATGCTCTCATGCTATCATGCTGTCATGCTATCATGCTCTCATGCTATAATTCTCTCATGCTCTCATGCTATCATGCTATCATGCTCCCATGGTTTCATGCTATCATTCTATCATGCCATCATGCTATCATGCTATCATGCTACCATGCTATCATGCTCCCATACTATCATGCTCAAACGCTCCCATGGTCTCACGCTATCATGCTATCATGCTCCCATGCTCCCATGCTCTCATGGGATCATGCGTTCATGCTCCCATGCTATCATGCTTTCGTGCTATCATGCTTTCATGCTATCCTGCCATCATGCTTTCATGCTATCAACCTCTCATGCTATCATGCTATCATGCTCCCAACCCATGCTCCTGTGCTATCATGCAATCATGCTATCATGCTCTCATGCTATCATGCTATCATGCTCCCATGCTCTCATGCTATCATGCTATCATGCGCTCATGCTCCCATGTATGATGCTTTCATGCTATCATGCTCTCATGCTATCATGCTCTCATGCTCTCATGCTATCATGCTATCATGCGCTCATGCTCCCATGTATCATGCTATCATGATATCATGCTCTCATGCTCTCATGCTATCATGCTATCATGCTATCATGCTATCATACTTAAACGCTCCCATGCTCCCATGCTATCATGCTCCCATGCTCCCATGCTCTCATGCTATCGTGCTATCATGCGCTCATGCTCCCATTCTATCCTGCTATTGTGCTATCATGCTATCATGCTATCATGCTCTCATCCTATCATGCTCTCATGCTATCATGCTATCATGCTCCCATGCAACCATGTTATCATGCCATCATGCTATCAAGCTCTCATGCTATTATACTTCAATGCTCCCATGCACTCATCCTATCATGCTCTCATGCTATCATGCTCTCATGCTATCATGCTATCATGCTCTCATGCTATCATGCTCTCATGCTATCATGCTATCATGCTCCCATGCTAACGTGCTATCATAATATCATGCTCCCATGCTCCCATGCTCTCATGCTCAAACGCTCCCGTGCTCTCATGCTATCATGCTCTCATGCTCCCATGCTCTCATGCTATCATGCTACCATGCGATCATGCTCTGATGCTCTCATGCTATCATGCTCTCATGCTCCCATGCTCCCATGCTTTCATGCTATCATGCTATCATGCGCTCATGCTCCCATGCTATCATGCTATCATGCGATCATGCTCCCATGCTCCCATGCTCTCATGCTATCATGCTATCATGCGCTCACGCTCCCATGCTATCATGCTATCATATTATCATGCTCCCGCTATCGTGCTATCATGCTATCATGCTCCCATGCTATCATGCTCCCATGCTATCATGCTATCATGCTATCATGCTATCATGCTCTCATGTTTTCATGCTATCATGCTCCCATGCTCCTATGCCACCATGCTATCATGCTATCATGCTATCATGCTCTCATGCTTTCATGCTCTTATGCTATCATGCTCTCATGCTATCATAATATCATGCTCCCATGCTATCATGCTATCATGCTATCACGCTCTCATGCTATCATGCTATCATGCTATTAGACATGGTTAAAATGCGATGCAATGCGATATCGCATCGCATTTTGTCATATCGCGCGTGATATCGCAGCGATGCGATATCGCATCGCTACGATATTCTGTTTCGAAAATTGAAATCGCATATCGCTTTTTAGGGTGCGATGTTTTAAAATATCGCACCCATGAATGCGATATATCGCACGATGCGATTTAATATCGCATCACATTCAGGGGTCGGAGGAGAAAAGCAGAATGACAAGGCTGGCTTTCCTAGGTGCGCGAGGAATTAGGTGAGTGAAGTTTAACGGGAGAATGGGATATCGTAGCCCCTCTGATGTAAAGCGTGTTAGAGGGGAAGGGGTTGGATTCCGTAGATGTGGAGGGATGTAGTGCTGTTGAAGTGGTGGAAATTGGTTGGACTTCCAACCAATTGACTTAGTGGGGGTCGAGATTTCAATCAACCCCCTAAATCCCTTTAACCGCACACCACCACATTTCATCCACCACCGCCCAAGTCAAAATTTGAACCTCCAACCACCTCCCTTCCCTCAACCGCACTGCACTCCTTTTCAACTAGAATTTCCAACCCTTCCTCTCCAAGCTCCTCACAAACACCTCCCCGTCAATTACGCCAACCCCAAACAGCCGCGTGCAATTTCCGCACGCCAATACAACCAGAGAACCCTAATTTTTGCTAAGTTCAGGGACCGCACCCATGTTCCCCCCCCCTTTCTGGCACAATTCCGCAATGCTATATGCGGATGTATGGCGCGCGATATTTTAATATCGCATATCGCGTTATATCGCGCTGAAAAATCCGCGATAACTGCGCGATATCGCAAAAATCGCGCGATATTATAGCATCGCATTGCTGCGATTTTTTTCATTAAAAAAATATATATATATCGCAATCGCAAAATGCGATAAAATGCGATGCGATGTGATGTACCCATGTCTACTTGCACCCATTCTCTTATGCTCGCATGCTCCTATGTTCCTATGCTCCCATGCTCCCATGCTCCTAAGCTCCCTTGCTCTCGTGCTCCCGTGCTCCCTTGCTCCCATACTCCCATGCTCTCATGCTCTCAAGCTCCCATGCTCCCATGCTCTCATGCTCCCATGCTCCCATGCTCTAATGCTCCCATGCTCCCATGCTCCCATGCTCACGTGCTCCCATGCTCTCATGCTCCCATGCTCCCATGCTCCCATGCTCTCACGCTCTCGTGCTCCCATGCTCTCATGCACCCATGCTCCCATGCTCTCATGCTCCCATGCTCCCATGCTCTCATGCTCCCATGCTCCCATGCTTTCATTCTCCCATGCTCCCATGCTCTCATGCTCCCATGCTCCCTTGCTCTCATGCTCCCATGCTCCCAGGCTCCCATGATCCCATGCTCTCACGCTCCCACGCTCCCAT
Source organism: Closterium sp. NIES-67 (assembly GCA_027943415.1). Classification (NCBI taxonomy): domain Eukaryota; kingdom Viridiplantae; phylum Streptophyta; class Zygnematophyceae; order Desmidiales; family Closteriaceae; genus Closterium; species Closterium sp. NIES-67. The sequence continues at coordinate 317,029 of BQMB01001024.1, forward strand.
GCTCTCATGCTCTCATGCTCCCATGCTTTTATGCTCCCATGCTCCCATGCTCATATGCTCCCATGCTCCCATGCTCCCTTGCTCCCATACTCTTATGCTCTCATGCTCACATGCTCCCATGCTCCCATGCTCTCACGCTCCCATGCTCCCATGCTCTCATGCTCCCATGCTCCCATGCTCCCATGCCCTCATGCTCCCATGCTCCCATGTTTTCATGCTCCCATGCTCCCATGCTCCCATGCTCCCATGCCCTTTTGCTCCCATCCTCTTATGCTCCCATGCTCTTATGCTCCCTTGCTCTGACGCTTTCATGCTCCCATGCTCCCTTGCTCCCATACTCTTATGCTCTCATGCTCCCATGCTCCCATGATCCCATGCTCTCACGCTCCCATGCTCCCATGCTCCCATGCTCCCATGCTCCCATGCTCTCATGCTCCCACGCTCCCATGTTTCATGCTCCCATGCTCCCATGCTCCCATGCCCTTATGCTCCCATCCTGTTATGCTCCCATGCTCTTATGCTCCCATGCTCCCATGCTCTCATGCTCTCGTGCTCCCATGCTCTCATGCTCCCATGCTCCCAGGCTCCCATGCTCCCATGCTCTCACGCTCTCGTGCTCCCATGCACTCATGCTCCCATGCTCCCATGCTCCCACGCTCTCATGCTCCCATGCTCCCACGCTTTTATGCTCCCATGCTCCCATGCTCTCATGCTCCCATGCTCCCTTGCTCTCATGCTCCCATGCTCCCAGGCTCCCATGATCCCATGCTCTCACGCTCCCACGCTCCCATGCTCCTACGCTGTCACGCTCTCGTGCTCCCATGCTCCAATGCTCCCGTGCTCAAATTCTCCCATGCTCCCATGCTCCCATGCTCTTATGCTCTCATGCTCACATGCTCCCATGCTCCCATGCTCTCACGCTCCCATGCTCCCATGCTCTCATGCTCCCATGCTCCCATGCCCTCATGCTCCCATGCTCCCATGTTTTCATGCTCCCATGCTCCCATGCTCCCATGCTCCCATGCCCTTATGCTCCCATCCTCTTATGCTCCCATGCTCGTATGCTCCCTTGCTCTGACGCTTTCATGCTCACATGCTCCCATGCTCTCATGCTCCCACGCTCCCATGTTTCATGCTCCCATGCTCCCATGCTCCCATGCTCCCATGCCCTTATGCTCCCATCCTCTCATGCTCCCATGGTCTTATGCTCCCTTGCTCTGATGCTTTCATGCTCTCATGCTCACATGCTCCCATGCTCCCATGCTCCCATGCTCACATGCTCCCATGCTCAAGGTGGAAAAATACGGTTTTCATACGGTCCGTTTTATACGGCAAAAAAAAAAAAAAACACATTTTTTCAATAGACATTTCAGGGAACTTAAAAAAAAAAATCAAAAAGCAAAAATCCTGCAAACACAGGTTGCAGCGTGGCTACGACGGTTTACTCAGGGCTAAAGGGACTAACAAACACTTCTACACGTACGAGTGTTGAATCTTTGTCCACCTCCTCCTCTGCCGCCTCTTACCCTGCACTATCACCCTCACCACCGTCTCAAAACATTAACAACACTCACAAATGAACTACCACGATGCATCCGAAAGTCATTACAATGTTATTGCAATAATTTTTCCCCAGGTTTTGGCTGGTTAGAAAAAACGACCGTATTATACGGCACCAAAAAATGCACCTTTGAACCGTTTTAAGCGGCCGAATAAAACGATTCCGTATTTTACGGTAAAAAAAATAGAATACGACCGTTTTTTTGCACCTTGCTCCCATACTCTTAAGCTCGCATGCTCCCATGCTCCCATGCTCCCATGCTCCCATGCTCCCATGCTCTCATGCTCTCATGCTCCCATGCTCTCGTGCTCTTTTGCGTTTGAGCTGACAGATGTGGTAGAACCTCCATTGCACTCTGTTGGGGGCTCTGGATACCTGGAAAGAGGATTATGTAGAAATAATATGGCATGAGAGAAATTAGAACAGAGAGACACTCTGGCGGAATGCAAGGGGTCAAACCGGGCAGCTTGATGTCATAGCAGAAGGCAGTGATCTGACAGCAGTGGCGTGCATCAATCAAACATCGCTGCCCAGATTTCACGCCTTTAGCACCACCTCTTCACTGACCGGCAAACGGATGCTAAGGGGCAGTGGTGGACAGGCAGGGATGGAGGATGTAGGGAGATTGAACCAGGAGTGAAGAAACGAGTGAAGAGTGGCGAGTGTGGGTAGCTTATGAGGCGATGAGCATGCAGGGAGAGGAGAGGGTCGTAGGGCGTACGGCTTAGAATTATGGTCTAGAGATTTAATGATGTATGGCAAATGAACGCCCCTCTAGCTGATTCGAGGGCGATCAACGAAATGCATCAAGCCTGGAAACCCGAGTCTGCGATGGAGAGGGCGAAACTCCAATTGGCCGGTGCACGAGTTGGCCAATGAATCTGCAAAGCATTGGAAACGCAATGCATCTGACTCTCTTTTCGACATGGAAAACTTTAGGGAAAGCACGTGGGGATTTCGTTTGGTCTCAGCCATGGTTCGAAACCTGACACGTGCGGAAAAATACGTTTTGCTGGCCAAACCAGCGATAACGCGTTACACACGCGCGGAACATCCTGGAAATAGTAGACGCGCGTTCCCTCCGCGTTACTCACAGGGTGACGGGCATTGGTTTGCGGCGAGGGCCCAATTCTGGAACTGGGTTCCGTCACCGTTGTACGCCAGTTCCGTTTGTGCATGGAACCCCGAGTTTCGAAACTTGCATTCGCAATCTGTCCGCGGATTGAACTTCGGCTTCCGAAACTTGAAGCTCCAACGTTCAAAAGATTGATCGAAAAGCGAACCCCCCCCCCCCCCGCGAAATGATGAAGACAACGACTTCGCATCCAATGAAAAACACGAACCATTTGTCCAGTGTCACTTTCTTGCCCCTCGAATGGTCAGGCATCGTCGTAATGTTTCATTCTTTTCATGGGAGTAGCGTGGGCTTTTCACTCAGAACTGGCAGGAGAGTTTCGAATGGACCTCCTGAGTCCGGACTACTGCTGGAGACCCAAATGGGGTCGTGTGCTATGTTCATGAGTCCTGACGAACTAACCTCGTGGCATGGCGTTCTGTGAAGAGAACCTCACGAATCACCCTAGCTACTTGGACAATTTCAGGACTTAGCCAAGTAGCAATGTCAAGATCGCCTCAAACATTGGAGGAAGTGACCGACACGACCTCCTGCATGGTTACTGCTTTGAGAGCTCAGAAGGATTCTGGGTAAACGTTCCTTGAATCCAGAATATTCGGAGTAATTCTGGACCCATTCCGAAACTCCCTAGGGCCTAGCGTAAGCCGTGTCCAAGAGCCTAGGCCTTTCTCTTGCTTCCCACCAGACCAGAACGAGAGATATTGGCGATAATTGACAACAGCGTCGCGTGGAACTTCTCTCTTCTCCGGAACATACTCTAGCGCGTACACCCTCGCCCCACGGGGTTCTCTCGATTGGGAATCCCTGGGAGTTCTCAATGTCGGTCCTACCCTGTCGACCTCGAGGTTAGACTCAGCTTTTCCCGCGCCTCTCCAGGTCCTAGTTGCCGCTCCGACATTCGCCTCAAAGTTTCCGCCATGGATTTCCCATCGACTCGAAGCACACAGAGCCTGCCATCATGCGCGTCGTGCCGCCATGGCCCGAATCACATCGGGACTGCCTCCTCGCTTCGTTTGCCTCGCCTCGATCCCGTTCCTCCCTCTCCTAACTGTTCCACCACCGAGCCTTTCCTCGGCATCAAAGCTTCCTCCTCGCACTGCTTTATGGCATTACATATTCTCCCTTCTTCTCCGGCCGGACATATCAGTAGCGTCTGCAGTCCACTTCGTTGATTTCCTCTTTGGATCCGTCGCGGTTCGAATCAAGTTAAACCAAGGCGCCATGGCTTCCGTCGCCGAGGATAATGCTGTCGTCACTGATCACTGCCCCATTGCTTCTCTTCCCGACGATCTGCTTGTCGACGTCTTTCACTGCCTTGTGCCAATTTCCCACCTTTCATCCGCCTCTTCTAACCAGCAGAACCCGCCTACAGCATCGTCATCAGCGACGTCGTCCAACACCTCCTCCCCCTCGCAAGCCTCTTTCCCGTTCGTGTCTCGTCGCTGGCTTCGACTCGCATATGTTGCGACCACGTCTTTCCGCCTGACACGTCGTCCGGGAATCTCAGCCTCACAGCTCCTCTGCGCCGTTAGCCGCATGCCAAGGCTTGAGTCTCTCTGCATCGATTTCTTTGGAGCAGATCCTGTGACTGACGACCTCGTTGCGCAGGTCGCGGCCGCTTGTCGACCGCTTCTGCGGTTTTCGCTGCTCTCCGGCCTGCGTGGTGATCGAATTGGCGAGGATGATCGTGTCTGGACGTCCCTAGCGCTCGAGGCGGTGTTCCAAGGTTGCACACATCTGAAGGAGCTCGTGCTCGAATGCCCGCCCGCCATCACAGAGTTTCCTTCCAGTGTCACAAACCTGGCTGGACTCGTACGTCTCATCATTTCTTCAAACGGCAGCAGTTTTAGCCTTCCTACATACATCGGCAACCTTCGTGCTCTGAGGGTCCTCCACTTGGGAGTTCGTCGCCTCACCGAGCTGCCGGAAAGCCTTGGCGACCTCTGCAATCTGCAGGAGCTGAAGCTCAACGGCTGCTCCGATCTGTCATCAATACCCGAGACAGTCGGGCGACTCTTGAAGCTACGTGTCTTTCATGCCCAGGGTTGTGACAACCTTTCCTCCCTCCCTGACGCTCTTTTCAGCTGCGCGTCATTGGAATCACTGGCGATCTACCTGCGAAACCTGGCCAGCCTGCCGGAGAGTATTGGGCAGCTGCACAGCCTTCGGCACCTCATTGTGTGCAACAGCGTCACGGCTCTAGAGCTTCCTGCATGCTTCACGCAGCTGTACTCCCTCGAGAAGCTGACTCTGGGTTCAAGACTTCAGCAGCTGCCGGAAGGCTTTGTGAATCTGACTGGTCTTCGGCGCCTGGAGCTGTGTCGTTGCCCTCGGCTCACTCTGCCGTTCTCTCTGCCGCAGCTGTCGCTCCTTGAAGCCCTTGTGCTCTCTGGATGCTCTGAGATGCTTTCTCTGCCGGAGACCATCGGCCAGCTGCCAGCACTCAGGGAGCTGAGTCTCTCCCGCTTCAGTAAACTCCAGAGCCTTCCAGATTCCATTGGGCAGCTACAGCAGCTTCGATATCTAACACTTGTGCACTGTAAGTCGCTGCTCATGCTGCCGGAGTCCCTGGTGCATCTCAGTGCCTTGGAAAAACTCGGGTGTTTCAATTGCACTGAGCTCTCCTCCCTCCCCGAAGGCATCCACCTCCTGACAAGCCTTCGATGGCTGACACTCAGCAACTGTCCAAAAATCCAAAAGCTGCCTGCCAGCATCTCTCATTGCCATTCCCTCAAAAGAGTTTCTATTCAAGGTTGCCATGCACTCACACACGTACCTGAGGAGATTCGGAGCATCGTTATAATGTTGTGCTGAGGCAAAGGGGTTGGGTGGGGATTGGTGGTAGGGCAGAGGGGACCAGAAACGGTTGAGCAAGTGGGTGTCGGGTTACAGACGTTTTTTTCAGAACGGGTGCTCCAGTAGATGGTGCTGTAACTTGGGTGTACTTAGTAACTTGGGTGTAGCTAAACCCTGCTGCCACTCTATGGCCGCCTTCCTACCTTCCTAGCCTAGGTCCTAAGATAACACCGCAGCATCATGTCTGGGGTAGGTGGCAGCATGGGAGTCATGGCATAAGCGTCTCAACGGGTTCACCACTAAGAGCACGCACAATGTTGCCAGGCGTTGTCAGGTTGAACACCACCACTGCAGAGGGACAGTGGTGGGGGGGGGAGACGGGGCAGGAGCAAAGGTTGGCAATAGCAATGAGTTAATTGGATAGCAGTGCAAGGAAGTGAGAGCCAAGGCACATGTAGCAGGCGGAGACAGAGAAGAGGGAGAGAGGAGAGAGAGAGAGAGAGAGAGAGAGAGAGAGAGAGAGAGAGAGAGAGAGAGAGAGAGAGAGAGAGAGAGAGAGAGAGAGAGAGAGAGGGAGAGAGAGAGGGAGAGAGGGAGAGAGGGAGAGAGGGAGAGAGAGAGAGTGAGCGGAGGGTTGGGGTAGGGGGTTGAGGGAGACACGGAGGAGAGACTGAGAGCTAGAGAGCGCAGCAAGACAAAGAGCCAGTATCGACTGCCGCCAGGCATGCTCTGCAGGTGGTGTTGACAATGCAGGGTGGTGGCAATCCCTACCGGGCAGCCTCTTTTTGTGGCACAGCGTGATGGCGGTGGGGTCCATGACTTCGAGCTGCTGCAGCGTGACGTCGCGGTGCGACAGCAGCGGCAGCAGGCGCGCCTGAGAGTTGCTGCGAGGGTCTGAGTCAAACACGCCATCCACCCCCATGGCCTTCAGCACCACCTCCGCATCGACTGAGACAGAGGGAAAGGGGGAGGTAAGGAGGAGTGACGTTAGGGGCAGCATCGTGGAACGCCATGTGCAAAGGAGGGACATGCACGCAGGGGCAGTAGACGACTCTGATGATGTTCGTGACCGTCAGAAATCTTCGGAAAAAGAGTGGGGGGTGATGGGGGTGGGGGTGGAGTTGGGGGTGGGGGAGAGGGGGGGAAGAGGCAGTGAGGGGGACACGCACGATGCAGGCGGCATGAATGGAAGCAGCTTTAAACACTCCGTCCACACCAAATGCCTTCATCCTCCTATTTATCCGTCCACTCGCCCTCAGCAGCTCTGAGCGCGGCTACAGTGTTGATGGTGAAGGGAGTAGATCTTCCCCTCTCGTCCTCCTCTTCTTGCTCTCCCTTGACTAGCCTTCCCCCCTTTCGCCCTCTCAGCTCGCTCCTGGGGATGCACTGGGTGGCAGCAATATGCCGTTCATTGGAGTCGCTATGCTGCGCGCGTGGGGGGGAGAGAGAGGGGGGGGGAGGGGTTGGAGGAGGCGACGGAAGGAAAGGAGAGGAGGATGAGGAGAAGAGGATGAGGATGGTAACAGAATACGAGGGCTCGGTTCGGAGGTAAGCTGAGGGAGAAGCTGGTCGGCTGGGAAGGCGGCAATGGCTATGAGGGAGGCAGCGGGATGGAGAGACGCGCGAACTGCCTCATGGGCTGCTTACACCGTTCTGGCGTAATCTTCCCCGCACATTCACTTGCACCGTCCCTCTCCCTCTCCCTCCCCCTATCGCGCTTACTTCTAGCCAGCCAATGCGACCAGCGGATGTCATTGAGGAGCCTCAGTAGTTGGCCTCATGATTTTGGCGGCACCAAAGACCTGCTGGCTGGCACCACGCCGCAACATTGGCTTGTGCGTTGCAGACATGTGCGTTTAGAGATCCCTGACTGGTGGAGAGAGAAACAGAGAGGGGGAAAGGGGAAGCGGAAAGTGAAAGGGATGCAAGAGGGAGTCGAGGAAGGTGAAGGAGGGGGGAGAGCAGCTTCAAAAGGCAAGCGGACTGTGCTGGAGGACAGATAGAAAGCGCCTCAGAAAGCACCTCAGAAGGGGAGAAACAAGAAAAGGGAGGTGATGGGAGAGTGCGACGAGGAGAGGTGAAGAGCATACGGGAAAACCGCAGCCTAAGGGCCTGGTGCTTTGAGTTTGTTTGGCGTTTTTTCGTATTCTTAGTTCGAATTTCGTGAATTTCTGGAAGCGGCATAATATCGAACCAAGACATTTGAACTACAAGGAGGGTGACAGAAACGGAGTACGTGAGCATCGCAAATCCGAGGCTTCGCGAATTTTGCGAAAGTCAAGTCGTCGCAGTTGTGAGATAGGGTGCTCGAAACACAAGGGGGGCACGTGTTGACTGCTGGTTGACCTCTCAGGTCAAGGGGGTGTGGGGTTCTTGGCGGCAGTGGTAACGACGTACACTTTCTTTCAGTCTCGCGAATTTCGCGAATCGGACTTTAGGAGGTTTGGCGGGATGTTTCGTACGGCGTGGAATGTGCTGTCCGAATGGGCGCGTTCGAACCGCCTTCGCGCCAATTTTGTTTCGAATTTCGGGGTGGTGCTCTGACACCCTCGCGAAACTGGCGAACACCCTTCGCGATTAATGCAACCACTCCGTAGTTTGAAACTTGCCAAACAACCAAATTCAAAGCACCACGCCCTAAGGAATTGAAAAGCTGAGAGAAGAAAAGGAGTGTGAGGAGACGAGGGCGGACGGGAGAGGGGAGGAGACATCATAAGTGAATTGGACGATAAGAGACACGGGGAGCGAAGAAGAAAGGGAGGCAGAGCAGCTAGGGTGGAGAGAGTTTGGAGAGGATGGGTGCGGGGCAGGGATGGGTGTAAGGGCGACAATGCTCACATGGCGACGCCGCACCCGTTGAGGAGGGATGCTCACAAAGGCTTGACTCACGAGAGTTGTGGAGGAAAGCGGGGAGCCAAGGGAGGGACCGGGAAGAGAGAATCACTGGCTGATTCCCAGGGATGGCACAGGGCAGGAGGAGAGAGAGGAGACGGACGAGGAACTGACAATGGTAGGATCAGGGAGGGCGATGATGAGCTTTGCCAGCTGGAAAGAAATGCATGGGCAACCGATTCCATGCGGGAAAGGAGATGCGGAAATGACATGGGGGACGTGAGGAGCGGGCCAAACCGGTTGGGAATGCAAGGAGGGGAGAGGGGAAAGAAAGGAGACGGGAGGCACGAGAAGTGCAGTTCAGAAGAAAGGAGCATATGAGTGGACGAGGAACGCACGGAGACCAGGGGACGGCGTGGCAATAGGAGAGAATGGGAGACGAGAGGGATCATCATCAGCAGGTGCGACAGTAGAAAACAGGAGAGGCCAGACGAGGAGGGAGAGCAGGTAGGGTGGACAGAGATGGGGGGAGGATGCAGCATAGATGCGGGGAGGAGATGGGTTCGGGGGAGCATGCTCAGCTCACATGCGGTAGCAGCGACGGGTGGGGAGAGTCCAGACGAAGGACGAGCAGAGGAGTGGGGAAGGGGCCCATGGTTCACTTCACGGCATACGTGGCTGCCCGCATGCCCTCATGCCTGCATGCCCTCATGCCCGCATGCTCCCAGCTTCTACTGCTACGAGGCCTCGCGCACATAACCATGACGGCTGGCAGCATGCAGCGTGCAGGTGTTGCCGCAAGTCGCCGGAGTAGAGGCGCGAGAGCACAGTCGCAGCCACACTGCAGTTGAAGCTGCTGCTAGGCTATTCCTGGCTCGCCATTGCTGCTGCGGGGCTCTCCTTGGCGCATGGCGGCGGGAATGCGAGGAGCGCTCACGAACAGCAGGCAAGGAGGGCACACGCGCAGTTGGGGGGAAGGGGACTACGACTGAAACACGCTTTGAGACTCCGCAAGGGGACTCGCGGAGCACTGTGACCTCAGGAGGGGACGGCAGGAGGAGCGACGCGCAGCACGCAGCGGCGGCCGGCTGTCTCGAATACAGACTACTGTGACTGCTCGCTCGAGCGCTGCGCTGTCGCGACGGTGCTGCTGTTTGCTGCGGCTGTGTAGCTTGCTGACAGAATCCTTAGGGTAGGAAATGGAGGGGGAGGCAAGGAGAGACAAGTGGGCGAGGATCAGGAATGGTGAACGAAGTAAATCTTATGGCAGAATACAACGAAGGAGGTGGGCGAGTGAAATCTGTCAAGTCAACGTGCTAATATCGCGGAAGTGTTTGTTTCAGGCGGAGAAATGGAGCGAACGCAGGGGATGTGGTTGTTGGGGGGAGAGGGAACGAATGGCGAGGTCAGCGCGTGCTAGACGAAACGGATTACTCGTTTACCCAAATCGTCTGCTTCCGTGGAGTTAGGTTGAATCATTCCGTCAATTGCTTCTCGAAGCCATTCTCTATCGCGTACTCGCTGGCACCTCTGGACCAACTCTCTCCATCCACCCTGCCCTCAGCACCGACTTTTCTGCAAGCATTTAGAGGTGTCTACAAGAGAACACATGTTATGAATGGGACTGCCGAGTAGCGCGGAGGGCAATGGCGAAACTGTGAACGAGTGAATGACAATAAAATGAAAGACAATACAATATATAGAAAGCCTAGGGTGATCCTGGACGTAGGATCGGAAGGTTCGGGAAAGGTATCGAAGGGCCTCGATGTGTCGTATCGAGGTCCAGAAAGGCCCAGGAGGCTCGAACTGGAAGGTCTGGAACCCTGGCGATGGTTCGGGACTGTTCGAGTCGTACGCCTTGTAGCACGCCTCAGTAAGGAATTACGCATTCCTTACACTCTCCCCCCTTCTAGATAAGCACACAAATAAATATAACTACACACACTCTATCTGAATCTCGTAGTAGCGAAGCCACCACTGTTGAGAATCTCGAGCTTCTTCACGGAAACTCCATCCAACGGTCGAAACGTGTCGAAACGATCGCGGTCGATCGTAGCCGTCGAAGTTGGGTCGAATTACCCAGATAACCAAACGGGCAGTAGGGATACTACCGCACCACAGCTTCCTTGTCTCCAGCGAATCCTTCGCCGAGAATTACAAACCCAACCGTCGTGTACTGTATCCGCACAGTAACACCACGATTATTCACACTGCTGCAAGTTGGCGAGCCGAATCCTCTGCCTGCGCCAAACTTGTCCGTAGCTCCGTAACTGTAGATCGCTCCTCGTTTAATTCCACGTGAGTGGTGATACTCGCGGAAACACGCGTCCGTATCTCGCAAAGTCAACGAACTCCAGCTTTTCGTCAATTGCGAGGTCATTCGCGACACATGCAAGAACACGCGTCCGCGTCTCACGAAAGTCAGCGAAGTCCATCAGCACAAGGACGAAAACTCAACCCATCCAGTAACCGTGGTCGATGTCGCTTCAGGCGATCAATATAAACGCGCCCTAAACTTTCGCAAACTCCTGCGAAATTCCCGAAATGCCAACTCGAATCTGTCCGTCGATTCAGTCGGCCGAACAGCATCTGTCAGTCGATGCTCATGCAGCGGATGTCAAAACTTGTGGAGGGAAAATCCAAAAAACAACTGCTGCGCAGCTGCTCTCTCCCCCCTCCATGAGAAGAAAATCTTCTCTCGTTGAAGCCGAAAATACCCTGCTTCAAGGTTCTTCAGACCTGAAACAATGAAGTATCTTCAACCTTGCTCATCGGGACCAGTCTCAGCGCGACCCTATAACACAGGGCAGCTGCGCCACGAAGACTCTAGCTCCCGCCGACACCGTAGATCGATATTCTGCTCCGCAGAATGCCGTCGATCTGCTTCGTGTTGTTAAACTCCGAAACTCCTCCTGACCGGTTCACCGTGCAGAAGTTCACCCATCGCGCGGCGACGGCAGGTACCCCATAAAAACTTGGGTACAGTTATCAGCTTCGAAAAACGCATTCTCTGCAGTTTCACCGACTAACCATGCTGGTATTTAAACCTTTGCATAGCTCGGTAGGTACCCGTGACCCCAAGTACCGCTCCAGCCAAAAACTTGAAGAATTCCCAACCGGCAAATACCCGACGTTTAGCGACGCGCCGACGTTCACCCATCTTTGCGCCCGTCCAGGTAAATCCCCGAATCAGTCCTCGCAGCCAAGTCCTCGATTATAGCCCCGCAGCCCAGGAATAATCCTAGAAGACTCCCGCGTGACTCCAAATTTTCCGTGACGGCAACATGTTTTTCCCACTGCAACAGTAACCCTTGTCTTCCTGAAGCTCCATTTGATGAATACACTCCAGAGCAGGGGTGACTCCGCCGTATGTCCGTACTCAGGTAAGCGCAAACGCTATCGTAGTTGGGCGAATTAATCAGTCTAATTCGCGAGCAACCGCTTTGCAGCTTACGTGAGGGATTCTCCTTCCCCTCCCTGAAAAATTCCATTTCTGCAACAATCTGCTCCAAACTGCTGCAATTTTCTTCAGCTGCTGCTTCCACGATAAAAAACCCCCGTAGGCCGCTGTTCACTCAGCGCCCACGTTCGCCATCCTCCAAAACAGTACCGCGCACGTTCATTCGAAAAACTCGCAGTTCCGTCGTTCTCAGCGACACATCCTCGCCGTTCGTATCGGACTCGAGCTCCGCGTACCGTCCGATCGTTGTCGCAAAACAGCATCGTTATTTTCGTTAATCTGCTTCTAGCGCCTCCCACTGTAGAGCGTCCGATTTTCACCAATCGTGCACCTGTCGTGTAGCGCCGAAAAGTTTTCTTGATCGATCCACCAGCACAGGGTGTTCCGCAAGCTCATCCTCCTTTATTCGTCCAGGAGCGGTCGATAGCATGTAGCTTACTACCACCCGGTGGAGATGCTGAAAATCGGGCGAACCAGCCAAGTTAGTCGGGAGGATCCGTTTGCCGCTGACTCCTTCAAATTTCCCGGCTGTTCCCAGTCGTTCTCCTTCTCTGCTTCAGCTCTTCGTCGTTGACTTTTAGCGGTGACCCGGCGAATGACACTTAAACTCGATCCGAGGGTGGTTGCTGGTCGTCTTCCGTAGATCGTGGGGCATAATTTCTGACCACGAAAATGGCTTCCTCTGCGGGAATCCAGACTCGCCGAGCTCGAAACTCCAGGGCAGACGAATTACACCTCCAGGTGGGCAGGTCACGCGAATAAATTTCGAGGTCAGTACTCCCCGAAACTTTCCGTGCCTGAGCCCCACGTGTGCTGCCGTGCGATCCTTGGTCGTGCCGAAAACTCCAACGCCGCGTTTGCTGAACAGTTCCGAAGTCCCGTCTTCACCTGCGTGTCGCCTGCCGGAAACGCCGAGCCGTTGACATCAGCTACACTTCACCATGCAGCCACGTCTGCTACACGTGCTCCTGACGAACTCCATTTCGCCTGGGGATATCCGCGAGCTTGTCGTCTCGTGACGAGCTCCTCGCTCCATTCGGACACCAATCCGAATCGTCGTTGCTGCTTGCCGAATTTTCCGAACCTGCAACCGAAGACCCTTTAACGATATGCGAAATGAACAGCATACCGGAAACACTCTTCCAAATCTTCGCCATGTCAGGACGGACACAACCGCCCTCGAGGGGATTGCCGAGCGAATCCTGCTCGTCCCTTGGGGTCGGATCGACGGTCTTCAGAAGCCCACGCGAACGCAGTAGTTGAAGCATATCGTATCATGCTTCAGGACAACCGCCGTGTCTTATGTAGCGCCATCCGCCTTCTCCCCCTCCTAAAAATAAATTGCCCTCGGAAGCCCAGCGGGTGAGGAAAGTGGCTCTGAATACCGAGTGTTATGAATGGGACTGCCGAGTAGCGCGGAGGGCAATGGCGAAACTGTGAACGAGTGAATGACAATAAAATGAAAGACAATACAATATAAAGAAAGCCTAGGATGATCCTGGACGTAAGATCGGAAGGTTCGGGAAAGGTATCGAAGGGCCTCGATGTGTCGTATCGAGGTCCGGAAAGGCCCAGGAGGCTCGAACTGGAAGGTCTGGAACCCTGGCGATGGTTCGGGACTGTTCGAGTCGTACGCCCTGTAGCACGCCTCAGTAAGGAATTACGCATTCCTTACAACACAATTCGCAGAGTAACATTTTTAGAAATATTGGGTTACTTTGACCATTCAAGGAAAATGTTCGAGGTCACTCTGATTTTCAGAGTTCCGATAAAAATCACTGCCAGATTTCAGGAATAGCAAAAATCCAAAAATCAGCACTGCTGGGGATATGAGATGGATTGGATGGGTAGCGAGGGTGTCGGAACGCGACTCGAGGCGGTTTCGGCCGGCAATTTATGTCAAATTATACATATGTTGTATGTAGAAGTTATAGGCTAGCCTAGGTGTGTGCTTCTAGTGAGTACAACCCCAACAGGTATATGTTCTAGGTTTCTCACACTAGTCAATCATTCTTGCATTCTAACATGGTATCACGAGTAGGTTAGGTCCACCCACCCGCTTCCACCCGCGCCCTAGCCTCTCGCCCCCCCCAGCTAACCCTAGCGCCCGCCTGGCTCGTAGAGCTCGCCCGGCCCTTAGCGCGCCCGCCTGGCCCCGCCACACCCACCTGGCCCCGCCGTGCCCGCCTAGCCCGTCGCGCCCGCCTAGCCCCGTCGCGCCCGCCTGGCCCCGTCGCTCCCGCCTGGCCCCGTCGCGCCCGCCTGGCCCCGTCGCGCCCGGCCGGCTTGTCGCGCCCGCCTGGCCTGTCGCGCCCACCTGGCCCCGTCGCGCCCGCCTGGCCCCGTCGCGCCCGCCTGGCCCCGTCGCGCCCGCCTGCCCCGTCGCGCCCGCCCGGCCCCGTCACGCCCGCCTGGCCCGTCGCGCCCGCCTGGCCTGTCGCGTCCGCCTGGCCCCGTCGCGCCCGCCCGGCCCCGTCGCGCCCGCCTGGCCCCTCCACGCCCGCCTGGCCCGTCGCGCCCGCCTGGCCCTGTCACGCCCGCCTGGCCTTGTCGCGCCCGCCTGGCCCCGTCGCGCCCGCCTAGCCCCTCCGCGCCCGCCTGGCCTGTCGCGCCCGCCTAGCCCCTCCGCGCCCGCCTGGCCTGTCGCGCCCGCCCGGCTCCCAGCGCCTGCCCGGCCTCTCCTAGCGCCCGCCCGGCCCCTCCTAGCGCCTACTCGGCTCCTCCCATCGCTAGCCCGGCCCTGTGGCGCTCACTCGGCCCCTCCCAGCGCCAGCCCGGCCCCGTTCCGCCCGCCCGGCTACTCCGGCCCCATGTCCTCTGCTCGCCCGTGCTGGAGCGTCGTGCAGCTGTCCTCCTGGAGCTGTCCAGCTGTGTCCCTGTGTCGCTGAGGAGCTGTGTCGCTGACCCTGCACGATGGCTGACTTCGTTCTCCGCTTGGACGCTGAGGGCCATGCGATCGACTTCGCCGCCTGGCTGTCCGATCTCCGCCGTCAATTCACAGGTCAGCGCGAGGATGGGCACTCCTTAGTTGTCCATGCTGATGGCTTGCTCCCCCGCCCCCCTGCGCCTGCTCCCCTCCCTGCTGACCCCACCTCTGCTGAGAGTGAGGCTTTCACTACTGCTGCACTTGCCAGTGCCGTCTAGGACTCTCGCGATGCAGTTGCTCAGATCGCGATTAGTCACGCCCTCCCTGTGTCTGAGCGTTCGCGTTTCGCTACAGTTGATACAGCCAGGGCTTACTTAGATGCTGTTGTTGCTTGCTATTCCACGCCTGCCTCCGCTACTGTAGGCCACCTACTCTTCCCTATGCTTTTCCCAGACCTTGCTTCCTTCCCTACAGTTGCTGACCTTGCCACTCACTTGCGAACCCTAGAGTCTCGTTACCGCACTGCTAGCACTGCTGCCCAGCTCACTGCGCTCCCCCCCCCCTTCTGCATGACCCTCTACTTTATCGCTATGCGCCTGCTTGACCGCCTTGCTAGTGCACGCGACCACATCCTTAGCCAGCACCCGGGTGACCTCACCCTGCCAGCCTTTGTCACCGCCCTGACCGAGATCGAGACTCGCCAGCGCACTATCGCTCAGTCGAGCGGTGCGCCGGCAGTCTCCATCTTTCACGGCTGTGCCCCCTCCCAGTGCACGTTTACTGACGTTTCGTCGCCACTGCGACTCCTCTGACCGAGACTGCAGCTGCGGTCCACCCGCAGCAGCGCTCGCGCCGCGCCGGTCGTGGCCGCCAGGGAGGGCGTGGTGGTGGAGCTGGTGGTAGTGGTGGTGGTGCCGGGGACAGTGGCCCTACCGAGGGGACTGCCGCAGCTAGTCAGGAGCAGCAGCCATCGCCCCAGCAGCAGGAGCAGCCGCAGCAGACGCAGTCGTCGCAGCAGCTGTCCTAGCCCCCGCCCTGGGCTCGTCTTCCGCCGGGTTGGCTCGGCACCTCCGTCGGTGGTGGTCGTGGTGGCAGCCCGCGCAGCTTGGCGTCTACTGGCAGCTTCGTTGGTGTGACCTACTAGTACCAGCTTCAGACCGGGCCTCTCCGCAGCACTCTGTGCCGCCACCCGCACCTGACCGCCCGCTGTTTCCGCCGCCTCGATCTCTTTCGTCGTCGCTTTGGCCCGGCCCCGGACCTCCCCGACTGGCACAGCCTGCTTCGCCAGGGCGTGCCAATCTTTGAGTTAGATATGGATCAGATAGGTGCTGCTTTGCATGCCTTGTATGCTGACGCTTCTAGTGTTGCTGGATCTTATTACCCTGTGTACTCTAGTTTAGGTGTAGCACCCTTGTGTAGCTTAGCCTCCCCTGCTGCGTCAGGCGTAGGACTGCCTAGTTTGACTAGCCTCGTTCCGGCACCGGCCCCATTCCCGGCCTCCGCTACTGCCTCGCTGTCCTTCACTCTCGACTTCGGTGCTTCTGCCTGTTACTTCCGCGACCGCTCCACGCTCACGCCGCTTGTTGCGCCTGCTGTTGTCGCTCTCGCTGACCCCTCTGCGGGTCCTGTCGTCGCTCGCACCTCCACTTCCCTTCCCTGTCCAGCCGTTCCCTCGGGCTCCCTTACCAGCCTCCACGTTCCCTGGTTCTCCAGGAACCTAGTTGGTGTCGCTTGTCTTCAGGACCTCGGCGTCACCACTACGCTCCCTGGGCACGAGCGGTTCGCTGTCTGTACCGAGTCTGTCTCAGGTACCCCTCTTCCGACGTTCCCCCGCGACCCGGTGTCCGGTCTGTTTACCCTCGACACCGCTTCCCCCCCGGTGGTTGCGTCCTCCCAGGTCGCTGCAGCTTGCTCGTGTCGGTCCCTCACTCACCCGTCCCTTTTGTGGCACCACCGCTTAGGTCCCCCTGCTCTCCCGCGTCTGCGTCACATGTCCCAGCACGGTCTTGTCTTAGGCCTCCCCGCGTCGCTACCCGCCCTTCCCCCTTCGTCTGCTCCACCGTGCACGCCTTGCGTCGAGGGCCGGCTCCGCCGTGCCCCTCACTCCTCCTCGCTTCGCCCTGCTACTGCTCCCCTTCAGACCCTGCACCTGGACGTGTGGGGCCCAGCCCCCGTCCTCGGACCGCACGGTGAGCACTACTTTCTTGTGCTCGTCGACGACTACACGCGCTACACCACGGTGTTTCCCCTGGAGCGGAAGGCCGACGTGCCTGACGTTCTTCTACCGTGGGTTGTGGCTGCGCGTCTTCACCGCGGTCTCCCCGTGTTGTGTCTCCACTCTGACCGTGGCGGCGAGTTCGCCTCTGGTTGGCTTGGCCAGTTCTGTCGTGCGGAGGGCATCACCCAGTTGTACACCTTGCCGGACTCGCCACAGCAGAATGGGGTTGCTGAGCCCCGCATCGGCTTGGTCATGGAGGTGGCTCGTACCTCCATAATTCATGCCGATGCCCCCCATTTTCTATGGCCGTTCGCTGTTCGCTACGCTGCTCACCAGCTTAACTTGTGGCCACGCTCCCAGCGGCCGCAGGTTTCGCCGACCCTCCTTTGGACCGGGTCCCCCGGTGACGCGTCTGCGTTCCACGTCTGGGGTTGCCTTGCTCACGTTCGTGCCTCAGGCACGGACAAGCTCACTGCCCGCACTGTCCCCTGTGTCTTCATCGGTTTCCCCCTGGACTCGTCTGACTGGCTGTTCTACCACCCGCCGTCTCACCGCTTCCTTCACTCTCGTGACGTCAGCTTTGACGAGTCTGTCTCCTTCTACCGTCACTTCCCTCACCGAGGTCTCCCGGTTCCCCCCCCCCTGTTCCTTGCTCCCTCTCCCCCGGTAGCCCCTCCTCCCCTCCCGCCTCGTCCTGCCCCGTCTGGTGTCTCTCAGGTCACTCCCCTCCCGTCGGTTGTCCCGGTTGAGGAGTCTGCTGACTCTGGTGGTCCCCCCGGCCCGTCCTTGCCGCGTCCCCCTTCCCCGGTGTCGCCGTCGCCGCTGCCGCCGCTGCCGCTTTTGACCTCTGGGGGTGCTGGCGTTGAGGAGGGTGTTCGTCCTGCGGCTCCTGGCGTGGTCTGTTCCGGCGGGCCTGGGAGTGCCGCTGGTGCTGGAGGTGGTTCTCGCTCTGGGGGTGCTGCCGTTGAGGGTTCTCCCCGCGGCCGCCGTGCCCCTGCCGGTCCGAGGGTCGAGCACCAGCCGCTGCAGCAGCCGCCGCAGCCATCGCTGCCGGTCTCTGCTCTTTGCCTGCTCGGCCTTCCCTCCCCTGACCGCTCGCCAGTGTCTCCGCCACCACCTTCTCACCCTCCTGTCTATGGCCCTGTGTTCCCGCCGCCGGACTTGTCTCCGGCCCGTCTTCCTCCGCGTTCCCCTTTTGTGTCCCCTCCGCTGTCTCCTGACCCTTACCTCCGTCCCACGTTTGGTCTCGGCGTCCCTCACGTGCTCGTCCTGTCTCCCTTGTCCTGCGCTCCCACCCTATGTTGCTCTGTTCTCACTCGTCTCGTCCTCCCCTCCTCCTCTCGCCTCCTCCCTCGTCGCTTGTTGTTGCCCCTCCCCCGCTGTCTGACTACCTCCGTGCCGCTCGTCCCCTTGTCCCTCGGGTCCTTGCCTCTCTTTTTACAGACCTGTCTGTTCCTGTCTCGCGCCTTGACGCGCTTGTCGCTGCTGTTGCTGGCTTCGCCTCTACACGCCGCCTTGACTACGCTACCGCTCTGGTCTCTGACCCTGCCCGTCCTCCGTCCGTCGGGGGTGCACCTGCCCTTGGCAGTGACATCCTAGAGGACAGGCAGTACGAGCTTGCTTTCCTGTCTGAGGCTGCTCCCCATCTCTGCTCCATGCTGTTAGTCCCTGAGGGTGACCCCGACGCTTTCGACATCCCGACCCCTCGCACCTACGCTGAGGCCACCTCGGGACCTTGGGCCTCTCAATGGATAGCTGCCATGGAGCAGGAGATGGCATCTTGGAGGTCCACCGGCACTTACGTCGACGCAGTTCCCCCTCCTGGGGTGAACGTAGTCGATGGCCGGTGGCTCTTCAAGGTGAAGCGCCCCCCTGGAGAGCCGCCTGTCTTCAAGGCGCGCTACGTTGCTAGAGGCTTCAGCCAGAGCAAGGGGGTGGACTTCTTCCAGACCTTCTTCTCGACCCGGAAGATGACTACTCTTCGGGCGCTGCTACACGTAGCAGTACAGCGTGACTACGAGCTTCACTCTCTTGACTTCTCCACTGCGTTTCTTCAGGGCAATCTACGCGAGCAGGTCTACGTGCGCCGACCACAAGGCTTCACTGGTACCTTCCCTCATGGGACTCAGTGGCTTCTCAGGCGCCCAGTCTACGACCTGCGCCAGGCTCCCCGTGAGTGGCACAACACGCTGCGTGCCACGCTAGCAGACCTGCAATTCTTTCCGTCCTCTGCTGACCCCTCACTTTTTGTGCGTTCCAGCCAGACTCCGTTCTACATCCTTGTCTACGTAGACGACCTAGTCTTCGCTACTGCTAACAGGGACACACTGGCCTCCGTGAATACTATAGGGGAACTATATCGAGGGCCGGGCGAGTATATCACAGAATACTATAGGGGAACGTGATTTCAAAATGTCTAGAATGTCCTATCCTGATGAGACCTAGGGCGAGTTGACCTGGGTGAATGTCGAGGGTTGGACCAGTCAAGGGCTCGAATGTCCCGTGGGTGACGGGGTCAAAATGGGTTCGGGGCGACTCGGGATCAGGTTGGGGCCGACGGGTTCGGCGGGGGCTGGTTTGGCGCGAGAACCAAGGGCCGAGCCTGCGAACCCGAGAGGTTCGCGTGTTCTCTCTGTGCCGAGCCCCAGTATGGAATCGTAATTCCTTATACTCTCCCACCTTCTAAAAGGAAGGCACTCCCTTTATCGAGGCCGTACAGTCATTTAAAGTAATCCCCGATTGTGACTATAAGTCTTCAGCCCTTTGACGAGCGTAATGATGACGCCGGCCTGCCGAGGTCTTGAGGTCGAACTGCGATCAATGGTCAGAAAGCGTCTAAACGATCGCTTTTAATCTGAGCCATCGAAGATGGTCGAATTCTTCTCCTGGCCAAACTGGCAAGGGTAAATACTGCAGCGGAAGCCTGTAAACAGAGAAACAGTGGAGTGGTTGATTGATGATGACGCCTACACGATGAATATCACGAGTAATGATGAACTGTCAAATGACATGGATTGTCGAATGACGAGGAACTGTTCATCAATCCGCGAGGTCGTTCGTGTTACATGCTAGAGCACGCGTCCGTGTCCCACGAAAGTCAGCCTACTCCATCAACGATGTAAGGAATTTCCATTCCTTACTTAGTCGTACACTAGCGCGTACACCCGAACTCCTCGACTCATCACTTTCGGCCTCAATTTTCGGCCCAACCCTTTCTCGAGTCGCGTCCGGCACTGTCGCCACATTGCCGAACCTACCGACGTTCCGAGGTTATCGCCCTAGTACGCCAACCCCTATATAATCTCGTGCCTTCATTGCAATAGCGACCTTGTGTTCTCACGTTATAGTACATTGACACTTCCTCTATCATAACAAACGAATTGACGAAATCAGGCGCGGAAGCGTAACGTTGACGAATGATGCTAAAAAATGGATGATGGAACACGCCGAAGGGTCAGACGGAAAATTGCAGCACATCTGCACTTCTCCCCCCCTCCAAGAAGAAACAGCTCCCAATTTCCCACGTAAAACTCTAGAAAATCCTATGCCCTTGGGAAGTGGAAATACCCGTACCGATGCGTAAAGTCCCGTAAAACTCAGCTTCGAAGATGCTAGTGAAGAACCAAAATTATGATAACTTTAAAATCCGCTCCAAGTAAATTTCTTCATCAGGGTAAACCTATCCTAGGGTCTTTAAAATCAGCGACAATTGCTCCAGGAGACACCAACAGTAACTGCTGCAAATTATTTCGTTTTGCTGCTACTCCTGATGGGTGGCGATGTTGCGGCGGGGTCGTATTCATAGTGTTGGGCGAATTGAGAATGGGGTTGGTAGCGGGTGGTGGCGAGAGGAAGACGACGATGGCGATGACCAGTAACTTGTTCGAAAACTGCTCTAGAGAAAAGCGTCTAACTGAACCCGGGGTCACATGACGCCAGCTGCATCAGCTTCTTTGTCCGTATACGCCAAAATTTTTGGGAAGAACTGAAACAACAATTACTCTCCCTCCGCTCCATGTACCCACTATACTCCACAAAATTCAATCTATATTCCTCGTACCCCTTAAGATAGCGGGCACAACTCCGGCTGTAAAATTCAGGACTGCTACCAGCTTGTACGCCGAAAATAGTGGAACTCCACATGGAACTTAGCTAATACCCCAACGTCGCTTCACCGCTACTCAGAAAACACCCAGGCGTAACGACGTCCTTTAGCAGCGCCCCCACGGTTGCTCCACCAGCTGTACGCATGAACTGAACCCTTCAGATTAGGGTTTACAAGAGTCCACCGCCTCGGCATGATGTTTTGGCCGTCCATCAGGGTCAATGCGCATCATACGCCGTCGATCTTTGCCCAGATATTACCCAGCTAAACCCTGTCCAGCTGGCTGTGCAGACGTTCACCCATTTTGTGGCTGCTGAAGGTTACCCAAGACCGCTTCGCTGCTGCTTAACTAGCTAAGGAGAATCCGCAGAGATAGGAGTGCGCAAGCTTCTAGTCAGAGGAGCTTTGACGAGCTCGCCTACTGACCTCTGGTCACCTCCCTCCTCCGTCGGAAACTCTCGCAAACTACACCCGCAAAAGTCGGAAGCTCCGTCAGCTGCACCAGGTGAAACCCTCAGCTTCGCTTGCAACAGTAACTCCTAAAATTTTGGGAACACTCCATCAGCACAGTGTAGTTCGCAGGTTCATCCCCTTTATTCAGCGAGAAGCTGTCGAATAATAAGTCGACACTGCTACCTAGTGAGGATGGTGATTTTCGGGCGACATAGCTGAGCGAGAAGCAGCCCGAACGCCGCTAACCCATCTGCTCAAGTACTCCCGTCGTTCTTCTTCCACTGCTTCAGCTCCTGACAGTTAACGCTTTCGGTGACCGGTGGAAAACACTTAATACAAATCCGAGGGTGGTGGCCTCCGTTTCCGTTGATCGTGGGGGTATGAATCGCTCGTCCACGAAAAACGCCTCCCCACGCGGGAAGGCGCCCTCGCTGAGTACACTCACTCCAGCACTGCGTCATCACCTCCAAATGGCCGTCGTAGTAAATAGCACCGAGGTCGTTAATCCCAGCTGTTCCCACACAACTGCACACCCACACGTCCTCGTGCGATCGTGTCGTTCCGAAAGTGTCGGATCTGCCTAGCCTGCCGGAAACGCCGGGACCCGCGACACAGCTGCAGGTCACCCTGCAGCTTCATGGCGCACCAGACTTACTTCGACGTACGTCCCGCCATTTTCACCACCCCGCGCGCTCTTGACGACCAAGTCCCGGCCGCCTGAGGACTCCCGTGCACTTGTTTCCTTATGACAAAGCCTTCGCCTTTTTCGGAAGCCAATTCGAAAACTCCGTCCGAACACTGAAAATTACGAAAGCTCTAACGAACATACCCAAAAAACACGGCGAAAACGTCTCCCACTCTTTGACGAAAAATAATTCCGTCTACGACCGGGGAAGGGGAGGACCGGCTAATCCCAGCCGTCCATTGGACAGGATCTGACGACATCGGCAAAGCCTGGACAATTAATCTCCGCGTCGTTTGCTCGCCATCAGCATCCTTCCGCCCCCTTCCCCGAAAGGGTCTACTCCCATATCGGAACCTAGATGGGCAGAATTGGGGCTACCAGCTGTTATGAAGTATAACTCCGAGTATTGCGCAGAAAATTATAGGGGAACCTGATTACAGAATGTCTAGAATGTCCTATCCAAATGAGACCTAGGGCTTATATAGTGCGAGTTGACCAGGGTGAATGTCAAGGGTTGGACCAGTCAAGGGCTCGAAAGTCCCGAGGGTGACGGGGTCGCAATGGGTTCTGGGCGACTCGGGATCAGGTTGGGGCCGACGGGTTCGGCGGGGGCTGGTTTGGCACGAGAACCAAGGGTCGAGCCTGCGGACCCGAGAGGTTCGCGTGAACTCGCTGTGGCCAGCCCCAGTAAGAAATCCTAATTCCTTACACTGCCAGATTTCAGGAGTAGTGAAAATCCAAAGATCAGCACCGCTCGGGACGTGAGATGGATTGGATGGGAGGCGAGGGTGTCCGAACGCAACTTGAGGAGGTTTCGTCCGACAATATAGGGCGAACCTGCAAGTTCGATGACTTCGGGTGTACGCTTTGTAGTTTAGCGCATTCAGGAATGTTAATTACTTACAAGCCTTTACTTCTCGGGATTACATGGCCGAGACGGGTAACTGCCAAGTAAATCACTGCCAGATTTCAGGAGTAGCGAAAATCCAATGATCAGCACTGCTCGGGATGTGAGATGGATTGGATGGGTGGCGAGGGTGTCGGAACGCGACTTGAAAAGCTTTCGGCCGACAATATAGGCCGAACCTGCAAGTTCGATGACTACGGGTGTACGCTCTGTAGTTTAGCGCATTCATAAATGTTAATTCCTTACAAGCCAGTACTTCTCGGGATTACATGGCCGAGACGGGTAATTGTTCCCGTATCTGAGAACGCGACTCGAGGAGGTTCGGCCGACAATATAGGCCGAACCTGCGAGTTCGATGACTTCAGGTGTACGCTCTGTAGTTTAGCGCATCCAGGAATGTTAATTCCTTACAAGCCTGTACTTCTCGGGATGACATGACTGAGACGGAAAACTGCCAAGTACATTACTGCCATATTTCAAGAGTAGCGAAAATCTTAAGATCAGCACTGCTCGGGACGTGGGATGGATTGGATGGGTGGCGAGGGTGTCGGAACGCGACTTGAAGAGGTTTCGGCTGACAATATTGGCCGAACCTGCGAGTTCAAATGACTTTGGATGTACGCTCTGTAGATTAGCGCATCCAGGATTGTTAATTCCTTACAAGCCTGTACTTGTCAGTATTACATGGCCGAGAAGGATAACTGCCAAGTACATTACTGCCATATTTCAGGAGTAGCGAAAATCCAAAGATCAGCGCCGCTCGCGACGTGAGATTGATTGGATGGGTGGCGAGGGTGTCGGAACGTGACTTGAAGAGGTTTCGGCCGACAATATAGGCCGAACCTGCGAGTTCGATGACTTCAAGTGTACGCTCTGTAGTTTAGCGCATTCAGAAATGTTAATTCCTTACAAGCCAATACTTCTAAGGATTACATGGCCGAGACGGGTAATTGTTCCCTTATCTGAGATGTATGTGAACCTTTACGACACGCCTTCAGAACGCGACTCGAGGAGGTTCGGCCGACAATATAGGCCGAACCTGCGAGTTCGATGACTTTGGGTGTACGCTCTGTAGTGTAGCGCATACAGGAATGTTAATTCCTTACAAGCCTGTACTTCTCGGGATTACATGGCCGAGAGAGATAACTGCCAAGTAAATCACTGCCAGATTTCAGGAGTAGCGAAAATCCAAAGATCAGCACTGCTCGGGACGTGAGATGGATTTGATGGGTGGCGAGGGTGTCGGAACGCGACTTGAGGAGGTTTTGGCCGACAATATAGGCCGAACCTGCGAGTTCGATGACTTCGGATGTACGCTCTGTAGTTTAGCGCATTCGGGAATGTTTTTTTCTTACAAGCCTCTACTTCTCAGGATTACATGGCCGAGACGGGTAATTGTTTCCTTATCTAAGATGTAAGTAAACCTTTAGGACATGCCTTCAGAACGCGACTCGAGAAGGTTCGGCCAACAATATAGGCCGAGCCTGTGAGTTCTATGACTTCGGGTGTACGCGCTGTAGTTTAGCGCATTCAGGAATGTTAATTCCTTACAAGCCAGTACTTCTCGGGATTACATGGCCGAGATGGGTAATTGGTCCCTTATCTGAGGTGTAAGTGAACCTTTAGGATACGCCTTTAGAACGCGACTCAAGAAGGTTCGGCCGACAATATAGGCCAAACCAATGAGTTCGATGACTTCGGGTGTACGCTCTGTAGTTTAGCGCATTCAGGAATGTTAATTCCTTACAAGCCAGTACTTCTCGAGATTACATAGCCGAGACGGGTAATTGTTCCCTTATCTGAGATGTAAGTGAACCTTTAGGACACCCCTTCAGGTTGAATCATTCCGTCATTTGCTACTCGAAGCCGTACTCTAGCGCGTTCATGCTGGCCCCTCTGTACCAGCTCTCTCTATCTTGCCTTGCACACTGACTTATCCGCCTTGCCATCCAGCTGGGTTTCAGCCTAGTCGATGTTCCAGGGGCTTCAAAAATAGCACTGGCCTCTGGCCTTGTTGTCAATGTCGGGGTTAGGTTTCAGCCCTGTCGAGCTGAGATCTCGCGATGGAGAGAGCTTCGGTAGTCCCATTAGAGATTCCGCATTTCGTTCCCCCATTCGCGCCTAAAGCGCGAAAAAGATTCCCATCAGAAGTTTTCTGTCAGGGCCACATGTGGATGTCCGACGGGCTTGACTCACTCTTCCAGAGGTGCACGCAGCTGAAGGACCTCTCGCTTGCCTGCCCGCCCTCCGTCACCCATCTCCCTGCAAGCATTTTCCAACTGGCTGGGCTCGAGCGGCTCTAGATATTCTCAAGGCTCTCCAATCTGCAAGAGCTGCCTGAGAGTATGAGCCAGCTGCAGAGCCTGCGGCGTCTCATTGTGGACAGGGGCTTCAGGGCTCTAAGGCTCCCCACGTCCTTCACGCTGCTGTGTGCCCTCGAGGAGCTGACTTTGGACGTGTGCCTCCAGCAGCTGCCGGAAGGCTTTGAGACTCTCACCAGTCTGCGAAGGCTGGAGCTGAAATGCTCTGAGCTCACTTACCTCCCTTCCTCTCTGCTGCAGCTCTCCCTCCATGAACACCTTGCGATCGTTGGATGTGATCAGATGCCAGACACCATAGGGCAGCTGCCAGCACTCAGGGTACTCCGCCTCTCCTGCTTGGACAGTCTTTGGAGCTTTCCGGATTCCATTGGCCAGCTGCAGCAGCTGTGATTGCTCACAATCACATGCTATGATTGGCTCCACGTGCTGCCAGAGTCGCTGGTGCTGCTCAGTGCCTTGGAGACACTCCAGATTCTCTACTACCGAAGCCTCTCCTCCCTACCCGGAGGCATGCACCTCTTGACAAGCCTTCAGTGGCTGGAACTCAGCAATTGCCCAGAGATCTGTGGGCTGCCTGACAGCATCTCCCTCTGCAAAGCCCTTAAGTGTGATTCCATTGTGGAGTGCCGAGCTCTCACAAGCATTCCTCTAGGGATTCGGCACTGGGTTAGGGTGTGGTGCTGTAGTGGATGATGTGTGATGTCCGTAAGGTAGTGTGTTGGGCTGATAAAAGCCCTAGGATCTTTTCAGAATGCTAGGTCCTTGTAACAGAGTGCTTGCTTGATAGCACAACGCAGGCCCCCAAATTGGTTTTGGGGTTGTCTGATTCATCAGTCCTGCCTGCCATACCTTGGTATGGCCATCAGAGTCGCCCCTTCAAAAAAGTCTGAAAAATCAGAGTGACGAGATATTTTTTGTCTGATCAATCAAGGTCACCCAGGACTTAAACGCTGATTTCCCTTTCCTACTTCCCTCAAACATCTCGGGAATGCCCAGAACCAACCCCCGTTTAGTAAATTCACATGCCAGCTTGGGCGACGAAATTGGTTGGTGGGTGGAGATGATACCGTAAACGCCCGGATGTTTTATTGAAAACCCATGGGTGTTTTTGGCGGGTAGGTCTTTTATTATGGTCATCGACTAACAAGACCCTCCCTAAAGGCTGTAGATGGGTTTGGACCCCCTACTTGGTTTTTTTCATGAATTCAAGCCTAGAATTGCGCACTACAATAACAACTTCCTACTGGTACATGACACACATAGTTAGGGAACCAGTCAGCACCTAAAACACGAGATTATTGCACTACCACATACCGGTACTACATATTCAGCAGGCTACACAAGACTGTCGGAATACCCTCTACGCCTACAGCATCTTCCACGCCCACTCGTAGTTGCCGTACGTTACAGGTTCTGGCCCTTCATCCTCCTGGCCGTCGTCAGTATCTTCAGCAACCGAGTCGCCATAATCTTCCTCCATGGCAGAGATGCGTTGTGCCAGTGTCATGCGAGGCAGTGGCTCGAATGCGTCAACAGCAGGCTCTGGTTCAGCGGCTGACGCTGGTGGCTCTTCCGCCAAGTCTTCAAACGGGTCGCAGGCCAGAATGTCTTCAGCCACCGCAGGGTCCGGCAATGGCTCGTCGTCGTCGTCTGCACCACCATCGTCGTCGTCGGCAGCATCGTCTTCATCCTCGTCAGCGTTCTGCGGGACGGCGGTGTTGTTGCCATCTGCCCCCGCCGCGCCGACATCGTCCTTGACGTCGACTTCGTCAGGGACCTGCTCCTTGAGATGGCGGAGGATCATATGGTCCTCCGAGCCATCCAGTGCGTTGGAGATGCCGGTGACTTTGAACGCTTTCTGGATGAGTGCCATTAGCACCTTCGCCCAAGGTCTTCCCACCCAGCGAATAACCTCCTCGGGGGGAGGCTTCTTCAGGTTACCTACGGTGCAGGGGACGGGAGTAAAGAGGAGTGCATTAGTACTGGTTGTAAACACATCAAGTGTAAGCATCTCATGAGTGGTGCTTGACAGTGAGCATATGGATTTACGCATTCTCACCGGCTCTTGTGAAATTGTTGATGCCGACAGTGGCGAACCAATCTTCATACTCTGCCTGCACGGAAGCTTTGAATGACTTGAACACACACACATCGAGAGGCTGTAGAACCGAGGTGCACCCAGCCGGAATGATGGTGAGAGTCATCTTGAACAGGCGCATAGTCTGCTTGACTCCCTCCGTCAAGTGCCCCCGAAACGAGTCGAGCACGACCAGGCTGGCGGGGCGAGGCCTCCCAGGCTGGGGAGCGACATGTGGTGCAAGGACTCGGGTTATCCAGTCCTGCACCATATGCTCGTCCATCTAACCTCTCGGCTACGCACAGATGATGACATATGTGCAGACAAGAAAAAGAATGTTAAAATTATGACGCATGGCGTTGTCATGAAATGAAAAACATGTCGACCCCGCATGGTAACAAAAAACGCGTCAACTTACTCAATGGGACTGGGATGGAAGGCGGGCGGACGCGTTTGAAGACGACGTACGCGGGCAGCTTCTGGCCCGCAGCCGTGCATGCCAGCATGATGGTTACGTGCTCTTTTTCGTAACCGGCGGTCCTGACGTGCACGGTTTTGATACCCCTGTGCTCGACCGTGCGCTCGGTTGGCATTTCTAGGAATAACGCCGTCTGGTCGGCGTTGATCATGAGGGTGTTGGGAATGGCCTTGTTGAATATCTGCTTGCGGCAGAAACGTCAGAAACTCTGGGCCTTCGGCTTGATATCTGCCAGGCATGGGAGGCATGGGGAAGGACGGAAGACGAGTAAGCATCAGGCTGTTGCACAAGGACAGAAGCGAAAGATGTAGTAGCAGCATGGAAAACATGTGCAACATTAAACCGAGGAGAGAAGTCGAATTCGAGTGGTGAACTCACCGTCGGCCAGGCGTTGGCCAATCTTAGTCTTTACCCTTACTGACAGACCCAACCGTGCACGCATGCGCTGAGACCATCAAGAAGATGCCTTCCAGTCGACTGATGGGTGGTTCTTAGCCATGTAGTTCAGGCTCCAGCGACGGATGAGGTTGACCGACACGGGAAGCCCGCAGGTCCGGTAATGTAGCAGCTTCATGTATACCCAAATTTCCATGTCTGCGTACAGCGACTGTCGCTCGCCGCCATGGAGCCGCTTACGGCAGGTCGCAGCTTTCTCGAGTCGCGGGCGGTCTTTGATCCACCTGTGCACGCAAACAGGCTGGACACCCGCCTTTTTAGCGGTGGCACGAGTGGAGAGCTGGTTAGCATCCATGTAATCCAACCACGCCAACTTCTCCTTCATGGTTCTCGCGCACCGAAGACCTTTCAAGGCGCGGGACCTTGGCGAGGGGGGGGATGCATCGTGGTTAACCTCCCAGTCTTTGCGCGACCTGCGTCCAGTCGGGTAAGAGGGGATAGGAATCTGGGGCTCGCCATCGTCAGACATGTTTTCAGCTTCAACGGAGTTATCGACAGCACCCACGCCCGTCGCATCCTCGGCATCGCCCTCGTCGAAGACGCCGTCGAAATTCGCGCAAGGATCGGGACAGTCTTGGTCACGATAACGCAAGGCCAAAGAAAGGCTGGGAGGCGCCGGCGACGCTGGCGGGGCAGGTGGCGCTGGCGGCGCTGGAGGTGCGGGAGGAGCGGGAGGCGCTGGTGCGGCATAAATCCATCGGTCAAGCGTCTGTGAGCGTGGGTTATGGCCCCTGATGATGGCCGCAAGCCCACTCCTGGTCACTGGAGGCATTGCGCTGGGGGCAGAGCTAAGTTGGTTTCTACTGTCGCGAATTCACGCCAGGATCCCACGATATGGGTGCCATAAATCCAGACGAGGATACTGGCGTACGAGTCACAGTAAGCGACAGCTCTGTGAGCGAGAGAACGAGGTGCCTGAGTGAAGACGGCTTGGTAGATTGCAAGCATTAGCCAGCAAGGCCCGTGAGAGATGGCGAGCGAGCTGTACGTGACTCTAGTCTCGTTCCCTCCAAAAGGCCACCACGTTCAAGGCAAGAGAGTCGTGGGAGGGAAGCACTCCTCCCTCCCCTCGACGCAGACGCATGGGACCACTTCAGTTGTGCCCCGCCAGAAGACCAGGAATCTTTTCTCTCGACCGTCGATGCGGCAGAGTAGAGACCCTGGTCGTCGATGTTTGTCAAGTCTGCATGCCAGCGTTGCATATCATATTGCCGGCATCGAAGTTGGGAGTTGGTCGATTCCAGTGGAATCTTCTCTCGTGAAGTGTAAATGCTGCCACCACCTGCATTTCCCATTGGGTGCAGCCTTGAGTTGAGCTCCAGGGTGTCCAAATCCAACCACACAGCTATCGAGGTGGAATTCGCGGTGGTAGAGGCCGGAAGTTATCAACATCCGCGATAGCATGGACGCATTTCGAAATTGGATCTGATACACGCTTTAAAAATTTGAATCCCCTATAAAACGGGAAAGGTCCCGGGTATTGTAATTCCACGTTTCCTTAATAGACTCACCCCTATTTTTTTGTAGTATACGAAAAAAGACCCTAGGGTCATATATCCGGGCATTTACGGTACTGGTCCGTGCGAATTGTGTGTGGGGTGTTGTGATATAATTCATACTTAGCATTTCTGTAAGTTGATTATCAGTAGATAGTGTCGAATCCTACTGTAGAAGATAAGTCCATAGGATGACATCAGCAAATAGCGCTCGTCATGAGGACAGTCGTTTCAGTCACGCGGACAGTTGCATCTCTTCATTATCATCTAGGGCGCATAGCGCGATAGTGACGAACAGGTACATTAGCGAATAGGTACTTTCCTAGAGCTATAAATCCTTGTTGTTTCTTTTTATTATTAACTTTGAGATTTCAACTTTGAGACTTTAAAACTTGACTTCCATAAAACTATATACTCAGGTTCATTCTTACAAGACTTCCGCTGTCTTACTAGTCTACCATTCCAGTAAAGATCCTAGGCTAACACTTGAGGTTTTCCAAGTGTTCATGTTTGCAGATTCTATATTTAGTCTCCTGCAACACCTGTCAAATTATTACATGGTATGAGAGCTGTCTGGAATCAAGACTACTGTCAAAATGATTGGAACAACACCAGCGCAATCTACCGGATCTACTTCCGGAACTACTGGAGTACCTATCTCCACGACCGCTACTGGTCTCTCAGCCTCTGGACCGTTTCCACCGGCTTATGCGCACATCGGCATGCAGCAGCAGCAGCAAAATCCTCCAGTTAATACTCCAGGGACTTCATCGACTGCTCCTGCAGCGCAACAACAGCAAACACAAGCAACAGCACAACAACTAGCAACAGCATAGCAGTTTTCAACGCAGTCAATATCGTCAGCGTTTAGTGGAATGAGCCTTGACGGCTCAAGTTACATGCGTGGAGCTCCAGCTCCAAGTAGTGGCTCATTCGCCTTCTCACCTTCTACGCAGCTGCCGTAGTCGCAGCAACAACATCCTTTTTGCATCTTCGGACGTTCACCTGCTCAGCAACAGCAGCAGCAACAGCAACATCAGCCACAACAGCAACATCCACAGTATTTTCAACAGCAGCAGCAACAGCAACAACCTCAACAACAGAGACTCATTTTTCAACCACCGAATTTAATTAACAGCACGCAGATTAAGACCACTATACCTTTTAACGGAGTTGATTTTTACTCCTGGAGCTTCGAGTTTGAACTTCTGGCGCAGTCTGCCGGGCTTTGGCCGTTCTTCACCGGCGAGTTCACATATCCTGCCATGGGAACACAACTGGAGCAGTAGAGTTTCTTACACGCCTCTCTCGGGGCGTATACAGTTCTTGTTCGAAACTTATCGGCAAAGGAGCAGCTCGGCGTTCGATATTTTCATTCAAGTTTTACACCAGCTGAAATAGCATGGAACCACTTGAAGGGGGTGTACATGGCAAAAGATACAATAACAGTGAGTAAGATTCTTTCGCAGCTGACAAATGTGCAGATGACGACAAACGAGAATGTCATGGATTACGTCAATCGTGTACGCACACTACGAGATCAATTGGAGAAGAGTGGTGGATACTTCCCTCGTGAGATGTATCTCACAGTCCTTCTTGCTGGACTTGGACCCGAATGGCGACAGACGCGCGCGTTCTTGCGCATGAACCCGAATCTCTCCGAAGCTGAAATATCGTCGTATCTTCAAGCGGAACAGCAAGATCTTGACCTGCAGTCACAACGCAATCAGAAGAAGGGAATACATTTAAGTTTTTACTCAAATCCAGATCGCAACAACGACTTCCCCCGAAATATCCCTTCTGTCATTTCCGCAAGAAACCAGGACATACTTACCAAACTTGTCGCAGTCGCCATCAAAATCGTCGGAGTACTTCACAACCATATCATCGTTCGCAGCAGTTACCAAAGTCACATCAACCGACGCAGCAGTCGACGTCCCAGACGCAGTAGATGCCGAAACCACTGCAGAATACACCGCCGTCACAGCATCGTCCTCCGGTTTTTGCATCTGCAATATCAGGAAAAGGGGTCTTTGGATGTGTTACAACAGTTCATGTTTCAGATACAGATTTCGAGACACAACTTGAAGAAACCACCAGTGCAGAGGGCATTCCCTTACCGCAAGTTTACGCTAACCTTGCTCGAGTCATTTCAGGACCCAATACTTGGTACCTCGACAGCTGTTGTGGTTGGCATATGTGCTCCGCTGAAATAAGCTTCATCACCAACCAGCGTCCACTTCATCGTCCGATACCTGTAACAGTTGCAAACGGACAAACTATCATGGCGAGATCAATCGGGAGTGTAATGCTCGAATCAGTCGACACGGGATATTCCTTACACGTTACCAACGTTCTTATCGTCGTTGGTCTGGGTTTCAATCTTCTCTCCACAGCTCAACTCCTGGCACACAAGATTCGCACACAAGGGAATAGTGATACAATGGATCAGGAGTTATGGCACGGTTTATCAAATACTTACCTCGGTCGTGCTGCTTCTCAACATGGAGTGTCAGTTCTTCAGTTCACGGCAGAGGGCACCTCTGGAGACTCTGAACGTGTTCTTGCTCTTGGTCCCTAGGATCATCCAGAAGAAACAGATTATCAACATGTGGATATTGATTTTTGGGCAACTACTGTACCAACGGCTTCTAGAACTGCAGCTGCCGTTCTTACCGCACTGGATACCTGGGAGTTCAATACCGCCGATGAAGGCGCCAACGCTTGGCGAACCTTCTATAATACCCGTGCCGCCTTCCAAGGAACTCCAGCTCCACTTTGGGGCGAAATCAGTGGACTTGCAGCTGATGAACCAGACGTCGTCGAGGAAGCCGTGAAAAAAGAAGTCGTTGAGCAGCCAAGTCTCCCAGAAGCTGTCACAGGACCATCTGCTCACACATCAACAGAAGTCGTATCAAATATTGCAATCGCAACTGCAGTAGAACCTTCAAACGTCTAGTTACCACTTACCCGTTTCGTCGAACGGGAGATTGACATGTCTCCAACTCTTTCTCCTTTAATCATTTCTTCATTTTATACTAACGCCGACTTTTATCTGCGATCATCAAGACACAAAGCCACACAAGAAATTTGGCACCAACGGTTAGGACATCCATCGCAAGGGATTTTAAATCATTCAATCCGAGCAGCAGTTCTTGATAAAAACAGCCTTCTCTTACCTGACGGCACGGAGATTAAACCGCAGTCTCGCCCAACGGTTTGCACCACGTGTCCAGTCGCCAATCTTACCCACGACCCGTTTCCGAGTCATTTTCCTGGCTCCACTCGTTACAAACTAATGTAGAAAGTCTACAGTGATATTCTCAACTTACCGGAAACAGGACCTAAAGAAGAGCAGTACGTGATAACCTTCATCAAAGCATCTACTTGCTATGTTTGGACAGCCAACCTTCCTGCTCGACATCTCGCTCATTCAGTCTTCGTCGCATGGCTCGCCGTCGCTGAAAGAGAGTCTGGAGCAAAGCTACAAGAATTCCAGAGTAATGGCGCAAGGGAGTACATGAGCAACGTTTTTACAGACTACCTCCAAACCCTCGGCATCAAACGCAAGCAGTCACTGGCACATGCACACCAACAGATGGGGGTAGCAGAATGGATGAATCGAACTCTGCAGGAGAAGATGCGTGCTCTGCTGACGTAGGCAGCTCTTCCTCCTCGTTTTTGGCCGTATGGGATGGACCACGCCGTGCTGTTACACAACCTGCTGTCTTCCACATCACTGCCCGAGTTTTCTTCTCCGCACCTGCAGTGGACACATACAGTGGGAAATACAAAACTTTTACGAGTTTTTGGGTGTGTCGTGCAGTATCGACCTCCAACTGCAGCACTCGGCAAATTTTCAGAAGGAGCAAAATGGGGGGTACACCTCGGCATCGAAAAACAGTATCACGCATGGAAGATTTTTTTATCTTCGATCACACCAAATAGTGCCTTAACGTGATTGTCTCTTTTATGAGCGACTCAACTTGCCCGTTTTTTGTGCCCACCAGGCAGCAGCTGCCAACCCCGCCAGGCTGTTCAAAGGCTCGCGTGCATTTGCAACTGACGAAGCCGTAGCTGATGTACAGGACAAAGCAGTTTCTGAAGCCTTCGAAGCTGCCGCAACAGATATTCCCGAACCTGTCACGTCGACTGGTATCCCGGAGTTTATTCCCCTCGCTGATGCAGATCCGGACGATGTTTGCGAAGTCCAACTCAGTTATGAACGCGATCGTCAACATCAGCCGATGTTAGCTGTCTCCAACGAAGTAGTTCATGTTACACCTGACAAAATTGGGGGGGAAGAAGGGTCAGAAGGAAATTTCGCAGGTGCAAACGAAGAACGTCCGCGTTTTACAGAAACCGGCTTACGGATACTTGGATTCGCAATCGCAGTACAGTACAACGACAGTAAAATACCTGAACCGAAAACCGTTCGACAAGCTCTTACAAGTCCTCACCGAGAAAAATGGCGAAAAGCCATGGACAGAGAGCTAGCAGCTCTCAAGAGTCGCGGCACATGGGAGTTAATACCGACATCAGAAGTAAAAGCAAGAAAGGTACTCACCGGAATATGGGTCTTCCGTGTCAAGACTAATGCAAATGGGTCGTTTGAAAAATTCAAGGCGCGATGGGTCGTCCGTGGGTTCGAGCAGACTTACGACATCGACTACGAGCTGACCTTTGCTCCCGTCGGTCGACATACAAGTGTTCGAATTCTACTCTGTGTCGCAGCCTGCCGCAATCTACAACTTCGACAAATCGACGTGGCAAACGCATTTCTCTACGCACCCGTCGACGCACTCATTCTGGTAGAGTACCCGCATTCGTATACTACTAACCCACCGAGCGTATGCCATCTCAGAAAGTCTCTTTACGACATTAAACAGGCACCCCAGCTCTGGCAGCAGTATCTACATTCACAGCTGCTCACTACTGGATTCCATCAACTACGGCATGATCAGGGAATGTATCTTCTAACTGACGGAAGCAACTACATCCTACTCGTCGCTTACGTCGACGATATTCTTTACATCAGTACGACGGAATCGCTCGCCAATACCTTCATACTGAAACTACAGAAAAATCTACAGCTTACCGTCTCCGACACAGTCTCACAGTTTCTCGGTTTAAATATTACCTGCTCACCGACGTCTATTCACCTCACTGCCTCGAAGTACGCAGCCACACTTGCTGCCCGCTTCAACCTTACTCCTACTGTAGTCTCTACACCGTACCATTACCTACCGACAAATTATAAACCGAATACTACACCATTGAGTCTAACCGATTTACAGATTTATCAACTGGACTTAGGCTGCTTACTCTTCGCCGGCTCGACTCCTGACGTCGGTTTAGTCTACAACGTCGTTGGCTGTAAAACATTATACCTACACGGTTTTGTCAACGCCGATCACGCTGCTGACACTACTAATCGATGCTCGCGTACTAGATTCATCTACCGCCTTGAACCTATCGGGCCTATTTCTTGGAATTTGACGAAGCAGGGGCTGATTGCTCTCTCCTCTACTGAAGCTGAATTTATTGCTGCCTGCACAGCAACACGCGAAGGAATTTACCTTCAGGAACTATTGGAAGAAGCGAAGTTGACAACGAGTACTCAGTTTACTTTACAGTGCGACAACCAGAGTGCAATTCGTATCGTGCATGAACCGGGCTTCGTCAACAGGACGAAACACGTTTCACTGCGTTACTTGTTCGTCAAGGATGAAGTTGAGAAGGGGAGGATGCACTTGGTGTACTGTTCGACCAACAAAATGGCTGCCGATTTCCTCACGAAGAAGCTGACACGACAGAAGTTTCAATACTGTAACAAGCTTTGCAGGATCTTCAAGAAGTGACACTATCGAACTTCCACAAATGAAGGGGAGTGTTGTGATATAATTCATACTTAGCATTTCTGTAAGTCGATTATCGGTAGATAGTGTCGAATCCTACTGTAGAAGATAAGTCCATAGGATGACATCAGCAAATAGCGCTCGTCATGAGGACAGTCGTTTCAGTCACGCGAACAGTTGTATCTCTTCATTATCATCTAGGGCGCATAGCGCGATAGTGACGAACAGGTACATTAGCGAATAGGTACTTTCCTAGAGCTATAAATCCTTGTTGTTTCTTTTTATTATTAACTTTGAGATTTCAACTTTGAGACTTTAAAACTTGACTTCCATAAAACTATATACTCAGGTTCATTCTTACAAGACTTCCGTTGTCTTACTAGTCTACCATTCCAGTAAAGATCCTAGGCTAACACTTGAGGTTTTCCAAGTGTTCATGTTTGCAGATTCTATATTTAGTCTCCTGCAACACCTGTCAAATTATTACATGGGGGACCAACGTGGTGTTAGAATACTGGAATAAACTTACTAGTGAGAGAACAGATAACAAATACCCAGTTTGGTTGTACTCACTAAGAGCACACACCGATACTAGCCTATAACTTCTACATGCAATGTATGTATAAGTTGACACACCCCCT
Source organism: Closterium sp. NIES-67 (assembly GCA_027943415.1). NCBI lineage: Eukaryota > Viridiplantae > Streptophyta > Zygnematophyceae > Desmidiales > Closteriaceae > Closterium > Closterium sp. NIES-67. The sequence continues at coordinate 353,374 of BQMB01001024.1, forward strand.
AGGCTATACAAGGGGTAGCAATAAACAGGAAGCACAGAGCTCAGGGTGGCACTACATGTTAGAATGTCGAGAGAAAAGTCGGCTAAGGGAGGAAGGCTGAGGGCTACAAAGGTGGGAATGTACCCTCTAAGAACTGACCTAACTAAGGCCATAACAAATATACTGTACCTAGCATAGACAATTATATTTTTTGACACTACTAGTCCAACCACTGAGGCAGGGGTCCGAAGACCAGTCAGCAAGAGTACAAACAAGACAAGAGCAAGCCACGGCGGCACTACTAGTCCAGCCACTCGAGGTAAAGCCACAACGCCAGTCAGCATGGTATATATAGTAAGGAGTTTACAATCAATGTCCTAGCAAGTGAGAAGCTACAAGAACAAGACCAAGCTGCACACAGTACCACTGATGATCTTTAGGCGCAAGCACCTTTGTAAAGATATCAGCTGTGTTGGCACCCGAGGCTAAGTGAACTACGCGGGCCTGGCGACGCTGCTGCAGCTCGCGCAGGAGAAAGTACCACAGCTGAATATGCTTCGCTGTGCCCTCAAGTCGAGGCTCCTGAAACAGGAGAATCATGGCCTTGTTGTCACCGTATAGGACCGGGGCAGAGCTAGGCCGCTCACCTAAGTCTGTGAGCAAGAAAGTCAGCCAGTGGAGCTCCTGTGCCACCATGGCACCTGTGTAGATCTCAGCCTCACAACTAGACTGAGCAACAGACGACGAGCGGGTGGATCTCCACGAAATGGCCCCCAAACCAAGATTGAAACACTAGCCCTACGACGACCTGAGGGTCTCAGAGTCGTCTGCCCAAGAAGCGTCTGTGTGCCCGGTAAGGACCACTGGCCTGCGTCCTCCTAGAACTAACCCCATGCCTAATGTACTTGCTATATATCGCAAAACCCTCTTAGCGGCCGACCAGTGCTGTGGTCGGTGTCTGCCAGTGGCCACAAAGCGAGCCAGGATGCTGAGAGGGTATGCAAGATCTGGACAAGTGCAAGTCATCAGGTATATGAGGCAGCCCACCAGCTCTGCGTAAGGGCCACTGGGCTCTACGGACTCCGCAGAAACGGCCGAGAGCCTGTGGTCTACAGGTAGAGGTGTGGGCTGTGCAGAGGAGAACTGAAGACCTAACCTCTGAAGGACCAAGCGCACCAAGTGTGACTGTGTAAGAGTGATGGTGCACGCTGCTCTGTCCCTGGAGATCTGCACGCCAAGGAAAGGACGCAATTCTCCTTTGTCAGTGCAGGTGTGTCTCTTCAACAGCTCAGCCTTCACAGAGGCCAGTGCGTCTCTGTCTGCAGTAGCGAAGACCAGGTCTTGTACGTAGACTAGGATGTAGAACGGAGTCTGGCCAGCATGAACGAAGAGCGAGGGGTCTGAAGAGGACGGAAAGAACTGCAGGTCAGGACGCAGCGTGTCATGCCACTCAAGGGGAGCCTGCCGCAAGCCGTAGACCGGGCGCCTGAGAAGCCACTGGGTCCCAGGAGGGAAGATACCAGTGAAGCCCTCTGGACAGCGGAGGTAGACCTCCTCATGTAGACTGCCCTGAAGAAACGCAGTAGAGAAGTCGAGGGAGTGGAGCTCGTAGTCGCGCTGTGCTGCTACGTGTAGCAGCGCCCAAAGAGTAGTCATCTTCGGAGTCGGGGCGCAGGTCTGGAAGAAGTCCACCCCCTCGCGCTAACTAAAGCCTCTAACCACGTAGCGCGCCTTGAAGACAGGCGGCTCTCCAGGGGGGCGCTTCACCTTGAAGAGCCACCGGCCATCGACTACGTTCACGCCAGGCGGGGGAACTGCGTCGACGTAAGTGCCAGTGGATCTCCAAGATGTCATCTCTGGCTCCATGGCAGCTATCCACTGAGAGGCCCATGGTCCCGAGGTCGCCTCAGCGTAGGTGCGAGGGGTCGGGATGTCCAAGGTGTCTGGTCACCCTCAGGGACTAGGAGCAAAGAACAGAGATGGGGAGCGGCCTCGGACAGGTTAGTGAACTCGTACTGCCTGTCCTCTAGGACGTCACTGCCAAGGGGAGGAGCACCCTTGACGGACGTAGGACGGGCAGGGTCAGAGACCAGAGCAGTGGCGTAGTCTAGGCGGCGGGTAGTGGCGAAGTTAGTGACAGCAGCGACAAGAGCGTCAAGACTCGAGATAGGAACAGACGGGTCGGTAACGAGAGAGGCAAGGACACGAGGAACAAGGGGACGCGCAACACGTAGGTAGTCAGACGGAGGAGGCGGAGCTACGACAAGCGACGATGGAGGAGGCGATGGGAGGAGAGGAGGAGGAGGAGACGCGTGGGAATGGAGAAACATAGGGTGAGCGCGAGAGACAGGAGAGACAGGACGAGCACGAGAGGGACGACGGGACCAGACGTGAGACAGAGGCGTCGGGTCGGGAGACAACGGGGGAGACACAGGAGGGGAACGAGGGGGAAGACAAGCGGGGGAGGAGTCCGGCGGAGGGAACACCGGGCCGTAGACAGGAAGAGGAGGAGGAGGGGCCGGGGGAGGCGAAGGGCGGACACCAGTGGCGTCTGCTGCTGCTGCTGCTGTACGTCTCCGACACCAGCACCGCCAGTGGCACCACGGCTACCACCAGAACACTCCACGCCAGCACCCCCAGAACTAGAACGCCCTCCAGCACCGGTGCTACCCCCAGACCCGCTGAGAAAAGCCACGACAAGAACTCCAGAACTAGCACCCTCCTCGAGACCAGCACACCTACGGCCCACAAGCGGCAGCTGCGGCGGCGGCGGCGGCTGCGACTGCGGAGGAGGAGACACCGGGAGCGGAGCAAGCGGCGAGGACCGCGCAGCTGGGCTACCATAGTCAGCACACTCCTTAACGGGGACAACGGACAGGAGGGGAGAGACGTGCGACACACCAGACGGAGCAGGACGAGGAGGGAGGGAAGCGGGGGCTACCGGGGGAGGGGGAACTAGGAATAGGGGGGGGAACCGGGAGACCACGGTGGGGAAAGCGACGGTAAAAGGAGACAGACTCGTCGAAAGTGGCGTCACGGGAGTGAAAGAAGCGGTTAGACTGTGGGTGGTAAAAGTGCCAGTCAGACGAGTCAAGATGAAAACCAAGGAAGACACAGGGGACGGTGCGGGCAGTGAGCTTGTCCGTGCTTGAGGCACGAATGTGAGCGAGGCAGCCCCAGACGTGGAATGAAGACGCGTCACCAGGTGATCCGGTCCAAAGAAGGGTCGGCGAAACCCGTGGCCGCTGGGAGCGTGGCCACAGGTTAAGCTGGTGAGCGGCGTAGCGAACGGCGAATGGCCACAGAAAATGGGGTGCATTGGCATGAATCATGGAGGTACAAGCCACCTCCATGACCAAATCGATACGGCGCTCAGCAACCCCATTCTGCTGTGGCGAGTCCGGCAAAGTGTACGACTGGGTGATGCCCTCCGCACGACAGAACTGTCCAAGCCGACCAGAGGCGAACTCGCCGCCACGGTCAGAGTGGAGACACAACACAGGGAAACTGCGGTGGAGACGTGCAGCCACAAGCCACGGGACAAGAACGTCAGGCACGTCGGCCTTTCGCTGCACTGGAAACACTGTGGTGTAGCGCGTGTAGTCATCGACGAGCACAAGAAAGTAGCGCTCGCGACGCGTTGCGGGGACGGGTGCTGGACCCCAGACGTCCTGGTGCAGGGTCTGAAGGGGAGCCACGGCAGGGCGGAGCGAGGAGGAGTGAGGAGCACGGCGCAACCGGCCCTCAACGCAAGGTGTGCACGGGGGCGCAGGCGAGGGGGGTAGGGCGGGGAGCGACGCAAGGAGGCCTAAGACAAGACCGTGCTGGGACATGTGACGTAGACGGGGGAGCACAGGGTGACCTAGGCGGTGGAACCTGAGGCGGCCTCGGTACAGACAGCGTACCTCTCGTGCCGAGGGAACGTAGTGGTGACGCCGAGGTCCTGAAGACAACCGACACCAACTAAGTTCATGGAGAACGAGGGAACGTGGAGGCCGAAAAGGGAACCCGAGGGGACCGCCGAACAGGGAAGGGAGGTGTAGCTGCGAGCGACGACAAGACTAGCAGAGGGGTCGGCAAGCAAGACAGCAGCAGGTGCAGCAAGCGGCGTCAGTGTGGAGTGGTCGGGGAAGAAGCAGGCAGACGCGCCGGAGACGAGTGTGAAGGACAGCGAATTAGTAGCAGAGGACGAAGGCGGTGCAAGTGCGGCGCCTAGGCTAGACAAACCAGACAGTCCTACGCCTGACGCAGCAGGGGAGGCTACACTACACAAGGGTGCTACACCTAAGGTAGAGAACGCAGGGTAATAAGATCCAAGCTACACACAAGAAGCATCAGCATACAAGGCATGCAAGGCAGAACCAATGTGATCCATATCTAAGTCAAACACAGGCACACCGTGGCGCAGCAGACTAGACCAGTCAGGGAGGTCCGGGGCTAGGCCGAAGCGGCGACGAAAGAGGTCGTCGAGGCGGCGGGAGCAGCGGGCGGTCGGGTGCGGCCGGTGGCACATAGTGCCACGGAGGGGCCCTGTTTGGACTTGGTACTGGCAGGTTATAGCGCCGAAGCTGCCGGTAGACGCCGCGCTGCGAGGGCCGCCACCGCGGCCACCACCTCTGGAGGTGCCGGGCCACCCGGGCAGGAGGCTGGCCCACGACTGGGGCTGCTGCTGCTGCTGCTGCTGGGGCTGTTGCGGCTGCTGCTGCTGCGGCGACTGCTGCTGCTGCGACGGCTGCTGCTGCTCCTGGGCATTGGCTACAACCCCCTCAGCAGGACCACTGTCACCGCCACCACCACTACCTGTACTACCACCACGCCCCCCCTTGGGGCCGTGACGATCCCGATGCGGACGCTGTTGCGAGGAGACTGCAGCAGCAGTCTCGGCTATAGGGGTCGCTGTGGCGACCGCGGCTGAAACGTCAGCGAACGTGCACTGGGAGGGGGCGCAACGGTGAAAGATAGAGACTGCTGCAACACCGCTCGAGTGAGCGATAGTACGCTGGCGAGTCTCGATCTCGGACAGGGCAGTGACAAAGGCAGCCAGGGTGAGGTCACCGGGTTGCTGGCTAAGAAAGCTGTCACGCGCACTGGCTAAGCGGTAAGGCAGGTGCATGGCGATGAGGCATAGGGTGATGCAAAACGGTGGGGGGAGCGCAGTAAGCTGGGCGGCAGTGCTAGCAGTGCGGTAGCGAGTGTCACAGGATCGAATGTGTCGAGGAAAGGTTGCACTATCGATCAGTACAAGGCGCTTTTATACTTCCAGAGTACATCAGGTAACCAGGTTTATCTTATCCTAAGGGAATAGACCCTTCTAGAAGATAGAATCACCCTGCGTATAGCCACGCGAGGCTATTGGCTTTAAGGGATTACAGCAGGATTACGCTAGATAGAGCGCACCAATACATCCCAAGCCTGGTCGGTGATATAATGATAATAGCAGGATAAACCAAAGGTTAATGGAAAAGGAAGAATAGGAAACCAAATGAGATGCGGTAAAAAGAGAAATGAAAAGGGAAGGAAATAAGAAAAGGCCAAGTGGTGTAACGGGGTCGTACTCTCACACTTCCCCCCCTCAAAGCTGGGTGGTAGAAGTAACACCCTGCTTGACAAGGTAGTCATGCAGAGGACGACGGGCGTTACCCATGTCGGACTCAGGTACCCAGCTGTCCTCAGAAGGATCATAACCCTTCCAACGGATGAGAAGCTCCACGGTGCCATTCCGACGACGACGATGTGCAAGCACGGACTCGACCTCGTACTCGGGTTCGTTCTGGACGAGGACGGGCGGCGGCGGCGGCGGCTGACGTCCCACGAAGATCGTGTTAGGATCTCGATAGGGCTTCAAAAGTTGGACATGGAAGGCGTTGTGAATCTTCCAGGTAGCTGGCAGGCGTAAGCGGAAGGTAACAGGAGTGACCTGTGCTTCAACGAGAAAAGGCCCGCAGAAGCGAGGTCGAAGTTTAGATGGGAGGTGGCTGATGTCCAGGTTGCGGGTGTCAAGAAGCACCTGGTCTCCCACCGTGATGGTGTGATCGTTGCGATGGCGATCGGCTTGGCGCTTCTGTTGCTGTTGAATATCGAGTAGGCGCTTGTGGGTCCGATCCCAAAGCTGGTGCATGGTTGTAATGAAATCATGTGCGGGTTGGACTGTAGGTGATGCTGTCGGTTTTTGTGGTGTGAGTGGGTGGCGTCCGTAGCAGAGGAAGAACGGCGTCTGTCCAGTAGCAGCATGTGTAGCATTGTTGTAAGCAAACTCGAGTACGGGCAGGTGCAAGTCCCATTTGGAGATGTCGTCCTTGCAGGCTGCTCGGAGGAGTTGCTCAACAATTTGGTTGAGGCGCTCGGTCTGTCCGTCTGTCTGCGGACGGTATGCGGATGACATGGCGAGTTTGGTCCCGAGAAGAGACATAAGTTCCTTCCAGAACTTGCTAGTGAACTTGGGGTCTCGGTCGGAGATGAGTGTAGTTGGGATGCCATGCTGTGAGATGATGTGACGAACGAAGAGCTGTGTTGTCTCCTCGGTGCGTGCCGTCGTGTGTGTCGGGATGAAGTGTCCCATTTTGGAGAGCTTGTCAATGACGACAAGGATGGCGTCATGACCGCTGGAGGTAGGTGGTAACCCGGTGATGAAATCTAGGCTAACCACTTGCCATGGTTGTTCTGGGACAGGAAGAGGCTGCAGTAGTCCCGCCTTTTTCTGCTTGCTGCTCTTCATCCGCTGACATGTATCACACGAGGTGACGAATTTCTGGACGTCGTCTGCCATATGGGGCCAGTAGTAGTGTTTGGCGATACCGGTGAGCGTCTTGTTGCTACCGAAGTGTCCGGCGTACAGGACGTCGTGGTATTCTTCGAGTAGTAACTGGCGCAAAGGAGGGTAATTGGGTACCCAGATTTTTGTTGATCCTTTCCGGTACGCGATGTCACTGTCCCACTGTAGCAGATGTCGCTTTTCTGCCAAGGGAATTTCGGGGTCGATGGCGTACCCGTGGGTGAAGAGTCCCTTGAGGAGTGGATTCATCCCTTCGACCTGAATCGCGGCAACGTGTGCAGGCCGGCTGAGAGCGTCTGCTTTGTTCTTGTGGCCGGGCTTGTACACGATGTCGTAGTGGAAGTGTGTCTCGAGGAAGTCGATCCACCGGACCTGCCGCCTGGAAAGGTTGGGTTGTGTCTTCAAATATTTCAGGCTGCAGTGGTCGGTGTAGACGGTCGTTCTTCGCCCTTCGAGATAGCATCTCCACGCTTTGAAGGCGATGATGATAGCAAGAGCCTCTTTGTCGTGTATCGGGTAGTTGAGTTCTGCCCCGTGCAGTTTCTTGCTGAGGTAGGCAATTGGTTGCGGTCCATTCCCCTGGTCTTGCATCAAGACTGCACCCACGGCCTGATCACTGGCGTCTGCTTCAATGACGTAGTCACGTTCGGGATCTGGCAAGATAAGCACCGGTGCGGACGTTAGTGCTTGTTTCAGCTGCTCCACGGCTTCCTGGTGCTTCGTCTCCCATTTGTAGGGCGTGTTCTTCTTCAACAGATTCGTGAGTGGTGCCGCGAGTTTCGCATACTGTGGCACGAACCTGTTGTAGTAATTAGCGAAGCCTAGGAACTGCTGCAACTCCTTCACGTTCTCGGGTGTCTTCCACGTACGTACGCCTTCGATTTTCTTGGGGTCGACGTGAACTCCTTGAGCGCTCACCATGTGGCCTAGAAATTGGACCTTCTCCAGGGCGAATTCGCTCTTGGACAGTTTGACGTAGAATCGTTCTCGTCGAAGAATTTCGAAGACGCGTCGCAGGTGTTCGACGTGCTGCTTCATGTCGCGCGAGTAGATGAGTATGTCGTCCAGGTACACCACCACGCATTCGTCCAGAAGTGGTCGTAGAATGTGGTTCATTTCGGCTTGGAACGTTGCCGGTGCGTTAGTGAGTCCGAACGGCATGACCAAATACTTGTACGATCCGTACCGAGTTCGAAAAGCAGTTTTGTGGATAGAGTTGTCCGCCATCCGTATCTACCAGTATCCGGACCGTAGATCCAGTTTGGAAAATACCGTAGCTCCCTGAAGCTGGTCAAGCAGGTCATCGATTCGCGGTATCGGATATTTATTCTTGATGGTCTGCTTGTTAAGAGCTCGGTAGTCGATGCACATGCGCAGGCTTCCGTCCGGTTTCGGTGTGAAGAGTACTGGGGCACCGTACGGCGAAGTGGATGGTCGGATGAGTCTTTTGGCTAGGAGATACTCGATCTGCTTCTTCATGTCAGTCAGCTCCGTAGGGCTGAGCCGATATGGTGCTCGGAAGGTCGGCTTCGAACCCGGTTCCTCCACGATCTCGTGTTGATGCGTTCGGTATGGCGGTAGCTCATTCGGAAGATCGTCAGGAAGGATGTCTTGGAACTCCTTCAATAATTCCTTGATTTTTTCTGGAGTTTCCGAGGCTTTCTCTCCGTCATTCTCCACCTCTGTTGCTATCGCCAGGAACCCGGTGTCGGTCCGCTTCACGTCCTTCTCGAATCGTGCGAGTGTCTCCACTGGGATATCTCCAGTATCGTCCCAGTTGGGTAGCTGTACTCTCCGTCCATTGTTGTAGATGCTTGCGGTGCGGTTCACCCAGTTGATCTCGGGGTTGAATCTTTTCAGGAAGTCTCGCCCGAAGATCAAGTCAAGCCCTTTGATGTTGGTGATGGGGAGTGCAGGTCTCCAGCGCAGTGGTCCAATTTGTAGGTGTAGCACTGCTTCGCCGTGTACTGGTAGCTTGCTGCCATCCACCATCGTTGCAGAGAATTTTGAAGGCTTGTACTCTTCTCGAAGTCGGTCGATTATTGCCTTGTCGCAGACGGTGTGTGACGCTCCGCTGTCCACGAGTGCTTGGAGGCGTCGTCCTTTGCAGATGACCTCGAGCACGAGAGGCGGGCGTTGCTCAGAGTACCCAAAGATAGTCTCATTAATGGGGTCATAGGGTACATCCCAATAATCCGTACACACCTTTTCGTTGCTATCTACTCCTGAGCTAGCAGCTGGCCGAGGCTGCTTGGAGAACGGCTCTTCTCCAGGGCCCGGAGTTTCCTTGACGACTGTGCGTGTCGTTGATGCCGAAGAACTGGATGCATCCGTAGGAGGAGTTCGGGGTTTGTGCAGCTTCTTGTAGACCCCCAGCTTCCTCTTGAGCTGCTTCAGCTCCACCGACGTCTTCCCTGGGGAGTGGGTAGTCGTTGTGGGCTGGTGTCGGGAGAGGACGTTGACTCCGTGGAAAGGTCGGCTTCTTTCCACACTCCTTAATTTGGTCCCCAAGTTGTCCGGTACCGGTATGGTCTCCACAGCTTTCTGCTTCTTTTGGAGTCCCTCCCGAAATTTCTCCAAGGCTCTAGCTCCTCGAAAATCATAAGTTTTCATTAAAGCATCTTTATAGGATAGCTTTAACGAATTCTTATAATTTCTTGGGTCTTCAAGGAGTTTCCCCGTCTCGGCAGGGTCTTTTTTCGCGGAGTCTGATTTTTCCTCGGCGAATTTCCCTGGCGAAGACTGGTCGTGGGGTGGAGATTTTCCCCCATCATTTCCTCCTGCTCGCGTCGAATCAGCTTCGTCGAAGTTGATTTTCTCGGAATTCCGCGGCCGTTTCCGGATCTTTTTATTTTCGCCAGCTAGATCCGCAATCACTGGCGACTCCCGTTTTTTGTCTTCTGATTGGCCGAAAGATTTCCGCCACTGTTGCGTGCCCGATACTGTGCGCCTGCGGCCTTCATGATGTTGCAGTCGAAGATTCGGTGGCCCGGCACCCCGCAAAAATCACACGTGTAGTTGGTGTTTTTCGGACGTGGCCGCCCCTCGAATCTGTCGACTTCCATCGGGTCGGCGAACGTGGTGTGAGCCGAGCGGTCGCCCTGTCGCGTACTGCCGACGTGCGTCCGTCGTGTTCCGGCGTTGACTATGTCGAAGCGCTCCGCGGCCGAAACGACGTCACTGTAGCTCGCGTAGTTTGACGCTGCCACCTGTCGTTTGACTTCAGTCTTCAGCCCTGCGAGGTACGATTGCACTTTTTCCCCTTCGGTCAGGTCGGGAATTCTGTTATAAAATTCTTCCATCTGCTGCGTGTACTGTGCTACACTCCCGAACTGTCGATGGCGATGAATTTTTTCGCGGGCAAGGAAACCTGAATTTATCGGCTCGAATCGTTTCAGCAGGTCGGCGCGGAACTGCTGCCACGTGGCTTCACCGTGGATGAAGGTGCTGTTGCCGCCAATCCACTCGAGTGCCGGCCCTCGCATCAGTGTCGCCGCGAGTCGTACACGTTGACCGTCCCAGACTGGCGAGCTCCATCCGACGGCTGCGAAGTAGATCTCCATCCCGGCGATCCATCTGCGGGCGTCGGAGTTTCGATCGCTCGGATCGAACGGCTCAGGTGGGCGCGGTTTCGGAGCCTCGAGAAACTGCTGCGACTGCTGCGTCGTCGCCGTTGTCGTCTCGTGCTGCGCTCCGGCGAGTCGAGTTACTCGCTCGAACTGGTTTCGCCACGCTTCGCGATCTGCTCGCATTTCCTCCTGAAGGGCTGCGATGCGCGCGAAGAGCTGCTGGGTAACCTCGGCGTTGTCGAAGGTTGCCATCCTGTTCAAAACACGCACGGAGGGGGTAATTCGAAAATCGCGGAGCTGGTGCTTACCAGAATCGGCGTCGAATTGGTCGCCCCCGGCGGTTTTTCGAGGCAGGATCCCCGCTGCTGCTGCTTAGCTGAGCGCGGTCGAGTGAGAAAAGCTCTGATTACCAAGTGTCACAGGATCGAATGTGTCGAGGAAAGGTTGCACTATCGATCAGTACAAGGCGCTTTTATACTTCCAGAGTACATCAGGTAACCAGGTTTATCTTATCCTAAGGGAATAGACCCTTCTAGAAGATAGAATCACCCTGCGTATAGCCACGCGAGGCTATTGGCTTTAAGGGATTACAGCAGGATTACGCTAGATAGAGCGCACCAATACATCCCAAGCCTGGTCGGTGATATAATGATAATAGCAGGATAAACCAAAGGTTAATGGAAAAGGAAGAATAGGAAACCAAATGAGATGCGGTAAAAAGAGAAATGAAAAGGGAAGGAAATAAGAAAAGGCCAAGTGGTGTAACGGGGTCGTACTCTCACAGCGAGTCTCTAGGGTACGGAGATGAGCGGCAAGGTCTGCAACAGTGGGAAAGGCTGCTAAGTTTGGAAAAAGCATGGGGAGGATCAAACGGCCTGCAGAGGCTGAGGCAGGCGTAGAATAATAAGCAACTATGGCATCTAAGAACTCCTTGGCGTCCGCGACTGTTGTAAAGCACGGACGCTCAGACAGGGGGAGTGCACGACTAAGTGCTACGGCATCGTAGGAATCCCAGACAGCGCGGGCAAGTGCAGCAGCAGAGAAAGCCTCACACGCAGCCAAGGTAAGGTCAGCATGGAGGGGATCAGGGGCAGGGGGGCGAGGCAGCAAACCATCAGCATGGACAGCGAGGGAGTGCCCATCCTGGCGCTGACCTGTGAGGTGACGACGGAGGTCGACGAGCCATGCGGCGAAGTCGATCGCGTGGCCCTCAGCGTCCAGGCGGAGGACGGAGTCCGCCATCATGCAAGCTTAGCGACACAGCTCCTCAGCGGCGCAGCAGCAAGACGCCACAGGTCCACAGCTACACAGCTACTCAGCGGCACAGCTACTCAGCGGCACAGGGACACGGCTGCAGGATGCTCCAGCGTGGCCGAGCAGAGGACACAGGGCCCGAGGCAGGTAGCAGTGCGGCGCGAGGCGAGGCGCTGGCGGAGACACGAGGAACTGGGCGGGCACAAGGGGCCGGTCAGGTCTCAAGGGGCCGAGAGGGCACTAGGGGCCTGGCTGAGGCGCAAGGGGTCGGGCGGGCGCGTGGGGCCGTGCACGCGCGAAGGGGCCGGGTGGGCTCAAAGGGCCGGGCAGGCACGGGTGACTGGGAAGGCACGTGGGACCGAGCAGGCGCTAGGGGCCGGGCGGGCGCGAGTGGCCCGGCAGGCGCTAGGGGCCGAGCTAGGGCGCGTGGAGCCGTGCAGGCACGAAGGGGCCGGGCGAGCGCGAGTGGCCGGGCAGGCGCGAAGGGGCCGGGCCAGGGCTAGGGGCCGGGCAGGCGCGATAGGGCCGGGCGGGCGCTAGGGGCCATGCAAGCGCGAAAGGAGCCGGGCGTGCGCTAGGAGCCGGGCAGGCGCAAACTGGCCGTGCAGCCGCTAGGGGTCGGGCTGGCGCTAGGAGACGGGCAGGCGCGACGGGGCCGGGTGGGCGCTAGGAGCCGGGCAGGGGCAATCGGGCAGGGCACGCGCGAGGGGCCGGGCTGGCACTACGAAACGGGCAGGCGCGACGGGGCCGGGCGGGCGCTAGGAGTCAGGCAGGTGCTAGGGGCCGGGCTGGCACTAGGAAACGGGCAGGCGCGACGGGGCCGGGCGGGCTCTAGGAGCCGGGCAAGCGCTAGGGGCCGGGCTGGCGCTAGGAAACGGGCAGGCCTGACAGAGCTGGTCGGGCGCTAGTAGCCGGGCAGGCGCGAACGAGCCGGGGAGGCGCTAGGGGCCGGGCTGGCGCTAGGAAACGGGCAGGCGCGACGGGGCCGGGCGGGCGCTAGGAAACGGGCAGGCGCGACCGGGCCGGGCGGGCTCTAGGGCAAGCTAGGGCGCGAGTGGCTAGGGCGGAGGCAGAAGCGGGTGGGTGGACCTAACCTACTTGTGATACCATGTTAGACTACTGGAATAAACTTATGAGTGAGAGAACAGACAACAAATACCAGTTTGGTTGTACTCACTAAGAGCACACACCGATACTAGCCTAAAACTTCTACATGCAATGTACGTATAAGTTGACACGTGGGATGGGGCAGAAAGGGGGGGCGAATAAAAATTGCAGGGGAAATCGGTGCTGTCCAGGTGGCAATCTCGTAAAGGGCCAATGGGCGTACTCGCACACACAAACCGCAGCACATATCATGCCCCCAGCAATCATTTTTTTTTTTTTTTGTAAGGGCGAATCGGCCCCTCACACCGCCACAGCACAAACTGGGTGTTGATTTTGGTGAAGGGCCAGTTAGCTCCCTCCTCACTCACACAGCTCCCACTACTCATTGCCCTTTGATTTTGGTGAAGGGCCAGTAGTGCCCTCACAACAAAACCCCCAACAAGCATTGTGCCTTGTTTTTGGCTAAGGGCCAGCCAGCGCCCTCCACAGGGGTACGAGCTCAAATTACTCTCCCCCCCAATTATGGTACCGGTATAAGGCAGAATCAGAGTCTCCCCCCCATGTAAGGTTGACGCATCAGAGTACACTAGGATAAAAATTCTGAAAAATCAGCGTAGCTACAACAATCTTCTCTGAAAAATCAGAGTAAGGTGCAAAAAAATGTCTTTGTTATCAGAGTTCATCCCCAAAAAAACTCGGAAAAAAGTCTGAATCAGAGTAAAAAGCCTGCAATTTGGGGGCCTGGCACAGTGGAAGTCTTGAGTTGAACCCTTGTGCTGGTATATGAGGACAAATGATTGATTATAACGAAAAGATACAAGGTTTACATAATAATACAAGAGCATATGAAGGGTCTATGCAAGGTATTTTCCATTCCTTACCGAGCGGTACTGCTATCTCGTACGCTCGAACACACTCGAAGCCTCGGGACTGTTCCAGACCTTCTGACAGAACCGCCTCGGCATCTCCAGACCTTCCAGTTCAACCTTCGGGAATACTCCGGGCCTCGTTTCGTCACTTCGAGACCCTTCGATCTCTTTCCCGAACCTTACCATCGCATGGTTAGACTAGCTCTGGTGTTCCTATATCTTGGCTTGCCATTCCCTGTATCGTCATTCATTGAGTGAACACTTCGTTTTTGGGGGGGGGGTAAGTCCCTCACGTAAGCTGCAAAGCTGTTGCTCGCGAATTAGACTGATTAATTCGCCCAACTACGATAGCGTTTGCGCTTACCTGAGTACAGGCACACGACGGAATTCCCCCTGCCCCGGCGGAGCATTCGCCAAATGGACCAAGCTCAGTTCAACGAGCTTCGGGAGCAGTTCAACACCATGAACACACGCATGGCTACAGTGCTGGAGGACAACGAGCGACTTCGTGCAGAAGTTGCTGAGTTACGCCAGGCGCGAGAGGATTCACGTAAAAAAACTGCCGCCCAAGAAGAGGTCGCCAGCACCGGACGTGTCGAAACCGTCTTGGACGAAATCGCACATGAGGTGTCACAGGAGCGCAAGGACAGTGAAGCCGCCGCAGCAGCTGACATGGCAGCACGAGCAGCAGCCGAAGCAGCAGCAGCAGTGACAGCAGCAGCCGCTCGGTCAGAAGCAGCCGCTACTGTAGCCGCACCGGCGTTTATGCCGATCGTGACAACAGCGACGATCAAACCGACAATGCCGCCCCCGTTCAACCCCACAGATAAAAATACTACTGTCACGGGCTGGTTATTTTCGGCGGAACTTTATTTTAACGCCGCTGGGAGCACTGCTGACGATTTAAAAATTCGACTGGCTGTATCACTACTGCGGGGACCTGCGCTAGATTGGTGGCGATATACTTTACAAGAGGGGGAGTTTTCGGCAGGCGACACACAAGGGTTTTTCCGAAACTTTGGGTCTGCTGCCCAAGGGTCAACCGCAATTTCTGGATCGACCAAGATTCGCACGTGGAAGGCGTGGGGTACAGCTCTGCGTGAACGGTTCGAGCCAATATCCGCCTTGGATAACGCACGCACAAAGCTGGACAACTGGCGCTAGTGGAGTTCTGTCCAGGATTACGCGTCGGTCTTCATGGCGTTATGCGACCAAATCACCGACATGCATGACTCCAAGAAGAAAGCTCGATTCATTTCGGGTTTGAAGCAGGACATTAAATGCGAGGTCCGACTGCGACTACCGGCGACGTTTCACGAAGCCGTCCAGATCGCAGACAACTTCGACGCACATCGGATGTATGCAAGAGCGGGTTCCTGGGAGGGAAATCGTTTTCGTGGCCACAATCCACGGCCCACGATTCACGGCGTAGTAGCGAAGGAGCACATGGAAGATTTTTGCAAGGGACAATGTTTCAACTGCCACCAGCCGGGTCACCAATCTCACGATTGCCCCCGAAAGAAACAGATAAAGAAGAACGACGAGGACAGGTCGGGAAACGCCAAGCGTCAGTAGCGGTCGGGCCCCCTATTGACCCTCCCTCATCGCCCAAAAAACACCATCCCCACCGAGTAGTGGTTCCGATACACGCTATCAACCGCTCCCGGCTGAAAACGGAGGATGACCCAGTGGACCACCCTGTACTGGCGGAGGGACGACTCAACGGGAGAAAAAAATATATATTCATCGACGGAGGTACGAGTCACAGCCTGATAAATTGAGAGACAGCACGACGACTACACCTGTCGCTGGAGAAGTGTCTGCCCGAAATCGACGCACGATTGGTGGATGGCACCCCGCTGGCGATACGCGACTAACTACCCGTCGTTCGAATGAAGTGTGGCGACGATTCTGGTTTCAGCGCGCCGATGCTGGCGACAACGCTCGACGGCTACGATGTGCTATTGGGACGCGATTGGCTGCGGAGATTCAACCCGCAGATCGATTGGACGACAGGCGAGTGCACAGTGAAGTGCGAAAAAGGCTGGCAAAAATTACCTACGTGGCCGGAAGCGGAGACAACCTCGACACGAGTCAACGCGGTGTGCCTCAACCGAGCGGTCAAGAATGGAGCGGATTTATACGCCGTCCATCTAACCGAATCGACGGAGCAGAACGAGGCGACCGACATCAACAAACTCTGCGCTTCGGTCCCGGATGACTTGGCGAAAATCATTCGGGAATATCCTGAGATTTTCCCGGACGACTTGCCAAGTGGACTGCCACCCGAACGACTCCAGGACCACAAGATCAAGCTGGAGCCCAGTGCGCAGCCTACTGTACGCACGCAATGGCGCCTGACTCAGCCTGAGCTCCACAAATTACGGAACCAGCTGGACTACCTGCTGGCGAAAGGGTTCATTCGGCCGAGCACGTCACCGTTCGCGGCACCGATCCTGTTCACCCCAAAGAAGGACGGCGGACTTCGCATGTGTACGGACTATCGTGCCCTTAATCGGGTAACGATAAAATCGCGCTACCCAATCCCACGCACGGACGAACTGATCGACAACCTTCGCGGAGCTCGCTATTTTTCGAAGATCGACCTTCGTGGCGGTTACCATCGAATTCGGGTGTTCGTTGACGACTGCCACAAGACCGCGTTTCGAACTCGCTATGGGAGTTATGAATACACGGTGATGCCGTTTGGATTAACGAACGCCCCCTCGACGTTCCAACTCACCATGAACGGGGTGTTTCGCGATCTACTCGACAAATGCGTAATCATTTACCTGGACGACATTCTGATCTACAGCAAGACCCGGGAGCAACATTTAAAGGATCTGGATGCAGTTTTTCAGCGGTTGCAGCAGCATCGTCTCATCACCAAGGGCTCTAAGTGCGAGTTTTTAAAACAAGAACTGGAGATCCTGGGGCACGTGATCTCCACGGAGGGGATTCGAATAGACCCGAAAAAACTCCGGGCTATTCAGGAGTGGCAACCGCCAACAAATCTGTAGCAACTACAATCATTCTTGGGTTTCGTGAATTACGTACAACGGTTTATACCCAACATGGCGGGGTTAACTGCACCTCTAACCGACCTACTGCAGAAGGGGACTTTTTACGAGTGGGGGGACAAGCAACAAGCTGCGCTCGAGGCATTAAAAAATCTTTTAATGTCGCCACCAGTACTTCGCATCGCTGACCCGGAACGGCCCTGCCAAGTCATCACCGACGCAAGTGACATCGCCATCAGAGCAGTGCTCATGCAGGATTTCGGCAGTGGGCTTCAACCAATCGCGTACAAGTCTCGGAAAATGCAATCTGCTGAGCGCAACTACCCAGTGCACGACAAGGAGATGCTCGCAATCGTCCACACGTTCAAAATCTGGAGGTGCTACCTGACTGGAGCAGACGTGACGGTGCGAATCGATCACAAATCTCTATAGTATTTGAGAGCGTAGCCGAATATCAACCCGCGGTAGATACGCTGGCTGGACTATCTGGAGTCCAACTTCACGAACAAGATCACGTATAAAAAGGGCGCCAACAATATTGCCGACGCTCTCTCCAGACCATCTGCCCAACTCGCAGCAGTACTAGTCACCCAGAGCAACCCGCTACTGAGTGGACTATTTACCCACGGGTATTCGGCTGACCCCTTCTTCGTAAATGACGGCCATCTCCCAATCACTACACGGAAAGGCGTCTATTACTTACACAGTGGGACAGATCGAATTTGGGTCCCAAGTTATCGTCTACTTCGCGAATTACTAATTCAAGAAGTCCACGATTCGAATTTATCGGGACATTTCGGGGTTGATAAAACTCTGAAGGCGTTGCAGCGGTTTTATTACTGGCGCCCTCGGCTACGACTAATCACTCCCCATTTTACCTCAATTACGGGATGGACCCTACAGTACCAGTCTCCACCAACGTTGAGAGTCAAGTACCACGATCGCAGCAGTTCGTCGAAGAACTACAGACGGCCCGAGACAAAGCTGTCGAACTTATTCGCAAGGCGAACGCAACTGCCCGACGGCATGCGGATTTACATCGACAGGATATTACAATGGCAGCAGGGCAACTAGTCCTGTTGGACACCAAGAATTCACGACTTCCACTACCGACGAAATTACGACCACGTTTCTGTGGCCCGTTCAAAATCATGAAGATGGTGACGCCGGTGACCGCCCAGTTACGCCTACCGGATGATTGGCGTATTCACAACAAGTTCCACGTGAGCCTATTGCGACCCTTCGTTCCTGACACGTCGGACATCGCTCGACAGCGATTGGTCCCCGATGTACGGCCACCAGCCGAGACGACCATCGAGCCTTCGAAGATTTTGAGCCATCGGATTCGTATCGACGGCCAAGGACGACACGCTGACTTTCTGATACGATGGACCAATCGTACCAGTGAGGACGACACGTGGGTGCCCTCACACCAGATACAGTCACCTTCGATACTTGCGAATTACTTGGCCCGCAAGCACGTGGCTGATATAGATCACCTTCGCTAAGGGGGGGGGTGGTGTAAGGAATTTTCCATTCCTTACCGAGCGGTACTGCTATCGCGTACGCTCGAACACACCCGAAGCCTCGGGACTGTTCCAGACCTTCTGACAGAACTGCCTCGGCTTCTCCAGACCTTCCAGTTCAACCTTCGGGAATACTCCGAGCCTCGTTTTGTCACTTCGAGACCCTTCGATCTCTTTCCCGAACCTTACCATCGCATGGTTAGACTAGCTCTGGTGTTCCTATATCTTGGCTTGCCATTCCCTGTATCGTCATTCATTGAGTGAACACTTCGTTATTCATTTCCGCGCTACTCTGCTTGGTCATTCATAACAGTCTAACTGTTTTGCACTTCGAGGGGTACATTCCTTTTTACGATTCGATAATAGGCGACTCGGGTAACTACCCGTACTGTAATATCGGGACGGTTATTCGTCCTTGCTGTCGCGCTGACTCTTGACTTTTGAGATTCGTTGGGTTGCACGGTCAATGGTTTGCGACCGTTGCCCTTTCGCAACCTCTGTAGGTGTCGTCAACCTGTGTGAGCTGTCAGGGGTACTGTAGCAGAGTTGACTCCGTAATCCTCGTTGTTGTGGTCTTCGCGTATTTCATGTACTCACGCAAGACTCTGGAAATGTCTTAAGTATTTTTATCATTTCCAACACCCTCGTTCATTTATGGAGTGTTGATGTGGTCGAGGTCGCTGACGTGTTGCAGTCCAGTCAGCTGCATGTAGTACTGGAATTTGGCCTTCATCAACCTTTTGGTCAGGTAGCGCCATTTCAGTTGTGAGGCAGTAGACCAATTGAAGGTGACCTTGCTTGATCTCATCTTTCACGAAGAAGTAACAAAGCGAGATGTGCTTCGTTCTGTTCGCGAATCCGTATTTGTTGGCGATTTTGATTGCCAATTGGTTGTTGCAGAAGAGAGAGAAGTTTGGTAACAGGGCAATCTTCGCTTCTGCGAGTAGTTCGCGCAGGTACAGTCCTTCCTTTATGGCTGCGCAGAGGGCGATATATTCAGCTTCAGCAGATGAGAGAGCAATCAATTCCTGCTTTCCCGAGTGCCAGGAAATAGTGCCGATAGGTTCCAGGCGGTAGATGTAGCCGGTGCGTGAGCTGCGGTTGTCCTTATCGCCGGCATGATCAACATCGACGTAGCCGATGAGTTCGGTTTTAGTAGCAGCATTCTTGTGGTAGGTCAGTCCAGTCGTCGGGGTCGAGACGAAGTAGTGGAGCGCGCGGTCGAGTTCCGTTAGATTCCCCCCTTCAGGTCGCTTAAGAGAGGTAGCGAGCTGGTTGGCAGCGTAGGAGAGGTCAGGACAGCAGGTGACAGCGGCGAAGAACAGACAGTCGAGTTTTGCCGGTACTCTTGGATCCCAGCCGGTGCCAGTAGCGAGGCGGCCGACTCGGATGTCGGCGGCGTGTAAGTGTACGGAGTAGTAAGGGGCAGCAGGGACAAGTTAAATATGCGAGCGATGGTGTCGGCGTACTTCGATGCCGATAGGTGAATGGTGTCATTTCCGACGGTGACATTGTTGCCGAGGTACTGGGTGATTGTCGGCGACAGCGTGATCGTCAGGTGGAGTTCCAGTTGTCCTTTGAACCAGGCTGTTATGGATGTGGAGGAGCCGACGTAGAGTAGGTCGTCAACTTAGATGATTAGCTGGACGTGGTCATTGCTGCAGGACAGGCGATACATGCCTTTGTCGTGTGGTAGCTGGGCAAAATCCATTTCCGTTAGGATGCGATGGAGGTACTGCTGCCACAGCCTTGGTGCCTGCTTGATGCCATAGAGGGATTTGAGTAGTTGGCAGACTAGTGTCGGGTCATCGACGTAGGCGTGGGGCTGTTCGACGAAGATGTCGGTGTCGACTGGGGCGTAGAGGAACACAGTTGCGACATCGATCTGTCGTAGAGGGAGACGACGAGCAGCTGCGACGGCGAGGAGAATTCGAAGAGAAGTGTGGCGGCTGACCGGGATGAAGGTCTCGGTGTAGTCGCTTGCGTACTGCTGTTTGAACCCGCGAACCACCCATCGTGCTTTGAACCGCTCAATTCTCGTTGCTCTTTGTCTGAACTCGGAAGACCCATTTTCCGGATAGCACCGTTTTTCCTTAGGTCTGAGAAATCGGGATTAGCTTCTAGGTGTTGTGTTCGCGCAGTGCCGCTAATTCCCTGTCCATTGCCTCTCGCCATTTCTCCCTGTTGGACCCTTGCAGTGCGCGCTTGACAGTCTTGGGTTCTTCAACGGGCGGTGACGACAGGGGGTGTACGACTGCTGCCAGGTTGAGGATCTGCAGTCCAGTCTCGGTGTAGCGGGGAAGTATCGGATCCTCGGGATAAGCTGCTTCATCGCCTTCTTCAGTGCCGGGTAAGAAACATGGTCCTACGCGTTCTGAAACATTGGTGTCGACGCTGTAGGGTGTTACGTAACCAGTGTCGGCGTAGTGGTAGAAGGCTTCAGCATTCGCGCTCTCGCGTGGGTTTTTGTTGTCCATCTGCATGTCGATGGAAAAGTAGGGAAGTGGTCGTGCGGTTGCTGACGCGTCGGGGACGTTTTGCTCCTCCAGGTCAGCTTCGTCTTCATGGGAAGTGAACGCGCGTGCTCCAGCGAAGCCAACGGACGGGTCCTGATTGGATGCGATGTTCTCCAGGTAATGATTGAGTGTGAGGTTCTCGTAGAAAATCACATCACGTGCCAGCACTGTTGCCTTATCTTCGACGTCGAAGATTTTCCAAGTTTTTGTAGTGTTTTTCAATGCCAAGGTGTAGTCCCCATCTTGCCCTTTGCGAAAAGTGTCCAGCTCGTACAATGTGTGGCCGGTACTGTACCATGCAGCCGAATACTCGTAATAATTTTGTGCTGCCCTGCTTTCGTGTCCACAGCAGATGTGGTGATGCGTTGTTTGGCAGGGAGCTTGACGACAGAAGATTCTGCAGCATGACGGCGTGATTCATCGCCCCCGGCCACTGTGAGTTGGGCAGTTGCATCCCAGTCAGCAGCTTTCACACGGTATTATGGAGGGTTCGGTTCATCCTCTCTGCTACACCGTTCTGTTGGTGAGCGTAGGGGAGAGTGACAAGTCTCTTGATCCCCCTTTCAGCGAGGTAGTCCTTGAACCGCTGTGAGTGATATTCCATCGCCTCGTCTGACTGAAAGCTTTTCAGCTTTGTGTCTCCCTCCCAAACTGTTGCAGCAAGCCATGGGATGAAGGCGGAGAAGACGAGGTCACGTGACGGTAGGTTAAGATGCCAAGCATATCTGGTGGCGGCATTGACGAAGCTGATGATGTAATTGAGATTCGCCCGGCCGATTTCTCGCGGGATGTAGAGGATGCCGCTGTAAACCTTTTCAAGTGGAGCGTACTCTAGTGCGCTTGGGTTGTGATGTGTCGGGAACGGTTGACGAGGAAGATCTGTTTCCGGGCAGATGAAGCAGGTACGTCGAGGTCGGTGAAGTTCACGTCCGTCAAGTAAGAGTAGTGCATATTTGTTGAGGACATTTGCACGAATCATGTCGAATAGTCTCGAGTTTTTGGGATGTCCTAACCGCTGATGCCAAGTTTCTTTGCTTGCTTTATGTCCCACAGATCGGCGATATAGATCGGAGTTGGCGTAGAAGGCAGAGACGGGCGCGGTGCTCCGATGCTACTCGCGCGGATGCGCCTTCAGCTGTTCGGCGTCTGTCGGTGGATGTTTTTCAACGTGTTCTGGTCTAGACGTAGTATCTTCGACATTTGGTGTCGAAGAAGGTCCCACAATTGGGCTTCTAGGAAGGCGGCCGCTCGGTCTTTGCCGTTCTCGTTTCGTTGTTTCCCATTCCCCTTCTCCTTGTTTTGCTGCTTCCTGCATCACTGCTAATGCTCGGGTGCTCTCTGCTTCAGGTATCGTGTTGGAGAACCAGAAACCATCGCGATCAAAACCAGGGTCCAGATCCGGTGGGTGCGTCCAGGGCACAAAGGAGATGACGCCGTCGCTGTCTGCGGTCCCGCGGTCCGGGACAAAGTCCAAGACATAGAATCCGTGCTTCTGGATGACTCTGCCTATGAAGAGGCCGCCTTTCCCGTGGTAGAGCCGGAATTCTCGGTCGAAGCTGTCGCACTCCAGGTGAATTCCCTTTGATATTAGTTGGCTGACACTTAGGAGGTTGTAGCCTAGGTTGTCAACGACGAGTACTCGTGACATTTGTAGTATCACGTTTGTTTTGCTGGATTGTAACTGAACAACTCCCTCCTTTCTCATGCGCAGATTTTGGTTGTTGGCGACAATGATGATGACCTTGCGGCTCAACCTCTTCTCTTGATGGACGAAGCGCAATGAAGAACACATGTGTTGTCCACAACAGCTGTCGAGAAGCCATGTGTCATGGCCGGAGGGTTCGTCGCGAGCGATTGCGGCATAAGTCGGGTTTGGTTGGAGTCGTGTCTACATCGGAGTGGGGGGTTGGTCGAATAGAGTGCTGTGTGGTGGAGAGTCAGTAGCGCAGAAGTCCGTTCGGGCCATACAGCTAACGACGTTTCTTGAGTTGTGTGGAGGGCGGTTTGTCGGAGCTGATGGTCGCTGTTGAGTTGAGGCAACCGGATTTGGTGACGGTCGTGGCGTTGGGGTTGGATGCTGTGAGAACTGCGGTTGGTACTATTCGTGCTGTCACTGGTGCTGCCTCGGTCAGTTGAAGCGTGAATGTCCCGTCGTTTGACATCGATGATAGTACGGAGGTGAGTGTCGTTTTTTATGGTTGTGGTTGTTGTTGTTGCTGCGTCCGTGCATGTAAAAAGCTAGTTGTTGACTTGGTTTCTTCGTATGTCTTTCTTTGTACATGTCTTGCTGCTTGGCGTGGAGCTCCGCGCATAGGTGCATCTCGGAGATTCGTCCGGTGAGCGCGTAGAAGGGAGCGCGTCGTGCGCCATTGCGGACCGAGACCAGCGAGGACGACTGTGACGAACAAGTCTTCGGATAAGTGTCCTCCGCTTCGTAAGAGTTTCTTGCATAGGCCTCTGCAGTGATTAGTGTAAGGCATCGCCTTTTCCCCTGGTTGCATTTGTATTGTCGTGAGTTGAGTCATTAGGCGACTCTGTGTCACGCTGTCAGTTGCCTGATATATGCTCTTCAGATGGCAGTATGCTAGTTCTGCCGAGTTGCCGAAGTTGCGATACGTCTGGATGCTCTGCTGCTCTGTTGCTATTAGGTTGCACAGGAGGATAGTGAAGGCCATAAGGGACTGATAAGTATAGACTTTCTTTTCCTGAGTAGTCCCATTTGCAGGAAAGGGCCAGGAGCCGGTGAAGAAGCCGAGGATGTGTGCGCCGTCCATCAGCAACTCAAATTCGAAGCTCCAGGCGAAGAACTCCTTCCTGTTGAAAGGTGAGGACGTCTGCAGTTTTAGAATGTTGTTAAACTGCTGTTGCATGTTGACGATGCCTGACTGTTTGTCAGGCGATGTAGAGTCCACGACCCTTACTATAAGGGTGGGGTCGGTGTTGGACCCTTATTTTTTAAAAGTGGTTTTGTTTTGGACCCTTAGGAGAAAAACTATACTTGTAGAGGACCATGTTTTTCCAAGGTGGTAATCTTGATGCGAAAAAGTATTGTATAGAAGTACCCTGATGTGATTATAGAGGCGTCCCCCATTTAGGGGTAATGATTCCCCCAGTCACGCTACAATCGGCGCTATTACAGCTATGCGCTGGCGCGCGTCGGCCTGACGGAGCATGCGTGTCCAATTCCTCTGCTGTCAAGGAAAAGACAAGCCAATCAACCTCACGTACCACAGCGCGCATGGGCAGCGTTGCAGAAGAAGGTCCTCGGCTTGCCTGATGTTGCAGGCAAAGTCGATGATTGGCTGGGAGTTGGGGACACAGCTGTCAATGACCCCCTCCTCGCTTATTCAACACCCCTTCTTGTTCACCTATTCCTTCTCGCAGTGCTTCTGTGTGTCCTATTCCTGGGAGATACAAACCGCTCTGCGATTGTATCTCCACTGCTTTGCATCTGTTCTACTCACAACTAGACAGGTAGCCATGCCTTCCGCCGACGATGACGATGAGGAGGATGGTTCGCAAAATTGCCCGCAATCCCCTCCTCGCTCTGCGCTTAGTTTCCTCCATCGCTCACCGTTTGCTGCCACTCTGCCATGCCCAACTCCGATGTCGCCTTGCGCTGGGTCGCCTCCGAGAGAACCCGCAGAGAAAGATTCAGACCGTAGTCCGCCATCCACCACTGCAGTTCCTATTTCCGCCATTGGAGGCATTCCTGCTCCATCCCCCCCGCCGTCGGCGGGGCGTCAACTTCCGCGAAGCATAAGCCGGAGAGCCCCCCCCAGAAGTGGCTGCAACAACGTCTCCCCTTCGCTCGCGTTTCGGACAAGGATTTGGTCGACAAACCAGATGTTGTCGCCGTCAATGATGACGACGAGGATGAGGACCCCCCGGAGTCTGAGAATTTGAAAGATCCCGATGCTGCTTGTGCCAAAGCTCATCGTCGACTCAAGTCTAGCCGGGAGAATCTGTTTCCTTGGCTGGTTTTGGACCGAGCTGACGATGGTTTTCCTGTTTTGCGCTGCAGCACTTGCGTCGAGCACGGAGTTGTTGGCGCAGATACGAAGTACGGCAAAGACGGCACCGGTGGGCGTGATATGCAGAAGCATAGTATTCAGACACACCAGCTCTCCAACGCCCATCGCAGCGCTTACCGCTTGATGAAGGCGAAGCAGTCCAAGATGCTGCGGCAGACTCTCCTGAACGAATTCGAGGGCCTCGACAAGAGCACACTCCACCTCATCACGGCCATGAAGACTGCAATTTACACATGCCAGTCGGAGGCACCGATAACATCATACGTGGGCTTCATCAAGTTCATGGCGTCGGTGGAAACGCCGAACCTACCTCTGGACCAGAAAGGAGCGTACTTCTCCGAGTGAGTTCCCCACCTGCACCGCTTGTCATGCATGCTATGCTTCTGTCTGAAGTTCCAAGACATGTTTCTACTTTCCCCATGCATATATCTCTTCATTACATTGATTATTTAATTTTAACCTCGGTTTTTGTGCCTTCCATTTACTCTACAGGTACGGCTTCAACGAGTTGGTCGAAGCCGTGTCGAAATACCTCCGTGAGGAGCAACCAAAGAACATCTACAGCAGCCCGTACCTCGGCATCGGGATTGATGAGAGCATGGATCGGGCCAGAGGGAAACATCTAATCGTCTATGTGACGTACATCAAGGACGGCCTCGTGCGGACCGAATTTTTGTCACTGCTTACCGTGCAGAAGTACGACGCTGCCAGCCTCACAGAAGTGTTGGAGACACACCTGCGTTCCGTCGGCATCAACATGGAGAAGATTGAGGGAATCACCACCAACAGAGCATCTGCCATGGTAGGTGAACACAAAGGTGTCCTCTCGCGACTGCGGGCGAAGATTCAGCACCTGGTCTCTTGCCACTGCATCGCCCACCGGTGAGTGCCCATATTGTACGCTTTCACTTGCATGCGTATGCTACTCTAGTGTGGTTGGTTCCCCTCCAGCATTCTCGGGACCATTGATGCACCACTGTTAATGTGTGTCGGTGTGTATCTTACCCCTCCTCCCCCCATCAGTGAGTCTCTGGCAGCTAAGGATGCCGCTGCGAAGGTCAGGGACTTCTTCGTCATCGACCAGGTCATCAGGACCATGTCGGAGTTGCTGTCAAGGAGCGGGACCTGGCACAGGCGCTTCAAGAAGCTGCTGGAAGAACTTTGCGACACCAATATGGAACTACAAGGCATCTACGACGTGCGGTGGCTTTCCCGGGGGAGCGCGGTGAAGCGGTTCACGCATATTCTGCCTGCGGTGGTCGTGCTCTTACACGAGAACAAGCATGACCTCTACAAGGTCGTGAAGAGCTTCAAATTCCACTTCCTTGTGTTCTTCCTGGCAGGTCTGCTGGAACTCCTGAACGACCTGAACACCAAATTTCAGAAGCAGCAGGTAAGTTGATTGGTTAAGATCCTCGTGCCTGCGTTCTATGATCGTCCATTACTTATTCCTGTTCTTCCTCTCTGTTGTGCCGGACCCCAGGTGGACATCACGTTGGTCGCTAGCGAGGTTACCCTAGCATGCAGAAAGATCGAAGTTTGTTATGTTGAGTGTGAGAATCATTTCGGCATGGAGTCACCTGAAGGAGCATGCCAACCCCCAGTTTCGAGAGGTGACGGTCGAAGGTGTGGACAAGGAAGACTCAACGACCTTCCATACCTTCACGCTCAGTGAGGAGCCGTGGGAGGGCCAGACGGGCAAGGGGGACTACCCCACCTGCGTGAAGCTGTGCAAGGAGTATGCCGCGGAGGCGAAGGCACGGCTGGAGCATCGACCGGACGACCTCCAGGACCTCAATGGCGCCAAGCTGTTCCTCCCGATGCTATACCTCGAGGACTGGGCTGCGCTGATGAAGAAGTGCAGGGAGTGGTTGTCCCTTCTAGATAAGCTATTCCACTTTAATTTCCTCGGTGAGATGACCCTACAATGCATGCTTCTTGTGCTGGCCGCTGTACTATGTCGGTGTTCCCCATTCCAGTTTGCGTGCACTACCTAATTTCCCTCTCCAATCTGTTCTTGTCCCCCCTCTCGTTGCCAATCCCCCCACTTTTCCCCACCTCGCTCTCAGAGGTTAGCTTCAAGACGTGCGTGTCGGAGCTGCATTACTTCCTGCACACCATGAACACCAACCACGTGAGCCTTGGATTCCACAAGTCGCTGAAGCTCATGCTGGATAGCACCGACTACCAGGGATCCTACCCCAACCTGGTGCGGCTCTGGCAGGCAGTCGCCGTGCTTCCTCTCAGCACGGTTGAGTGCGAGCGGGACTTTAGTCACCAAAACCGCATCAAGTCATGGACGCGCAGTTGCTTGGGTGATGGCAGGCTTGAGGACCTCATGACAGTGGGTTTGGTGCAGTGCGACATAAAGAGGCTGAAGGTGGTTGACATTTTCCGCTCCGTCAAGGACCGCCGCCCTGCCAACCAGTTCGACAGTGCCAACTGAAATTGCCGCGAGCGGCGAGTCTCTCCAGCAGCAGCAGCAGCAGCAGCAGCGGCGGCAGCAGCAGCAGCAGCAGCAGCAATAGCAGTTGCATCAACGGGAGCAGCATCAACAGCAGCAGCAGCAGCATCAACAGCTGTAGCATCACCATAAGCAGTGGCAAGATCGTAGTAGCTTAGCGAGCAAGATTTCTGCATAATTGTAGAGCTAGGCCGTGCATTATATAATGTTGTTAGGCAAATATTGTTTCTGCGTTGATGAATGACTACGACGTTTTCAGACTCGAATGTTGAAAAGCATGAAATTTTAGAACCCTTATAATCAAAAGTATAAAAAAAACACCCTTTAAAAAAGTGGTCTAGAGGAACTGCCCTTACATGAAAGACTACCTGAAATCCTATCAAGAGGCCTGGTGTGAAGCTGCAACATGGCAAAGAATTTGTCATTCCATAAGAATATGGTAACCATCACCACGGGTTCGCTACCAAGAGCCAGGTGAACAGCAGCACTGCAGAGAGATGGATGGGAGAGAAGGGGGTGGAGGTAGGTTGGGAGGAATGAAGGTTTGGCATGCGGTCACATGGATGACAAGGCTATGCAGTGGATGGCATTGAGTCCATACCTAGCAGCAGCGATTCTCACCCGCGGCGTCGGACCCACCTCCCCCCCCCCTCTTTCCCCCCCTCTATGTTGCCCTATGCAGCCTCCAATCTCTCCCTCCCCTGTGCGTTCCACAACAAACCTACTGCCGAATCCATCAAGGAAAGTTGTAAGAGCTCGGCAATCTTCGATTGGAAACACATGCAATGGCATTGCAGCGGATTACCTCCTCCTTTGCTTCTCACTGTTTCTTTACTCGCATCCCCTTTTCTACCCCGTTCCCCTCCTCAACTCACTGTCATCTGCAACAAATCTTCCCTCCACTCGCTCACTCCCAGCTGCTCTGAGCGTGGCTCCGAGAGCGGCGGCAGTGGTGAGGACGAGGTGAGAAGAGGTGAGAAGAGGTGAGAAAAGGTGAGAAGAGGTGAGGAAGAGGCGAGGAAGAGGTGAGCATTGCTCGGCAGGCAGCTCACAGCATTCACAGGCACATGGCTCACGAAAATGACAGAAGTGGCATGGGTACTGCATGCAGTGGATAATATCCGCGATGACGTCAATAGCAGCAGCAGCAGCAGCAGCACGAGTCTCAGACTAGGGCGGTCATACGGTGTGTGAGTTAAGCAGAAAATGCAGCGATACGGGGATGAAGGATGGGCAATTGCCACACTGCATGCAGCCGAGCTCAGCTGATTTTTGAAAAAAAATCGGAGAGCGATCGGAGTTAACGAAGATGAGGGGGGATGCAATCAAAGGTTTGTGAGGGCAGAAGTGCAAACCGGGGTTCGATTGGGAGGGAGAGATGAGGGTCAGTGTGGCAACACAAACAAGTGAAGGGCCGGGGGCTATATGAAAGAAAGCGAGCCATATGTGCATGGTACGCAAGGGTCGGGAAGAACAGGAGAAGCGGAGCTGGCAAGAGCTCCCATGCTCTAATGCTCCCATGCTCTAATGCCATCATGCACTCATGCTCCCATGCTCCCATTCTATCATGCCATCATGCTATCATGCTTCCATGCTCCAATGCTATCATGCTATCATGCTCCCATGCTCCTATGCTATCATGCTATGAAGCTCCCATGCACCCATACTATCATGCTATCACAATATCATGCTCCCAAGCTCCCATGCTATCATGCTATCATGCTCCCATGCTCTCATGCTCAAACGCTCCCATGCTCTCATGCTCTCATGCTGTCATCCTTCCATGCTCCCATGCTATCATGCTATCACACTCCCATGCTCCCATGCTATCATGCTCCCATGCTCCAATGCTATCATGCTATCATGCTCCCATGCTCCAATGCGATCATGCTATCATGCTCCCATGCTCTCCTGCTCAAACGATTTCATGCTCTCACGATATCATGCTATCATGCTCCCATGCGACCATGCAATCATGCTATCATGCTATCATGCGATCATGCTATCATGCTCCCATGCAGTCATGCTATCATGCTCCCATGCAATCATGATCTCATGCGATCATGCTATCAAACTATCAGGCAATCATGCTATCATGCTATCATGCTCCCATGCTCTCATGCTATCATGCCATCATGATATCATGACATCATGCTATGATGCTCCCATGCTCCCATGCTATCAAGCTCCCATGCTCCCATGCTATCATGCTATCATGCTATCACGCTCCCATGCTCTCATGCTATCATGCCATCATGATATCATGCTATCATGCAATCATATTCCCATGCTCCCATGATATAGAGCTCCCATGCTCCCATACTATCATTATATCATGCTCCCATGCTCCCATGCTCTCATGCTCAAACGCTTCCATGCTCTCATGCTCAAACGCTCCTATGCTCTCATGCTATCATGCTATCAGGCCATCTTGCTGTCATGCACCCATGCTCCCATGCTATCATGATATCATGCTATCAAGCTCCCATGCTCTCATGCTCAAATGCTCCCATTCTCTCGTGCTATGAGCTATCATGCCATCATGCTCTCATGCTATCATGCTATCATGCTATCATGCTCTCATGCTATCATGCTCAAACGCTCCCATGCTCTCATGCTATCATGCTATTGTGCTATCCCACTATCATGCTATCATGCTAACATGTTCCCATGCTATCATGCTATCACGCTCCCATGCTCCCATGCCATCATGCTCCCATGATCCCATGCTATCATGCTATCATGCTCCCATGCTCCCATGCTATCATGCTATCATTCCATCATGCTCCGATGATCCCATGCTCTCATGCTCAAACGCTCGCATGATCTCATGCTATCATGCTATCATGCTATCATGCGATCAGGCAATCATGCTCCCATGCTCCCATGCTATCATGCTATCATTCCATCATGCTCCAATGCTCCCATGCTCTCAATTTAAAACGCTCGCATGAACTCATGCTATCATGCTATCATGCCATCAGGCTATCATGCTCCCATGCTCCCATGCTATCGTGCTATCATGCTATCATGCTTCCATGCTCCAATGCTATCATGCCATCATGCTCCCATGCTCCTATGCTATCATGCTATGCAGCTCCCATGCTCCCATGCTATCATGCTATCACAATATCATGCTCCCAAGCTCCCATCGTATAATGCTATCATGCTCTCATGCTATCATGCTCTCTCGCTATCATGATATCATGCTATCATGCTATCATGCTCCCATGCTCTCATGTTATCATGCTATCATGCCATCATGCTCTCATGCTCTCATGCTATCATGCCATCATGACATCATGCTATCATGCTATCATGCTCCCATGCTCCCATGATATCAAGCTCCCATGCTCCCATGCTATCATGCTTTCATGCTCCCATGCTCCCATGCTCTCATTCTCAAACACTTCCATGCTCTCATGCTCAAACGCTCCCATGTTCTCATGCTATCATGCTATCGGGCCATCTTGCTGTCATGCACCCATGCTCACATGCTATCATGCTATCATGTATCATGTTCCCATGCTCTCATGCTATGAGCTATCATGCTATCATGCTCTCATGCTATCATGCTATCATGCTATCATGCTATCATGCTCTCATGCTATCATGCTCAAACGCTCCCATGCTCTCATGCTATCATGCTCTTGTGCTATCCCACTATCATGCTATCATGCTTCCATGTTCCCATGCAATCATGCTATCACGCTCCCATGCTCCCATGCTATCATGCTCCCATGCTATCATGCTATCATGCTCCCATGCTCCCATGCTATCATGCTATCATTCCATCATGCTCCAATGCTCCCGTGCTCTCATCCTCAAACGCTCGCATGATCTCATGCTATCATGCTATCATGGTATCATGCGATCAGGCTATCATGCTCCCATGTTTCCATGCTATCCTGCTGTCATGCTATTATGCTTCCATGCTCCAATGCTATCATGCTATCATGCTTCCATGCTCCTATGCTATCATGCTATGAAGCTCCCATGCTCCTATGCTATCATGCTATCACAATATCACGCTCCCAAGCTCCCATGCTATCATGCTATCATGCTCCCATGCTTTCATGCTCAAATCTCATGCTATCATGCTATCATAGGATCATGATCTCATGCTCCCATGCTCTCATGCTCAAACTCTCCCATGGTCTTATGCTCTCATGCTATCTTCCATCCATGCTCCCATGCTATCATGCTATCACGCTCCCATGCTCCCATGCTCCAATGCTATCATGCGATCATGCTCCCATGCTCCAATGCTATCATGCTATCATGCTCCCATGCCCTCATGCTCAAGCTCTTTCATGCTCTCATGATATCATGCTATCATGCTCCAATGCTCCCATGCTATCATGCTCCCCTTCTTCCATGCTATCATGCTTCCATGCTCGCATGCTATCATGCTATCATGCTCCCATGTGCCCATTCTATCATGCCATCATGCTCTCATGCTCTCATGGTATCATGCTATCATGCTCTCATGCTTCCATGCTATCATGCTCCCTTGCTCCCATGCTTCCATGCTATCATGCTCCCATGCTCCCATGCTCCCATGCTCCCCTGCGATCATGCTCTCATGCTCCCATGCTCCCATGCTCTCATGCTCAAACGCTTCCATGCAAATTGCTATCATGCTATCATGCTGTCAAGCTCCCATGCTCCCATGCTATCATGCTATCATGCTCCCATTCTCCCATGCTCCCATGCTATCATGCCCTCATGCTCTCATGCTATCATGCTCTCATGCTATCATGCTCTCATGCTATCATGCTATCGTGCTCACATGATCCTATGCTATCATGCTCCCATGCTTCCAAGCTATCATGCTGTCATGCTCCCATGCTCCCATGCTCTCATGCTGAAACGCTCCCATGCTCTCATGCTATCATGCTGTCATGCTCCCATGCTCCCATGCTATCATGCTTTCATGCTATCATGCTCCGATGCTCTCATGCTCAAATGCTCCCATGCTCTCATGCTCCCATGCTCTCATGCTCAAACGCTCCCATGCTCTCATGCTATCATGCTATCATGCTGTCATTCTCCCATGCAATCATGCTTCCATGCTCCCATGCTTTCATGCTCCCATGCTATCCTGCTCCCATGCTGTCATGTTCCCATGCTCTCATGCTCAAACGCTCCCATGCTCTCATGCCGTCATTCTATCATGCTCCCATGCTCCCATGCTATCATGCTATCATGTTATCATGCTCCCATGCTCCCATGCTATCATGCTATCATGCTCCCATGCTCCCATGCTATCATGCTATCATGCTATCATGCTATCATCCTCTCATGCTCTCATGCGGTCAGATGCTGAGGTAGAACGTCGCTTGTACTCTGTTGGTGGCTCTCGATACCTAGAAGGAGGATTTTGTAGAGAGGAATTGCATGAGAGAATCAAAACAGAGAGACAGTGGGGCGTATCGCAAGGTGTCAAACTGGGCAGCTTGATGTCATAGCAGAAGGCAGTGATCTGACAGCAGTGGCGTGGATGAATCAAACATCGCTGCCCAGAGTTCATGCCTTTAGCACCACCTCTGCACTGACCGGCACACTGATGTTTAGGCGCAGGGATGGGCAGGCAGGGATGGACAGGCAAGGATGGGCAAGAAGGCGGCACAGGATGGAGGATGTGGGGAGATTCAACCGGGAGAGGAGAAATGAGTGAAGAGTGGCGAGTGTGGCTGTCTTATGAGGCGATGAGCATGCAGGGAGAGGAGAGGGTCGCAGGGCGTATGGCTTATCATTAGGGTCTAGTGATTTTATGACGTTTTGCAAATGAGCGCACCTTTAGCTGATTCAAGGGCGATCAACAAAATGCGTCAAGCCTGGAAACCCGGGTCTGCGATGGAGAGGGTGAAACTGCAATCGGCCGTCGCAAGAGTTGGCCATTGAATTTGCAAAGCATTGGAAACATCCGACTCTCTTTTTGACATGGAAAACTGTAGGGAAATCACGTGCGGATTTGCTTGGTCTCAGCAATGGTTCCAAAACTGGCACGTGCAAAAAAATCTGTTTCGCTGGCCGATCCAGCGATAACACGTTACACGCGCGCGGAACATCCATCCAGTAAAGACTAGACCCTGGCTTTAAGTTTAATGGCTCACACGGTGACAGGCATGGCATGGGGGCGATGTAAGGGTGTTCATTTAAGGCTAATGGCTCACTCCCAGTAGCTTGCACTCCCACCAGCTAGACATGGGCACAAGCTGAGCCACACCCGGCTCCGCTCGGCTCGACTCGCCTTTTTGGTGAGCCGAGCATTGTGTTTTTGTAACTGGCTTGAGGTGAGCTGAGCCGGCTGGTTCGGCTCGGCTCGCCACCGTTTTTTACGGCGAGCCGGGGCGACCCAAGTGGCTTGTGCTTCGGGACCTGGGGGGAGAGGGTAACGAGGGTACAATTTGTAGATCGACAGACACTCTCCACGCCATCTCCCCCCCCACTAACCCTAGCCAGCTCCTCACCCTTGCGAATGGGGAAGCAGAGATCAGAAGAGGAGTGCGAGGAGACGATTGCGGGAATTCGACAATGTGAGACAAGCAGAGAGAGGGGGAAAGGGGGAAAGAGCAGCTAGGGTGGAGAGTGTTATAGGAGCGTAGCTTCTTACTAGCTCTCATACCATGTTTTGCTAAGTCCTTGATAGCACAGCGGAAGTCTTGAATTGAACCCTTGTACTGGTATGTGAGAACAAGTGATTGATTATAGCAAAGGGATACAAGGTATATATAATAATACAAGAGAATATGAAGAGTCCAACTAATTGTGCACTTCAAGGGCTACATTCCAGGCCCCACGATTGATTTTAGGGTACCCTGATTACTTAGTTTCATGCTCCAAAAAAAGACTTTCCATCAGCCTCTTCAAGAACATTTTACGCTGATTCATCAGTATTGCGTAGCCAAAATTCGCTCTTCCATCAGGGTCGTGTACGAAAGAAACGCTGATTTGGCAAAGAGAGAATTCGATTTTGACGCGAGGCCAATACGAGAATGAACTGTGGGTCTTGTGATTCTGACAGTCGTGCAAAAACGAAAGTGAAAACGAAAAAGAGTTGGGAGTGTATGGCGATGGCAGCCGAATATTGGCGGGCGAAAAATGTGGCTGATCGGGATCTATTTTCTTGCCACTCGTCTGCTGCTTAGTTTGCCAGATAAGCGCGAGTTTCCAGAAAAACAGCCGTCGGGTTCGGGAAGACCCGAGTCAATTAGTTTCCATTTTGATACCCCTGAACAACACTAGTGTCAGACCCAACTCCACAATACTCTTGAGAGTAAATTCCGCATTCAAATAAACATAGGAATATTCTCGCCAGTTGCCCATTCGGTCAATTGAAAGTCTAAAAAAAATTGACGGTCACGATCAAATGCGATCGTTTCGACATTTTAAAACCGTTCGATGGTCGACAATGATTAACAAGCAAGATCTCCCAGCCAGGGCGCTGCTAGGCCACGAATTTTCTCCGACCACTCTTTTCCCCAGATTCCCCCCTCCCATCCGTTTTGATTCCCCCCTCCCCCTCCATTTTTTCTCCCCCCACTCCCCCTCTATCTTGTTTCCCCCCTCCCCTCCATTTCGATTCCCCCCCTTCCCCTCCGTTTCACTTCCCCTCTCATCTCATTTTTGATTCCCTCCCCCATTCTTCCTCGGTTTCAATTCCCCCTCCCCTCTGTTTGGATTTCCTCCGCATCAATTGAGCCATGGGCAGTCTGATTTTCTAGAGTTGTGCCCCCCTAAGAATTTATGGATTTCCAATTCCTTAGCACTAACAAATGAGGGAACGAGGGAGACGGACGAGCACGGGAGGGGTGGCGAGACCAGACGTGAGATGGAGGCGTCGGGTCAGGAGACAAAAGAGGAGACACAGAAGGAGAATGAGGGGGTAGACGAGCCAGAGAAGTGTCCGGCGGAGGAAAGATAGGGCCGTTGACAGGCAGGGGAGGTGGCGGCGGGTTGTCAGGTGAGGGATGGCCAAGGTGGCGAATGGAGGACACCGGCGGCGCCTGCGTCTGCAGCTGTTGCTTCTCAACACCGACGCCAGGACCTCCAGCTGCACCACGGCTACCTCCAGGACACGCCATGTCAACATCCACAGAACGAGAACCCTCTCCAACACCAGTGCCACCCCCGAGACTGCCGGGACAAGCCACGATAGTAACCCCAGGACTAGCACCCCCCAAACCAAGAACTTTCTCCAGCACCGGTGCCACCCCGGAGACCGCCGGGACAAGCCCCGACTGTCACATAATCGAATGAGGTTTGCTCAATGTTGCACTGTCAATCAGCACAAGGTGCTTTTATACTTCCAGAGTACATCAGGTAACCAGGTTTATCCTATCTTAAGGGAATATACCCTTCTAGAAATAGAATCACCCTGCGGGTAGCCACGCGAGGCTATTTGATTTAAGAGATTACAGTAGGATTACGCTAGATATAGCGCGCCAGTACATCCCGAGCCTGGTCGGTGATAAAATTATAATAACAAGATAAACCAAATGATTATGGAGAATGAGGAATAGGAAACCAATTGAGATGAGATACAGACCAAATGAATCAGGATAAAAAGAGGAATGGAATGGAAAGGAAATATGGAAAGGGGAAACTGGTGTAACAGGGTCGTACTCTCACACTTCCCCCCCTCAAAGCTGGGTGGTAGAAGGAACACCCTGCTTGACAAGGTAGTCACGAAGAGGACGACGGGCGTTACCCATGTCAAATTCAGAGTCGCAGCCGCAGAAGGATCAAAACCCTTCCAGCAAAAAAAAATCTCCAGAGTGCCATTTTGACGACGATTGTGTCCGAGCACGTAGTTGTCCCATGGCGTGGACGAACACAGGCGGCGACGGTGGTTGGCATTCAGTAAAGAGCGTGTTTGGCCTTGATAGGGCTTATGAAGCTGTCATGGAAGGATCTTCCAAGTGGCTGGTAGGCGGAAGCAGTAGGTGATTAAAGTGACCTCTGCTTCAACGAGAATAGACCCGCAGAAGCAAGGTTGAAGCTTGGTTTGAAGATGGCTGATGTCGATATAATGGTGTGGATAGCTGTAGTGATGAGCGGTCAAGTACTTTTGCTATTGTTGGATGTCCAAGGAGCGCTTGTGTGGCTGATCTTCGAGATGGTGGACGATGGCGCTAAAATC
Organism: Closterium sp. NIES-67; assembly: GCA_027943415.1. Classification (NCBI taxonomy): domain Eukaryota; kingdom Viridiplantae; phylum Streptophyta; class Zygnematophyceae; order Desmidiales; family Closteriaceae; genus Closterium; species Closterium sp. NIES-67. The sequence continues at coordinate 389,632 of BQMB01001024.1, forward strand.
GTAAGCCAGTTGGACTATAGCAAGAACTGTCTGTTGCTACAGAGTGAGCAGGCTCCGTCCACAGTAAGGAAGGATGGTATGTATCGCCGTCAATGATAAATGGGCAGGTGCTAGTCGTAGTTGGAGATGTAAGTGGTTGGAACAGTGTGTTGTAACGTGCCGATGAATGGCTATGTTGTCCTATCTGTGCAAGCTGTTGTCCGCATCTGGTCCAAGTGTGAAGTTCACCAAGTGTTGGTGGTATGGTAGTCGTGTCGTTGTATTGCTTATGTAGCAGCGTTGTATCCGATACATGCAGCTTCTGTCGAATGCTGGTCCATGCCTTAGTGTTGTCGTGAGTCGTACCCTCTTGGCATCATAGTGCTGCGGGATGGAGAGCAGAATCACTAGTAGTAACTCTGTCCACCACGCAGTCTGCTAGTCACACTGCCTTGAGTACAACAGCGCAAATGCAGTGCCGCTCAGCGTATCCCTTGTGTTCAAAACCATGCGAGGGGTTTGTACCATAAACGCGGAGCTGGTAACTTCTTGAATCGGTGCCAAGGTACTGTAGTTTCCTTCGGTGGTTGCCCAAGCAAAGAATCTCAGCTGCGTAGATATCCCACGGTGATGGATTATGACATCTGGGAATATTAGGGCTATTCCCAAATAATCATTTCCCACTTCCAACTGGGCATTGGTGACGACCAATCCAGTATGACCACATGCACTTCCAGTGTCTGGGCGCACATATTGGGATAGGTCTTCTGGTGCCATCATGCGTTGTCTCATTCTGTCACTATCCTTGAAGTAGCGTTGATGTCGAAGACGTCTCAGCTATTCAGCATTAGTGTTGAAGTCTGCTCCATTTCGACAAATAGGGGTGCTGTTGGAGATACGCATAGTCCACCATCCGAAGTGGCGTCGGTGCTCCATCTCACACCTATCTGGTTCCATAGAGGTGGTGCTGTTGATGGATTGGTTGCGACGCAGGTTTATGACTGATATAACAGTCAATGGCCATGATGACTTTTGAGTAGGTAGAATATCGTAGTCCTCCCATCATCATAAGAGCAAATATCTCCTGCTCTTGAGGGTATATGGCATTGCCATGTTGTTCCCTCGCATAGTGGTATCTCATTCCCACTAGCTGGAAATCATAGTACTATGCCTGGCCAGGACTTTACGATCCACTAGAATATAATCCAGCGTAATCACTATTGAGCGGAGAATCATCCATCAGGACTTGGTTGTGATTGCTGTGTCGAGTCTTCTACTGCGGTGGTGGCAGCGGTAGCGACGATGGCGACGGCGGCAGCTGCTGCATAGAATTCTCTTAACTCGTAATGGTTGAAGGAGAATCCATCAACTCCCTCTTTCCAGTAGAGTGTTCCTGATGGGTGTAATAGGCGTAACTACCAGGAACACGTGCACATTGGTACACATGGGTTGCTCCATTGCTTCCGGTGATGATTTCATTTGAGGGTGTGAAGAGAAATTTGCTTCTCCCCTCAATGTATCTACGGGTAGCAATTCCTGGTATGCTCATCCGTGTCACCGATGTACGGTCGGTAGAGCGCGTGATCGTATTATAGTAGTCCGCATCTCCCTCATTTGTTGACACCTCGTGTTGCTTGACGTTCTCCTGCATCGTCGAAGTTACGTTGATGTAACGCTTCGGCTTCTGGTAGAATCGCCTCCAATGCATATGTCGTAGGGTCGCTAGTGAACGAGTACTTGCCGAATTCGAGGTTAATTACTCCTCAATCTGTCAAGCATCGTGACATGCACGGAAATTTTTTTCCATGCAGGTCATTAACACCTGGAATCGCGACGCATGATTGGTGTGTCGCCTCGTGAGGTTGATGTTGAGACTCCTCCAATCAATCACTTTGGATGGCTGAGATTCTTGATGAGGACGAATCGGTCGGCTCCTGTTACGAAGTAGTGTCTCGCTGGCCTTGACGAGACGAGTTCACTGCGTCGTCGTTGCGTGCGAAATCCGCTCCTTCGCAACTTGATGTTGGGAATATTGCAAGTGAAAACGGCTACTTCTCTGCAACCCCACAGCTTGTCGATCAATTTATGTGAAGAAGTGTCTTATAGATGGATAACATTTCTTCACGGTGAAGATCCGCTGTGTTGATGTCGATCCATTTTTAACGAAATTGACTTTGTCAAAATAGGTAAATCGTTTTCGACACTAGTCAGAAGATGCGTCGATTGTGCAGTCGCTGGTCACAAATGTTGTTTCTATGATGATGATTTTCCATAGTGTAGTCTCCACTGCATTCTTGCCATTGATTCCGCACCAATCCAGCGATCCACGTTCTCCTGTCAGTTTTCTGCTTGCAGCTATTACCAAGTAGGTAATTCTCTGGCAGCTTTTTTACTCTGCAGGTGACTTCCGCGCCGAATTCGTCACCACCTGGAGGAATCCGAATTTGGTTGTCTAGATTTTGTCAGCGGTATCGAAGGCGGCTGTTTTTCTGTCCTGCGCGTAATTCTCCCTTTGTGTAGAACTCACGCTCCATCTCGTCCGTTGAAGCAGATTTCGATCCGATGGTCCAAACTCCAAGGGATTTGGAAATATTCCTGAGTCGCGTTCAGCAGCTGTCGGTGTCCAGGTTGACTCGGTTTTTGCAGCAATTATCGATCGTCGATGTCGGCAGTATAGCGATCGGACGGCGCGAAGAATTTCGCGGCTTGCGAGGCCCCATTTCCAAAGCGCTGAAACGCGAAATCGCTCAGAAGGATTTCGTTTCCGCCTCGGTCGGTCTGAAGCGTCGAATCCCCATCAGACTGATGTCGTCGGTCGAAGCTCCGCACATTTCCGCGCAACTCCATGAGTCGTGGTGAACTGCGAACTTCTCGGAATGTCGCAGGAAGTGTTCCGCGAGAACTGACGCGATCGCGAGGTCGAGTGTGCTGCGATTGTCCTGCTGTATGAGTATGAGCATCCTCTATATAAGGTTGTGATTTTGTATAAGTTTCAGTTTTGCCTCTTCTACCTGGCCCACATGATGGAAGTCATGAACGACCTCAACCTCAAGTTTCAGAAGCGAGAGGTGAGATGCTCATGTCTGCAAGCCTGGTGTTCTCCTCTGGTGCAACTACTCATGTCTTTCCCTCTCCTCTCTGTCCTCCCCCCCACACCGCAGTCGATGTCACAGAGGTGGCATCGGACATCGACAAGACACTGGGGGATCTGCGACACTGCTATGTCAAGTGCAGGGAGGTTTTCAATGCCGCCGCAAAAAACACATGGCTCTCGGAATTCCTCACGGTCTACGGGCGTGGCGGGTCGAAGCGGGTGAAGGTGCGCGGCATCGACAAGGAGGGGAACCCCATCACCCACATGTACAAGATGAACGAGCAGCACCTCGACAAGCACAAGTATGGGAGCAGCTACAAGGACTGCGTGCAGCTGTGCCAGAAGCACGCCAAGGATACAATGACCAATGTACAAGAGCAGATGCTGGATCTGCGCAAGATGTCACCGACGAAGCTGTGGGTGGCGGCAAAGTGGCCGAGACAACAAGCTAAACGTGAGAAGAGGATGACAGAGTATCTGCTCGAATGCAGCAGCATCTTCGACCACAAGCTGCCCGACTTCGACCTGAAGGCAGCGGAGACGGAGCTCGCAACCTGGGCGTCTATCATGCAGAATCATCACGAGGTGGAGAGCTTCCACCAGGGCCTGGCAAACTACCTCACGAAGACCGACTCGAGCAGGCAAGTGTATTCTTGTTTCCGCTTCACCGCCTTCCATTTTACTTGCCAAGTGTGCGCAGCATTTCCGCCCTTGTCGTCCGCCTTTAAACCCCTTATGTAATACACCTTCACTGTATGCATTCCCTAGTGCCTTTCTTATACCTATGTTTCTGTCCCGTGTCAGGCGCTGACCCAATCTGATGCGCCTGTGGCAGGCCTACGCCGTGCTGCCTCTGTCAACTGTCGAGTACGATAGGGGCTTCTCTTCGCATAACGTGATTAAGTCCTGGGTCAGTGGCTCACTCTGCAACGCGCGCCTCTCCGCGAACGCGACTGCGATCTCTGTCAAGCTTGTACGTTGCCGAATTTCTCTCAAATGAGCCACTTGCAACTGATTTTTGGGGGCGCGCAACGTCAGGGAGGCGAGATTTCAAGGATGGTGACAATCGCACTTGGCTAGGCGAGAATATCGAAGTGTCATCCAATCAAAGCAGGTACTGTAGCTGGCCCAATTTTTTTGGAAGCGATAACTTGTGAAATGTTGCCCATACAAGTACGTGTATACGTCAAACACATTTATTTTCACATCGCTGGACATTTGCAAAGCCCCTCGCTTTTCATACTCGCCTCCGACGGTACTCGGTGTGAAACATGCAAAATTTTCAAGTTCACGTGTGTGTGTGTGTGTGTTATAACTGGCCGGGGGGGAGGGGAGGGAAGGGGGGGGGGGAGAGGGGTTGGCTCATAGTGTCTTTTTTTGAAACATCAGGCCTGGCTGGAACTCCCTCACCCCTGATTCCACTTCTTCGTCTCCTCTAGGCATTCTAACTTGCGGTGTCTCGACATGTAACACCCGTTTGCCCTCGCGAAAAACTCAGCACCGTCGATGTAGTCCATCGAACGGTCGGCGAGGCATCTCACCTTCGATGGTGACCCCAGGTGTAACTGCGCGAGGTTAGTCGAAACTTAAAACACGCGGCCCAAATTGTTCATACGCACTGCGTATGAACTGTGAGCCTCGGCCTGGACGAAATACACAGAAAACTCGTGAGGGTATTTCATGTCGCGAATTCGTCATTTGTCGTAGATCGTCCGATTTGCAAGCAGGCAGTGCAATGGCTGAGATTACATTTCGATTCACTGGGGGAAGCACTTTACTTGCGCGCCGTTAGATGGAAATCGACAAATATTGGACAGCTAAAAAACGCGAGGTACTTGGTGTCCCAAAATACGTTCCGCGCTGAACTTGAAAGCCAGCCCAGAGTGACGCGAGTCACGTTACCCCCATCTACACCCACGAAAACGCGACTTTCAAACGCAGTGCGTTTGAAGGTCGCGCCTCGCAATTTGGGCCGCTGGCTTTAAAATGAAAGAGCATTGTACTTACAGGAACTGAAGTTTCGGCTTCATCCTCGGCGTGCTCCTGGGGGCCCAGCGGTTAAGCGTTGAGCTGAAACCTTTGCTCTGATTATCAAGTATCACAGGATCGAATGAGGTTTGCTCAATGTTGCACTGTCAATCAGTACAAGGTGCCTTTATACTTCCAGAGTACATCAGATAACCAGGTTTATCCTATCCAAAGGGAATAGACCCTTCTAGAAATAGAATCACCTTGCGTATAGCCACGCGAGGCTATTGGCTTTAAGAGATTACGGCACGATTACGCTAGATATAGCGCGCCAATACATCCCGAGCCTGGTCGGTGATAAAATTATAATAACAGGATAAACCAAATGATTATGGAAAATGAGGAATATGAAACCAAATTAGATGAGATAAAGACCAAATGAATCAGGATAAAAAGAGGAATGGAATGGAAAGGAAATATGGAAAGGGGAAACTAGTGTAACGGGGTCATACTCTCACAACGACAGTAACCCCAGGACTAGCACCCACCCAAACGCACACACCCTAGACCTCACGGACCCCGGCTGCTGCTGCTCCTACAGCGGCTGCGACGACGGTGGCGGCTGCTGCTGCTGCAGCTGCGGCGGCGGCAGAGGAGGGAAAACCAGGGCGGAAACAGGCGATGAAACTGAAGCCGCGGGACCCCAAGAGTCTGACAACTCCTCAACTGGGAGAGGGGACGGGAGGGGAGTGATGTGCAATACACCAGATAGGGCAGGACTGGGAGGGAGAGAAGCAGGGGCTACCAAGGGAGTGGGAACCAGAAACAGGGGCGGGGAAACCAGGAGACCTCGGTGGGGAAAGCGGTGGTAGAAGGAGGCAAACTCGTCAAAAGTGACGTCACGCGAGTGAAAGAAGTGGTGAGAAGGCGGATGGAAGAAGTGACAGCCAGACGCGTTAAGGAGGAAACCAAGAAAGACACAAAGGACAGTGTGGGCGGTGAGCTTGTCCGTGCCAGAGGCACGAACGTGAGCGAGGCAGCCCCAGACGTGGAACGCTAACGCGTCACTAGGGAACCCAGTCCAAAGGAGGGTCAGCAAAACATACGGCCGCTGAGAGTAGGGCCACATGTTAAGCTGGTGAGCGGTGTAGCAAACCGCGAACGGCCACAGAAAATGGGGTGCACCCGCATGGAGCATGGAGGTACGAGCTACCTCCATAACCAGACCGATGTCTCGCTCAACGACCCCATTCTGCTGTGGGGAGTCCGACAGGGTGTACGACTGGGTGATGCCCTCCGCACGATAGAACTGACCAAGCCGACCGGAGGCGAACTCGCTGCCACGGTCGGAGTGGAGACGAAGCACTCGGAGGCCGTGGTGGACGCGCGCAACTACGACCGACGGGATAAGAACGTCAGGCACGTTGGCCTTCTGCTCCAGGGGAAACACCGTGGTGTAGTGCGTATAGTCGCCGATAAGCACTAGAAAGTAGTGCTCTCGGCGCGGCCCAGGGACAGGGGCTGGGCCCCAAAATTCCAAGTGCAGGGTCTGGAGTGGCGCAGTGGTAGGGGGAAACGAGGAGGAGTGAGGAGCACAGCGCAGCCGGCCCTCGACGCAAGGTGTACACAGCAGCGCAGGCGAAGGGGGGAAGGGCAGGGAGCGACGCAGGGAGACCGAAGACAAGACGGTGATGGGACATGTGACGCAGACACTTGAGTGAGGGATGACCTAGGCGGTGGTATCACAGCAGCGACGGGTGAGTGAGTGACCGACACGAGCGAGCCGCGGCAACCAGGGTCGCCGCACGCACTTGGGGGGACGCCCTCACCGGGGGGGGACCAGTGTCAAGCGTAAACAGGCCGGACACAGGGTTCCGGGGGAACTTGGTCAGAGGGGCACCAATGGCGGCCTCGATACAGACGGCGTACCGCTCGTGCCCGGGGAACGCAGTCGTGACGCCAAGGTCCTGAAGACAGCCGACACCAACTAGGTTCCTAGAGAATGAGGGGATGTGCAGGCCTGTAAGAGAGCCCGAGGGGATCGCCAGACAGGGGAGGGTAGTGGAGCTATGGGAATTTACTGAACCTTAGGAGGGGTCAGCAAGCGCGACAGCGGCACGGGCGGTAAGTGGCGTGAGCGAAGTGTGGTCGCGGAAGAAGCAGGCAGATGCACAAGAGTCAAGCGTGAACGAGAGCAAAGCGGTAGCGGCAACCGGCGGAGGGGCTAGCGTGGAGCTTAGGCTAAACAAGGCAGAGTGTCCTATGCCTAACGCAGGAGGGGAGCTTAAACTGCACACAGTTGACACACCTACGCTAGGCAACACCGGGTGATAGACTGCAATCACACTAGAGTCATCAGCATACATGACAGACTTAGCATTCCTAATGTGATCCATGTCAAGCTCAAAGAGAGGTACACGGCGGCGGGCCAGGGCGTACCAGTCTAGAGGTTCCGACGTAGGACCGAAGCGGTGGCGGAAAAGGTCTTCCAGGCGGCGATAGCAGCGGTCGGCGGTGTGGCCGGGCCAGGAGCAGATAGTGTCGTGGCGAGGGCTGGTCTGAAGCTGGTACTAGCAGGTGACCGCACTAGAGCTGCCACCCGACACCGAACTGCGCCCGCCACCCCCACGACCACATTCACTAGAGCTGCTAGTCCACCACGGCGGCGGGGGTCCCCACGACGACTGCTGCTGCTGCGACGACGGCTGTTGCGGCTGCGGCTGCTGCTGCTGCTGCTGCTGAGGCTGCGTCTATTGCTGCTGCTGCTGCTCTGAGGCACTAGCCCTGGTCCCCTCGTCCGAACCACCGTCCCCGCCCCCACCTCCGCCACCCTCTCCACCCCCACCCCCCTTCCCTCCACCATTCCCCCCTTTGGGACGGCGACCCTTACCCGAACTCGTCTGCGCTGAGGCCGCAGCAGTGTTCTCAGCAACAGCAGCAGGGACGTATGAGCAAGTGCACTGGGAGGGAGCACAGCCCGGAAAGATAAGCACCGCCGCAGTACCGCTAGACTGAGCGTTACTGCGCTAGCAAGTCTCTATCGCAGACAGGGCAGTGACAAATGCGGTAAAGGTGAGGTCACCCGGGTGCTGACTAAGGAAGTGGTTGCGGGCTGTGGCTGGGCGGTCGGGGAGGTGTGTGACGATGAGATATAGGGTAGCGCAGAACGGCGGCGGAAAGGCTCTGAGCTGTGCCTCAGTGCTAGCAGCGCAGTAGCTAGTCTCAAGCACGCGGAGGTGCGTGGCAAGGTCGGCGACAGTGGGGAAGGACGCAAGATCAGGGAACATCATGGGGAGGATCAGGCAGCCAGTAGAGGCAGTGGCAGGGGTGGAATAGCGCGCAATGGTTGCATCTAAGAAAGCCTGGGCGTTCGCTACAGTGGTAATGCGGGGGCGCTCAGACAGAGGGAGTGCATGACTGATAGCAAGTTGTGCGACGGCGTCGCGCGAGTCTGAGAGAGCACGAGCAAGTGCAGCAGTGGAAAAGGCCTCATGCTCAACAGTGGTGGGGGCAGCAGGGGGGGCAACAGGCGCAAGGGGGTGCCTCGGTTGGAGGAATTCGCCAAATTGTTTCTGTTGCAACCTGGTAGGGGTGAGGTTTTGGGGGGAGGGGATCATGCGCCAACCAGGGGGGAAACTATTTTGTTCAGTGTCGATCCCCATTAGTGCACAGATGCATCGGTGTCTCATACATAAAAAAAAGGCCTTTTCAACAGGGTTCAATCATCAGGGTCAGTACCGTAATCCCCCGTATATAACACCCGCCGAAATATTCACTCCATGGGTGGTTAATAAAGGGGGGAGCTTATGATATGGTGCATTTTTTAGAGCACCCGTTTTTCTGACATTGAATTTTACATAACACCCTCCTCGCTTTATTCGTTTTAAAACCGTATCTGTTCATGTATTACTAGGTCCGCTCATCTGCAAAAACCGAGCAGGATGAAATCGCGCATCAACAACCATTAGCACTGGAAAATCAGGCAGAAACATCAACAAGTCGCTGCGCAGAATTGAATTCCTAGCAAGATCGAGAGGATCTTGACCGCCCAAATCGAAATGGGGAATCAAATTTTAGGGAATCGAATTGTGGGGAATAAGGAATCGAAATGTGGGGGAAGGGGGAATCGAAATTGTGGGGGGAAGGGGGATTCGAAATTGTTCGGGGAAGGGGAAAACGAAATTGTGGGTGAAGGGGGAATAGAAATTGTTGGGGAAGGGGAGGAACTGAAACCGTTGGGCCAGGGGGTTACGATATTGTGGGGGAGACGGGAAAATCAAATTTTCATGCCTCGTTAGCAGCCGCTTCGCACCCTTATGGGCAAATAGGTCCTGGAACACTCACATTCATTTTGCATTTTGCATAACACATGGGCGTTCTGTTTTTCCGGGCCACTTTTAACACCCACTCATTTTTTTAGTGAATTTTTATATCCACCATAGGGTGTTATGTACGGGGGATTATGGTACAAGCAAACACCCTGAAAAATAGCGTAAAAAGCGTAAAAATCTTGATATCGTGGGGCCTGGTACATTCCCTTTTACGACTCTGACTGTTGGGTTGCACGGTCAACGGTCTGCAATCGTTGCCCTTTCGTAACCTCTACGGGGTGTCGTCAACCTGTGCGAACTATTGGTAGTGTTAGATGTCTTAAAGCTAGGATCTAGGTAGGAGGAGGAGCCATGGAAATGGCGTGAGGTTTTAGATCTAGAAGCTAGGAAAGTTGAGGAGAGAAAAGAGGACTAGGATAGAAGAGAGAGGGATACAAGGAGGGGTGTTGTACCCTCTACAGTAAGATGCCGTTCGTAGCATAACTACCAAGCCTACAATTATATAAAATATAATTTTAACACACCCCCTAGGCTTGGTAGTCACAAGCCCACCCAATACCCACACACCCCCTAATCCCGTACACCCTCTGCTCGTGAGCAGCCAGGTATCGACCCCTCGTGCTAGGCGATGACACCCCCGGACGAGAGGCAGCTGGCGGCAACTACGGTGGCTGAGGGCTCTCGGCGGTGTGGCACGACCCGGTGACGACCGAGCCGAAGACAGCAGCTGCGGCAGGAGAAAGAGTACACCCCCATGCCCTTTAGCAGCCGGGTATCTACCCCCGTGACACCCCGGGCGAGAGGCAGCAGGCAACGGCCATGGCTGAAGGCTCTCGTTCGGTGTTACGGCAAGGCAACGAGCCGCGGTAGAAGTCAGCAGCTGCGGCTGGAATGAGGGGTGGTGTAGAGGAGAGGGCGCTGGCTGGCGTGTGGGCGTCAGCAGCGTCACCGGCGTCGCACGGTCGGCTGCAGCCTGACGGCGCCGTCAAAGAGCGGCGCCGATGCTGCAGCGGGACGTCGACACCGCGACGTCAGCACGACGGCGCCGTCACGCCACCACGGCCGGACGTCGACGGCGTCGCCACGGCTGCGTGCTGCGACGGCCGCACCAGGTGGTGCGCGATGGCAACAGGCCGACGACACAGCCGCGGCACCACGACGATGCCACCACAGCGTGGCGTCGAAGCCGCGGCTGCTCGTCGATGCTGGGACGACACCACACAAAGGCCGCCGCGGCATCTCGGAAAATGTGCCACGGCGGCAGGCAAACGGAAGGACGCGACGGCGGCGAAGTAAGGACAGGTACGAGGCGGAAGCGTGGCCCGTGCGGCGCGACGGAGCCAGCGCGGATTGACGGGGCCAGCGCGGCGCGACGGGGCCAGCGCGACATGACAGGGAGGGAGTGCACGGCGGAAGCGAGGGGAGCAGGCCCGGGACGAGAACCGGCTCTGTTACCATGTCTTAAAGCTAGGATCTAGGTAGGAGGAGGAGCCATGGAAATGGCGTGAGGTTTTAGATCTACAAGCTAGGAAAGTTGAGGAGAGAAAAGAGGACTAGGATAGAAGAGAGAGGGATACAAGGAGGGGTGTTGTACCCTCTACAGTAAGATGCAGTTTGTAGCATAACTACCAAGCCTACAATTATATAAAATATAATTTTAACATTAGAAGGCTAACTTAGCTAGGAAGGAAGGCGGCCATGAAATGGCGAGAGGTTTAGTAGCTAGGAGCAGGGCTCTCGCTAGGATTTGGGGCTGTCTGAACATCAGACAAAAATTTTGGCGCCCGTCTGACGATCATCTGAAAATTTTAGACTAGTCTGGCGTTTGTGATGAAGTTTTCTCCACAATCTGTTTTTCAGACGAAAAAAAATCGCTCGTCTGGGTTGTAATTGCGATTGCGTGAACATGTATGTTACTACTGTACAGGGTGTAAATTCGTGTCAATTATGACGGGCTGCAATGGTCGGCAAATAACTGAATGACACAATGTGGCTTGACTGACATTGTGTCACATAGGGACACGCACGAAATCGAATAGGGCCGAAATCGGGGGGAAGAGGGGAGGGATCAAAACCGAGGGAAGGGGGGAAGCAAAACGGAGGGGAAGGGGGGTTCGAAACGGAGGGAACTGTAGGGGGGAAGGAAAACAGATGGGAGGGGGGAAGCGAGACGGAGGGGGAGGGGGGACACAGAGCCCTCGCAAACCCCTCTCGATGTGATTGGCCAACAACCCAGGAATTCGTCAAAGTGGGCGTGATTCATATGGTCAGGAAATCTGAGCCGTTAATCGCCCTCGGCTGTCGAACGGCTGAAAATTGTCGAAACGATAGCACTCGATCGTGACCGTCAAATATTGATGGAATCTCAGTTGACCACACGGGCAACTAGCGAAAATTCCCCTAATGGATTGACTGCTGCTAGAAAGTAGCTGTTACATCTCTCCCGCGTCTAGAGGCAAAAACATCGTGGGTATTAGGGGATGCCGTTGAGCCTTTTTTTAGGGGGTTGTGTGGGAGTGTGGGAGGGGGAACGTGTGTATAGTACAGGGCCTCAGATTCGTTTTGGGGCACGCTGATCGCTCAGGGTCCCCCCCTCGTAGCTCCCTGTTTTTTCAGGCCTCGCAAAAAAAATTACGCTGATCAATCAGGGTGTTGTATAAATTTTGCGCTGAATAAACAGGGTCAACTACAGAAAACACGCTGTTTGAAACCTGACGGCATAATAGCAGAGGGGGGTCCCTTTTGATTGTTGAGTGGGTGCGAAAAAACGAAGTCCCGAAACCTAGCGAAAAAACGAAGCATCCCAGTGCCCCAAAATTTGGTTGCGCGAGTGTTTTAGCCAATGTGGGCTCGAGGCGAAAAACTACTACAGCCTGGCGCATCGTGCAGCCCCCCTGCGACGTTGTCGCTGGCCACGTGGGCCTCGGCTTTTTCTGCAGGGGGTTTCAAGAGGGACCCCCCTCCGCTATTCCTGTTTTTCGTGCATTCCCTGTGCGAAACTCAAGTGGGGCCCCACTTGATGACCAAGAAAGAGACCCCCCCACCCCCCCTGCAACCCCGAAAATTCTGACACAAAGAAAAAGTCCCTCACGGCTAGAGACATTCCTCCCACGCACCCTGCTAACCTGATTTTTTTTTCTTTTCACCAAGTCCTTTCAGCCAGAGACGTCACTCCAGCAGCAGCACCCCCCCTTTCCCACACCCCCGCTACCCTTTTTTCCCGCTAAGTCCTCCACGCCACAGCAAGTTGGCGTGATTGACAGGGAGGGTGGGGGGGAAATTTGGAAATAACGCGGGGGGCGGGGGGGGGAGGGGGGGGGGTTTGGGGCTCGGAATCCGCTATTACATGTAGTATCAGGGTCGGTCCCCAATACGTCGCTGGAAAAACAGGCGTCACTACACTAGTCACGCTGATCGATCAGAGTTCACTTATAAAAAAACGCTGAAATTTCAGGCCCGTGTTAAAAAAATACCCTGTCTCATCAGGGTCACCCCCAGGGCTTATCTTTGGTTTTTCACCACTCTGATTTTCACGAGTGACTCCTGGCCAAACTCTGATTTTCAGAGTGCCCTGGAGCTCGAACTCTGATTTGTCAGGGTTTTTTCACACTTTTCAAATAAAAACTCTGATGCCCAGGATTCACTCCCCACTACTATTTCGCAACGTGGTGCTTTATCCCGGAAGACTGCCAAATTGCACCATACTTTTTTTCTAGGCGCGTGCCATATACACAACCCCTACAATTCCGTGCCCAAGACTTGTGCTGAATGAACACTGAAAAGTGTAGCTTTGTAGAGATTTGGGCCGAAATCTGCCCAGTACAGTCGGCTGGAAACTGGGATGTCTTGGCCGGGTTCTGCCAAAAAAATCATCCAGGCTCTGCTCCGAAATACTTCGACAGGGCACGTTCCGTACTCGGGGAGTCCCTAGGCAGGACTTCGGGGCATCAGTTTGACGGACCAGATGACCCAAAGTGCTGGCTTAGGGGATCTCGCCGTACCTATATTTGATGCCCCAAATTCTTCCCTTGGGGCTCGCCTCAGGTACAAAACGTGTCCTCAGTCAGCACTGCATCTCGCGCTGGCAGGCATTTCACGTGGGAATAACAACAGCCAACCCTGTCTGCCTGTGAGTGAAGTACAGAAACAATACGACAGTGATTGGCTGGCGCATGTGCTGTACCAATCGCCTGTGCTGTACCAATCGCCTTTGCTGCAATGTTTACGTGTCAACCCCGTGCCAAGTTACACACGTGAAATGTAGCATGATTGACGGTAAGGGCTAGTCAAACAGCACTGAACACAGCTGGGCTAGGTTGGGTTGGGTGTGGTAAGGAGGAATGTGCCTGGGTTGCGTGGGGTAGGTGTGTTGTGATGTGACTGGTTACAAAGGACTTAGCCGAAATTTTCCAGGTTACGGCGGGTATGAGGCGGGATGTGACCAGTTGTGAAGGACTTAGTCAAAATTATCCAGGGTACGTGGGGTATGGGAGGGGTGTGACTGGCAGTCGGAGGACTTAAGCCGAATACCGAGAGAACAGGGAAAAATCTAGGAGCATACCCCCCATTGAAAACTCTTCAGGGTGGTACATAGGCCAACTCTGATAAATCAGAGAAAACTTATACTTTCAAAAATTTACCCAGGACCATCAGAGTGGTTTTCAAAAACGACTCTGATTTTCAGAGAATCAGAGTTGTTGAAAGTACATCAAAAGACTTAAGCGTTTCTGAAGTGTAACACTACACTCGAGGAAGATTGCAAGGGGTACGCGAGTCAACGGAGGTTACACGAGGGGGCGGACAAAGAACACGAAGGGTCTGGGACTCAAAGGGTCGCAACTGGAGGTTGCGACTGACCGTTACAGCATCACGGATGGTAACCGAAGCGGCAATCGAGTCGCTATGCGACTCGATAAACCGTTCCTGTAACTGTACTCTGCAACTGCTTTCTTATCTTCTATATATTGCTGTATGCTTGTTTCTTTAATCAATCACTTGTTCTCACATACTAGTACAAGGGTTCAACTGTCTCAACTTCCGCTGCACTACTCCAAGTCTCAAGTCTCTACAGCTGGGACTTAGTCTCTGCAAAAGATCCTAAGGGCTTTTCTCAGCCCAACATGGTATCAGAGCTGGTCAGAGACCAAAACTCCCAGCAACTACACTCCATCAACAACCAGCAACTCAACTTGATTCAACAACTCCATTGATTACAAGACATGGACAACAAGGGCAAGAAAGTCTCTACGGGCTCACCCAGCGCCCAAGAAACTCAACACGGCAACTCTGGTCTGCACACCTCAGGACTGCAGACAGAGACCGGGACTACTCAAGAAACAACGGGAAGAGTACCAGAGATGGTGACTCCGTCTCCCTCTTCAAGTGTGGACCCGAATCTCATGGAGAGATTCTTCAAGTGTGGACCCAGCCGAGTACCACCACCATCAACACGAGGACCGCCAACGGAAGCAGACCAACTTATGCCCGCCACACGAGAAGCTTGTCGAAGTCCCGCCTCAATCGTCGCGTTCTTCTCCAACGCCGACATCTACCACCGCTCGCCCGGTCACCGTGCTCCCGACGACATCTGGCACCAACGCCTCGGACACCCTGCAAACAGCACAATACTTCAAACAATCCAAGCAGAGGTGTTAGAACGCAACGCCCTTCTGACGACGAGCGGTCAAGAACTTCGACGACCACGCGCACGGTGCTTCACATGCCCCGAAGCAGATCTTCCTCATCAACCTTTTCCATCCCATCACAACCCAAGCGCACCTACTTACGCTCCGATGGAAAAAGTCTACAGCGATATTTTAAACATGCCTCGAGACGACGCCGAAGCCGACTTTAACTACGTCATCACTTTCATCGACGCCGCAACCAGATATGTCTGGCACTTCAATCTCAAAACGCGCGACCAAGCCTTCGAAGCCTTCACAACATGGCTCCCCATCGCCGAACGAGAATCAGGACTCAAACTCAAGAGCTTCCAGTCAGACGGTGCACTGGAATACCAGTCACAACGCTTCAGGACCTATCTGGCGGAAAGGGGAATCAGACGCCTGGTGTCCCTGCCCTATGCTCACCAACAGCAGGGGGTAGCAGAACGCATGAATCGGACCTTGCAGACGACGATGCGAAAACTGCTTCAGGGGATGCGACTGCCAACCACACTGTGGCCAGACGCGATGACACATGCTGTTCACCTGCACAACCTGCTGTCCTCGTCATCACTTCCCAACAACGCATCACCGCACCTGTTGTGGACAAGAAAAAGGGGCAGCACAAAATTACTCAGAGTCTTTGGCTGCATGGTACAGTACAGACCCCACACAGCCCGAGCAGGACGCTTCACACAACGAGCTCGGTGGGGACTCCACCTCGGCATCGCGAAACATTTTCACGCGTGGAAAATTCTCGACATACAAGATAAAAACACGGTGGCATCACGAGACGTTATCTTCTACGAACGACTGACTCTGCAGCATTACCTGGACAACCTTGCCAACACACAAGACCCCACCGACGGCCTCTCGGGACTTCGTTCCTTCGCCGATCGTGCTGCCGAAGCTGACGCAGCAGAAGAAGACGTACCTGGAGCCTCGGAAGCTGCCGGGCCACTCCCATTCTGTTCCGTACCTATTCCACTAGATGAAGATAATCCCCTCGATAGCAACAACCTCGACACCTTTTACCACTTCGCCGACCAAGGTTACGCTACACCTCACCCCGTCGACACGAATATTTCGGAACGCATCGGCCCCAATTTCTTACCTGACCCCGAAGACGGTGACGAAGCAGCTTATTCCGGGAATGACAATTCCCCTCGACACACACCCACGGGACTCCAGATTCTAGGCCTCTGGGTCTCCGTCCAGCATCCGCCGCCGCCTTCTACGCGTGAGCCTTCAACATTGTCGCAGGCTCTGGGGGGGGAACATAAGGTAAAATGGAAGGAAGCGATGGAAAAAGAGTTAAAAGCTCTGCAAGACCGAGACACATGGAAACTGGTACCTGCAACGAGCATCAACGGGAAGAACGTTCTCTCGGGGAAATGGGTGTACCGCATCAAGACCAACTCAGACGGCTCCATCGAACGATTCAAAGCTCGATGGGTCGTACGAGGCTTCGATCAACGATACGGAACCGACTACACAGAAACCTTCGCTCCAGTCTCCCGTCACACCTCATTACGCATCCTACTCGCCGTCGCGGCCACGAAAACACTACCACTACGCCAAATCGATGTCGCGAATGCGTTCCTATACGCACCTGTGGACGCTGAGATCTTCGTCGAACAACCCCACGGATTCATCAACGACCCCACGAAAATATGCCGACTGACAAAATCCCTATACGGGATCAAGCAAGCCCCGCGGCTCTGGCAGCAGCATCTTCACAGCCGTCTCGTAAAAATCGGCTTCCTACAGCTACCACATGACCAAGGCATGTACCGACTGCAGAAGGGAAGAGATTACATTCTGCTCATCGTCTACGTCGACGACCTGCTCTACATCGGTTCTACCACCGACATCGTCACCTGGTTCGAAGGGGAGCTGAAAGGGGACCTGACGCTCACAGTGTCCGACTCAGTGACCCAGTACTTGGGACTAAATATCGTCGAAGACAACTCGGCGTTCTACCTACACGCTGGAAAGTACGCAGGCACTGTCGCGAAGAAATTCGGACTAACACCGGCTACCGCCTCAACTCCCTACCGCTACGGAAACAACAACAGCGCCTCCGCAAAACTCCCCGCGAAGCAAATCCAGGAGTATCAACAGAAGCTCGGCTGCCTACTATTTGCAGCAGTAACCTGCCGACCCGACCTGTCCTATAGTGCAAGTCAACTGGCGACGCATCTGAAGCAACCGGAACAGGAGGATCTCGAGGAGCTCAACCGGGCACTACTCTACTTCATCTCCACGCCGACGATCGGACTTACCTACAGCAAAGCGACAACATCGTCCGTACAACTACTCGGATACGTCGACGCCGACCACGCGGGAGATAGGGAAAATCGACGATCTAGGACGGGCTACATCTACCGACTAGAACCCATCGGAACTATCTCCTGGCAGTCGAGCAAGCAGGAGTTAATCGCACTATCCTCTGCTGAAGCAGAGTACATCGCCCTTTGTACCGCGACCAAGGAAGGACTCTACCTGCGAGAGTTACTCGAGGAAGCGAAGATCGCGACCCTGCCCGCCTTCTCACTCTTCTGCGACAACCAATCTGCGATCAAAATCGCAAACAAGGACGGCTTCGCCAACCGAACCAAGCACATCGCCCTGCGGTACTTCTTCGTCAAGGATGAAATCGCGAAGGGGAGACTTCACCTCAGTTACTGCCCGACGACAGAAATGGCCGCAGACTATTTGACGAAGAAATTGGCGAAGGCAAAATTCGACTACTGCATGGTGCTGACCGGACAAACAAACGTCATCGGACCTGAACAAGTCAGCACTCCAGAAACGAAGGGGAGTGTTGAAAGTACATCAAAAGACTTAAGCGTTTCTGAAGTGTAACACTACACTCGAGGAAGATTGCAAGGGGTACGCGAGTCAACGGAGGTTACACGAGGGGGCGGACAAAGAACACGAAGGGTCTGGGACTCAAAGGGTCGCAACTGGAGGTTGCGACTGACCGTTACAGCATCACGGATGGTAACCGAAGCGGCAATCGAGTCGCTATGCGACTCGATAAACCGTTCCTGTAACTGTACTCTGCAACTGCTTTCTTATCTTCTATATATTGCTGTATGCTTGTTTCTTTAATCAATCACTTGTTCTCACATACTAGTACAAGGGTTCAACTGTCTCAACTTCCGCTGCACTACTCCAAGTCTCAAGTCTCTACAGCTGGGACTTAGTCTCTGCAAAAGATCCTAAGGGCTTTTCTCAGCCCAACAAGAGTGATTTACTCTGATAAAATAAGCCCTGGTCACCCCCGAGAAAAACCCTGATTTTACCCTGAATCAGGGTAAAAAGCCTGTAATCTGAGGCCCTGTCTGGGGCCCTGGCTAGGAGAGGAAGTTGACGAGAGAAAAGAGGTGGAATAGAAGAGAGAGGCATACAAGGAGGGAGTTGTACCCTCTTCAGTAGAGTTCAGTAACACCTACCAAGCCTACAATTACATAACAAATATAATTTAACAGGTAGTACTGTCGCAATATTGACTCGGTGTTCCCCGTTGTTACAGTCTTCGCGTATTCGTACACTCACGCGAGACTCCAGAAATGCCTGAAGTTCTTTTATCATTTCCAACACATGCAAGCATTGTCTTTGGCATGGCAGTACCTGTCTAACGCCAAGGCACTGCTCTCGGGAGCATCATATATGGGTTACGTGTGAGCCCAGCAGCATGGCAGAATAGTAAGTGTCACGGCAAAATAAGCGTCCCCACATTTTCGCCACTAAGAGCACGCACAATGTTGCCAGGCACTGTCAGGTTGAACACCACCACTGCAGAGACACAGAAGGGGGAAGAGACGGGGCAGTAGTGAAGGTTTATCAATAAGCAGCGAGGAAATCGGATAGCAGCGCTCTGCAGTGTGAGCCAGAGCACATGCAGCAGGAGAGAGAGAAGAGAGAAAGAGAGAGTGAGCGAAGGGTGGGAGCAGGGGGTTGAGGGACACGGAGAGACCGAGAGTCAGAGTGCAGCGAGACAGATAGAACCAGCATCGACTGCCGTCAGACATACCCGGCAGGTGGTGTAGACAATAAAGCGTGGTGGCATTCCCTTCCTTACCGGACAGTCTCTTCTCTTGACAAAGTGTGATGGCAGTGGGGTCCATCACTCTTAGTTGATTGGCATGTACCCCATACCTGGCAGTTTGTTCTCGCAACAAAGCGTGATGGCGGTGGGGCGCCACGACTCTTATGTAATTGGCATACACCCCATACCTGGCAGTTTGTTCTCATGGCACAGCGTGATGGCGGTGGGGTCCATGACTTTGAGCTGCTGCAGCGTGACGTCGCGGTGCGACAGCAGCGGCAGCAGGCGCGCCTGGGAGTTGCTGCGAGGGTCCGAGTCAAACACGCCGTCCACGCCCGTGGCCTTGAGCACCACCTCCGCGTCGACTGAGACAGAGGGAAAGGGGGAGGTAAGGAGGAGTGACGTTAGGGGCAGCATCGTGGCCTTCGGCACCACCTCCGCGTCGACTGGGGATTTGGTGAGAGGGGATGAGAGAAGGGATGGGGAGGAAAGAGCAGGGATGACAATGCGGGATGGAGGGATGCGTTCAACATAACCTTCACTATCACCTCCCCGTCGACTGGGGAGGGAGGGAGGGAGGAGGGTGGGGGATAGAGGATTGGAAAGGGTGACAGAGAAAGGGGCATGCAGGGGTTGGTGCTGTCAGCACCAGAAGTGCACTGATTGGTGGACACAGCAAGTAAGGCGCAGGAAAGGCAGCATTAGTGGGGGGCCCAAGGGAGTGAGAGAGACAGCATGACACTGACAATGGAATCCGCATTCTCGTCCAGATTCGATGCCTTCACCCCCCACGTTATCCGCCCACTCACTCTCAGCGGCTGTCGGTGGTGAAGAAGGGGCTGCTGTTGCTCCTTCTCGCCTGACTCCCTTCCTCATCAACCTCCCCCAACCAGCCCCCAATCTCCCCCCATTTCACTCACTCTCAGCAGCTCTGAGTGCGGCGGCGGTGTCGGTGGTGAAGAAGGGGTTGCCGGTGCCGGCAGCAAAGATCACCACGCGCCCTTTCTCCAGGTGCCGCACGGCGCGCCGCCGGATGTACGGCTCCGCCACCTCGCTCATTCTGAACGCCGTTTGAACCCGGGTGGGGATTCCCTCGCTTTCGAGGCTCGCCTGCAGGAAAATTCCGTTCATCACCGTTGCAAGCATGCTGGGGGGGGTTCGGTGAAAGGCGGGAAGTAGTTGTGGGTTGGGGCCAGAGGGAGGGACTTGAATGAGCGCTGGCGGATGTACGGCTCCGCCACCTCGCTCATTCTGAACGCCGTCTGAACGCGGGTGGGTATGCCCTCGCTCTCTAGACTAGCCTGCAGGAATATGCCGTTCATCACTGTGGCTAGCATGCTGGGGGGAGATCGGGGGAAGGTGGGAGGGAGGGGTGAGTGTTGGGGGCAGTGGGAGGCATTGGAATGGGCGCCGGAGGAAGTATGGCTCCTTCACCTCGCTCATTCTGAAGGCGGTCTGCACGCGGGTGGGGATGCCCTGGTTCTTGAGGCTGGAACGTAAAAATATACCGTTCATTCATTCATCACACTGCAGAAACTTGTCAGCACGCGTGCGATATAAGTTTCGTTTTGAGTCGACTCAAAAGTGGGCTCATAAAGATACACCGTTCATCACACTGCAGGAGCTTGCCAGCATGCAGGGGAGAGAAGGGGGAGAGGGGATGGGGAAGAGGGGGAGGGGGGAAGGGAAAGCGAAGGACATGAAGGGTGTAAGTTAGCTGGAGAGAACGGCAGAGAAGAATGGGCATTTGGAAAGATTGATGGCCATTGGCCATCGGTCATCCCACCATGGGTCATCCCACCATCGGCCATCCCACCATCGGCCATCCCACCATCCTCAGTAAAAGCTGACGCCTTTTTAGCCCGCTGACAACCACCCCACCACCCACAAAGCTTGCCAAGAATCCATGACACCCAGTCAAATTCCTTCACCCACCCTATCTTCTACAAGCACCCACCCCATGTGGTCTGCCATGTCCCGTTCACCCACCCTATGTGATCCGCTGACGCCCTGTCCAGCCCACTGACCCCTGACCACTTGGCCCCTCGGAAGAAATTGCCCCCGCCCACCACCACTGCCACCTGGGGCAGGGGGCAGGGCGGAGGAGGGGGGGGGGAGAGGGGGGTTCTGAAGGAAGAGTGGAGAGAGTGGGAGAGGTTACAGGCAATACACCGGGTTGAAGGGGGGTGGTGGGTTAGCAAGCGGCCGACATTGCGAATGGGGGATTGTGTAAACCCACTCCTTCTCATCCTCTCATCCTTGTCTCCTCCGCTTCCCCACCAAACCAGCAAGCCTCCCAAACTAGAATGCTCCCTGCGCAAGTAAAATAAGTGCGTGCAACCCTTGATCAGGCACCCACCCAACCCCTCTCCATCTCCCATCCCCCCCCTCCCTCTCCTCACCTGCACGCCTCTGCGGCTGATGTGAGCTACCTCCCGAGCAATGCTGGCAAGGATCTGACATTGGGGGGTGCGACGGTCAGAAGGGGAGGAGGAGGGGGGGAAGGGGTTGAAAAGGATGGCGGTGGTGGTACCCCGTGGGTTGGGAGGAAAAGGGGGGACAGGGTACTATGCTGCGGCGAAAGGCTTGCATGCAGTGCTGACAAGTTGGAAAGCGTGTGTGGGGGGGAGAGGGGGCGGGCAGGAAGGGGGCGGGGGGGGCGGGGTGGTGGGAGAGGAAAGGGAGAGTGGACGAGGGAGAGAGCAGAGGCGCTCTTGTTCTCATACAATACAAGCACCAGTATTTTCGAATCACCACCACCACCCACCGCAGCATCGATGTTGGACGACCCATCCCCAGCCAGCGCCTCCCCACTGACTTTCAGCAGCACCCGCCGCCACCTGGGCCGTGCAGCCCCTTCACTGACACTGCCCTCCCTCTCCTCAGCTGCGGCTGATGCTGCTGCCCACGCCGCTGC
This sequence comes from Closterium sp. NIES-67, assembly GCA_027943415.1. NCBI lineage: Eukaryota > Viridiplantae > Streptophyta > Zygnematophyceae > Desmidiales > Closteriaceae > Closterium > Closterium sp. NIES-67. The sequence continues at coordinate 411,641 of BQMB01001024.1, forward strand.
TCCCACCTCACCAACGGACAACTTCCCGACCTCCTGCCCAGGGTGGGGTGCTGCGTGGTGCTGCTGCTGCTGCTGCTGCTGCCGGTGGTGATGGTGCCGGGGGTGTGTTTGTGTATGGGAGGGCGAGTGTGAGAGAGAGTGTGAGTGAGCCTCTGGGGAGCCATGACCGTTGGAATAGCGCTCACTTGCGTCTGAGTGTGAGTGTGTGTGAGCTGTACTGTGCGCCTCCCCTAAACTAAGCTCCGCGTGCTCTTGACTGTGACCATGGCTGCTGCGTCGCTGACTACTACCGTGGCTGTGGGAAGAACGGTGCTGGTGGTTGTGGTGGTGGTGATTTGCCTTGGTCTTTTTCCCCATGGCGGTGTGTCCGTCACCGCCACTTGCGTCATGCGATGCAGCGACTACACCAGAGATGCGCCGTGTGCTTCTAAGTCTCCTGCTACGGGTGGGTTGGCGGGAGGAGGGTTCAGGGTTTAAGGTTGGGCCGATGACATTAGCAGCCGCGTTACTGCAGGCGGAAAAGGGGCGGAATGATATCGACGGCGAGCTGCACGAGGGTAGGTGGTACGCCTGAAATTGCACATATAAGTGGGGTGCGGAGGGGTTCGAATAGTCGGATTAAGTGCAACTACAAGTCGAGCACACTATTGCGCCCAGCCTTGAACGAACAGCCGTGCAGCGAAACATTGCAAACGTACAAAGGCGGCGCGGCGCAGGCTATATCCCACATTTCCCCTCCTTCACGCTTCCCCCATCAGTCAAACCCCATCCCCCATTCCCCACTCCGCTTCCCCCCATTCCTCATGCGACTATGCATGGCAGCCTGCCCCCACCTGTCTGAGGAAAGGCGGAAATCTGCGCCCTCCGCGGAAAAAGCGACTGCCGGCCGCGGAGACGGCGCAGCTGGCCGACAAATCGCCGCAAGGCGGGGCGCCGCCGCGGGGCTGAAAGTGCGGGGATTGGCGGAAGCTGGTGGAGAGTGGGGGAGGTTCAGCGAATATTGCGCGGCAGAGGGGATGAACACCGGCGCAGATGCCATGGGCGCGGCGCGTGGGGAGGCGAGTCCGCGGGGAGAGGAAAACTGCACGGAGAAAGGAGACCGCTACAGGGAAAGGCGTGAATAGTTGTGTTAAGGCTGGTGCTTGGACTGCGGGCTAAAAAAGCAGACGGAAATTATGCGCGGGATACTGGTTAGTAGGAGCAATGGCGACAATGCTGCTGATGTCGCTGCTGCTGTTGGTCAGAAAGGAGAGCCACAGAACCTAGGGACAAGAACTGTTATGAATTAAGAAGAGTAATACCGTAATCCCCCGTATATAACACCCTATGGTGTATATAAAAATTCACTATAAAAAATGACTGGGTGTTAACCGTGGCCCGGAAAAATATAGTGCCCATGTGTTATGTAAAATGCAATTTGAATTTCAGTGTTTCAGGCCATGTGTGTTCACAAATGGGCGGAGCGACTGTTAGCGAGGTACAGCATCCGCTAAGACGAAACTCACGAACAGGGCGTCGTTGGCCAATCCCTGCTGAGTGCTGTGGTCAGGGCCAGGTTCGTGCCGCACCTGCGTCTTAACATAGAATCGAATGTCGAAAGAAAACAGTACAAGGGTATCAGCCTAAATGTTGTACCCTCTAAGATACAAACCTATACAGTCTATACAAACTTAAACTATATATATGTTTGACACACCCCCTAGACTGCATAGGTGCAGTTCCTGATGAGAGAAACGGCAACTCAATGCGGCACTACTAGTCCAACCTCTGAGTCAAGGGTCTAAAGACCAGTCAAACAAGTACAGACCAGTGCAAGGGCAAGACCAGGGCGGCACTACTAGTCTAGCCACTAGGAGAGGCCACAAGGCTAGTCAAGAACAAGAAAAAAATATAAAGGTCAATACATAGTCAAGGCCCTAGCAGGTGAGAGGTAATAGGAACAAGGCCTAGCTGTACACAGTGCCGCTGATGATCTTTAGGCGCAAGGGCCTTCGTAAAGATATCAGCTGTGTTGGCATCGGAGGCCAAGTGTACTACGCGAGCCTGGCGACGCTGCTGCAGCTCGCGCAGAAGGAAGTACCGCAGCTGGATGTGCTTTGCTCTGCCCTCAAGTCGAGGCTCCTGGCACAAGAGGATCATGGCCCTGTTGTCAGCGTACAGGACTGGTGCAGAGCTAGGCCGCTCACCTAAGTCAGTGAGCAGGAAGGTCAGCCAGCGGAGCTCCTGTGCCATCATGGCACCGGCGTAGATCTCGACCTCACAGCTGGACTAGGCAACAGACGAGGAGCGAGTAGCTCTCCACGAGACAGCACCTGAACCAAGGCTAAAGCAGTAGCCCTGCGAGGACCTAAGGGTCTCAGCGTCGTCTGCCCAAGAAGCGTCTGTGTGCCCAGTAAGGACCACCGGCACTAACCCCATGCCTGATGTACTTGCGAGATAACGCAAAACCCTCTTAGCTGCAGACCAGTGCTGAGGTCTGTGTCTGCCTGTGGCCACAAAGCGAGCCAGGATGCTAAGAGGGTATGCGAGATCTGGACGAATGCAAGTCATCAGGTACATGAGGCAACCCATCAGCTCTGCGTAAGGACCACTGGGCTCTGCTGACTCCTCAGGAACTGGAGCAGAGAGCCTGTGATCTACTGGAAGAGGTGTGGGCTGTGCGCTGGAGAACTGAAGACCGAACCTTTGAAGGACCTGGCGCACCAAGTGTGACTGGGTGAGAGTGATAGTGTGCGCTGCTCTGTCCGAGGAGATCTGCAGGCCCAGGTAGTGGCGCAACTCTCCTAGGTTAGTGCAGTTGTGTCTCCTCAGGAGCTCAGCCTTTACAAAGGCCAGAGCGGTGGTGTCTGCAGTGGCAAAGACCAGATTGTCTACGTAAACAAGGATGTAGAACGGAGTCTAGCCATAACGAACAAAGAGCGAGGGGTCTGCGGAAGACGGAAAGAACTGCAGGTCTGCAAGAGTAGCACGCAGCGTGTCATGCCACTGGCGGGGAGCCTGACGCAAGCCGTAGACTGGGCGCCGCAGAAGCCATTGTGTCCCAGGAGGGAAGGTACTTGTGAAACCCTAAGGGCGGCGCAGGTAGACCTGCTCGTGTAGACTGCCCTGAAGAAACGCAGTGGAGAAGTCGAGGGAGTGTAGCTCGTAGTCACGCTGAGCTGCTACGTGTAGCAGTGCCCGAAGAGTAGTCATCTTCGGGGTCGAGGCGAAAGTATGAAAGAAGTCCACCCCCTCACGCTGACTAAAGCCTCTAGCCACGTAGCGCGCCTTGAACACAAGCGGCTCTCCAGAACGGCGCTTCACCTTGAAGAGCCAGCGGCCATCGACTACGCTCACCCCAGGTGGAGGAACTGCGTCGAGGTAGGTGCAGGTGGATCTCCAAGATGCCATCTCCTGCTCCATGGCAGCTATCCACTGAGAGGCCCAAGGTCCCGAGGTCGCCTCAGCGTAAGTGCCAGGGGCCAGGATGTCGAAAGGTAGCGGAAGGTAGTCAGACAGGGGGGGAGGCGCAACAACAAGAGAGGACGGAGGCGGCGACGGTAGGAGTGGAGAACGAGACGCGTGAGAACGAAGCGACATAGGATGAGAGCGCGGGACAGGGGAGACGGGGCGAGCACGGGAGGGACGACGAGACCAGACGTGAGACGGAGGCGTCGGGTCAGGAGACAGAGGAGGGGACACAGGAGGGGAACGAGGAGGAAGACGAGCCGGTGACGAGTCCGGGGGAGGGAACACAAGGTCGTAGACAGGAAGGAGAGGAGACGGCAGGGGAGGCATAGATACGTGGTCAGGGGACGGGAGGCCGGCGGTGACTGCTGCTGCGACGGCACGACACCGACACTGGGACGGCAAGCTGCTCCATGGCTACCTCCGGAACACTCCACTCCAGCACCCCCAGAAGGAACACCCCGAGAGCCCGAAACCCCACGAACAGCGGTACCATCCCCAGGCCCGCCGAGACAAGCCACGACAGGAACCCCAGGACTAGTACCCACCCCAACGCCAACACCCCCAGAGTCAACGAACTGCTGCTGCGACGGCTGCGGCGACGGCTGCGGCGGCGGCGGCGGAGGAGGCGACGCTTGGGAAGGGGTAGGCGGCGAGGACTGCGCTGCAGGGCCACTAGAGTCAGCAAACTCCTCGACCGGGACAACCGACGGGAGGGGAGTGACGTGAGACACACCAGACGGTGCAGGACGGGGAGGGGGAGGGGGGGGGACAGGGGCGACCGGGGAAGGGGTGACCAAGAACAGGGGGGGAGTAACCGGGGACCTCTGTGGGGGAAGCGGCAATAGAAGGAGATGGACTCGTCAGTGGTGACGTCACAGGAGTGAAAGAAGTGCCAGTCGGACACGTCAAGGAGGAAACCGAGGAAGATGCAAGGGAGGGTGCGGGCAGTGAGCTTGTCCGTGCCAGAGGCACGAACGTGAGCAAGGCAGCCCCAGACGTGAAACGCAGACGCGTCACCAGGAGACCCGGACCAAAGAAGGGTCGGCGAAACATGCGGCTGCTGGGGGTGCGGCCACAGGTTAGGCTGGTGAGCGGCGTAGCGAACAGCGAGCGGCCACAGAAAATGGGGTGCAATGGCATGGATCATGGAGGTACAGGCCACCTCCATGACCAAGCCGATGCATCGCTCAGCGACCCCATTCTGCTGCGGGGAGTCCGGCAGGGTGAACGTCTGGGTGATGCCCTCCGCTCGACAGAAACGACCAAGGACACCAGAGGCAAACTTGCCACCACGGTCGGAGTGGAGACGCAAGACAAGGAGTCCACGGTGGACACGCGCAGAGACAAGCCACGGGATGAGAACGTCAGGCATGTCGGCCTTCCGCTCCAGGGGGAACGCGTTGGTGTAGCGCGTGTAGTCGTCGACAAGCACTAGGAAGTAGCGCTCTCGACGCGGCCCATGGACGGGGGCGGGGCCCCAGACGTCCATGTGTAGAGTCTGTAGCGGTGCGGCAATAGGGGGGAACGAGGAGGAGTGAGGGGCACGGCGGAGCCGGCCCTTGACACAGGGCGTGCACGGTGGTGCTGGGGAGGAGGGCAACTCGGGGAACGACCCTAGGAGACCTGGGACAAGACCGTGCTGTGACATGTGACGCAGACACTGGAAGGCGGGGTGACCTAGACGGTGGTGCCACAGGACTGTCGGGTGAGTGAGCGATCGACAGGCGCAGGCCGCAGCAACCTGGGTAGACGCAGCCACTTGAGAAGACGTCCCTACCAGGGGGGTCGCAGTGTCCAGAGTGAACAGGTCGGACACCGGGTCTTGGGGGAACGTGATGAGGGGGGCACCAGTGGCGGCCTCGGTACAGACAGCGTACCGCTCGTGACCGGGGAACGTAGTGGTGACGCCAAGGTCCTGGAGGCAGCCGACACCAGCTAGGTTCCTGGAGAACGAGGGGATGTGCAGGCCTGTAAGAGAGCCCGAAGGAACCGCCGGACAGGGAAGGGTGGTGGAACTGCGAGCGACTACCGGGCCGGAGGAGGGGTCGGCAAGGGAAACTGCAGCAGGAGTAGCAAGAGGCGTTAGCGTAGTGGAGTCACGAAAGAAACACCGAGAAATGCCAGAGTCAAGGGTGAAGGAGAGCGCAGCGGTGGCGTCTGAAGACAGAGCAGCGACAGTAGAACCTAGGCTAAACAAAGCAGGGGATCCTACGCCTGACGCAGCAGGGGAGGCAAGACTAGACATGCCTACACTAGGCAACAAGGGGTAGTAAGAAGCAGTCACACTAGAGTCATCAGCATACATCACATGCAAGGCAGCAACAATCTCATCCATGTCCATATCAAAGATCTGAATGCTACGGCAAAGCAAGCTATGCCAGTCGGGGAGGTCGGGCGATGGGCGGAAGCGCTGACAAAACAGGTCGTCCAGGCGACGGAAACAGCGGACAGAGGTGTGACCGATCTTATCGCAAACCAAACCACGGCGAGGACCAGTCTGGAGCTGATATTGACAGCGCGCGTCACCTGACCCGCCACCTGGCAGCCCACCACGCGCACGACCACCACGTCCACCGCCACCACCAGCGCCAGGCCACCCGAGCGGGAGGCCACTAGCCCGCCTCTGCTACTGAGGCTGGTGTGAGGGCTGCTGCTGCGGCTGGTGCGTGTCGGGCTGCGACACCTGCGGCTGCTGAGGCGGCTGCTCTGCTGCACCTGTCAGGGTCCCCTCGTCACGCTACCACTAGGCGACCCGACTCCACCACCACCTCCACCTGCACTGCCACCTCCACCGCCACCCCCACCGCCGCGCCCAGCCTTGGGGCGGGGGCCCTTCCGGCAACGAGTCTGCGCTGCAGTTGCAGACTCAGCCACAGCAGCAGAACCGTCGAAGAAGGTGCACTGAGCGGGGGCACAACCCTGAAAGATAGGGACCGACACAGTACCGCTCGTCTGGGCGATAGAGTGCCGGCAGGTCTCTATGGCAGTCAGGGTGTCGACAAAGTCAGTGAGGGTGAGGTCACCAGGGTGGGTGCTAAGGAAGTGGTCGCGGGCAGTAGCAAGACGATCAGGGAGGCGGGTGGCAAGCAGGTAGAGGGCAGAGCAGAGGGGCGGCTGAAAGGCTCTAAGCTGGGTCTCAGTGCAGGTAGCACGCCAGGTCGCGTCTATCGTGCGCAGGTGAGCGGCTAGGTCAGCGACAGTAGGGAAGGACACAAGGTCAGGGAAGAGCATCGACAGGCTCAGGCGACCTACAGAGGCAGCAGGCGGAGTGGAATAGCTTTTGACGATGGCCTCTAGAAACTCCTGCGCAGTCGTGACTGACCTAAAGCGTGGGCGCTCAGACAGGGGGAGGGCATGACTGATCGCAAGCTGCGCGACAGCGTCACGTGACAGCCAAACTGAACGAGCAAGGGCAACAGCTGCGGCGGACTCACGGTCAGCGGACGAGGGGTCAGCGGGCAGGGGAGCACGGGGGTCAGGGCAGGGGAGCGTACCGTCAAGATGGACCGCCAGGGAGTGGCCGTCTTGTCGCTGACCAGTGAGGTGACACCGGAGGTCGACCAGCCACGTGTCAAACTCGATCTGCTGTCCCTCTGCGTCGAAGCGGAGCACGGAGTCCGCCATCAGGAGCGATGCAGCAGCAGCGCAGTGCTGTGTGGTGCAGAGCGGTGCAGTGCGTTGCTGTGTGGTGCAGAGCGGTGCAGTGCGGTGCTGTGCGGTGCAGTGCAGTGCAGAGCGGTACTTTACGGTGTAGTGCGGTGCTGTGCGGTGCAGTGCGATGTAGAGCGGTGACGGGTGGTGCAGTGCGGTGCTGGTCGGGAAGGACGAGCCGGACACGAGTCGGAGGTGGGCGGCGGCGAAACGAAGGCGGGGCCGGCGCGGATCGGGCGTGAAGGGGCCGGCTAGGAGAGGGCGCGGGGCCGACAAGGGGCGGGCGCAAGGGGCCGGTACGGAGCGAGCGCGACGGGGGCGCGACGGCTCTGGGGGCCGTCTAGGACGGACGGCTCGGCTAGGAACGGGCGCGACGGCTCAGGGGGGGGGGGGGGGGGGGGGGGGGGTTGGGCTAGGATGGGCGCAAACGGCGCAGGGGGCCGGATAGGAACAGGCGCGACGACTCAGGGGGCCGTCTAGGACGGGCGCGACAGCTCAGGGGGCCGGCTAGGACGGGCGCGACGGCTCAGGGGGCCGTATAGGACGGGCGCGACGGCTCAGGGGGCCAGCTAGGACGGGCGCCATGGCTCAGGGGGCCGGGTGGGCGCGAACGGCGCAGGGGGCCGGCGAGGAACAGGCGCGACGACGCAGGGGGCCGTCTAGGACGGGCGCGACGGCTCAGGGGGCCGGCTGGGACGGGCGCGACGGCTCAGGGGGCCGGCTAGGAACGGGCGCGACGGCTCAGGGGGCCGGCTAGGACGGGCCCGACGGCTCAGGGGGCCGGCTAGGAATTAGCGCGACGGCTCAGAGGGCCGGCTAGGAAGGGCGCGACGACTCAGGGGGCTGGCTGGGAGCGGGCGCGACGGCGCAGGGGGCTGTCTAGGACGGGCGTGACAGCTCTGGGGGCCGGCTATGACGGGCGCGACGGCTCAGGGGGGCGGCTAGGACGGGCGCGACTAGCTAGGGGCAGCGCGACGAGGGCCTAGGGCCGAAGCGTGGGCGGCAGGTTCTACCTACCAAGCGTGATACCATCTTAACATAGAATCGAATGTCGAAAGAATACAGTACAAGGGTATAAGCCTAAGTGTTGTACCCTCTAAGATACAAACCTACACAGTCTATACAAACTTAAACTATATATATGTTTGACACTACGACCGTCAAGACCTGAGAGGATTTCGCTCGGGAGGATTTTGACCGTCAAATCACAACAGAATCCGCGACTTCGACGTCTCGACCTTTGCTGACGTTTCGATTTCTCGCTGCAACTTGTGTTGATGTTTCTGCCCATTTTTTCGCTGCTAATGGTAGTTGACATTGCGCTTTTCATCCTGTTCGTTTTTTTTTTCAATCGAGCTGAGCTTGAAAAACTAAGAAATACTGTTCTTTGCTGCATAAAACGAGGAGGGTGTTATGTAAAATGCAACCCCCGAAAAGCGGGTGCTCTCCTAAATGCACCCTATCATAAGCTCTACCCCGCATAAACCACCCACGGAGTGACTATTCCGGCGGGTGTTATATACGGGGGAATACGGTAATAGGTAGTGTAATGAAGGAGTCGTGATTCAAGTGTCTCGATACAAATGAGGGCCTAGGCATTTATAGGCACGAACAGCGCTAGGCGAGAACCACGCCAATAGGTTGGGGCAATTTGGTTGGCGAAAGCCACGGAAGCGCTGGGCGTCGAGGTTTGGGTTCGCGAAGTGGTGTTCGGGACCGAAGAAGTTGGCCGAGGCTGGACTTCCGAGAGTCGAGGGCGTACGCGCTGTAATCGAACCCAGTAAGGAAAAAGGAATTTGCTTACACCACCACCCCTTCCGGGATGAGACTACCCACACCCGGGACACGTCGTCGGTGTAAATAGTCCCGGACGACTTTGTGTTCGCCGAGCATAGCTGCGGGGACCCAAAGGTCGTCGTCAGTCGTGCGATCAACCCATCGTACAAGGAAATCAACGGCTGCCGTGTCTCGATGGCCTCATACGCGATGAGCGAGAATCTTTGAGGGCTCGATCGTCGGCTCGGGTACTGGGTTGACCGTAGGATTGATGTGTTGACGGTCGAGATCAGTTGTACTCGGGACGAACGGTCGCAGAAGGCTGACGTGGAATGATGCGGAAGGGCCCGCAAAATCTTGGTCGTAGTTTATTTGGGAGGGGAATTCCCAAATTTCTGGTGTCGAGCAGGACCAATTGCCCAGGGGCAAGAGTTAAGTCACGGCGTCATCGGTCAGCTTGCTGCTTAGCCCGTTGGTTGGCTTTGAGGATGGCATCAGCGGCTTTTTGCTGAGAATGTCGGAGATTTTCGACGAACTGCTGCAACCTTGGTGCCGGATTTTCTATCGGTGGCGATAGAGGGGTTGTCGGGTCTCTCCCGTAATTAAGGAAGAACGGGGACTGAGTACTCGTGGCTGATGGGGCGTTGTTGTACACAAACTCGATCAGTAGAAGAGAATCTTCCCACTGGGCCAGGTCTTTGCACGTCGTGCGAATCAGCTGCTCCATCGTCTGATTGGTGCGCTCAGTCTGGCCGTCCGATTGCGGGTGGTATGCCGTGGACAGATGCAGACGTGTGCCGTACTGCTGCCAGGTTTTTGTCCAGAAGTTGGACGTGAACCGGGGGTCTCGATCGCTGATGTTTGTCGAAGGAATGCCGTGTAGCTGCACGATTTGATGCTACAGTCACCCGTCCACTAGTCGATGCTCGGGTTGTATTCGCGCAGCCAATCGCGTCGTAGCAGCATGTCGCAGCCGTCCAACGTTGTCGCCAGCATCTTCGTCGTGAAGCTGAAAATTTCGCCGCATGTAACTCGCACGTGAGGTACTCGCTCCCGAATTGCCAGCGGTGTGCCGTCGACCAATCTCGCGTCGATCTCCGGCATGCAGCGCTCCAGTTGCAGTCGTAATTTTTTCGCCTTCGTCACATCCATCAAGCTGTGGCTCGCCCCGCCATCTACAAATATTTTTTATGCGGGTGTCGCCAACTCTCCCTTCGACCAGCACAGGGTGATCAACCGGTTCACACCCCTTATTCAGCCAGGAATGGTCGATAGCCCAAATCGGCACTATAACCTGGTGGGGGTGGTGGCGTTTGGGCGACGCAGTCAAGTCAGTCCACATAGCGATCAATTTTCAGCAAGAAATCGTCCGGGCGGACTCAAGTCTCCGGCTTGAGTTCGCCCACGTAGTGATCAATTTTCTCGTCTTCACTGATCCCTCCGATTTGGTCGCAGATTGCCAGAAACGACGCCGTGTATTCTTGGACAGACCCCAGCTCTCTCCACATCCGAAGCTTTGTGCGAGCATTTTCGCGCATGGATATGTGCTCGAACCTGCCCTTCAACGCCTCGCCCCACGCTTTCCACGTGCGGATCGTGGCCGATCCAAAGATTAGTTCTGCCTTTGCCGTTGATGAACTCATCTCCCGAGCTGCCGCCCGTTGATTCCCTGCCGGAGCTCCTCCCTCGTCAAGATGCATTCGCCACCAGTCGAGTGCCGGTCCCCTCAGCAGCGACACAGCCAAGTTGACACGTGAGGCGTTGTCATTAATACTTGCTGCCGTGAAGAAGATTTCCATGGCAAATAGTCACCCGCTCACTGTAGTTGTCCTGTCGGTCCGGTTGAACGGTGGTGGCATCGGAGGTTTGATTTTAATGGCCGCCCGCTGTTCACAGTGGACTTCTTCAACTGCTTCAGGTGTCGCTGACGCCCTCGCTTCACTCGCAGCATCTTCGTCTCAGGTAGCAGGCCGCCCCTGACGTGTTTCACCCCGCGTCTGGCGAAGCGACGAGTTTTCGTTGCGCCGCGTCTGTACTTCGCTTCCCAGCGACTCGAACTTATCGGCGAGTTGTTGAAGCTGGGCCTGCAGTGTCGTCACTGTAGTTTGCCCTGGCTTGCAACTCGTCAAACTCCTCCTGAGTTACGTTCCTAACACTACGACGGGCAGAGGTTTCCGGCGTGATAGACATGCTGGAAATGTTACCTGACAAATTTGAGGGTGCACACGCTTCTAGTTGGAGGAGCTTTAACGAGCTCAACTACCAACCGCTGGCCAACCCTCTATTCTGTCGGGTCCTCTCCCGATATAATCGGACTACTCTACGGAAGACTAAGCGGGCAGGAACGGGGTTCTGATACCAGCTGTTATGAATTAACAAGAGTAATAACAGGTAGTGTAATAAAGGAGTCGTGATTCAAGAGTCTCGATACAAATGAGGGCCTAGGCATTTATTGGCACGAACAGAGCTAGCCGAGAACCACGCGAACAGGTTGGGGCGATTCGGTTGGCGAAAGCCACGGAAGCGCTGCGCGTCGAGGTTTGGGTTCGCGAAGTGGTTCGGGACCGAAGAAGTTGGCCAAGGCTGGACTTCCGAGAGTCGAGGGCGTACGCGCTGTATTCGAGCCCAGTAAGGAAAAAGGAATTTACTTACAAGAACCGAATTCGGAGAGATGGAAATGGTGATGTTATGCACCTTCAATAATGTGAGAGGGGGGTTTTCTGTCACACCATGGCTTTCAACGCGCTTGTGAGGGATTCACACATTTTGTTTGAGATTTACCATGCGGAGGGTTAAATTATCATAGCTGTTATGATAGGTGTAAGGAATTTTCCATTCCTTACCGAGCGGTACTGCTATCGCGTACGCTCGAACGCACCCGAAGCCTCGGGACAGTTCCGGACCTTTCTGATAGAACCGCCTCGGCTTCTCCAGACCTTCTAGTTCGACCTTCGGGAGTTCTCCGAGCCTCGCTTCGTCACTTCAAGACCCTTCATCACATCTCATGGTTAGACTAGCTCTGGTGTTCCTATATCTTGGCTTGCTATTCCTTGTATCGTCATTCAGTGATTGAACACTTCGTTATTCATTTCCGCGGTACTCTGCTTGTTCATTCATAACATCTGGTATTCAGAGCCACTTTCCTTGCTCACCCGTTTTTGTGAGTTGATTTTTTTTTTTTGGGGGGGGGGGGAGGTGAGTCCCTCACGTAAGTTGCAAAGCGGTTGCTCGCGAATTAGATTGATTAATTGCCCAACTACGATAGCGTTTGCGCTTACCCGAGTACAGGCACACTACGGATTTCCTTTTGCCCCGGCGGAGCATTTGCCAACTGGACCAAGCTGAGTTCAACGAGCTTCGGGAGCAGTTCAACGCCATGAACACACGCATGGCTACAGTGCTGGAGGACAACGAGCGACTTCGTGCAGAAGTTGCCGAGTTATGCCAGGCGCAAGAGGATTCGCGCCAGAAAGCTGCCGCCCACGAGGAGGTCGTTAGCACCGGACGTGTCGAAACCGTTTTGGACGAAATCGCACGTGAGGTGTCACAGGAGCGTAAAGACAACGAAGCCGCCGTAGCTGCTGACGTAGCAGCGCGAGCAGCAGCCGAAGCAGTAGCAGCGACAGCGGCAGCCGCCCGGTCAGAAGCTGCTGCTACTATAGCCGCACCGGCAGTCGTGCCGATACTGACGACAGCGACAATCAAACCGACAATGCCGCCTCCATTCAACCCCACAGATATGAATATTACTGTTACGGGCTGGTCATTTTCGGCGAAACTTTATTCTAATGCCGCTGGGATCACTGCGGATGATTTAAAAATTTGGCTGGCTGTATCACTATTGCGGGAACTTGCGCTAGATTGGTGGCGATATACACTACAGGAGGGGGAGTTTTCGGCAGGCGACACACAGGGTTTTTTTCGGAAACTTTGGGTCTGTTGCCCAAGGGTCAACCGCGATTTTTGGAACGACCAAGATTCGCACGTGGAAGGCGTGGGGTACAGCTCTGCGTGAATGAATCGAGCCAATATCCGCCTCAGACAACGCACGCACGAAAGTGGACAACTGGCGCCAGTGGAGTTTTGTCCAAGATTACGCGTCGGTCTTCATGGCGTTATGCGATCAAATCACTGACACGCATGACTCCAAGAAGAAGGCTTGATTAATTTCGGGCCTGAAGCAGGACATTAAATGTGAGGTTCGTTTGCGATGCGATTGGCTGCGAAGATTCAATCCGCAGATCGATTGGACAACAGGCGAGTGCACGGTGAAGTGCGACAACGGCTGGCGAAAACTACCCACGTGGCCGGAAGTGGAGACAACCTGAACACGAGTCAACGCTGTGTGCCTCAATCGAGCGTTCAAGAATGGAGCGGATTTATACACCGTCCATCTAACCGAATCAACGAAGCAGAACGAGGCGACCGACATCAACAAACTCTGCGCTTCGGTCCCGGATGACTTGCCAAGTGGACTGCCACCCGAACGACCCCAAGACCACAAAATCAAGCTGCAGCCCGGCGCGCAGCCTACTGTACGAACTCAATGGCGCCTGACTCAGCCTGAGCTCCACAAATTACGAAAGCAACTCGACTACCTGCTGGCAAAAGGGTTTATTCGGCCGAGCACGTCCCCGTTCGCAGCACCAATCCTGTTCACCCCAAAGAAGGACGGCGGACTTCGCATGTGTACAGACTATCGTGCCCTTAATCAGGTAATGATCAAATCGCGCTACCCCATCCCACGCACAGACGAGCTGATTGACAACCTTCGCAGAGCTCGCTATTTTTCGAAGATCGACCTTCATGGCAGTTACCATCAAATTCGGGTGTTCGCTGACGACTGCCACAGACCGCGTTTCGTACTCGCTACGGGAGTTACGAATATACGGTGATGCCGTTTGGATTAACGAACGCCCCCTCGATGTTCCAGCTCACCATGAATGGGGTGTTCCGAGATCTACTCGACAAATGTGTGATAATTTACCTGGATGACATCCTGATTTACAGCAAGACCCGGGAGCAACATTTAAAGAACTTGGAAGCTGTTTTTCAGTGGCTGCAGCAGCATCGTCTCATCACCAAGGGCTCCAGGTGCGAGTTTTTAAAACAAGAACTGGAGTTCCTGGGGCACGTGATCTCCACGGAGGGGATTCAAATAGACCCGAAAAAATTGCAGGCTATTCAGGAGTGGAAACCGCCAACGAATCTGCAGCAGCTGCAATCATTTCTGGGTTTTGTGAATTATGTGAGGCGGTTTATACCCAACATGGCGGGGTTAACTGGACCTCCAACCAACCTACTGCAGAAGGGAACCTCTTACGAGTGGGGAGAGAAGCAGCAAGCTGTGTTCGAGGCATTAAAAACTCTTTTAATGTCGCCACCGGTACTTCGTATCGCTGACCCCGAACGGCCCTTCGAAGTCATCACCGACGCAACTAATATCGCCATTGGAGTAGTGCTCATGCAAGATTTTGGCAGTGGTCTTCAACCAATCACGTACGAGTCTCGGAGAATGCAATCTGTGGAGGGCAACTACCCGGTACATGACAAGGAGATGCTGGCGATTGTCCACGCGTTCAAAATCTGGAGGTGCTACCTAACTGGAGCAGATGTGACGGTGCGAACCGACCATAAATCCCTACAGTACCTGAGGGCACAGCCAAATCTCAACCCGCGACAGATACGATGGTTGGACTATCTGGAGTCCAATTTCACATACAAGATCACGTACAAAAAGGGCGCCAACAATATTGCTAACGCCCTCTCCAGACCGTCTGCCCAACTCGCAGTAGTACTAGTCACCCAGAGCAACCCGCTAATAAGTGGACTATTTACCCACTGGTATTCGACTGACCCCTTCTTCGTAAATGAAGGCCATCTCCAAATCACTTCACGAAAAGGCGTCTATTACTTCTATTCCATTTCATGGCCACCTTCCTTCCTAGCTAAGTTAGAAGTAGTGATTTGGGTCCCAAGTTATCGTCTACTTCGCGAATGACTAATTCAAGAAGTCCACGATTTGATTTTATCTGGACATTTCGGGGTTGATAAAGCTCTGAAGGCGTTGCAGCAATTTTATTACTGGCCATATATGGTGACGGACGTGCAGCGTTACGTGGCCGCGTGTCCGATCTGCTAGCAAATGAAATCATCACATCAGCGACTGACAGGACTGTTGGAGCACCTCGTGCCACCTCAACGCCCATGGCAACATGTGTCGATGGATTTCGTCACAGGTCTGCCGGCCGGAGCCAGCGGAAACGATGCAGTTTTGGTTGTCATTGTCTGATTAACGAAAATGGCGCACTTCGCACCATGTCGTACAACCATCACAGCCAAAGAAACCGCGCGACCATTCATCTCGACTGTTGTTCGCCTACACGGGATACCAGCAGCAATCATTAGCGATCGAGACCCGAAGTTCACGTCAAAATTCTGGCAAGATACGTGGGCTCGGTATGGCACGCGCCTGCAATTCTCATCCGTTATCATCCCCAAATAGACAGTCAGACAGAGAGGACAAACCAAACGATGGAGCAACTGATTCAGACAAACTGCCCCGACCGGAGCAAATGGGAGGACGCGCTGCCCATGTTGGAATTCTCCTACAACAACGCGCCCTCAGCTACGACTAATCACTCCCCGTTTTACGTCAAGTACGGGATGGACCCCACAGTACCTATCTTCACCAACATTGAGAGTCAAGTACCACGGTCGCAACACTTCGTCGAAGAATTGCAGAATGCCTGAGACAAAGCTATCAAACTTATTCGCAAGGCGAATGCTACAGCCCAACGGTATGCGGATTTACATCGACGGGATATTACAATGGCAGCAGGGCAACTAGTCCTTTTGCACTCCAAGAACTTACGGCTACCAACGAAATTACGACCACGTTTCTGTGGCCCATTCAAGATCATAAAGATGGCGACACCAGTGACCACCCAGTTGCGCCTACCTGACGATTGTCCTATTCACAACAAGTTTCACGTAAGCCTGTTACGACCTTTTGTACCTGACACATCGGACATCGCTCGACAGCAGAGACGACCATCGACCATAGGATTTGTATTGACGGCCAAGGATGACACGTTGATTTTTTGATACGATGGACCAATCGTACAAGTGAGGATGACACGTGGGTGCCCTCGGACCAGATACAGTCACCTTCGATACTTGCGAATTATTTGGCCCGCAAGCACGTGGCTGATATAGATCACCTTCGCTAAGGGGGGGGTGGTGTAAGGAATTTTCCATTCCTTACCGAGCGGTACTGCTATCGCGTACGCTCAAACACACCCGAAGCCTCGGGACAGTTTCGAACCTTTTTTACAAAACCACCTGAGCTTCTCCAGACCTTCTAGTTCGACCTTCGGGAGTTCTCCGGGCCTCGCTTTGTCACTTTGAGACCCTTCGATCTCTTTCCCGAACCTTCACACCTCAAGGTTAGACTAGCTCTGGTGTTCCTATATCTTGGCTTGCCATTCCTTGTATCATCATTCAGTGATTGAACACTTCGTTATTCATTTCCGCGCTACTCTGCTTGTTCATTCATAACAATATGGGAAGTGTCACTGAAATATAACGTGAGAATACAAGGTCGCTATTGCAATGAAGGCATGAGGCTATATAGGGTTGGTGTGCTAGCGAGAAGTTCCGATGTACGTGCTAGCGTTCGACTCAGTAAGGAATGGAAATTCCTTACTCTATCCCACCCTCCTAAACGAGGCCTCGGGCATCGAAAACATTCCGACGCTGATAATACGCTGTTAGAATCGGGTGTGATTCTATATCAGCGAGGGGTACCCAGCTATCGTCTTCAGACAACCGATCACGCCATCAGATGAGAAAATGTACCATCCGACGGTTCTGCTGTGTGGTGACTCGATGGCTGAGAATCTTCAGAGGCTCGGTTGTCAGTTCTTGCATGGGCGTCAGTTGCGGAACGCTGCGTTGACGTGCCAGATCCGATGAACTAGGGACGTAGGGTCGGAGGAGGCTGACATGGAAAACGGGGTGGTGACGCCAACCAGCCGGGAGTCGAAGGTGAGCTGTGACAGGTGTCACCATCTTGATCACTTGAAAAGGACCACAGTAGCGGGGACGGAGTTTACATCGGAAGGCACAAGTTTCGAGTGTCGAGTAGGAAGAATTCCCCCACGTTGTAGGTGACGCCACGTCGATGACGATCAGCTTGTCTGCTTGCGACCAGGTTGGCTTTCCGGATTGCCTCGGCTACTTTTTCTCGGGCTGCGAGGATATCTTCGGCAAATCATTGGGACCGGGGCACGGGTGTCTCGATTTTGGGTGCAGAGGGTACCACGGGGTCCTGTCCGTAATTGAGGAAGAATGGGGATTGATTGCTTGTTGCGGAAGGCGCATTATT
Source organism: Closterium sp. NIES-67 (assembly GCA_027943415.1). NCBI lineage: Eukaryota > Viridiplantae > Streptophyta > Zygnematophyceae > Desmidiales > Closteriaceae > Closterium > Closterium sp. NIES-67. The sequence continues at coordinate 428,907 of BQMB01001024.1, forward strand.
ATACGCGAATTCCAGTAGCGGTAGGGATTTCTCCCATGTGTGTGGGTCAGTACAGGTAGTCCAAATGAGTTGCTCCACAGTTTGGTTGGCTCGTTCGGTCTGCCCGTCGGTCTGTGGGTGGTAGGCAGAGGAAAACTGTAATTTGGTGCCAAACTGGTCCCTCAAGTGGCGCCAAAAATTCGATGTGAATTTCAGGTCTCGGTCTGAAATGATGGCGGTGGGGAGTCTGTGCAGTCGGATGACGTTGGCGATGAATAGTTGGGCAGTTTGCTCAGCCGTTATTTTCTGTTGGCAGGCGATGAAGTGCGCCATTTTCATGAGTCGGTCAATGACCACAAGGATGGCATCGTGCCTGCTGGGACCGGCCGGCAATCCTGTCACGTACTTGCGCACTTCGTCGGCCATGTTCGGCCAGTAATAATTGCGCTGCAACATCTTATTTGTTTTGTCGACTCCGAAATGTCCGGAGGTAGGGTTGTCGTGGGATTCCTGGATTAAAAGGGTACGAAGTAAATCGTAGCCGGGAACCCAGATGGGGGAGGTGTCGTGCTTATTGAAGTAATGTCTAGCAGCGGTAGTATGCTGTTGGTGAATGGCGGAGCGGAAGAATGGGTCGATTTTGTAGTCGTGGGTAAATAGTCCGGTAAGTAGTGGGTTGGTCTGGGTGACTAGTATGGCTGCTATATGGGACATGGGATGGGTTAGGGCATCAGCGATGTTGTTGGCGCCCCGTTTGTAGGTGATGGTGTAGTGAAAATTCGACTCGAAGAAATCGAGCCATCGGATCTGTCGTGGGTTGAGATTCGGCTAGGCGCACATGAATCGGAGGGACTTGTGGTCTGTTCGCACGGTGACGTCAGCTCCTATCAGGTAGCACCATCAGGTCTTGAACGCATGGACGATCGCCAACATTTCCTTGTCGTGTACTGTATAACTTTTCTCCGCCCCCTACAGCTTCCGTGATTCGTAGGCGTGGCTGTAATCCGTCGCCGGAATCCTGTAAAAGAACTGCGCCGATGGCGATGTTGCTAGCGTCTGTGATGACTTCGTATGGACGGTCAGGATCAGAGATGCGAAGAACGGGCGGCGATGTGAGGGCGATCTTCAGTTGGTCAAATACAACTTGCGGCTTTTCTCCCCTCCAAAAACAATCGTGATCTTCGAGTCGATCAGTTAGTGGGGCGGATAACCCAACCATATTAGGGATAAAACGTCGGACGTAATTGACGAAACCCAAAAACTCTGCAGCTCCTTGATGTTTCGCGGTGGCTTCCATTCCTGTATGGTCTTGATTTTCTTGGGGTCGATTTTCACTCCTTCGGTCGAGACGATGTGGCCTAGAAATTCCAACTCCTGCTTAAGAAAGTCACACTTAGACCCTTTGGTGATGAGGCGGTTCTTGTGCAGCAGCGTGAAGACGGCATCAAGATCTGCTAAGTGCTACTCCCTGTTGCGGCTGTAGCTTAGGATATCATCGAGGTAGATGATGACGCATTTGTCCAAGAGTTCCCTGAAAATTCCATTCATGGTCATCTGGAAGGTCGAGGGCGCATTCGTGAGGCCAAAAGACATCACCAGGTATTCATAGCTGCCGTATCAGGTTCAGAATGCCGTCTTGTGACAATCGTCGGCAGCGACGTGAATCAAGTGGTAACCTCCTCGCAAATCAATCTTCGAGAAAAACCTGGCGTCGCGAAGTTGGTCAAGAAGGTCGTCGGCTCGAGGGATCGGGTAACGCGACTTGATGGTGATTCAGTTGAGGGCTCGGTAGTTGATGCACATTCGGAATCCTCCATCCTTCTTGGGTGTAAACAGAATTGGGGTGGCGTATGGTGACGTGCTGGGCTGGATAAAACCTTTCCCCATAAGATAATCGAGCTGTTGCTGTTATACTTCCAGTTCTAGTTGGATGAGCCAAAATTGGCGCTGTACCATCGGTTGGGTGCCTCGTTCCAGCTCGATTTGGTGGTCCTCAGGTCGGCTCGGCGGGAGTCCAGCTGGCAGATTGTCTGGGAAAATCTCTGAGTATTTCCGAATCAGGTCCGCAAAATCAGGAGGGATGGCCTTGCACAGCTTCTCGATATCTCCGTTCTCAACCGTCGATGTCACCTCACAAAGATCAATGGCGTATGCTGCAGCGCCAGCTTTCATCGCACGCTTGTAGGTGACCGCGTGGACTTGGGTGCTTCGGATGCGAGGCCCCGTCCACTTGGGTAGCTCGCAGGAAATGCCATCGAGCTTGATGCTGCAGCTGCCCATCGTCCAGTCGATCTTCAGGTGGTACCTTCGCAGCCAATCGCGTCCCAGCAGCACATCGCACCGGTCAAGCGTCGTCGCCAGGAGTCCCATGCAAAATTTTACGTGCTCCCAAGAGGTAAAGCTGACGTTCTCCACCCGCTCTCGTATTGTCGGGCGTCGATTTTGGTTAAACACTTGAGCAAGGGTATGCCCACATTTTTTGCCCTGTCCAGTTGTATGAGACAGTGACTCGCGCCTCCATGAACGAAAATCTTCAAAACCACTCCATTGACTTTACCCTCCACCAACACAGGTTGATCAGCAGTTTCATCCCCCTTACTTGTCCGGGTCCGGTCAATTGCGGCAATCGGGATCACGACCCGGTGGGGACTGTGTGGTTCGGGCGAAGAAGCCTGCCCGTCAGTAAGGGGCCCGGTACTTACTGACGCGACCCATTCCCCGGTCGCTCCTCCGGCTTCTTCCCCATAGAATTCTGGAGGGCTATGAATTCTTGGCAGTTGCGTCGGATGTGACCCGGCTGGCCACAGTGGTAGCATAGCCCCGTATTTTGCGGAGCAACTGCGTAGATGTCCACTGCGTCCACCCCTTTTATCGTGGCACACTGATACTATTCTCGAGGGCGACCTCCGTCGTAGAAGTTCATCCTCGGCTTCGTGATCGAATCAGCGGCTTCGGCGAGCTGGATGTAGTCTTGTAACCGCTTTGCAGGGCGTTGCAGTTTTATCTGGTACTGTATTTCAGGCTTCAAGCTGCCCATGTACCTGTCGACCTTCTCCAACTCGTGCATGTAGCCACGTCTGTCCACCAATGTCAAGAATGACACGGTGTACTCGGACACAGATCCCAGCTGCTTCCACATGCGCAGAGTTTTGCATGCCTTGTCTGAGTCAGGTGCGAAGCGCCGCGCACCACGTTGCCCACGTGCGAACTTGGGATGCTCCCAACAACAAGTCTGTCTCGTCTTCGTCGCCAAATTCTTCGGACCAATCATGCTGTCCTTTTGTGCGAGTTGCCGCTGAGTCGATGATGACCTTCCACCATTGTAAGGCGGGCCTTTGCAAGAGTGTTAACACGTGGCCGATCCGCTTCTGATCGTCTCGGATGCCTGCCGCGTTAAAATAGTTATTCATGGCAAATATCCACTGCCGCACTGTCACGCCTTTATTATTTGGGTAGAAAGGAGCGGGGCTGTTGCCGCTAGTCATGCCAGCTCCACTGGTGACGGTTCCTGCTCACCCGCCTCTCTTCGTACATCGTCGCTCGGCTCCTCTGGACGCTTCTCCTGCGCTTGGCGAAGTCGCTGATTCTCGTCGCGAAGTTTGTTGACGCCGCTTGTCAAATTCTTCAACTGCACCATTAATGCTTGCAGGGTTCGCAGCAGTCGAGGTGGACTGTCCCTCTACTATCGAATCTACCGGGGCCATGGCGGTCAGGACGACGCAGAAGCTAGCGCACACGCCGTAATTGTTGGTGTAATAATATTTATGACCCAAGACAACCGTTGTGCAGCCGTGCTAGTCCCCCCTGAGCACCCTTATCTAAGTAGCCTGAGAAACAAAAGGTCCCGAGAAAGGTCAGGCTCTGATACCAGCTGGTATGATATGGGAAGGGTCACTGAAATATAATATGAGAGTACAAGGTCACGATTGCAATGAAGGCACGAGGTTATATAGGGGTTGGCGTGCTAGGGTGATAACCTCAGAACGTGGGTAGGTTCGGCAATGTGGCGACAGTGCCGGACGCGACTCGGGAAAGAGTTGGGCCGACAATTGAGGCCGAACGTGACGAGTCGAGAAGTTCGGGTGTACGCGCTAGCGTACGACTCAGTAAGGAATGGAAATTCCTTGCAATAGCAGCAACTCCTTATACAGAGGAGTATTGCAAACTTGTTCTTGGGTTGTAGAGTAACCTATAGCAATCGATTGGACTGGTTTTTTTTTTCTTTCAAGTTTTTGTTAAAAGCAAAGAAAGAACTAAGAAATAAAGCTAGTCTTTGGCTTTCTAGTATTTAAAGCGAGAGGTCAAAATAGTGAAAGCGAGTCCAACTTGAAAAGGCCCAGACGTCCGTTTTTGCGACTAAGGGACAAAACTGCAATAGGGCAGAGGGTTCCACTGTCGAGAAATGCGAGCAGGGGGCGAGAAGACACAGTTACCTGATTGGTTGGCAGGGAAAGCATGACGTACGGTGGAGAAAATGGCTTGGGCAAAATCGCAAGCAGCGCGCCACCTGTTGCCCAGCCCCCACTGCTGTAAGCTGCACCAAGTGGGCCCAACTTGAATTTCAAGTTGGATCCGGGTTCACTACAAACGAAGCTCGTCAAAGTCGCACATGATTTGAGGGTGCCGGGTATTCAATCGCACAAGTATTTCGCATGCCCTTGCCACGGGCAAATGAGGCTTTCGCACGAGCACACGGCGAAAAGGGTGTATTTGTGGGGGGGGGCTTGGGTGGCGATGCTTGTTGCCAGTGTGCGACTCTTGTGAGGCGATCAAGCGACTGCGGTGCACAGTTCCGTGGCGACGAAACCACGTCGGCAATGACTTGTCCCTTGCTTTATGTTGGTCACAAACTCAATTATGACACGTCGCAAAGTGATCTCACATTGCGTGTACATCGAAGGCTATTGGAAACGATTATGATTGGGCGCAGGGTTGAGCTGCAATAAGGTTGGGCATCGTCTGTACTTCGGAAAAACCGAGGCTGGGCCCAGATTGGTCGAAATGCTAACTGCGCAAATTTGTGGTCGTAAAACATGTCGCAAGCACAATTCGATTTTCTGGCCTACGGCTTGGTAAAACACGGGGGCTGCTGACCTCCCCTCCAAAAACATATTCACTGTTGGGTGGTTTTTAGTTGGGCCCAACTAGAAAGAGGGGTCACTGTTATAGTCTCACACTTTAAAATCTGAGGATAATTGGTACTGGTATGATATTTGTAATATAATATGTATATATATTACACTCAATTTTGAACGACATCCCTGATGGGAAACAAAAGTAAATGCCTCTGTTTCCCATCATATCTCTTTGCATATTTTTGTCGATGACAAAAATAGGTTATCGCCTCCCCAACTAAGTGGGGGAAGCAAGAAGTCTAGGTCATCAAAAGAATATTAGGCTATCGCTTCCCCAGCTCTAGCTGGGGGGGGAGAAGCTTCAAGCCTAATTGCTGAAAATAAAACACTACCAAAAAGCAAAACAATTTGTGAGTTCCAAAAAATGGTTTGCATTCATCACCAGGGCCTCAGATATCAGGACGGTTTATTATGAATTCCTGATTTTCAGGATGCCATTAGCCTGCCAATCCTGAAAAATCTGTTGAACGCATATTTTCACCCTTTGAGTTCCGTTTTTACTCATATGCCAATACTGACTTCTCAGTATAGTGCTCTAGACCTAGCCATGAGCTGTCGATATGCCTACAGGGATAACCATGATTCCGTGAATCTTGCCATTTTCTGCGCGTCTCGGGTGCACCGCGTGCGCCCCGCCCAAATCACCGCAAATTTCATGACAGCGCAGATTTTCCCTGTAAATTGCTACATATGCTGGCACAACGCGCACACTTTGATGCGTGCACAGCAAATTTATGCAATTCTGGCCAATGTTTGCTAATTCTTCCAGCCAACACCCCGCAAGAAATGCCGCGTTGCTGTGAGGATGGCGTGCTCTTGTCCAAGTGTGTGTCAGCAGTGCATGCATGAATGCACCTGCCCAGCCATCCTAGGGAGGGTGGAAGAACCATGGTCCCGTGATTCGATTGAATTGCCATCTCCAGCTGACCTTCCTTCCCACGACTCCCTTTCTGGCTTGGTTGAAGTCACAATGCTCAACCATTCTATGTTCTGTTCTAGGCAAGCTTGCTTGTGCTCGTAGTTCTGTTTATGTGCGGTCAAAGTCCCCCTATCGACAGAGGGCACAATGATTGCGTCAGGAGAAGACGATGATGGCGAGGCTTCTGTAGAGCCTTCTAGAACCGGACGAGCTAGAGGCGTGTCGGGATTTGACCTTCTTTGCCAAAATCCACCCGCCGCTAGAACGCCCTCTCTCGCGCGCACTGCTGAAGTAGTTGCTAAAGCCTCTCGGCTTTCCGTAGCCTCGACATCTAAACGCGCTACTCCACCTCACGTTTCTGCCACCCAATGATTGACACGAATTGGCCCCCCGTCGAGGAAGTTAGAACCGTCACGCTATCGTCAAGCTATGCTTTCTTTCGGCCGGTCACGCGACACGTCTATGCCTATGCTGCATGTCGTACCTCCCATGGTTCCTACTTCATCCTCAGACACCAAGCTTGAAGATGAGGCCAAGAACAAGTACCAGGATGCACTTTGGCAGTGCAAAGAACGCTGGTGTATTGACTTTCCTTGGCTTGTTCTCTGTCAGACATGTGCAGGATTCCCTGCTCTGAAGTGTCGTATGTGTATGGAACGTAGAGGCAGAGGCACCAACTATGGCAAGGGCGGAAATGGAGCAACCGACGTGCAGATGCAAACCATTCAGAATCACTAGCGAATTCGGAAGTATCGAAGGGCGATGCGGAAGCAGGCGACTCGAAGGTGATCGCAGAAGGACAGCTCCGCATGGAGGACATGCCGAAGGCCAGCAACGTGCAACGTGAGCGTGTGATTCCTCTGCTCGAGACCTTAATGTTCATTTGTCAGAGTGACGCGCCTATCAAAATGTGGGTGCAACTCGTGCGACGACTATCCAAGCGGCGCGCCACGGGATTCCCCAGACGTGGATAGGGTTCCTACTTCACGGCGTAAGTGCTTCCTTGGACTTTGATTCCATAACTGCTGCATTTCAGCTCTCCAGAACCCTTCAAGTGATGCCACTGTCCTTCCATGCTATGCGTAGGTATGGCTTCCAGGAGATGGCAAAGACGACGACCATCTTTCTGCGCGCTTAACAGCAGGAGTTCCTCCAATCGAGCCCCTTTATCGGCTTGAGTTGTGATGAGAGCACTGACAGAGTTCGTGGCAAACACATGATTGTGTTTGCCACGTTCCTCTATGAGCGTGTCATCATTACCGAGTTTCTAACCCTCCTCCCCGTCAACAAATGTGATGCAATTTCACTTGAAGAGTCACTAGTCGCCTACCGCGACAGCATTGAGATCCCCCTAAGCAAGGTGGCGGGTATCAGCACCGATGGTGTCGCGGTCATGGTCGGAGTGACCAATGACGAATCTCGAAATGCAGGGGATTCATCTCGTTCGTTGGCTCAATCGCGGCGCTGCCATTCTTCGGCTAGTGGCGGTCCTTCCTGCAATCATCGTTCTGCTATAGCTCTACGACAAGCCCATGTACCACATTGTCACGTCATTCAAATTCCACTTTTACCTCTAGTTTCTCGCCGACGTGCTAGAGAAGCTGCACGGGCTGAACTGCTTTTCCAGAAGCGTGACGTAAGTCGTCAATGGGTGTATTGCATCGTTAAGTACTATACTTATGCATATCCAGTATTCCTTTATTCCTATACCCTCTACCACAGGTGGACTTGACCGGCATCCAGTCACAGGTTCGGTGGACAATTGTCTTCATCCGGTCGCGCTACATCAATTGCGGCCAGAACTTCGGCACGAACAGCGACCGTCTCTCCAAGTTCCTTGAGCGCCATGTCGGGAGCCGCGATGTGAACATCAGTGGTGTCGATGCTGAAGGGGTGAAGCGCGTGCACCAGTTCCAGCTTCATGAGGAGCCGCTACCGAAGTACACCACCGCCGTTGGCGACATTACCTCCTGCAATCTCACCTGCCGCTCCTACGCCACGGAGCTGGTCTACAATATTCAGCTGCGGCTCGGCGACCTGGAGAGGCTGAACGGCGCCAAGATGTGGATGCCGCATTCGTAGCCGCGGAGCACGGAGGCTCGGAACAAGGAGTGTGCGGAGCACCTGGAGGGAGTTGTTGAGTTGTTCCACGCAAGCGATATGGCAAAAATCTTGCTAGGTAAGTAATTTATTTTACTGGTTGCTGCTATTGCATCCATGCATTATGAAGTCGCTGGATTGCTCCTTAACCAATCTCTTCTATTGTCTTGCGAATGTATGTGGCAGGTGTGGACAAGAGGAAGGCGTGCAAAGAGCTCACCACCCTCCTACCCGTGCTTGCAGGATGTCCCAAGGAGGGGCAGCCGTTCCATGCTGGTCTCGCTGCCATCCTTGAGACCAGCGACTGGCCCCGCAGCTACCCCAATCTCGTGAAGCTCTGGGCATCTATGGCGGTGCCCCCCCTCAGCACTGTCGAGTGCGAGAGGGGGTTCTCAAGACACAATGTGATAAAGAGCTGGAACCAGACGAGCTTGTGCAACGTGAAGTTGGAGGACCTCATGTGTATGATTTTGCTAGACTATGAGATGGAGTGGGACAAAGTGATCGACGTCTGGCGCAGTATGAACAAGTGTCGGCCAAGGTGGATTCATCGCCAGGAAGTTCGCCACCGCAAGTCCGCCAAGGGCAAGGAGAAGGTAGTGGTGGAGCTGTCTGAGGAGGAGCGGGAGGTAGAGGAGGAAAGTGCCATTAGCAGTGGGTTTAGTTCTAGTGATGATGGTGAGGGGAACTTCTGAATTATGAGCTTTGTATTGTTTATGCTGCAATAGCAGAAGCAGAAGCAGCAGCAGTAGCAGCAGCTGCATATTAATGCGAAAAGTATTTCTTGTGCAAAAAAAATCCTTCGTTAACCCTGAGGACACTGTTTGCTGATCGTTTCATACCCCCCACGATCCCGAAACAACTCTGTACAGAACTGCATAGTCTCCTATCTCTTCCCTCCGAGGTCCTTCCCCCTCGACTCGACCTCTGGTGTTTGCTTTCCGAACCCCAACAGGATTCCTTTCGGACGCATCAAGGATGAGAAATTCCTGCTCTCGCTTCAATTCCGCCTTGGCCATTTAGCCGCCCCTAAAGACCAAGGTCTTGGCCCCATATCTGAGGACGCCTTCAAAGCACTATACCCCCCCCCATGCCTTCCCAAGTGGCAGCCGCGTCCTACGGGAACTTTGTGTGGCCATCCCCCAAGCTTGGTGGACGACTCTCTCTACCCCCCTCTCCTGCTGCCCTCCCCCCAACTGCGGCGAATGGCTCATATATATCACTGAGCTCCTCTCAAATCAGACCCTAGCCTTCAAAGTTACCGCTTTCCTCCCACCCAACTCCATCTCAGCAAAGGTTTTTTGAGTTCACCCGGACCGCAAAATCGACAGTCTTCCCCTCGAGGTCGGCAAATTGCACCCTAGCGAGGTCGTCTCGGTGCATGTGCAACATCACTAGCTCATTGGAACCTCTGCTCGGGCGCGGGGTTAGGGGATAGTCTGGAAATGCTGCAAGATGGGATGCCGATGTTAGCCACCATCCGACACCGACTCTACAAGCAACAGCCCCTCACCCACTTCATCCGCTGGACCAACCGTCTCCCTTTCGCTCCCCCGCTCATCCCCGACCTCTCTCACGACTTCCTCAAAGAACAACCGAGCCTCCAACGTGACCTGCTCTATCGCTTCTACACCCGCCCCCTCCCGAGTGGCTCGCGTTTCACCTTTGCCGACGACAGAGGAATTTGTGCCTGTTGTAACGGCAATGTGGTGGAATTAATTTCGCAGCTGTTCTTCGAATGAGGAATGGCTCACGCAGTCACTTCGGCTCTACAACACATCGCCCATTGTCACCTTGGCCTTCGAGTTTCCCCTAAACAGACCCTTTTTCCGCTGCAATCACGTGCCGGGCAAGTAGCCCCATGGAGTCTTCTGGTGGGGGCGGTCGCGAAGACTATATTGAACTTCAGATGCGCGCAAAGGTTTTGTGCCGAGCCTACAAACATCTTCAGTCGGCGCGAGGGTGTTGACTTCTTCCAGACCTTCACCCCGACCCCGAAGATGACCACTCTTCGGGTGTTGCTACATAGCTTGACTACGAGCTGCACTCTCTCGACTTCTCGAAAGCGTTTCTTCAGGGTAGTCTGCACGAGCGGATCTACCTGCCTCGTCCACCAGGCTTCACTGGCTTTTTCCCCAAGGACCCAGAGGCTCACCCGTCCACCTATTTACACCTGCACTGACCTAGGAGAGTTGTGCCACTACCTTGGCCGGTAGATCTCCAAGGACAGAGCAGCGCATTCTCTCAAACAGTCACACTTGGTGCGCTTGGTCCTTCAGAGGTTCCGTCTTCAGTTCTCCTCTACACAGCCCACACCTGTGCCTATAGATCACAAGCTCTCGGCTACAGTCCCTGAGGAGTCAGTAGAGCCTAGTGGTCCGTACGCAGAGCGGGTGGTTTGCCTCATGTACCTGATGACTTGCACTCATCCAGATCTCTCATACCCTCTCAGCATCCTGGCTCAGTTTGTGGCCATAGGCAGACACCAACCACAGCACTAGTCGGGCGCTAAAAGAGTTTTGCGTTATCTAGCAAGTAGTACATCGGGCATAAGGCTAGTGCTAGGAGGACGCAGGCCAGTGGTCCTTACACGGCACAGAGACGCTTCGTGGGCGGACGACGCTAAGACACTCAGGTCCTCCCAAGGCTACGGCTTTAGCCTTGGTGCAGGCGCTATCTCGTGGAGGTCCACCCGTTCATCGTCTGTTGCCCAGTCTAGCTGTGAGGCTGAGATCTACACCTGTGCCATGGCGGCACAGGAGCTCCGTTGGCTGACTTTCTTGCTCACAGACTTAGGTGAGCGGCCTAGCCATGCCCTGGTCCTGTACGCCGACAACAGGGCCATGATCCTCCTGTGTCAGGAGCCTAGACCGGAGGGCAGAGTGAAGCTCATCCAGCTGCGGTACTTCCTCCTGCGCGAGCTACAGCAGTGCCGCCAGACTTGCGTAGTACACTTGGCCTCCTGTGCCAACACAGCTGATATCTTTACAAAGGCCCTTGCGCCTAAAGATCATCAGTGACACTGTGTACAGCTTGGTCTAGTTCCAGTAGCTTTTCACTTGCTAGGACCTTGATTGTGTACTCTATCTTATATTACCTTGACTGGCCTTATGGCTTCTCTGTTAAATTATATCTTTGATATATAATTTGTAGGCTTGGTAGGTGTTACTGAAACCTACTGTAGAGGGTACAACCCCCCTCCTTGTATCCCTCTCTCTTCTATTCATGCTCTCTTTCCTCTCGTAACTCTCGCCCCCTAGCTAAACCTCTCGCCATTTCATGGCGCCCTACGCAGCTACCTTCTAGTAACCTCAACCTATTTCAACATGGTTACAGAGCGGATTGCCCTTCCCGGCCTTGCTCCCCACGCTTCCGCCGCATACCCATTCTTCTGTCGCTACTTCCGTGCCGCCGTGGCAGCCTTCCCGAGCTGCCATGGCGGCTTCGTAGTGCTGCCGTCGCAGCTCCGAAGCGCCGCCGCGGCATCGACCCCGCGTTGTGGCGGCATCGTAATGCTGCAGTGCGGCGTCGTCGGGTGCCAGCAGGCCGCGCAACGTCTGAGGCACCGCCAGTCCTGATGCCCGCACGCCAGCCACGGGCGTGATGCGTGACCACGCCCCGCCCCCCCTTCCCATGCGTCCCCTCTTCCTCGCCGCAGCCGACGGCTGACTCCTGCCGTTGTCCCACCGTCGCGAGCCCGGCCACGTCGTCGAGTGCTGCGAGCCCGCCGCCACCGCCGCCGCTCTCGCCGCTTGCGTTGGGGCCACGCCGCCGCACGCCGCCGCTATCAACGCTGCCGCCGTCGCCGCTGCAGCCCTCGCTGACGACGTCGCCGCTGCAGCCCTCACTGACGACATCGTTGGACTCTCGCGCTGAGGTTCTGACCACACTGGCGTAGCCGTAGCTGCTGCTGCGTATGAGGGTGCTAGATTTAGGGGGTGTGTGTGGGATGTTCTCCTACCAAGCCTAGGGGGTGTGTGAAATTTTATCTTTGATATATAATTAGTTGGCTTGGTAGGTGTAACTGAAACCTACTGTAGAGGTTACAACCCCCCTCCTTGCATCCCTCTCTCTTCTATTCTCGCTCTCTTTCCTCTCGAAACTCTTGCCCCCTAGCTAAACATCTCGCCATTTCATGGCGCCCTACCGAGCTACCTTCTAGTAACCTCACAACCTATTTCAACATTCTGTTCCAGTGGTCGGACTAGTAGTGCCGCCCTGGTTTTCTCTTGTCTAGTTTTTACTCTTCTAACTTGTCTTTGGACCCTTGCCTCAGAGGTTGGACTAGTAGTGCCACCCTGAGCTGCGTGTCTCTTGCCAAGCATTGCCCCTCGTCTAGCCTAGGGGGTGTGTCAACATATTGATGTATATTGTTATAGCCTAGATAGGTGCATGCCATAGCAAGTACAATACCTAGCACAAAACTACCATGTACCACCCTTCCTAGTTCACTTCGTTACCTTGAGAAATGAACACTTGACGTAAATCCGTCATAATCCCCACCCTCGGCTACCATTTTACAGCTACTACACTAACAAACATCACACATCATCCACACGCTTACTCGGTGCCAAATCCCTACACGAATGTTTGTGAGAGTGCGGCACTCTACAATGGAAACGCACTCAAGGGCTTCGCAGAGGGAGAAATTGAAAGGTGGTGCAGGAGACTAAGTATAGAATCTGCAGACACCAGTACTTCAAGTAGAAAGTAGTACTGGAAGTACCTCCAGTAACAGCCAGTATTCACAAGTTGTAACACCTGAATCAGTATTACAGCCTTGTGATACTTCAAGACTTGAACAAGGATCTTTGCTGGAATGGTAGACCAGTAAGACAGCGAAAGTCTTAGAACTTGTAAGTATTGTCCAGAATTTCCTCAAGAACAAGTTGATAACTGAAGTCATACAAGCTATTCTTATATCTGCTAGAAGTACCTGCTCGGTAATGTATCTGTTCAAACTTTTTGCGCTATGCAATCTAAGCGCTACTGAAAGGAGCGCGACTGTTCGCTTGACTGAAACGACCTGCTGACGTAACCATCCAGACAAGCGCTATTCGCTTACGTCATGCTACGGATGCTAACTACAGTGTAGCTCGATAATATCTATTGGAACTTACTTACAGAAATGCTTAAGTACGATTTTATCACAACGCTCCCCTTCATTTCTGGAAGTCCGATAGTGTCACTTCTTGACAATTCCGCAGAGTTCGTTGCAGTATTGGAACTTGTGACGTGTCAGCTTCTTGGTGAGAAAATCTGCAGCCATTTCATTGGTCGAGCAGTAGACCACTCGCATTCTCCCCTTCTCAACTTCATCTTTGACGAAGAAGTATCGTAGCGAAATGTGTTTTGTCCTGTTGGCGAAACCGGGTTGGTGTGCAATTCTGATTGCACTTTGGTTGTCGCACTGCAGGGTGAACTGTGTACTTGTCGTCAATTTTGCTTCCTCCAGTAGCTCTTGTAGATAGAGACCTTTGTGAGTAGCTGTGCAGGCAGCTATGAACTCAGCTTCAGCAGATGACAGAGCTACGAGCTCTTGCTTTGTAGAATTTCCGGAGATTGTCCCAATAGGTTCGAGACGATAGACGAAGCCGGTGCGAGATCGACGATTAGAAGTATCTGCTGCATGATCAGCATCGACGTACCCGTTAAGATAGAGAGAATTCATAGTAGTGGCTTAATAGGTAAGTCCGACTTCAGGTGTCGAAACGAAATACTGTAGAGCGCGAAGAAGATCTAGCCGATTCTCCCCCTTAGGTCAACGGAGAAATTGCGCGAGCTGGCTAGCGGCATAGGCGAGATCTGGATGACACGTTACAGCTGCGAATAGAAGACAACCCAGCTGCTGCTGAAAGAGCTTTATTTCACTCTTATCAAGTGGAGTAGTATCGGTTTGTAGTCCGTCTGTAGAGATCGGTAAGGAGTGGTTACAGTGGAAGGAGTGAGATTAAAGCGTGCGGCTAGTGTTGCTGCATACTTAGAAGCTGTAAGATGAATAGCAGTTGCTGTTCGGTGGATGTTTAGGCCGAGAAACTGTATGACTGTAGGGGTGATAGTGATCTGTAGAAGTTTCTGTTCGAAGACAGTAGCAAAAGAATCGGTGGTGCTGATGTAGAGTAGTCGTCGACATAGGCGACGAGTAGAATGTAGTCAGTACCGTCGGTGAGTAGGTACATTCCTTGGTCAAGCGGTAAATGGTGAAATCCGGCAGATAGTAATTGAGAATGTAGATACAGCTGCCATGGTCGTGGTGCCTGTTTGATGCCATAGAGAGACTTTCTGAGACGGCATACACTTGGAGGGTTAGTTTCGTAGGAATGCGGATACTCAACCAGAATTAATGCGTCAACGGGCGCATACAGAAAAGCGTTGGCGACGTCGATTTGGCGGAGTCTGAAATTCCGGTATGCCGCGATACAAAGGAGGATGCGGACACTAGTGTGTTTGCCGATAGGAGAGAAGGTAAGCTCGTAGTCGAGTCCAAAAGTTTGCTCGAAGCCGCGGACGACCCATCGCGCCTTGAATTTTTCAAAGAAACCATCGGCGTTTGTCTTCACACGGAAAACCCATTTTCCGGTAAGCACCTTACTCCCCTTTGTCTCCTTCCGTGGGATTAGATCCGAGGTACCTCTCTTTTCCAGAGCTGCTAACTCCCGGTCTATGGCTTCTCGCCATTTTTTCCTGTGTTGACTTGTCAATACCTGTAATCCGGTTTCCGTAAAACGGGGACGATTTGAGTTGACACCGGAGAAGTTGTGTTCTGATCCCTGTTCCCCCCCAACTTTGTTAGGTGTTACACGGACAGCTGCTTCGGAGTCGACGGGCATTGGCTGCTGCTGGCGGTCACGTTCGTAATCAAGTGCGACATCACAGACATCTTCAGGGTCGGCATCAAAGCGTGGGATAAACTCGGCAATGGATTCATCTTGTACGTCTGCTTCGGCCTCGTCAGTAGCAAAAGCATGCGAGCCTTCGAACAGCGTGGCAGGATTGGCAGCTGCTGCCAGGTGAGCACAAAAAACAGGTAAGGTGAGTCATTCATAAAAAAGACAATCACGTACTGATACGATTTGACTCGTGCGAAGATCCATAATTTTCCCAACGTAAAACTGCTTCTCGATGCCAAGATGTATTCCCCACTTAGCGCGTTCCGAAAATTTCCCCAGTGCTGATGTCGGAGGTCGGTATTGGACGATGCACCCGAAAACTCTTAAAAGTTTTGTATTGCCGACTGTTTTTGTCCACTGCAAGTGTGGCGAAGAAAATTGTGGAAGGGAATTTGTCGACAGCAAGTTGTGCAGAAGAACCGCATGGTCTAAAGCATAAGGCAAAAAATGCGGTGGTATGGTTGCTTGAGTCAGCAAGACTCGCATCTTCTCTTGTAAAGTCCAATTCATCCTTTCCGCAACCCCCATTTGTTGGTGTTGATGTGGCAGAGACAACCGGCGCTTGATACCGAGGGTTTGAAGGTAGTCAATGAAGGTTGTGCTTGTGTACTCCCCTGCTCCGTCACTCTGAAACTCTTGTGGTTTCTCCTTCGATTCTCTTTCAGCCACCACGAGCCACGCGACGGAGATGGAGTGAGCCATGTGTCGAGCTGGTATGTTGACGGTCCAAACATATCGAGTAGAAGCCTCGATAAACGAGATCATATAAAGCTCCCCTCTTAGGTCTTGCGTCAGGAAAGTTTAGGATTTCGCCGTAAGCTTTCTGCATAAGTGTGTAGCGAGTCGATCCCGGAAAGTGGCTTGGAAATGTTTCGTAAGGAAGATTAGCAGTTGTGCATATTGTGCAAACCGTTGGTCATGAAGACGGATTCATCTCGGTTCCATCTGGTAAGAGCAAGCTGTTCTTGTCAAGAACTGAAGCTCGTATACTATGATTGAGAATCCCTGGAGAAGGATGACCGTATGTCTTATGTTGCTTTCTTGTCAAGAACTGAAGCTCGTATACTATGATTAAGAATCCCTGGAGAAGGAACCGTTGATGCCATATGTCTTCTGTTGCTTTGTGTCCTGTTGATCACAGATAAAAATCGGCGCTAGTACAAAACGAAGAAATGATGAAAGGAGAAATCGTGAGTGATTGGTCGAGTTGTCCAGGAACGAAGCGGGTAAGAGGTAACTAAGTGGTTTTAATTTCCACGTCGAGAATTTCCTCTGGTTGAAGAACTAACTCTCCTTCTTTGATTTCTGTTTCTGTTGAGTTTGCTGTAGGTTGACTGATGAGAACCCCTGTTTCTGCTTCACTGCTACTCTGCAGCTCAGCTTCGTCTGCTTCACTGCTGCTGGAAGTACCTCCAGTAACAGCAAATATTAACAAGTTGTAACACCAGAATCAGTATTACAGCCTTGTAATACTTCAAGACTTGAACAAGGATATTTGCTAGAATGGTAGACTAGTAAGACAGCGGAAGTCTTAGAACTTGTAAGTATTGTCCAGAATTTACTCAAGAACAAGTTGATAACTGAAGTCATACAAGCTATTCTTATATCTGCTAGAAGTACCTGTTCGGTTATGTATCTGTTCAAACTATTTGCGCTATGCGCTTTAAGCGCTACTGAAAGGAGCGTGACTGTTCGCGTGACTGAAACGGCCTGCTGACGTAACCATCAAGACGAGCGCTATTTGCTGACGTCATTCTACGATAATATCTATCGGAACCTACTGTTAAATTATTTTGTTATATAATTGTAGGCTTGGTAGGTGTTACTGAACTCTACTGTAGAGGGTACAACTCCCTCCTTGTATGCCTCTCTCTCTTCTATTCCACTCCTTTTCTCTCGTCAACTTCCTCTCCTAGCTACTAAACCTCTCGCGATTTCATGGCCGCCTTCCTTCCTAGCTAAGTTAGCCTTCTAACATGGTATTAGAGCGGGTTGCCCGTCGTGGGCCTGCTCCCCACGCTTCCGCAATGCACTCCTCCTCCTCTCACTCTCGCGCTGCCATGGCGGCCGCGTCGTGCTGCTGTGGCGGCGTCGTTGTGCCGCCGGCCGCGTCGTACAACCGTGGCCGTCTCGGCGCGCTGCCATGGCGTCGCGCTGTCCTGGCGTCGATGTCAAGCCGTGGCGGCGTCGTCGTCGTAAAGCCGTGGCGACGTGCAGCCAGCGCGCGGACGGCGCGGACGGCAGCGGCCAGCGCCCCGTTTTAGCGCTGGCCAGCGCGCCCGCATGCAGCCACCTCACCGCACAGGGCGGCACGCTACCGGGCTCCGCTGCAGAAGCCCCGCTCCCCCCCCCCTTTTCTCCTGCGTCCCCTCTTCCTCGCCGCAGCCATCGGCTGACTCGCGCCGGCCGTCCCACCGTCGCAGAGACTGGCCACGCCGCTGAGTGGGGCGAGCGCTGCCACCGCCGCTACTGTTGTCGAAGCCCCCGCCGCCGCAGCTGTTGCCGCTGGCCTTACTTGCCGCCGCCGCTGCTATCGTCACTGCCGCCGCCGCCGTCGTCGCCACCGCACCCTCGCGGTTGACGTCGCCGCCCTGCCCGTGGAGAGGTCGACCGCGCTGTCAACCGCCACTGCTGCTGAAGGGCATGGGGGTGCAAGGGTGTGGGGGTGCTTTGTGTGGGGTGGGCTTGCCACTACCAAGCCTGGGGGGTGTGTTAAATTATATTTGTTATATAATTGTAGGCTTGGTAGGTGTTACTGAACTCTACTGTAGAGGGTACAACTCCCTCCTTGTATGCCTCTCTCTCTCTCTTCTATTCCACTCCTTTTCGCTCCTCAACTTCCTCTTCTAGCTACTAAACTAATAGCCATCTCCAAATCACTTCTATTCCATTTCATGGCCACCTTCCTTCCTAGTAAGTTAGCCTTCTAACACCTACCGTAATCCCCCGTATATAACACCTGCCGAAATAGTCACTCCGTGGGTGCTTTATGCGGGGGAGAGCTTATGATAAGGTGCATTTAGGAGAGCACCCACTTTTTGGGGGTTGCATTTTACATAACACCCTGCTCGTTTTATGCAGCAAATAACAGTATTCCGTCGTTTTTCAAGCTCCTCTCGATTGAAAAAAACAAGCAGGATGAAAAATGCAATGTCAACTACCATTAGCAGCGAAAAAAACGGGCATAAGAATCAACACAAGTTGCAGCGCGAAATGGGAACGTCAGCGAAGGTTGAGATTTGGGAGGATTTCAACCGTCAAAGTCGCGGATTCTACTGTGATTTGACGGTCAAAATCCTCCTGATCGAAATCCTCTCAGGTCTTGACGGTCGTAGGTGCGGCACGAAGCTGGCCCAGACCACAGCACTCAACAGGGATTGGCCAATGACACTTGATTCGTAAGTTTCGTCTCAGCGGAGGATATGCCTCGTTAACAGCCGCTCCGTGCAGTTGTGAGCTAACATGGCCTGGTACACTCAAATTCAAATTGCATTTTACATAACACATGGGCACTATTTTTTCGGGCCACTGTTAAGACCCTGTCATTATTTTCGTGAATTTTTATATTAACCATAGGGTGTTGTATACGGGGGATTATGGTACTTACAGAAATGCTAGGGGGTCTGTCAACATATTGATGTATATCGTCCCAGCCTAGACACGTGCATGCCATAGCAAGTACAATACGTAGCACAAAACTACCATGTACCATCCTTCCTAGTTCACTTTATTACCTTGAGAAATGAACACATAACGTAAATCCATCATAGTCCCCACCATCGGCTCCCATTTTACAGCTACTACACTAACGAACATCACACATCATCCACACGCTTACTCGGTGCCGAATCCCTACAGGAATGTTTGTGAGAGCGCGGCACTCTACAATGGAAACGCACTCGAGGGCTTTGTAGAGGGAGATGCTGTCAGGCAGCTCACAGATCTCGGGGCACTCGCAGAGTTCCAGCCGCTGAAGGCTCGTCAAGAGGTGGATGCCTTCGGGGAGGGAGGAGAGCATTCGGCAGTCGAGAATCTCGAGTGTCTCCAAGGCACTGAGCAGCACCAGGGACTCTGGCAGCACGTGGAGCCAATCACAGCATTCGATTGTGAGCGATCGCAGCTGCTGCAGCTGGCCAATGGAATCCGGAAGGCTCTCGAGATTGCCCAAGAAGGAGAAGCGGAGAACCCTGAGTGCTGGCAACTGCCCTATGGTGTCTCGCAGAGACACCATCTGATCACATCCAACGATCGCAAGGTGTTCAAGGAGGGAGAGCTGCAGCAGAGAGGAAGGGAGGTGAGTGAGCTCAGAGCATTTCAGCTCCAGCCTTCGCAAACTGGTGAGAGTCTCAAAGCCTTCCGGCAGCTGCTGGAGGCACACGTCCAGAGTCAGCTCCTCGAGGGCACACAGCAGCGTGAAGGACGCGGGGAGCCTTAGAGCTCTGAAGCCCCTGTCTACAATGAGACGCCGCAGGCTCTGCAGCTGGCTCATACTCTCCGGCAGGCTGGCCAGGTTGGGCAGGTCGAGGTCCAAGGACTCCATGGTGGTGCAGCATAAGAGAGCATCAGGGAGGGAGCGAAGCGTGCTGCAGTCCCTGGCGGGAAATGCACGCAGCTTCAGGAGCTGCCCGATTGCCTCAGGTACCGATGTCAGATCCGAGCAGCCTTGGAGCGACAGCTCCTGCAGATTGGAGAGGTCGCTAAGGCTGTCGGGCAGAGCTGTGAGCCGAGGTGCGTTCACGTGGAGGGGCTTTTAGCGCCTGCAGCCCTCCGATCTCCTCTGGCAGGTTGACAATGAGCTTTGAGAAAATCTGGAGCCGCTCGAGCCCAGCCAGTTGGAAAATGCTTGCAGGGAGATGGGTGACGGAGGGCGGGCAGGCAAGCGAGAGGTCCTTCAGCTGCGTGCACCTCTGGAAGAGCGAGCCAAGCCCGTCGGACGTCCACACGTGGTGCTCAGCACCACCATAGCGCAGGTTGTCGAACAGCGATAGGCGCTCGAGGCGGGGACACACTTGTGCGATCAGCGCGATGAAGGCGTCCGTGATAAGGTCTGTGCCGGAAAGGGCGACCTGAAGAGACGTGAGATTGGGCGCGAGGCTGACGGTGCTGACGAACTGCGAGGCGGAGATTCCCTGCCGGCGCGAGAGGTCGAGCGACATGATCGTGCAGCTGCACAGTGAGCAGCGACAGCAGCGTCCGTTCCACGAGTGGGATCCATGGCCTATATTCGACGAAGGGGAACGCTAACTCAAAGCGCTACCTGATACGAGTTGCTAGTAAGCGGCGACTTTAGAACCACAGGAGAGGAAATCGACGACGGTGAACGTGAATCGTAGCGAGTCGGGGTGGGGAGTGAGAGACTCTGTCCAGCGCAGCGAGAGAAGCAGTGATGCGTGGTATGGCGTTGCGATGCAATGAAGGGAGGGAGCCGGGGAAGCTGTGATGCATTTCGATGGAGGTTCTGAAGGCTGGTGGAGGCACGCTCAGCGTGATCCACGCCATGGCGCTGACGGAAAACTTCTGATGGGAATATTTTTCGCGCTTTAGGCGGGAATGGGGGAACGAAATGCGGAATCTCTGATGGGAGTACCGAAGCTCTCTCAATCGCGAGATCTCAGCTCGACAGGGCTGAAACCCAACCCCGACGTTGGCAAGGCGGGAGGCCAGTGCTATTTTTGAAGCCCCTGGAAAATGGAGTAGGCTGAAACCCAGCTAGATGCCAAGGAGGAAAAGTCGGTGCCGAGGGCAGGATGGATGGAGAGCGCTGGCTGGGGAGGGGCACCATGTACGCGCTAGAATACGGCTTCGAGAAGCAATTAACGGAATGATTCAACCTGAAGGCGTCTCCTAAGCGTTCATGAATAATTCAGATGAGGGAACAGTTACCCGTTCCGGCCATGTAATCCCGATAAGTACAGTGTAAGGAATTTTCTATTCCTTGCCGAGCGGTACTTCTATCGCGTACGCTCGAACACACCTGAAGCCTCGGGACGGTTCTGGACCTTTCTTACAGAATCGCATCGGCTTTTCCAGACCTTCTAGCTCGACCTTTGGGAGTTCTCCAGTCCTTGCTTCGTCACTTCGAGACCCTTCGATCTCTTTCCCGAACCTTCACATCTCATGGTTAGACTAGCTCTGGTGTTCCTATATCTTGGCTTGCCATTCCTTGTATCGTCATTCAGTAATTCAACACTTCATTATTCATTTCCGCGCTTCTCTGCTTGTTCATTCATAACACCTGGTATTCAGAGCCACTTTCCTCGCTCACCCGTTTTCGTGAGTTGATTTTTTGGGGGGGGGGGGGTAGGTCCCTTACGTAAGGTGCAAAGTGGTTGCCTGCGAATTAAACTGATTCATTCGCCCAACTACGATAGCGTTTGCGCTTACCTGAGTATAGGCACACTACAGATTTCCCCTTGCCCCGGCGGAGCATTCGCCAAATGGACCAAGCTCAGTTCAACGAGCTCCGGGAGCCATCCAACGCCATGAACACACGCATGGCTACAGCGCTGGAGGACAACGAACGACTTTGTGCAGAAGTTGACGAGTTACGCAAGGCGTGAGAGGATTCGCGCCAGAAAGCTGCCGCCCAAGAGGAGGTCGTTAGCACCGGACGTGTCGAAACAGTTTTGGACGAAATCGGACGAGAGGTGTAGTAGGAGCATAAGGACAACAAAGAAGCCGCAGCAGCTGATGTGGCAGCACGCGCAGCAGCCAAAGCAGCAGCAGCAGCAGCAGCGACAGCAGCAGCAGCGACAGCAGCAGCCGCCCGGTCAGCAGCCGCCCGGTCAGCAGCCGTCTGGTCACCAGCAGCAATAGCCCTCCAAGTTACATTTCGCCGCGGCTCGGTAAGTGACATGGAGTGTAAGGAAGAATGGGTGTACACATTCCCTGGAATGCGATGAATGCTACAGTGTGCGCTAGGTAGGATGAATGCTGATTGGACAGCGAGAGTGCCGAGACCTGTCAATTCGTCACAACTGAAGCGAGAAAGCAGAGGGGCGGGTGCAAGTCAACATTCGACAGTGAGGGGCGGGGGGGCGGATGGAGGGAAGAAACGAAATCGGGGCAGGGGGTCAAAACTGCAGGGGGAACAGCGATGGCGCTACAAGGGGCGGAACAGGGTTGAATTCGGGGGAGACCCAAATCGGAAAATGTGGGCGGGCGCTGCAAAGGGGGAAACAAATTTGTTGGGCGGGGGTACACGGTTCCGCAGCGAGATGGGGGCTTGTAGTACACAAACCCCACATTTGTGTGTGGGGATGTTTACCAACTAAGGCGAGTCGTTCGTTTTACGTGGTAATCTGATTCCCAATGTTTATAATTTGAAACACATTTCAGGGAATGTGTACCGCATCCCCGTACGAGAACCCAAACCACTGAAATATGCGGCCATGACATTGAGGAGCCATATTGAATTTTGTCAAGGCCTTCTAGCAACGTCGCAAAAGGTGACCTGTTGACTGGATTTGTTTTTTTCGCGAAGTACATGATGACTTGACGGATTCCACTCGCTCACCTCCTTTCGCCCGTCTCCTTTCTTAGGGCATGAGGGCATGAGGGCAGCCACGTATGCCGTGAAGTGAACCATGGCCCCCTTCCCCACTCCTCTGCTCGCCCTTCGTCTGGCCTCTCCCCACCCATCGCTGCTACCGCATGTGAGTTGAGCATGCTCCCCCGAACCCATCTCCTCCCCGCATCTAAGCTGCATCCTCACCCCATCTTTGTCCACCCTACCTGCTCTCCCTCCTCATCTGGCCTCTCCTGTTTCCTAATATTGCACCTGCTTATGATGATCCCTCTCGTCTCCCATTCTCTCCTATTGCCACGCCGTTCCCTCATCTCGGTGCGTTCCTCGTCCACTCATATGCTCCTTTCTTCTGAACTGCACTTCTCGTGCCTCCCGGCTCCTTTCTTTCCTCTGTCCCCTCCTTGCATTCCCAACCCGTTTGGCCCGCTCCCAAGGTCCCCCCGTGTCATTTCCTCATCTCCTTTCCCTCATGGAATCGGCTGCCCATGCATTTCTTTCCAGCTGGCAAAGCTCATCATCGCCCTCCCTGATCCTACCATTGTCAGTTCCTCGTCCGTCTCCTCTCTCCTGCCCTGTGCCATCCCTGGGAATCAGCCAGTGATGCTCTCTTCCCGGTCCCTTGGCTCCCCGCTTTCCTCCACAACTCTCATCAGTCAAGCTTTTGTGAGCATCCCTCCTCAACGGGTGCGGCGTTGCCATGTGAGCATTGTCGCCCTTACACCCATCCCTGCCCCGCACCCATCCTCTCCAAACTTTCTCCACCCTAGCTGCTCTGCCTCCCTTTCTCGTCCACTTGCTGTGTCTCTTATCGTCCCATTCACTTATGATGTCTCCTCCCCTCTACCGTCTGCCCTCGTCTCCTCGCACTCCTCTTCTCTCAGCTTTTCCATTCCTTAGGGTGCGGTTTTCCCCTATGCTCATCACCTCTCCTCGTCGCACTCTCCCATCACCTCTCTTTTCTTGTTTTTGGCCTTCTGAGGTGCTTTAGGAGGTGCTTTATATCTGTCCAGCGCAGTCCGCTTGCCTTTTGAAATTGCTCTCCCCTCTCCTTCACCTTCCCTTACTCCCTCTCGCATCCCTTTCACTTTCCGCTTCCCCCTTCCCCCTCTCTCTTTCTCTCTCCACCAGTCAGGAAACTTTAAGCGCACATGTCTGCAACACACAAGCCAATGTCACGGCGTGGTGCCAGCTAGCAGATCTGGCGCCGCTGCTGTAGCTCGCGCAGGAGGAAGTACCGCAGCTGGATGTGCTTGGCTCTGCCCTCAAGTCAATGCTCCTGACACAGGAGGATAATGGACCTGCTGTCAGGGTACAGAAGTGGGGTAGAGCTAGGCCGCTCACCTAAGTCTGTGAGCAAGAAAGTCAGCCATCGGAGCTCTTGTATCGCCATGGCACCAGCGTAGATCTCAGCCTCGCGGCTGGACTGTGCAACTGACGATGAACGGGTGGACCTCCACGAGACCGCGCCTTCACCAAGGCTGAAGCAATAGCCCTGACAAGACCTGCGGGTCTCGGCGTCGTCTGCCCAAGAAGCGTCTCTGTGCCCAGTAAGGACCACTGGCCTGCGTCCTCCCAGTACTAGCCCCATGCTCGATGTACTTGCTAGCTAACGCAAAACCCTCTTAGCGGCCGACCGGTGCTGTGGTCCGCGTCTGCTTGTGGCCACGAAGCGAGCCAGGATGCTGAGAGGGTATGCAAGATCTGGACGAATGCAAGTCATCAGGTACATGAGGCAACCGACCAGCTCTGCGTAAGGACCACTAGGCTCTACTGACTCCTCAAGAACTGGAGCTGAGGGCCTCTGGTCTACTGGCAGGGGTGTGGGCTGTGCGGAGGAGAATTGAAGACCGAACCTTTGAAGGACCTGGCGCACCAAGTGTGACTGTGTGAGAGTGATGGTGCGCGCTGCTCTGTCCCTGGAGATCTGCAAGCCAAGATAGCGGCACAGCTCTCCTAGGTCAGTGCAGGTGTGTCTCCTCAGCAGCTCGGCCTTCACGGAGGCTTGTGCGTCTCTGTCTGTAGTGGCAAAGACCAGATCGTCTACGTAAACAAGGATGTAGAACGGATTCTGGCCGGAACGAATGAAGAGCGAGGGGTCTGCAGAGGACGGGAAGAACTGCAGGTCAGCTAGTGTAGCATGCAGCGTGTCGTGCCACTCACGGGGCGCCTGTCGCAGGCCGTAGACCGGGCGCCGGAGGAGCCACTGGGTCCAAGCCGGGAAGATACCTGTGAAGCCCTGTGGACGGCGGAGGTAGACCTGCTCGTGTAGGCTGCCCTGAAGAAAAGCAATAGAGAAGTCGAGGGAGTGGAGCTCATAGTCACACTGTGCTGCTACGTGCTGGTATTCGAAGGGTAGTCATCTTTGGGGTCGGGGCGAAGGTCTGACAGTAGTCCACCCCCTCGCGCTGACTGAAGCCTCGAGCCAAGTAGCGCACCTTGAACACCGGCGGCTCTCCAGGAGGGCACTTCACCTTGAAGAGCCATCGGCCATCGACTACGTTCACCCCAGGTGGGGGAACTGCGTCGACGTAGGTGCCGGTGGATCTCCAACATTCCATCTCCTGCTCCATGGCAGCTATCCACTGAGAGGCCCAGGTTCTCGAGGTCGCCTCAGCGTAAGTGCGAGGGGTCGGGATGTCAAACGCATCTGGGTCACCCTCAGGGACTAGCAACAGGGAACTGAGATTGGGAGCAGCCTCGGACAGGAAAGCAAGCTCGTACTGCCTATCCTCTAGGACGTCATTGCCAAGGGCAGTAGCACCCCCGACGGACGGAGGGCAGGGAGGGCCAGAGACCAGAGCGATGGCGTAGTCAAGGCGGGGGGTATAGGCGAAGTGAGCGACAACAGCGACAAGAGCGTCAAGACTCGAGACAGGGACAGACACGTCGGTAACGAGGGAGGCAAGGACCCGGGGAACAAGGGAACGAGCAACACGAAGGTAGTCAGACAGAGGGGGAGGCACAACAGCGAGCAACGATGGAGGAGGAGACGGGAGGAGGGGAGGACGAGACGCGTGGGAACGAAGCAACATAGGGTGAGAATGCTGAACAGGAGAGACATGTCAAGCACGGGAGGGACGGCGAGCCCAGACGTGAGACAGAGGCATCAGGTCAGGAGTCAATAGAGGAGACACAAGGGGAGAACAAGGCGGAAAACGGGTCGGGGACGAGTCCGGCGGAGGAAACACCGGACCGTGGACAGGAAGGGGAGGAGGCGACGGGGAAGGCGCAGGCGGGCGGTTAGGGAAGGGAAGGCCGAGCAGGCAAAGGGCGGACACCAGCGGCGACTGCTGGTGCTGCTGCTCGACGCCGACACCTGAACCACCAGCTGCACCGCGGCTACCTCCAGAACACTCCACTCCAACACCCCTGGAGCAAGCACCCCCAGAACAAGAACCCTCTCCAGCACTGGTGCCACCCCCGAGCCCGGCGGGACAGGCCACAACAGGAACCCCAGGACTAGCACCGTCCTCAACGCCAGCACCCTCTGAGTCCACGAACGACTGCTGCTGCTGCGACGGCGGCTGCTGCACCCGCGGCGGCAACTGCTGCTGCGGCGGCGACGACGATGGCTGTGGTGGCGACTGCGACGACGGGGGGGGGGGGGACACCGGGGTAGAGGCAGGCGGTGAGAACTGCGTTGCGGGACCACCAAAGGTTGCCGACTCCTCGACCGGGACAACCGACTTGAGGGGAGTGACGTGAGACACACCAGACGGAGCAGGACGGGGAGGGAGGGGAGCAGGGGCTACCGGGGGAGTGGGAACCAGAAACAGAGATGGGGGAACCGGGAGACCTCGGTGAGGAAAGCGACGGTAAAAAGAGACAGACTCGTCGAAAGTGACGTCACGCGAGTGAAGGAGGCGGTGAGACGGGGGGTGGTTGAAGTGCCAGTCAGACAAGATAGGGGGGAAACCTAGGAAGACACAGGGGACAGTGCGGGCAGTGAGCTTATCGGTGCCAGAGGCACGAACGCGAGCAAGGCACCCCCCCAGATGTCGGTCGCTCACTCACAAACGTGGAACACAGATGCGTCACCAGGAGACCCGGTCCAGAGGAGGGTCGGTGAAACCTGCGGCCGCTGGGAATGGGGCTACTGGTTCAGCTCGTGAGCGGCGTAGCGAACAGTGAACGTCCACAGAAAATGGGGTGCACCGGCATGGATCATGGAGGTACGGGCCACCTCCACGACCAAGCCGATGCGTCGCTTAGCGACCCCATTCTGCTGTGGGGAGTCCGGCATGGTGTACGACAGGGTGATGCCCTCCTCACGATAGAACCGGCCAAGTCGACCAAAGGCAAACTCGCCGCCATGGTCGTAGTGGAGACAGAGCACGGGGAGACCGCGGCGGACTCGCTCAGTTACAACCCTCGGGATCAGAACGTCAGGCACGTCGGCCTTCCACTCTAGAGGAAACACCGTGGTGTAGCGCGTGTAGTCGTCGACAAGCATCAGGAAGTAGCGCTCTTGACGCGGCCCAAGGACGGGGGCATGGCCCCAGACGTCTAGGTGCAGGGTCTGGAGTGGCGCGGTGGCAGGACGAAGCGAGGAGGAGTGAGGAGCATGGCGCAACCAGCCCTCGACGCAGGGCATGCACGGCGGCGCAGGGGAGGGCGGTAGGGAAGGGAGCGATGCAGGAAGACCTAGGACAAGACCGTGCTATGACATGTGACGCTGACGCGGGAGCGCAGGGTGACCTAGGCGGTGGTGCCACAGCAGCGACGCGTGAGTGAGCGACCGACATGAGCAAGCCGCAGCTACCTGGGGGAACGCCCTCACCAGAGGAGACGTAGTGTTATAAACAGGCTGGACACAGGGTCTCCGGAGAACGTGAGGTGGTCTCGGTAAAGACAGCGTATCGCTCATGTCCGGGGAACGTGATGGTGACGTCGAGGTCCTGAAGACAGCCGATACCAACTAGGTTCCTAGAGAATGAGGGGATGTGGTCTGTAAGAGTTTCCGAGGGGGCCGCCGGATAGGGGAGGGTGGTGGAGCTACGTGCAACTACAGGGCCAGAGGGGGGGTTTGCAAGTGCAACTGTGGCAGGGGCGGCAAGCGGCGTAAGGGAAGTGTGGTCGCGGAAGAAGCAGGTAGACGCACCGGAGTCGAGTGTGAAGGAGAGCGAAGTGCTAGCAGCTGCTGGCAGAGGGGCTAGTGTGCAGCCTAGGCTAAACAAGGCAGTGGATCCTACGCCTGACACAACAGGGGAGTCTAGACTACGCACGGTGGACACACCTACACTAGGCAACACCGGGTAATAGGATCCAATCACACTAGAGTCATCAGCATACATGGCAGACATAGCATTCCTAATCTGATCCATATCGAGCTCAAAGACCAGCACACGATGGCGCGCGAGGGCGTACCAGTCCGGAGGGTGCAACGCAGAACCAAAGCAGTGGCGGAACAGGTTGTCCAGGCGGCGGTAGCTGCGGTCGGCGGTGTGGACGGGCCGGAGGCAGACTGTGTCGCGACGAGGGCTGGTATGCAGCTGGTACTGACAGATGACCGTGCTGGAGCTGCCACCCAGCACCGAGCTGCGCCCGCCCCCCCCCACAACCACCACCACTAGCGCCACCAGTCCACCACGGCGACTGGTGCTGTTGCGCCGACTGCGGCGGCTGCTGCGGCTGCTGAGTCTGCTGCTGCTACTGCTGAGGCTGCGTCTGCTACTGCGGCTGCTTCGGGGCACCAGCCCCGGTCCCCTCGTCTGAACCACCGTCCCCGCCCTCACCGCCGCCACCCTCCCCACCGCCAACCCCCTTCCCCACACCACGCCCCCCTTTGGGGCGGCGACCCTTACCCAGACGCTTCTGCGCTGAGGCTGCAGCACTGGTCTCAGCAACAGCAGCAGAGACGTCAGAGTAAGTGCACTGGGAGGGAGCACAACCCTGAAAGATAGGTAACGCCGCAGTACCGCTAGACTGAGCGATACTGCGCTGGCGGGTCTCTATCTCAGACAGGACAGTAACAAAGGCGGTGAGAGTGAGGTCACCCAGGTGCTGACTAAGGAAGTGGTCGCGGGCTGTGGCTAGGAGGTCAGGGAGGTGCGTGGCGATGAGGTAAAGGGTAGCGCAGAATGGCGGCAGGAAGGCAGTGAGCTATGCCTCAGTGCTAGCAGTGCGGTAGCTTGTGTCAAGCGCGCGGAGGTGCGTGGCAAAGTCGGCGACTGTGGGGAAGGATGCAAAATCAGGGAACAGCATGGGGAGGATCAGGCGACCGGCAGAGATAGTGGCGCGGGTGGAATAGCTCGCAATGAGAGCATCTAGGAAGGCCTCGGCGTTCGCTATAGTGGCGAAGCTAGGATGCTCAGACAGTGGGAGCACACGGCTGATAGCAAGCTGGGCGACAGCGTCGCGCGAGTCCCAGATGGCACGCTCAAGCGCAGCAGCGGAAAAGGCCCCACGCTCAGCAGAGGTGGGGGCAGCAGGGAGGGCAAGGGGGGGGGGAAGCAGGCCATCGACATGAACAGCCAGGGAGTGACCGTCCTGGCGCTGACATGTAAGGTGACGCCGGAGGTCGACGAGCTACGCCTCAAAGTCGAGCGCCCGATCCTCTGCATCTAGACGGAGCTGTGACTCCGCCATCGCCACTGCCGCAGCTGCTGACGGCTGCTGACAGAGTGAGGAGGACAGTAGGAGGAGGCGGTGGAGGGGGTGGGGTGCGGTGTAGTGCGGTGGAGTGCGGTGGAGTGCAGTGGAGTGCGGTGGAGTGCGGTGGAGTGCGATGAAGGGCGATGGAGAGTGGTGGAGAGCGGTGGAGATAGCCGACAGGGAGGCCGGCGCGGAAGGGAGCCAGGGCCGGTGGGTCGGCGCTGGGGCTCAACGGACCGGCGGGCGGCCGAGGAAGCGGGGGCCGGCGAAGCTGGAGCCGGCTGACTGGGCGGCTAGCGGGCCGACCGGCTGACAAGGGCCGACGGGGCGCACGGGGCTGACAGGGCGCAGGCAGGGCCGGCGGGGCGAGCTGGGCCAGAGGGGCGCATAGGATCGGCGGGGCGCTAACGGGGCCGGGAGGGCACGAGCGGGCCGGCGGGGCTCTAAGGGGCCAGCGGGGCAAGTGGTGCCAGAGGGGCGCACGAGGCCGATAAGGCGCTGATGGGGCGGCGGTGCGCTGATGGGCCGGCTGGGCGCTAACAAGCCGGCAGGGCACTAACGGGGCCGGGAGGCGCTAACGGGGCCAACGGTGCTTGAACGGGGCCGGGAGGGCGCTAACGGGCCGGAAGTGTTAAACTAGGAACTCTAGGACGCCATGAAAGTGGCGAGAGGTTTAGCTAGGGGGGTGAGAGTTGACGAGAGAAAAGAGAGACGACTAGAAAGAGAGAGGGATACAAGGAGGGGATTGTACCCTCTACAGTAGAGTTCGATAACCTACCAAGCCTACCAATTATATAACACAATATATAATTTAACACACCCCCTAGGCTTGGTAGTCATAAGCCCACACACACCCACACCCCCTAACCTAGCACCCCCATTCCAAGCATCAGCCACGTCTACTCCGGTGGGGCCAGCCCCCACGGCCCGTGAGATGGCAATGGCGGCAGCCACGGCAGTGACGAGAGCGGCGGCGGCAACGGCCTGCGGCAACAGCGGCGGTTCCAACATCAGAGGCGACTGCAGCGGCCCCCGCTGTGAGAGTACGATACCGTTATACCATTTTCCCCTTTCCATGTTTCCATTCTATTTCATTCCTCTTTTTATCCTGATTCATTTGGTCTTTATTTCATCTTATTTGGTTTCCTATTCCTCATTTTCCATTATCCTTTGGTTTATCCTCTTATTATAATTATATCACCGACCAGGCTCGGGATGTACTGGCGCGCTATATCTAGCGTAATCCTGCCGTAATCCCTTAAAGCCAATAGCCTTGCTGGCTATACGCATGGTGATTCTATTTTCAAGAAGGGTCTATTTCCTTAGGATAGGATAAACCTGGTTACCTGATGTACTCTGATAGTATAAAAGCACCTTGTAGTGATTGATAGTGCAACATTGAGCAAACCTCATTCGATCCTATGACACCCGCCCTCTTGGCGGCATGGCCAAACTCCGCGCCGATGGGGTCCCCCACGGGTTAGGCGTCGACTGTGGCGAGGAGGAGGGAACGCAGGGGAAGGAGGGAGGGGGGGGCGAGTCTTCAACGACGCGCCATGGATGGCGCGGCGCTTACTGGAGGGACGGCGGAACGGCGGCACGGCGAAGCCGCCACGTCAGTGCGGCAAGGCCGGCACGGCTGCTCGACGAGGCAGCCATGCGGCGAGGCCACCACGGCACCTCGACATGGCCGCCACGACTATGCGTCGAGGTCGCCATGGCAACTCGGCGAGGGATGGCGGTGGCACGGAAGCGACGGTAGAAGTGCGGGGCGGAAGAGTGAGGAGCAGGCCCAAGAAGGGAAACCCGCTCTGATAGTATGTTAAACTAGGAACTCTAGGACGCCATGAAAGTGGCGAGAGGTTTAGCTAGGGGGGTGAGAGTTGACGAGAGAAAAGAGAGACGACTAGAAAGAGAGAGGGATACAAGGAGGGGATTGTACCCTCTACAGTAGAGTTCGATAACCTACCAAGCCTACCAATTATATAACACAATAAATAATTTAACAGGAAGGGCACTAACGGGCCAGCGGGGCGAGCAGGGCCAGAGGGGCGCACGAGGCCGACAGGGTGCTAACGGGGCTGTGGGGGCGCGAACGGGCCTCAGGGGCGCTAATGGGCCGGCAGGGCGCACGGGGCCGACGGGGCGCTAACGGGGCCGAGAGGGCGCACGGGGCCGACGGGGCGCGAACAGGGCCGTGAGGGTGCAGGGGGGCAACGGGGCGCTAACGGGCCTACGGGGCTAACGGGGCCGGAGGGGCGCACGGGGCCGACGAAGCCCTAAGGGGCGGCTAGAAACGGGCGGCTAGGGCTAGGACGAGAGCGGAAGCGTGGGTGGGCGGGGAGGACCTAACCTAGCGCGTGATACTGTTGGAAATACCTCGAAGACTTGAGCGTTTCTGAAGTGTAACACTACACTCGAGGAAAGTCGTATCGAGTACGCGAGTCAACGGAGGTTACATGAGGAGGTTGGACGAAAGAATACAAAAGGACAAAGGGACACGAAGGGTCGCAACCGGAGGTTGCGATAGACCGTTGCGACTACAAGGGTGGTAACCGAACCGACAATCGAGTCGCCGTGCAACTCGATAACCGTTCCTTCAACTGTATTCTACAACTGCTTTATTTCCTATTTTTTATATATTGCTGTATGCTTGTTTTCTTTTAATCAATCACTTGCTCTCACATACTAGTGCAAGGGTTCAACTACTCAACACTTCCGCTGCACTACTCAAGCATCTTGTACAAGTGGGACTTAGTCTCTGAAAAGATCCTAACGGCTTTTTCTCAGCCCAACATGGTATGAGAGCTGGTCAGAGACCAAACTCCCATCAACGACAATCCTATCCACAGTCAGCACATCAAGAATTTCATCGACTACAAGTCATGGACAACAAAGGCAAGACATCTTCTACGGGCTCACCCAGCGCCCAAGACACTCAACCCGGAAACTCTGGACTACACACTTCAGGACTGCAAACCGAGACACAATACCTGCAGCAGAGAGAACTCGAGCGTTAGCAGTCATCCGACAAGAAAGACAAGTACCAGCAAGCGTCCCTCCCCCGACATCACGTGCAGTAGCAGCAGCAGGACACAGTCGTGTGCCATCACCAGCAATCCGAGGGCCACCAAGCGAAGCAAATCAACTTATGCCCATCACCCGAGGAGTTTGCCGTAGTCCCGCTACGGTCGTCGCGTTCTTCTCCAACACCAACTTGTGCCAGCGCTCCCCCAGCCATCGCGCTCCCGACGACATCTGGCACCAACGCCTCGGACACCCTGCAAACAGCACAGTACTACAAACCATACAAGCCGGAGTATTAGAAAAGGACGCTCTCCTCACAACAAGCGGCCAGGAACTTCGACGACCTCGCGCCCGATGCTTCACGTGTCCTGAAGCCGATCTTTCACACCAACCCTTCCCGTCGCACCACAATCCAAGCGCACCTGCATACGCACCGATGGAAAAAGTTTACAGCGACATCTTAAATATGCCTCGAGACGACAGTGAAGCACACTACAACTATGTCATCACGTTCATCGACGCAGCAACAAGATACGTCTGGCACTACAACCTCAAGACACGCGATCAAGC
Source organism: Closterium sp. NIES-67 (assembly GCA_027943415.1). Lineage (NCBI taxonomy): Eukaryota > Viridiplantae > Streptophyta > Zygnematophyceae > Desmidiales > Closteriaceae > Closterium > Closterium sp. NIES-67. Next base: position 461,649 of record BQMB01001024.1, read on the forward strand.
ATTCGAAGCCTTCATGACGTGGCTCCCCATCGCTGAACGAGAATCAGGCACTGGAGTACCAGTCACAACGATTCAGGAACTACTTGGCAGAAAGAGGAATCAGACGCCTGGTGTCTCTGCCCTACGCTCACCAACAGCAGGGGGTCGCAGAAAGAATGAACCGGACCTTGCAGACGACGATGCGGAAGCTGCTCCTGGGGATGAGGCTGCCCAACACGCTTTGGCCTAATGCGATGACACATGCAGTCCACCTGCACAATTTGCTGTCCTCGTCATCACTTCCCAACAACGCATCACCGCACCTGCTGTGGACAGGAAAACAGGGCAGCACAAAATTACTTCGAGTCTTCGGCTGCATGGTCCAGTACAGACCCCACACATCACGAGCAGGACGATTCTCTCAACGAGCACGGTGGGGACTACACCTCGGCATCGCAAAACATTTCCAAGCATGGAAACTTCTCGACATACAAGACAAAAACACCGTGGCCTCACGTGATGTGATTTTCTACGAGCGACTGACGCTGCAGCATTACCTAGACAACGTCGCCAACACAGAAGACCCCACGGAGACTGGGGCGAATGTCTTCGTGTAATCGGTTCCGTATCGCTGGTCGAATCCTCGTACGACCCAGCGAGCCTTGAAGCGGTCGATGGAGCCATCCGCATTAGTCTCCCGACATACCTCCCTGCGCATTTTGCTCGCCGTCGCGGCCACGAAAAGGCTACCACTGCGCCAAATCGATGTTGCCAACGCCTTCCTATACGTACCTGTGGATGCCGAAATCTTCGTCGAGCAGCCCCACGGGTTCATCGACGATGCCACAACAGTGTGCCAGCTGGTAAAATCCCTCTACGGAATCAAACAAGCCTCGCGGCTCTGGCAGCAGCACCTTCACGACCGCCTCGTCAGGATCGGTTTCCTGCAGCTGCCGCACGATCAAGGAATGTACCGACTACAGAAGGGGGGAGATTTCGTCCTACTCATCGTCTACGTCGATGACCTGCTTTACGTCGGCTCCACTACCGACGTCGTCACCTGGTTCGAAGGGGAGTTGAGGAGTGACTTAACACTCACGGTGTCAGAGACCGTGAGCCAGTACCTAGGTCTAAACGTCGTCGAAGACGACTCGGCGTTCTACCTATACGCTGGGAAGTACGCAGGCGTTGTCGCAATGAAATTTGGACTAACGCCGATCGCAGTCGCGACTCCCTACCGCTACGGGAACAACAGTGACACCTCCGCAAAACTCCCCGCGAAGCAAATCCAGGAATATCAACAGAGGCTCGGCTGTCTACTGTTCGCAGCAGTAACTTGCCGACCGGATCTATCCTACAGCGCGAGCCAACTAGCGACACACTTGAAGCAGCCGGAGCAAGAGGATCTCGAGGAGCTAAATCGGGCACTGCTCTACTTCGTCTCTACGCCGACGACCAGACTTTCCTACAGCAAAGCAACGGCATCGTCCGTACAACTACTCGGCTACGTCGACGCCGACCACGCGGGAGACAGGGAGAATCGGCGCTCAAGAACGGGCTACATCTACCGACTAGAGCCTATCGGGACTATCTCCTGGCAATCGAGCAAGCAGGAATTAATCGCGCTATCTTCGGCTGAAGCGGAATAGATCGCCCTCTGCACTGCGACCAAAAAAGGACTTCACCTGCGAGAGCTGCTCGAGGAAGCGAAAATCGCAACCATGCCCGCCTTCTCGTTATTCTGCGACAACCAGTCCGCGATCAAAGTCGCGAACAAAGATGGCTTCGCCAACCGAACCAAGCACATCGCCCTGCGGTATTTCTTCGTCAAGGATGAGATCGCGAAGGGGAGACTTCAACTCAGTTACTGCCCCACGACAGAAATGGCTGCAGATTACCTAACGAAGAAACTGGCACAGTCAAAGTTCGATTACTGCATGCTGCTGACCGGGCAGATAAACGTCACCGAGTCCGAACATGTCAGCACTCCAAAAACGAAGGGGAGTGTTGGAAATACCTCGAAGACTTGAGCGTTTCTGAAGTGTAACACTACACTCGAGGAAAGTCGTATCGAGTACGCGAGTCAACAGAGGTTACATGAGGAGGTTGGACGAAAGAATACAAAAGGACGAAGGGACACGAAGGGTCGCAACCGGAGGTTGCGATAGACCGTTGCGACTGCAAGGGTGGTAACCGAACCGACAATCGAGTCGCCGTGCGACTCGATAACCGTTCCTTCAACTGTATTCTACAACTGCTTTATTTCCTATTTTCTATATATTGCAGTATGCTTATTTTCTTTTAATCAATCACTTGCTCTCACATACTAGTGCAAGGGTTCAACTACTCAACAATTCCGCTGCACTACTCAAGCATCTTGTACAAGTGGGACTTAGTCTTTGAAAAGATCCTAAGGGCTTTTTCTCAGCCCAACAGATACCATCTCAGAGTAGAAAAGTGACTAGAATGAGGCATAGAGGTTGGTTTTGTACCCTCTAACAGCATGCACCTATCTAGCCTATAATAACATATACAAATATGTTTGACAGATGAGTCATAGCCGTTTGTTCTGCAGAGTGCAGCAAGTTAGAGTGCAGCAACGGAAAGGCAAAGGAAATTGGCATCACTTGTATTAGGTATCAAATTAATGCTATGGAGGATGGATTGAGCTGAATCAAGCAGCATGTTCCTTAGGGGATAACATGATGGATACAATGATTGTATCTGTGCTAATGATGCAACGCAACCGCTCACAAATCCAAAACCCCACCCCCACCCAAAACGCCTACCCCACCCTCAATGGTAGCATGAGGTCAAACCGAGTCTGCTGAATCCTTGTGGTGTGTCGGTGCTCTGAGCGGAAATCTGGCGAGAACAACTCAGCCTACCAGACTGGCGCAATGCGGTCAGCATGTGTGGTACTAGCACTACTATCCTCTTGCTGCGCTGGCTCCTCGTCACCCACGGGCAATCGTTTCGAGCAGCAGCAAGCGACCGCGGGGTGGCGATTCGAAGTCGACTTCACTCGGAGTGAAAGCCACGTCGGTACTTTGCCTCGGCGAGCGGCCTGCCATTAGAGTCGACGACTCATCATCGGATGAGAGTCACTGGCATTCTCCATCAATCGAAGCAGGAAAAGTAGTTACTAGATACAGCGGGCGGCGGGCGGCGGGGCGGCGGGGTCACGGTACAGCGGAGCAGCCGCGGGCGGCGGTGGGGCAGCGGGCGATGGGGCCGTGGGCTAGGCAGGCATGAGGCTTTGTTGCGAGGGCGGCGGTGACGGCGCTGGTGGTGGCGCTGTGCTGCATGCGCCTCGCACGGGCTGCACCCGTGCCGGACTCTGACAGTAAGCCGTGCCACAGCCTAAACCAGTGGTCTAGTAACGCCACGTGACTAGACCACTGGCGCCGTGTATCGCAGGAGGCAATTGCAGTAGTGATGATCGCAGACAGCTCGTCGCCGGTATCTTGGGCCTTGCTGCCCTTCTCTGCTCCAATCCCACTCTGCTCCGCTCCCTGCTTCCACTCTGCTCGATTCCCCTTAGTCTTTGCCTCACTGCTTTGCTTGTGCTCATTCCTTTGATTGCGGCATGGGTGAAGCACTCTTGCTGAATGTCTGAATGGCATGGGTGGATGGCATGGGTGGCATCACAAAAAACAATCATCCACAAAACTGCCAAATGAAGCCAATCTGGAGTTTTTTGGTACGGTTTTTAAATGTTGGGTTGGAAACTCTTTTAGGAGAAAGTCTAAGTCTTTTTCTGAATGAAGCGTCATATGATTTCAGGATCAACAGCACGTTCCAGAAGACTTATGAAGAAGATACTCCCAAACTCCACCTTGGCTTTTCCCAAAGGCTATTCGGGTTTGAATAGGTGATTTCTTTAGCCTTCTTGGAATAATCATATGTCTCTTGTTGGTTTTTTCCATGTATTTTCCACAACTCCTTGAGTGGGTTTGAGGGTGTGCTGGTTTTGTTTAGGAACCATTGGTGTTGAACAGAACCCTGGATAATATAATGGAGCTACACTCAGTTTCAATGACAGCTTAGTATTAAAATGACAGGTTTAAATGCAACATTAATATGCACTCAGTCTTAGCCCTCCTAGTCTAGCCTTCCTCCTCCCCAATCTGCTCCAGGGCCAAAGTATGCCCTTTGATTTCACCACCGACACCAATCATGATTCCAGTGGCCTTTGAGGGCTGCTGCAATTTTAGGCTGCTGCTCTAGGCTCTGGTCTAGGCTCCTATGTAGGATACTACTCTATGCTCCTATCTACGATACTACTCTAGGCTCCTATCTAGGATACTACTCTAGGCTCCTCTCCAGGCTGCTTTATAGGCTCCGCCCTAGGTTGCTGCTGCTGTACGATACTCCTCCCTTGCCCACTGCCGTGCCTCCTCCCTTGCCCACTGCCGTGCTCCTCCCTTGCCCACTGCCGTGCCTCCTCCCTTGCCCACTGCCGTGCCTCCTCCCTTGCCCACTGCCGTGCCTCCTCCCTTGCCCACTGCCGTGCCTCCTCCCTTGCCCACTGCCGTGCCTCCTCCCTTGCCCACTGCCGTGCCTCCTCCCTTGCCCACTGCCGTGCCTCCTCCCTTGCCCACTGCCGTGCCTCCTCCCTTGCCCACTGCCGTGCCTCCTCCCTTGCCCACTGCCGTGCCTCCTCCCTTGCCCACTGCCGTGCCTCCTCCCTTGCCCACTGCCGTGCCTCCTCCCTTGCCCACTCCCACTGCCGTGCCTCCTCCCTTGCCCACTCCCACTGCCGTGCCTCCTCCCTTGCCCACTCCCACTGCCGTGCCTCCTCCCTTGCCCACTGCCATGCCTCCTCCCTTGCCCACAGCCGTGCCTCCTCCCTTGCCCACCGCCGTGCCTCCTCCCTTGCCCACCGCCGTGCCTCCTCCCTTGCCCACGGCCGTGCCTCCTCCCTTGCCCACGCCTGCCTCCTCCCTTGCCCACTGCCGTGCCTCCTCCCTTGCCCACTGCCGTGCCTCCTCCCTTGCCCACTGCCGTGCTCCTCCCTTGCCCACTGCCGTGCCTCCTCCCTTGCCCACTGCCGTGCCTCCTCCCTTGCCCACTGCCGTGCCTCCTCCCTTGCCCACTGCCGTGCCTCCTCCCTTGCCCACTGCCGTGCCTCCTCCCTTGCCCACTGCCGTGCCTCCTCCCTTGCCCACTGCCGTGCCTCCTCCCTTGCCCACTCCCACTGCCGTGCCTCCTCCCTTGCCCACTCCCACTGCCGTGCCTCCTCCCTTGCCCACTGCCGTGCCTCCTCCCTTGCCCACAGCCGTGCCTCCTCCCTTGCCCACCGCCGTGCCTCCTCCCTTGCCCACAGCTGTGCCTTCTCCCTTGCCCACAGCCGTGCCTCCTCCCTTGCCCACAGCCGTGCCTCCTCCCTTGCCCACCGCCGTGCCTCCTCCCTTGCCCACCGCCGTGCCTCCTCCCTTGCCCACCGCCGTGCCTCCTCCCTTGCCCACGGCCGTGCCTCCTCCCTTGCCCACGGCCGTGCCTCCTCCCTTGCCCACGGCCATGCCTCCTCCCTTGCCCACTGCCGTGCCTCCTCCCTTGCCCACTGCCGTGCCTCCTCCCTTGCCCACTGCCGTGCCTCCTCCCTTGCCCACTGCCGTGCCTCCTCCCTTGCCCACTGCCGTGCCTCCTCCCTTGCCCACTGCCGTGCCTCCTCCCTTGCCCACTGCCGTGCCTCCTCCCTTGCCCACTGCCGTGCCTCCTCCCTTGCCCACTGCCGTGCCTCCTCCCTTGCCCACTGCCGTGCCTCCTCCCTTGCCCACTGCCGTGCCTCCTCCCTTGCCCACTGCCGTGCCTCCTCCCTTGCCCACTGCCGTGCCTCCTCCCTTGCCCACTGCCGTGCCTCCTCCCTTGCCCACTGCCGTGCCTCTCCCTTGCCCACTGCCGTGCCTCCTCCCTTGCCCACTGCCGTGCCTCCTCCCTTGCCCACTGCCGTGCCTCCTCCCTTGCCCACTGCCGTGCCTCCTCCCTTGCCCACTGCCGTGCCTCCTCCCTTGCCCACTGCCGTGCCTCCTCCCTTGCCCACTGCCGTGCCTCCTCCCTTGCCCACTGCCGTGCCTCCTCCCTTGCCCACTGCCGTGCCTCCTCCCTTGCCCACTGCCGTGCCTCCTCCCTTGCCCACTCCCACTGCCGTGCCTCCTCCCTTGCCCACTCCCACTGCCGTGCCTCCTCCCTTGCCCACTGCCGTGCCTCCTCCCTTGCCCACAGCCGTGCCTCCTCCCTTGCCCACCGCCGTGCCTCCTCCCTTGCCCACAGCTGTGCCTTCTCCCTTGCCCACAGCCGTGCCTCCTCCCTTGCCCACAGCCGTGCCTCCTCCCTTGCCCACCGCCGTGCCTCCTCCCTTGCCCACCGCCGTGCCTCCTCCCTTGCCCACCGCCGTGCCTCCTCCCTTGCCCACGGCCGTGCCTCCTCCCTTGCCCACGGCCGTGCCTCCTCCCTTGCCCACGGCCATGCCTCCTCCCTTGCCCACTGCCGTGCCTCCTCCCTTGCCCACTGCCGTGCCTCCTCCCTTGCCCACTGCCGTGCCTCCTCCCTTGCCCACTGCCGTGCCTCCTCCCTTGCCCACTGCCGTGCCTCCTCCCTTGCCCACTGCCGTGCCTCCTCCCTTGCCCACTGCCGTGCCTCCTCCCTTGCCCACTGCCGTGCCTCCTCCCTTGCCCACTGCCGTGCCTCCTCCCTTGCCCACTGCCGTGCCTCCTCCCTTGCCCACTGCCGTGCCTCCTCCCTTGCCCACTGCCATGCCTCCTCCCTTGCCCACTGCCGTGCCTCCTCCCTTGCCCACTGCCGTGCCTTCTCCCTTGCCCACTGCCGTGCTCCTCCCTTGCCCACTGCCGTGCCTCCTCCCTTGCCCACTGCCGTGCCTCCTCCCTTGCCCACTGCCGTGCTCCTCCCTTGCCCACTGCCGTGCCTCCTCCCTTGCCCACTGCCGTGCCTCCTCCCTTGCCCACTGCCGTGCCTCCTCCCTTGCCCACTGCCGTGCCTCCTCCCTTGCCCACTGCCGTGCCTCCTCCCTTGCCCACTGCCGTGCCTCCTCCCTTGCCCACTCCCACTGCCGTGCCTCCTCCCTTGCCCACTCCCACTGCCGTGCCTCCTCCCTTGCCCACTGCCGTGCCTCCTCCCTTGCCCACGCCGTGCCTCCTCCCTTGCCCACCGCCGTGCCTCCTCCCTTGCCCACAGCCGTGCCTCCTCCCTTGCCCACAGCCGTGCCTCCTCCCTTGCCCACGCCGTGCCTCCTCCCTTGCCCACCGCCGTGCCTCCTCCCTTGCCCACCGCCGTGCCTCCTCCCTTGCCCACGCCGTGCCTCCTCCCTTGCCCACGGCCGTGCCTCCTCCCTTGCCCACGCCTGCCTCCTCCCTTGCCCACTGCCGTGCCTCCTCCCTTGCCCACTGCCGTGCCTCCTCCCTTGCCCACTGCCGTGCCTCCTCCCTTGCCCACTGCCGTGCCTCCTCCCTTGCCCACTGCCGTGCCTCCTCCCTTGCCCACTGCCGTGCCTCCTCCCTTGCCCACTGCCGTGCCTCCTCCCTTGCCCACTGCCGTGCCTCCTCCCTTGCCCACTGCCGTGCCTCCTCCCTTGCCCACTGCCGTGCCTCCTCCCTTGCCCACTGCCGTGCCTCCTCCCTTGCCCACTGCCGTGCCTCCTCCCTTGCCCACTGCCGTGCCTCCTCCCTTGCCCACTGCCGTGCCTCCTCCCTTGCCCACTGCCGTGCCTCCTCCCTTGCCCACTGCCGTGCCTCCTCCCTTGCCCACTGCCGTGCCTCCTCCCTTGCCCACTGCCGTGCCTCCTCCCTTGCCCACTGCCGTGCCTCCTCCCTTGCCCACTGCCGTGCCTCCTCCCTTGCCCACTGCCGTGCCTCCTCCCTTGCCCACTGCCGTGCCTCCTCCCTTGCCCACTGCCGTGCCTCCTCCCTTGCCCACTGCCGTGCCTCCTCCCTTGCCCACTGCCGTGCCTCCTCCCTTGCCCACTGCCGTGCCTCCTCCCTTGCCCACTGCCGTGCCTCCTCCCTTGCCCACTGCCGTGCCTCCTCCCTTGCCCACTGCCGTTCCTCCTCCCTTGCCCACGGCCGTGCCTCCTCCCTTGCCCACAGCTCACCCTTTGGCTCAACTAATGCCTTCCTTTGCCTCACGCTGTGCCTGCTCCCCTTCCTGATATCTTGCCTGACCCCTTGGTTGGCCCCTTAATGCTCCCTTGACTGCTCGCCTGACTGCTCCCTTCACTGCTCCCCTGACTGATCCCTTCACTGCTCCCTTGACTGCTCCCTTCACTGGTCCTCTGACTGCTCCCTTCACTGGTCCTCTGACTGCTCCCTTCACTGCTCCCCTGACTGATCTCTTACTGCTCCCTTGACTGATCTCTGACTGCTACGTTGACTGATGTCTGACTGCTTTCTGGACTGCCCTCCTGATGGTGCCCTTGACTACTGCCTCCTCCGCCATGCCTTCGCTCGCTTGCCTCCTCTCCTCCTCTACCATGCCTTCTCTGCCCTGTCTTCTCTGCCCTGCCATCTCTGCCCTGCCTTCACTGCCCTGCCTTCTCTGCCCTGCCTTCTCTGCCCTGCCTTCTCTGCCCTGCCTTCACTGCCCTGCCTTCTCTGCCAAGCCTTCTCTGCCCTGACTTCTCTGCCCTGCCTTCTCTGCCAAGCCTTCTCTGCCCTGACTTCTCTGCCCTGCCTTCTCTGCCCTGCCTTCTCTGCCCTGCCTTCTCTGCCCTGCCTTCTCTGCCCTGCCTTCTCTGCCCTGCCTTCTCTGCCCTGCCTTCTCTGCCCTGCCTTTAGTCACTGCTAGCCCTCCTAGCCCTCCTCGAGTCACTGCTTCCTGGCAGCTGCAGTCATAGTTCCCTATGTTGCTCCCACTAAAGCTGCCAGCGCTACCTCATGATCTGCTCTTTGCATCTCTTGGATTTGCCTCTCCAACATCCATGCAGGGCCACGCCTTTCTCATCCGTCTCTCCTCACTCTGCCCGGTGCATCCCTAGCCCTGCGCCCCTGTGCCCACACCCCCAGCAGGCCTGGTAGGGTTTAGGGCAGCTCCCCGGTACTCATCAAATCCAGATTCATGGACGTAAAGCCCCCAATCCCCCCACTGGAAACCCCTCATTTTGGAACAGTAGATAGGATTGTGACGGGTAAAGTGGTCTCGCACCACCCTCCGCACCACTTCCCGCACACTCGTCCCCCACCTCGTGTTCTTTCGGTGGGAGTTTGAGAGATTCATGGTGGACTTCTTTACCTTGGACAGGCCATAGTCCACCTGTAAGACATGGGGTGGAATGGCAGGGGGGGATGACACCATTATTGGTCACCACATGAAGATAGCAACTCAGCAGCAAGAACAAACCCTCCCATATCCGCCCCTCTTGATCGGCGTCCAATGAAATGGATCACATGTCCTGAGGTGGGAGACAGGGGGCGGTGGAAAGGGTTTTGGACACTTACAGAGTCTGTAGTGGCAAAGCCCTGGAAACATTAAGAGGTGGGCGTTCACAATATCTAGTGGCTGATACTCACCACCATGATAATCCACGCAATGTGGTAAGCCTTCAAACAGAGCTTGCCATCACTAGAGTAGTCACGGAACGCTGCCCAGGCAGCATCCCAGAAGCGCTTGTTGGCGAATGACATGCCGCTCTCCTCATCCAAGCCCCAAGTGCTAAGGGGTTGGTTTGCCTCTGCACACAAGGTTGGGAGAGGGTGGGGACAGTTGTTAGGGCAGCATTTAAATTCCAAACACTATTGTTAAAGCATGTAACCCTTACTTGGTGAGAAGTCAGCCCACAGGGCAGCCTTGAGCCCGACTTCCAAGTAGATTTCCGCGGCTCGCAGACCCTCCACAGGAACTCCGAAGGATTCGAGCACTGAGCGCTTTATCTGAAATGCTCGCTCGTTCTTCCACTGTGTATATGCACGCTTGAAACGGTCGACGAGCTTCTGGTCCTTCATTGTCTCCTTAAACTGGATGAAGGAAACTATGTAACCCTCGGAAATTACCCCATGCAGAACTTGCTCACGCAAGTCATGCGTGGGGTAGAAGTTGATGGCAGCATCCGGGGCGTCCATGCAGAGGCGGTCCCTGGAGACATCAAAGTGGAACTGTATAGGGGAGAGGAGAGGGAGTGGGAGAGTGGGAAGTGGGCGGGTGGTGGGTTGGGGGTGGAGAGGGGAGGGATGACAAGGGGGGAATGTGTGACAAGACAAAATGATGATGGAGTGAAAGTAGCGACACTAAACAACAACTAATCAACGCAGTGAGGAGCTCTGGGAAAGGAAAGTCTTGGGGGAACGCAGAGCTGGGGGAAATGCGGCCGAGCGAAAAGCAGAGCCGGGGGAAATGCAGAGCTGAAGGTGGCGCAGAGTTGACGGTAAAGCAATGCAGGGGGCAAGGCAGGACTGAGTGAAATGCAGAGCTTGGGGGAATGCAAAGCTGGGAAAAATGCAGAGCTGGGAGAGATGCAGGGCTCTAGGGAAGTCCAGATCTGAGGGAAACGCAGAGCAAAGGGTAATGCAGAGCTTATGGAAATGCAGGGCTGAGGGAAGTGCAGAGCTGAGGGAAGTGCATAGCCGAGGGAAATGCAGGGATAAGGGAACTGCAGAGCTGAAGGAAGGGCTTAGGGAAATGCAAAGTACAGGGAAGTGCAGAGCCGAGGGAAATTCAAGGCTGAGGGAAGTGCAGAGCTGAGGGAAATGCATAGCAAAGGGAAATGCAGAGCTTATGGAAATGTAGGGCTAAGGAAAATGCAGGGCAGAGGAAAATGCAGGGCTGAGGGAAATTCAAGGCTGAGGGGAGTGCAGAGCTGATGGATGTGCAGGAAGTAGGCATATGGGACCATTAAATAAACAAATTGAAATGAAGAAACTGAGGCGTAAAGAGACACAACGGGTGCTTGAAATCAGGCCAGTGAACAACACGGCAGAGTTTTGACCATGCATGGGGGACCTTACCTTCATGTTATCAGAGGTGGGCATCCCATGCTTGCGTACAATGGGTTCACCCTGGACCCCACTCTCAGCAACGAAACCGGGCGAGGCCTCCCGTGAAGGAGGACCACTGGACAATTCCGCCAAGGGAGGAACCTGTGCACGAGGTCCCCCGTTGTCCGTTGCTGACCCCTTGCGCGACTTCAGCTCTGCAATTTGCTTTTTGGCGTCCTGCAAAGCACGGAACAACTGCTGAATGGTCACGCTAGCGTGGCCATCGGCATCACCTACCGATGCATCAGAACCAAGAGCATCACTAGTGCCAAAGTTGTGGGCACCAAGACGGCCTCGGTTGCCCTCCTTGTCAGCTGCTGAGGAGGGTTTGGACTGGGGCTGCAGCGAGGCTACACCAGCAGGACTGCTACCAGGGCCTTGGTGGGCTGCTTCGTCATTCTGGCCAGCATAGTCTCCAGCTGCATTTGCCCAGATGCCATGCTCCCCAGTTTCGGCAGCCGCGTGGTTGCTGCCAGCTAGCCAAGGTCTGTGTTCGCGGTCGTACCCCTTCGCACTCGTGTTCATGTGCGCGCCACCAGAGAACGCCCCCGCCCCCCTTTGAGGACATGCCGTGCCATCCCACCTCTTCACCTCCTGCACCTCCAACACCCGTCTTCCCCCATCCTCAGCCACACGCGTGTGGCCCCTCGACAAACGACCATCGGCAGCAGAGGGTGAAGCGAGCGCTGCATAAGGGTCATCTTGAGCTGCGCGTTTCAACCTATACCTCTCCTTACGCTCTTCCGGTGTACCGTCATTCGCCGTCTCAAGAGCTCTCATCTCGTTGTAAAAACCGGTTTCACGCCTCAGCGGTGGACGGTCCGTGGACACCCGCAACCTGTCCTTACGGTCTACGCGCCTTGCATGCGCATGGTCACGGGAGCTACCCCTGTTATGCCCCTTCCCGCTTCTCTTCTTCTTACCATCCGCACGGTTACTGTGCTTGCCGTGCCTACGACTCACCCCACCCCGCCGACTAACCTGTCTTCCCTCATCATCACTCTCAGGCTCGAGCTCGACCTCCTCACTCTCGTCTACGTATTCCTCATAAACCTCCTCGCTACCTGAAGATTCGCCAGAATCCTCCTCAGAACTACTCTCGCTCTCGGATTTCGCCTCAGTGTACTTCATGTGCTTACCACGCTGCCCCCTACGCTGGCGCTTCGTTTTGGGCTCATTGTTCCCCTTCTCGTTACGGAGCAAGACGTCCCCAGCGGCAAGTTCACCCTGAGGTACACCCTTATTCGCCGGTGCAAGGTTCGTCTGGTCCCTGGGCTTGTTCGATGCACCGTCCTTCGTCTCGACAGTATCTCCGCCATCATCCACCTTGGGTGCACCTGCTGCAGAATTGCCACCATTACAAGGTAGCTTAGCTGCGGGAACACCTACCAAGAGAAAGCAACACAGATCGTCGCAGTGGTTTGGAGCCGGTGAAAATTGGTAGCAAAACGTGATGACAGCTGTGCCTAAGGAATATATGCAGGGGTGCAGGACGAAACATACTGCATGTATACCAGCTGACTAACCTTTCTTGGTTGTTGGCTTCGGCTGACACTCCGACAACCGTTTCGTTTTCTGCCTACGTGGCTTCGGAGAAGACACACCACCAGATGCGGCGTATGGCTGCACGTCATCGTCAGAGCTTCCCTCGCTCTCAGAAGACGAGTCCCCTTGGGCATCAGCGCCGCCGCATGCTCCTGACGGGTGCTTCCGACGGTACTGGATTAGGACCTGCGCGGTCTTCTCTGGAGTAACCTCCTCCTGAAAGCGCTGTTCCTCGGCTGTCTTGGGAGTATCCTGCAGTACGGTTGCACCGAGGTTGTTGGCAGGGCTTGAGTCACGAGCGGGATGATGGACGAAGTCACCCATGTCGAGGCTGTAGGGGTAGGTGGGAAAAAAGGTTTTGCTGTTGATTGGTGGGGCTATGATGTCATGGGAGACATGTGAGTGCTTATATAGGGGGGGGAAGGGGTGGTGGAGGCAGTCGGATGTTTCGCAGCACCATGTGGTGGCTCGACGCGATTCCAATATACGTGGCTGCTCGCTTTTTTTACATGCTTTGACCGTTAAGATACTCCTGGGCAGTGTAAATTTAATGTCGCCCTTGCGTGCATGTTTAAACATTTATCTGAAAGACAGTGGCTCGAAAATACCCACGATGCCTAGTATAAGCAATCCAGTGGTCTTTCTGGGGATCGGTTAAGGTAGGGTCCACAAGTCGTGAGAAGACAGCACACACGTAGACTCAGAATGCATAATCTGGCGGGGTGTTTTCCCACGACCACAAAACAGAGGCTCAGCTGGTCATGTACGAAACTCTGGGAAACGGAAGCACAAAACACGAACGTACGCATCACGGCGCCCTGCGACTCGACTCACCAACGTGTCGCCCAAACTCGTCAAGCGCGCGCTTATGTGCAGTTCATGGGGTCTGATGACAGACTGTCGCACCTTCAAGAAACAACCCGGGTAGCTCTAAGTACCGCTGGGCCATGACGAAAAAGATTTTAGACTGAATGGGGGAGAACGCCGTAAGCGTGTGACAGATTTGCTGATTGGGTGTGGAAGTGGGAGCAGGACAGGGAAGGGGCTACTGTAGCCATGCCTGAGCCATATTTTGTTTACTGTACAAGAGCGACGAGGCGAACTAATCTCAGGATTAATAGACCGATGAGCCACAGGGGGACCAGGACGTTACCAGGGTCAAGAGCCAAGAAACATCGACGTGTCCGAAGCTGCTATGGGACAGTCGGAAGACGTGGCGGGACGGGAACTGGCAGCAGACGTCGACCGCAAGTCAGCGTCCAACGGACTATCGGTGACAGGACTGGGGATCGGTCCTGCCAATTCATAAGGGATTCTTAAAAAAAAAACAGTACATGTGTTTCCAATGCGTATCCACTAAAACTCGTACACCAAACATAACTACTAAACCTAAAAGAGTAATAACCAACGCATTGTGGGAATGCAACACATAATCTGTGTGACAACATGGGGGAATACCAGTGGCATCCATGGAACGGTGGGCTAGGTCCTGTACAACCACTGAGCCCACGCACTATTTATGCACATCGCAACAACGAGATGACTCTTCCATTCCCAGTCCTCCGACAGTGTTAACATCCCACATTCCTATAAAGGTTTTGACGTATTTTGGGAAGGTTCCAACCCATTAATAATTGGTGATTCAAGGATCCTAAGATAACAAAAACTGAGTTGCGCCAAGGAAAAAATTTATAGCACTGCGATTTGGTTGTGCATGTATGACTTCTTGTTAGAAACTCCGTCACTAACCGCTGAGTTAAAAGGGCTTGTTAAGTAGCGGGTCCCAACACTTGTGTGGATCCGATCCCATTGCATGATAGGCTCCGGAGTTCAACCATTTTCAAAGAACGAATGGACAGGCAACGAATTCTAAAACTGTGCATGCGTTTTGAAGTGGAAAGACCACTCCGCCAGGTCACGTCTATACTGCCTCCTCCACATTCTCGGGCTTCCAACAAGGTCACAGGACTGCAGGCACTGGAACCTTTCCTCCACCAGAGTATGCATCACTCGCATAGCGAACACTCCACAATCATTCTCGTCCTGCTGCAACGGCACCTGCAGTGACGGGTAAAAGACAGCCAGTCAACGCAAATGCAGGTCTGAGAGAGGTGCAGTGTTGGGGAGAGTGCAGAGGAGAGAGACATGCGGAGCTGAGGTAAAGACAAAGCTCAGTGAAATGCAGAGCCTAGCAAGAAAAGCAGAGTGCCGTATGCAGCGCTCGGCGAAATGCAGTCTGAAGGACATGCACAGCCGAGGTAAGTGCATAGACAAGGCAAGTGCATAGCTGAGGTAAGTGCATAGCTGAGGTAAATGCATAGCTGAGGTAAGTGCATAGATGTGGTAAATGCACAGCTGAGGTAATTGCATAGCTGAGGTAAATGCATAGCTGGAAGAGTGCATAGCTGAGGTAAATGCATAGCTGAGGTAAGTGCATAGCTGAGGTAAGTGCATAGCTGAGGTAAATGCATAGCTGAGGTAAGTGCATAGCTGAGGTAAGTGCATAGCTGTGGTAAGTGCATAGATGAGGTAAGTGCATAGCTGAGGTAAATGCATACATGAGGTAAATGCATAGCTGAGGTAAATGCATAGCTGAGGTAAATGCATAGCCGAGGTAAATGCATAGCTGAGGTAAATGCATAGCTGGGGTGAGTGCATAGCTGCGGTAAGTGCATAGATGAGGTAAGTGCATAGATGAGGTTAGTGCATAGCTGAGGTAAATGCATAGATGAGGTTAGTGCATAGCTGAGGTACATGCATATCTGACGTAAGTGCCTAGCTGAGGTAAATGCATAGATGAGGTAAGTGCATAGGTGACGTAAATGCATAGCTGAGGTAAGTGCATAGCTGTGGTAAGTGCATAGATGTGGTAAATGCACAGCTGAGGTAATTGCATAGCTGAGGTAAATGCATAGCTGAGGTGAGTGCATAGCTGAGGTAAATGCATAGCTGAGGTAGATGCATAGATGAGGTAAGTGCATAGCTGAGGTAAGTGTATAGATGTGGTAAATGCACAGCTGAGGTAATTGCATAGCTGAGGTAAGTGCATAGATGAGGTGAGTGCATAGCTGCAGTAAGTGGATAGATGAGGTAAGTGCATAGCTGAGGTGAGTGCATAGGTGACGTAAATGCATAGCTGAGGTAAGTGCATAACTGAGCTAAATGCATAGCTGAGGTAAGTGCATAGCTGAGGTAAGTGCATAGCTGAGGTAAGTGTATAGATGTGGTAAATGCACAGCTGAGGTAATTCCATAGCTGAGGTAATTGCATAGCTGAGGTAAGTGCATAGATGAGGTGAGTGCATAGCTGCAGTAAGTGGATAGATGAGGTAAGTGCATAGCTGAGGTGAGTGCATAGGTGACGTAAATGCATAGCTGAGGTAAGTGCATAACTGAGCTAAATGCATAGCTGAGGTAAGTGCATAGCTGAGGTAAGTGCATAGCTGAGGTAAGTGTATAGATGTGGTAAATGCACAGCTGAGGTAATTGCATAGCTGAGGTAATTGCATAGCTGAGGTGAGTGCATAGCTGAGGTAAATGCATAGCTGAGGTGAGTGCATAGCTGCGGTAAGTGCATAGATGAGGTAAGTGCATAGCTGAGGTAAATGCATAGCTGAGGTAAATGCATACATGAGGTAAGTGCATAGCTGAGGTACATGCATATATGAGGTAAGTGCATAGGTGAGGTACATGCATATCTGACATAAGTGCCTAGCTGAGGTAAATGCATATATGAGGTAAGTGCATAGGTGACGTAAGTGCATAGCTGAGGTAAATGCATTGCTGAGGTAACTGCCCAGCTGAGGTAAGTGCATAGCTGCTGTAAGTGCATAGATGAGGTAAGTGCATAGCTGAGGTAAATGCATACATGAGGTAAATGCATAGCTGAGGTAAATGCATAGCTGAGGTAAATGCATAGCCGAGGTAAATGCATAGCTGAGGTAAATGCATAGCTGGGGTGAGTGCATAGCTGCGGTAAGTGCATAGATGAGGTAAGTGCATAGCTGAGGTAAGTGCATAGATGAGGTAAGTGCATAGCTGAGGTACATGCATATCTGACGTAAGTGCCTAGCTGAGGTAGATGCATAGATGAGGTAAGTGCATAGGTGACGTAAATGCTTAGCTGAGGTAAGTGCATAGCTGAGGTACATGCATATCTGAGGTAAGTGCCTAGCTGAGGTAAATGCATAGCTGCGGTAAGTGCATAGATGAGGTAAGTGCATAGCTGAGGTAAGTGCATAGATGAGGTAAGTGCGTAGCTGTGGTAAGTGCATAGATGAGGTAAGTGCACACATGAGGAGAATGCATAGCTGAAGGTAATGCGGAGACGGGGGGAATGCGGGACTGGGTGCCGAGATACGGGATAACCTGGAGACTGGGGGACACATTCGACAATGCGACGGCCAAGGCCAATGCCTAAAAAAGCACCTGTATAGTCTTGCATGGAATGCTTGCCGCCCAGGTGTCTGCATCTGTCTCCAAAATCCATGAGCTTTCGCGAAGAACCTGGTTCCTCAAATAACTGCACAGGGTGATGGTAATCCGTGACTACCATACTGACGTCTGCCCAGGAGAACAAAGAAGCGCATGGCCTTTGCACATGACTCACGTTCGCAAGGGCAGGTCAATGTCGGTGTGTAATCCGTAGGAATCCGCATGCCATATCGTGCAACAGTAAGGTACCTTCTCCCCTGGGGATTTGATGTTTTCGATTACCGCCAAGCTCCAATGACCACTGTGAGGGCGGGTCGCGATATGTAAGCTAGATGTGGTGTAGGAGTGAAATCAAGGGCAATACCATGAGTAGTATGAATCCGTGAGAAACAACAATGCATCTCACTGTTTGTTGATGGGCACGACCACGTGGTTGTAGTCTAGGACGTTCTTTCCGTAGGAGTACGGGTTCGTAGACTTCCCGCATGGTCTATCCGCGAACTGCCAGAAATAGGTTGACGTGTAAAGCCAAGACGTATCGCACCTCCCAAGCTCATACTGCAACATCCTGCCGGCGACATACAAACACACACGTCAGAGTCCAGACAACACGCAGGTAATCCCAGGTCATGTTGCATATTTGGTTCTGAAATACTCACAAACCGAGCCACTCTATCACGACGCCGCTTAACCAATTCGAGCGCCTAAGCGTCTTGTAATGGCTTTCGCCGATTTCCAGCCATCCGCCGCCAAAAGGGAAGGGCATGCTAAGAGGGTGGAACTTGTGCATCGTCATAGGTAGTACTAAGCCTGCTGTATTTTTCTACAAACTCGGTAATCTGTATTTTGCGATGGAATCTAGAAAGCTGGATTCTGTCCAGGTTTCGATAGCGTGGGCTTCCTTCAGCACACTGAGCTTGTTGAAGTGGCTGGCTCATGGCAGACTCCTGCCCTATATTTGTTTGGGCACAAGCTGCGTGCTGTGTTCTGGGTCACAGGGGGTTTATGTCGTGACGAGTCTGGTACTGTATGCTTACGAAGTGTAGTGTTTCCTGCAGTTTGCTAGCTGTTGCGATTAGTTTCCGACTTGCCCAGCGTGTCCGGAATGTTTTAGGCTTCGTTCATTGGATAGCTCAAAGCTCCTGGTGATATAGGGCACACTGTTTGTGCGACGCCTCAGTTCGCAATCTGTTATTGCGACACCCAAAGGTGTCGCGGAGTTGTTGGTTACTGGTGGCTAACGTTCGAAGGTGGTTCCTATTGGTGGGGATTTTTAGGTTTGGCATGTGGGAGACGCGTTGATGTGCGCCAACTCTTGCTGGCATAACAGGTACGCGAAGCTGCCGAGCTTCGGTCCCCCCGCAAGATGACACAAACTCTCACAACCAAACCGTTTGCCGAGCCTGTCGCCAAAAAAATCCAAACCAGTGCCGTGACGCTCAACGGTTCAGATACAACATGCTCAACATCAACGAGTAACATTGGCGCCAAACAGTAAATTGAGTGATGGGAGGGATTCTGCACCGCGAGCACAAGCGTGTTCCACCGTGCTGTAATTGGCGAATAATTTTGTAAGAAACGCGGTGCCGTGTAAGAATGTCGTGTGTCGCACTGCGGCCCCACAACATCCCGTTACCACATGCCCGTGCGACTGCGAAGATAAGTTCGCAAATAACAGCGCTGGTGCGAGTGGTGCACCACAGTGGCACATCCCCCTTCCCCTACCTCTTCGCTGTGTCGCACGTTCACATTGTCCCTCATGTCCGCTCAACCGTGTGAGTTTTGTAAGAAGGCATTTTTCTGCTACCAAACCCTAAGAAGCCACCAGGCAAATGACGACAAGTGTAAGCTGAAGCAGAAACGCAAAGCCGAGGAGGATAAGCGAAACGCAAAGCTCAGGCGAACCGACTGTGATCCGCACAGTTTTCCCGGTTTGCTGGCATCCAGGCTCCCTCGCCCGGATCTTAGGATACCATTGACTGACGCTGCGTACGGGCTGCATCCACGTCCTGACGTTGTTGTGCCAGTCCCAAAACCTACACGCCCAGAATCCGTTTTGGTGGTTACAGAACCGGAAGAAGAGGTTTTCGACCTTAGAGCCGAGTTATGCATAGTGTCCAGGACTCACGGCTTTACCAATGCTGCGATTTCCTCATTGATACAGATCTTCAGGCATCCTGCACTGCAGCAAGGTCAATTAGAGGGATGGAACAGTTACAGGGACCTCGAGAAATTCGAACAGGACTGCGAGGTGGGAGAGGAGAACGAATGGCATGTGGCGGAGATCGAGATCGATCACGAAGTTGGCTTCCTGACCTTCAAGCACCGAAGCATCGTCAAGGTATGTCGTTCTTGCCCACCGCTGACCTCCGCCCTAATGCTCGGCTGCACTGACGCCATTTGCTCCTCATGGCCGCAGGTTCTGCTGGCCATGTTCAAGAAGATGTCGGCCGTCAGTGGTTTCGCGATTGAACCCGAGGAGTGGGTGGTCGATGGCGAACGCCGATACAGCACCCCGCAGAACACAGATTGGATGCTCATGGCATGGGTAAGAGCCGTAGCAATCCCTGCAACCTTTCCCGCTACTAAGTCAAGCTCGATGCTCATTGTTGTGTACCTATGTTGTGACACCCCCATTGGCAGGAGCGTGTGAAGAAGCTGGGCATAGTACTGGCGATCATTCTGTTCTCCGATCAAACCAACTTGTCGTACAACGGTCGCCAGTCAGCACATCCCTTTGTGATGTCCATGGGGAACATCCCGGAGTGGGCAAGGTGGCTCGAGGGTGGCACGGAGCTGGTTGGCCTCCTGCCGAACATCCCTCCAGATCTGAAGCCGGAAGAGAAGACACGCGCCTTCCAGCAAGCTGCAGACATTTTCATTGAGCCGTTGAGGCGGCTCTCAAAACTGAAAGGGTGAGTCGTTTGTTTGCTACGATCCGATCAAGCCAATCCCCCGAAACTTCTCCCCTTCCCATCTTCGCATCTCACAAATGCATGTCACCCAAACCCTGCAATCATGCCTTTCCTTGCAGTGCCACCTTTTTCTGCATCCCATCCGCTCCCGTCCGTGTCCGCATGGTCGCTCCATCTGCTGCAGGGGCGGGTGGCGCTTGCAGAGCAGGGCAGTAGTCAAAGGGGCCCTGGGGGTCAAAGGGGCCCAGGGGGGCAGGCGGGCTGTCAGGTGACCCAAATCCGTCAGGTGACCCAAATCCGTCAGGTGACGGATTCTGGCCGCCAAGCGAGACATGTGCCTTGAGATTTGGACCGACTGACAATCGCTCGGAGGGTTGGGAGGGTTGCTCCGAAGCGTCAGCTGCATGTGCATCACCTCCCACAATGCTAGCAGCTACAGCCGGCAGCAAGCCATGGCTGAGAGACATGGATCGACACATTCCCCTCCTGCTCCTCCCCCCTGCTGACGTCACCATGCCACGTGGCAGGGTTCCTGTTCTTGCATGATCCTGGCTTCCAATGCTGTTGTGTCGCGCGCCCGACTCAGCGGCACCCAAGCTGTTGTATCGCACAGCCAACTCGTTACTGTCACCCTCCCGCATTGTTGTCACAACGCCGCTGCTGCTCCACCCCTTGAGGCGCCTCCCGCCCCCAACAGATGCTTCCAGGAAGCACCCAACTTTGGGGGGGTTGCTCTGAGCCAAAGTTGTTCGCTGCTGCTCCGACACCGGCCCTTGCCCCTGCGGCAACGGGTCTGCCGCAGGCCCGCCCACTGCCTGGCCAACGCCGATCTCAGAGCTCGGAGTGATTTCATCGCTCGTCTGTGGAAGCAACTCCCCCCGTCTTGCAGACGTGTTCCGTTTGACTTTGTATAATCTCTTCCATCATGCTTTGTCAATGCCTTTGGCTGCAGGGGAGGCTTGGAGGTGGAAGACAGCACTGGGGTGTGCTATCGAGCTTTCCCGCTTCTCTACGCGTACGTTACAGATCACCCCGAGTCTTGCAAAGTCACGTGCACAATGGCATGCAACTCCTTCCGGCCATGCTCCATATGCCTTGCTGAAAAGCCGAGGCTTGCGGAGGTGGAAGACCCGATTGTTTTGCGAACAGTGCGTGATCAAGGGCGCTTGTACAAGCAGATGGAGTCCGCCACCACCAAGAAGAAGCTGTCCGCATTGAGGACCACCTACTCGACGCACTTTGTCAAGGTACTACTGTTCCCTCCAGCCATAGCGGAATGCATACTTGTGAGCAACACATGGGCTGCTGAGTAGGGTTGGATGATTCGGACCCCCTGTTGCACGCGCTTATACCTCCTCCCCACCCGCAACTCTACTTGCCTGTTGTTTATGGCCTGCTTTTGGCATGCTCTCTCCCCATTCCCCAAACGTCTCCTTCCCTGCGCCCCAATATTTCAGAGTCTTCTGTGGGACTGGGAGTTCGCAAAAACGATTTGGGGGAACACGTATCTCGCCGTCACACCTGACATCATGCATATTATTGAGCAGGGTTTTTGGCTGCATGCAATGAAGTGTCTTGTGAAGAAGCTCACCCCGTCTGAACGGAAGATCCTTTTAGAGTAAGTGGGTCTCTCTGTCCATATCTCCCCTGCGACTTGGCGTGCCCGCCCAAACCCAACCCCCCTCCTCCCGTCCACCCTACGGCCCAAACTTCCCCCCCATCCATCCGGCCAGTCCTCTGTTCCCTCCCCACAACCCTCCCTTCGCTGTGCATTCACTTTCACCATATATTCCGTGACGACGTCTTCTAAACTTGGAGGTCAGCCACTGTGCACCAGATTTACCGATGCATGTCGGCCCCTGCTGTCCCTTTCCATCCCGTCCTACGTGTCAGGCGATACAAGTTGCTCAAGGCAATCACACCGGCGTCCCTTTTGCGCCTGCCCCAAGCCTGGGTGTACTTCACAACCACAGCGAATTTTTCAGCATCTGAGCACCGTGCCATGATGCAGATCTTGCCACTCATCATCGACCTTCCCGAAAGGGTTCACATTCGTCGCGCCATCGTCCGCATCGCGGACTGGTACAAGGAGTTCATCCGTGCAGAGTATCACACTGATGCATCCCTCATCCGCATGGAGACAGCGACTGTCGTGTAAGGCCATAAGGTTGTTCAGACCCTTGAATGAAACTCTGCTTTGCATCAAACTCCAGACTAGTCCCGGGATATCTCTGATCCTTTGCTCCTTCCCCTATGCCTCCCCCCCAACACCCCTCCCCCCACATCAGCATGGTAAAGGCGCTCGTGAAGGCCTTCCCTAACCAGAAGTCCAAGTGGCACATTGTGAAGATCCATCTCCTCGTTCACCTGCCTGCCACCATCCGAGCGCGTGGCCTGCCACAGGAGTACTCATCCAACACGTACGAGCACTCTCACAAGACGACTGTCAAGCGCCCCGCCCGTGGAACGAACTGGAAGAACGTCGGGGACCGCATTGTCAAGAAGCATGTGCAGCATGCTGTGGTTCGCCAGCTGTCTCGCGAGGTTGGCGGTGACAAGACTTACGAGACCGCAATGAAGGAGGTGCGACTACTATTCAAAATCTTGCCTTTTCCTCAGCTCTGCCTTCCCCCCAGCTCTGCATTCCTCCCGGGCTCTGCATTCCCCCCAGCTGTGCTTTCCCTCGGCTGCAGATTACTCCCCAGCTCTGCATTCCCCTCAGCTCTGCATTCCCCTCAGCTCTGCATTCCCCTCAGCTCTGCATTCCCCTCAGCTCTGCATTTCCCTCACCTCTGCATTTCCCTCAGCACTGCATTCCCCGCAACCCTGCATTCCCCAAGCTCTGCCATTCCCTCAACCCCTGCATCCCCCCCAGCTTTTCCTTTCTCTCAGATCTGCATTTCCGCCAGACCTGCATTCCCCCCATCTCTGCATGTCCCCCACCCATCCCTGCATGTCCCTCGGCTCTGGATTGCCCCAGTGATCTGGATTTCCCTCAGCTGTGTATTACCCCCAGCTCCTCATTTCCCTCAGCTCTGCCTTTCCCTGAGCTCTGGATTTCCATCTCCTCTGCATTCCCCCCAGCTCTGCATTCCCCCCAGCTCTGCATTCCCCCCAGCTCTGGATTTCCCTCGGCTATGCATTCCCCCCACCTCTTCATTTCCCTTGGCTCTGCATTTCCCTCGGCTCTGCATTTCCCTCGGCTCTGTATTTCCCTCAGCTCTGCATTTCCCCCAGCCCTGCATTCCCCCCAGCTGTGCCCTTCCCTCAGCTCTACATTTCCCCAACCCTGCATTCCCCCCAGCTCTGCCTTTCCCTCGGCTCTGCATTTCCCCCAACCCTGCATTCCCCCCAGCTCTGCCATTTTCCCAACACTGCATTTCTCTCAGCTATGCATTTCCCTCGGCTGTAGATTACTCCCCAGCTCTGCATTC
Source organism: Closterium sp. NIES-67 (assembly GCA_027943415.1). Lineage (NCBI taxonomy): Eukaryota > Viridiplantae > Streptophyta > Zygnematophyceae > Desmidiales > Closteriaceae > Closterium > Closterium sp. NIES-67. The sequence goes on from BQMB01001024.1 coordinate 484,940, forward strand.
CCCTCACCTCTGCATTTCCCTCACCTCATTTCCCTCAGCACTGCACTCCCCGCAACCCTGCATTCCCCCAGCTCAGCCATTCCCTCAACCCCTGCATCCCCCCCAGCTATTCCTTTCTCTCAGATCTGCATTTCCGCCAGACCTGCATTCCCCCCATCTCTGCATGTCCCCCACCCATCCCTGCATGTCCCTCGGCTCTGGATTGCCCCAGTGATCTGGATTTCCCTCAGCTGTGTATTACCCCCAGCTCCTCATTTCCCTCAGCTCTGCCTTTCCCTGAGCTCTGGATTTCCATCGGCTCTGCATTCCCCCCAGCTCTGCATTCCCCCCAGCTCTGCATTCCCCCCAGCTCTGCATTCCCCCCAGCTCTGGATTTCCCTCGGCTATGCATTCCCCCCACCTCTTCATTTCCCTTGGCTCTGCATTCCCTCGGCTCTGCATTTCCCTCGGCTCTGCATTTCCCTCAGCTCTGCATTTCCCCCAGCCCTGCATTCCCCCCAGCTGTGCCCTTCCCTCAGCTCTACATTTCCCCAACCCTGCATTCCCCCCAGCTCTGCCTTTCCCTCGGCTCTGCATTTCCCCCAACCCTGCATTCCCCCCAGCTCTGCCATTTTCTCAGCACTGCATTTCTCTCAGCTATGCATTTCCCTCGGCTGTAGATTACTCCCCAGCTCTGCATTCCCCTCACCTCTGCATTTCCCTCACCTCATTTCCCTCAGCACTGCATTCCCCGCAACCCTGCATTCCCCCAGCTTAGCCATTCCCTCAACCCCTGCATCCCCCCCAGCTTTTCCTTTCTCTCAGATCTGCATTTCCGCCAGACCTGCATTCACCCCATCTCTGCATTTCCCCCAACCCTGCATTCCCCCCAGCACTGTCTTTCCCTCAGCTCTGCATTTCCCCCACCCCTGCATTTCCCTCACGGCTGGAATTCCATCAGCTCTGCATTCCCCCCAGCTCTGGATTTCCCTCGGCTATGCATTCCCCCCACCTCTTCATTTCCCTTGGCTCTGCATTTCCCTCGGCTCTGCATTTCCCTCGGCTCTGCATTTCCCTCAGCTCTGCATTTCCCCCAGCCCTGCATTCCCCCCAGCTGTGCCCTTCCCTCAGCTCTACATTTCCCCAACCCTGCATTCCCCCCAGCTCTGCCTTTCCCTCGGCTCTGCATTTCCCCCAACCCTGCATTCCCCCCAGCTCTGCCATTTTCCCAACACTGCATTTCTCTCAGCTATGCATTTCCCTCGGCTGTAGATTACTCCCCAGCTCTGCATTCCCCTCACCTCTGCATTTCCCTCACCTCATTTCCCTCAGCACTGCATTCCCCGCAACCCTGCATTCCCCCAGCTCAGCCATTCCCTCAACCCCTGCATCCCCCCCAGCTATTCCTTTCTCTCAGATCTGCATTTCCGCCAGACCTGCATTCCCCCCATCTCTGCATGTCCCCCACCCATCCCTGCATGTCCCTCGGCTCTGGATTGCCCCAGTGATCTGGATTTCCCTCAGCTGTGTATTACCCCCAGCTCCTCATTTCCCTCAGCTCTGCCTTTCCCTGAGCTCTGGATTTCCATCGGCTCTGCATTCCCCCCAGCTCTGCATTCCCCCCAGCTCTGCATTCCCCCCAGCTCTGCATTCCCCCCAGCTCTGGATTTCCCTCGGCTATGCATTCCCCCCACCTCTTCATTTCCCTTGGCTCTGCATTTCCCTCGGCTCTGCATTTCCCTCGGCTCTGCATTTCCCTCGGCTCTGCATTTCCCCCAGCCCTGCATTCCCCCCAGCTGTGCCCTTCCCTCAGCTCTACATTTCCCCAACCCTGCATTCCCCCCAGCTCTGCCTTTCCCTCGGCTCTGCATTTCCCCCAACCCTGCATTCCCCCCAGCTCTGCCATTTTCCCAACACTGCATTTCTCTCAGCTATGCATTTCCCTCGGCTGTAGATTACTCCCCAGCTCTGCATTCCCCTCACCTCTGCATTTCCCTCACCTCATTTCCCTCAGCACTGCATTCCCCGCAACCCTGCATTCCCCCAGCTTAGCCATTCCCTCAACCCCTGCATCCCCCCCAGCTTTTCCTTTCTCTCAGATCTGCATTTCCGCCAGACCTGCATTCCCCCCATCTCTGCATTTCCCCCAACCCTGCATTCCCCCCAGCACTGTCTTTCCCTCAGCTCTGCATTTCCCCCACCCCTGCATTTCCCTCACGGCTGGAATTCCATCAGCTCTGCATTCCCCCCGGTTCTGCTTTTCCCTCAGCCCTGCGTTTCCCTCATCTATGCATTTCCCCCAGCTCTGCATAACCCTCTGCTCTGCATTTCCCTCGGCTCTGGAATTCCCTCGGCTCTGGATTTCGCACAACTCTGAACTTCCCTCAATTATGCTTTCCCGCCAACTATGCATAACGCTCAGCCCCGCATTTCCGCCAGACCTGCATTCCCCCCATCTCTGAATGTCCCCCTCCCAGCCCTGCATGTCCCTCAGCTCTGGATTGCCCCAGTGATCTGGACTTCCCTCAGCTGTGTATTACCCCCAGCTCCTCATTTCTCTCAGCTGTGCCTTTCCCTGAGCTCTGGATTTCCATCAGCTCTGCATTTCCCCCAGCCCTGCATTCCCCCCATCTCTGCATGGCCCCCACCCAGCTCTGGATTGCCCCTTTGCTCTGGATTTACCTCTGCTATGCATTCCCCCCACCTCGGCTCTGGATTCCCCTCTGCTCTGGATATCCATCAACTCAGGATTTCCCCTAGCCCTGCATTCCCCCCCCAACTGTACATTCCCCCCTGCTCTGCATTTTCCTCAGCCCTGCACACCCGTCAGCTCTCCATGTCCACCTCCGAGCCCTGCATGTTCCTCACCTCTGGATTTCCTCTGATTTGCATTTTCCCGAGCTCTGCATTTCCCTCAACTCTGCATAACCCTCAGCTCAGCATAACCGTCAGCTCAGCATTTCCCTCAGCTCTGGATACCCCTCAGCTCTGGATTTTCCTTCGCTACGCATCCCTAGCTCTGCTTTTCCCCCAGGTGTGCTTTTCCCTCCGCTCTGCATAAAACCTAACTCTACATTTGATTTCAGCCCTGCAGCTCTCATCCACGGCCCTCTGTCCCCCTTTCCACCCCGTTATCCCCTTCTGTCATAACCCCAGGCGTGCACCGTGGGCCGTAGGGTGCTGACCAAGACGCACAAGAGGATGGTGGTGGGGGATAGCACGGATCCAATGTGGAGGAGCTACGTCGCGGTCCTGGGGAAACCTGCGATGGACGAAATGGCGTCCCACCTCAAGCTGGCGGGCGTGAAGACCCAGGTCCTTCAGGTACGAAGTTGCCTTGAGCAGCCCTGTCAAACTATCCCCTGTGAATGTCCTTGAATGATTCTGATGGCAACTTGTGCCTTTGTAAACCATCAACTGCCCAATACCCATGCCCTCAGAAGCTCATTACTGTAAAATTCCACCATTGGCCCATGTCCCTTCCCATGCGGCGTTCCAGGTGCACACCGCACTTGCCATCCCTCCACACGACAGGATGGAATGGACAGCCAAGGGCCAATTTGTCAAAGCGAGCCCGTCACAGCGGAACTTCTCTGACGTGGCCATAAACCCGGCGGGGAAGGGGGCCAACTGGTACGGCCGCTGTCTGGTTCTGTTCCACTACGACAAAGACGGGGCAACGAAGCAGGCTGCCTACATTGAGTACTACACAGAGGACAGGCAGGTGTGCCACGTCACTGGATGCCGACGCCTCCTGCCAACGAGGGGTGTCGACAACTATGCGATCATGGATGCAGATTGCATCCTGAGCCTTGTTCATGTTGTCCCGTGCTGCAAGGATCCTGATGTGCGCTTGCTGAACAGATTTGTGTGGTGAATTGCCAAGTGGAATAGTTCTAGTTGCTTGCAGCAAGCAACTTTAGGGCGACCTCATGACAACAAACTTATATTAAAATCATGACTGCTAGATTATGCCTTCAAATTGATGCATGATGAAATTTCACATCATCCCGCTTCACACTGATGCCTTCAAATTGATGCATGAAATTTCATGTCAACAAACTTATATTAAAATCATGACTGCTAGATTATGCATTTATTTCACATTCACCCAAATATCTACCGCTGACACTGATATTGTATAACACTAAAGAGTATTCACCTACATATCCAACTCTGCGGGAAAATCAGAAAAACAAATAGAATTGAACCAATTTCTCCTCATTGCAGGGATTAAACCCGACTCTTCAACGATCAACTCTACCCAAGACTGCCGTACTACCAAACCACTCGTGCCTGTACTATATCACAACATTTATTTTATAAATAAATTCCATTTGCTAATCATTTGAAGCCATCGACTTGGGAAACAGATGAATCTCGAATAGTTCAAAGAGGGTTAACAGACGATAGCGCCTAGCTCGGAACGTCAGATGATATTCAAATGCACATATTTTTGTGATGGGATGGCATGGGTGGATGGCATGGGTGGATGGCATGGGTAAATGGCATGGGTGGATGGCATGGGTGGATGGCATGGGTGGATGGCATGGGTGGATGGCATGGGTGGATGGCATGGGTGAATGGCATTGGGGGATTGCCCTGGGCGAATGGCAGTGCAAGTGTTGGAGAGTCTGGCATCTGAGTGGGCCGATTTCGATGGCCTGGAGACTTGGAGCAGAGGCAGGGACTGCGAGAGCATGGCTCTTGTGCGCTGTGATGGCGACGGGCATGTCATTGCACTGTAAGCATGCCATTGCACTGTAAGCATGCCATTGCACTGTAAGCATGCCATTGCACTGTAAGCATGCCATTGCACTGTAGGCATGCCATTGCACTGTAGGCATGCCATTGCACTGTAGGCATGCCATTGCACTGGAGGCATGTCATTGCACTGTAGGCATGCCATTGCACTGTAGGCATGCCATTGCACTGTAGGCATGTCATTGCACTGTAGGCATGCCCACTCATCCATCCATTTTGTCCCTCCCTTGTTCCATTGCTCTTCCTCTTTGCCCTCCCAGCAATGCAAGTAGAACCGAGCGATACATTTTGAACACCATGGGCCCCGACTACATTGACGAATCTGGCCCCCCCTTCCCAGTGACCATCACGGCCTTGAAGCACCTCACCCTGCTGTGAGTGGCATGGCATGGCATGGCATCATCAGCCCATTCTGTTCCATGCTGAATCTCCACTGGTCTCCCTTACCCTCCTCCCTTCACGGCTTCGCCCCCCTCTTCAGTTCCGTTCACCCCCTGGGCACTACTGTTGAAGTGGAGCCGGCTTCATATGTTGCTCAAGCTAGGCCCTAGCTGCTGCGCTGCAAGCTTAGCTGCTGCGCTGCAAGCCTAGCTGCTGCGCTGCAAGCTTAACTGCTGCGCTGCAAGCTTAGCTGCTGCGCTGCAAGCTTAGCTGCTGCGCTGCAAGCTTAGCTGCTGCGCTGCAAGCTTAGCTGCTGCGCTGCAAGCTTAGCTGCTGCGCTGCAAGCTTAGCTGCTGCGCTGCAAGCTTAGCTGCTGCGCTGCAAGCTTAGCTGCTGCGCTGCAAGCTTAGCTGCTGCGCTGCAAGCTTAGCTGCTGCGCTGCAAGCTTAGCTGCTGCGCTGCAAGCTGAACTGCTGCGTTGCAAGCTTAGCTGCTGCGCTGCAAGCTTAACTGCTGCGCTGCAAGCTTAGCTGCTGCGCTGCAACCTTAACTGCTGCGCTGCAAGCTAGTCCCCTAGCCCTTGAACAACTCCCTTGGATCCGTCTGCCTGTTCCCCTCCCTCCCCGCAGCTCCATCAACTCTAGTTACTTCACCGGCCCCCTGCCCTCTGCTCTCTTCGCCATGCCCAATCTCAAGCACCTGTGAGACTCCTGCTCATGCTGTCTCTTAGCTCCCCCTCCACACACTCTCCGGTTCCCCTTTAGTTCGAATCACCTTCTTGTGGAGCACGTCTTTCCGTCCTAAGCCCTTAGCGCGCCCACCACTTGCACAGTGGAGCTGTCGTTTCGTGCCTTGTGCTGTGCCACGTGTCAGGCCGCGTGGTTTGCCCTGTCGTGTCGGGTCTTGCCTTGCCTGCAGTGCGCTCACTATCAACAAGTTCTCAGGCAGCATACCCGGTGCAGTAGGGCTTGCAAAAGGCCTCCAAACGCTGTCAGTCCATGCAAGCATGCATGCATGCATGCATCCATCCATCCATCCATCCATCCATCCATCCATCCATCCATCCATCCATCCATCCATCCATCCATCCATCCATCTGTCTCGTCTACTTCCTGCTTTTACCCGTGCTTCTTCTGGGTTCTGACTTTCCTTTCTACTGGGTTCTGACTTTCCTTTCTACTGGATTCTGACTTTCCTTTTCTTCTGGGTTCAGGGTTGTGGAACTTTCCCCTCACATTGTCCCGCCCTTGTGCCTCCCTCCCTCCCATCCCATGTCCATGTGTGTGCGGTTGTCTGCAGTGAGTTGTGGAGCAACGATCTCGATGGCTCCATCTCGACTTCCCTGGGCAACCTCTCGTCTCTTGTGCACCTGTCAGTTCACTCGTGCACCTCTCAGTTCACTCGTGCACCTCTCAGTTCACTCGTGCACCTCTCAGTTCACTCGTGCACCTCTCAGTTCACTCGTGCACCTCTCAGTTCACTCGTGCACCTCTCAGTTCACTCGTGCACCTCTCAGTTCACTCGTGCACCTCTCAGTTCACTCGTGCACCTCTCAGTTCACTCGTGCACTCTCAGTTCACTCGTGCACCTCTCAGTTCACTCGTGCACCTCTCAGTTCACTCGTGCACCTCTCAGTTCACTCGTGCACCTCTCAGTTCACTCGTGCACCTCTCAGTTCACTCGTGCACCTCTCAGTTCACTCGTGCACCTCTCAGTTCACTCGTGCACCTCTCAGTTCTCTCGTGCACCTCTCAGTTCACTCGTGCACCTCTCAGTTCACTCGTGCACCTCTCAGTTCACTCGTGCACCTCTCAGTTCACTCGTGCACCTCTCAGTTCACTCGTGCACCTCTCAGTTCACTCGTGCACCTCTCAGTTCACTCGTGCACCTCTCAGTTCACTCGTGCACCTCTCAGTTCTCTCGTGCACCTCTCAGTTCACTCGTGCACCTCTCAGTTCACTCGTGTACCTCTCAGTTCTCTCGTGCACCTCTTAGTTCACTCGTGCGTCTCTCAGTTCTCTCGTGCACCTCTCAGATCCACAACAGCAGCAGCAGCCGTTTCTTTTAACCTGACCTCTCAGGCTGGCTCGCGTTTCAGTCCATTCAGCAGCTCTTCCCACCAAGCCGTGTGAACTTCACTGAGCCACCTTGTGCTCTAAGGCACTCCCTGCCCCTCCTCCCCCCCCCCCAACCGCCCACATCCCACCTTCCCCCCAGTATGCGCCTCCCATTCGGATCTTTCAACCCACATTGGCCTTCCCTTGTGCCTCACCCCTGTTTCCATCTCAATGTGGTGTTGATACGCCAAGTTGGGCTGGGTGCCCTTTTCTCTCTGAGGCACTCGCCACACTGCCAATCCACAAGCTTCGCTTCCCCTCCTCTTCTTGCTCCCTCTGCCCCTCCCTTGCATTCAGAAATTTCACCCCATATTGGCCCTCCCTTGTGCCTGTCACCCCTGTTTCCATCCATTACCTAACTTTCTTCTGCCTTTCACCCATATTCGTCTCTGCTGCCTCCCTTCCTTTTATCCGTCTACTGCGTGCGTGCAGTAATCTGGCGTATAACAAACTCTCGGGTCCTCTCCCTGACTCTGTGGGCGACCTCTCTTCTCTTATGCACCTGTCAGTTCTCCCATGCATGCCCCTCTCACTTCTTGCGCCACCTGCCCCTCCTCTCCTCTTCCTCACGCGCCCCTCTTTTCGCTCCCTCATCTACTTCCCCCAATGTGCTCTATTCTTCCCCTTTTTTTCCTCCATATCTGCGTCACCCCACTCTGTGCTTCACATCTCAACCGGCTTGTGCAAGCCGGCCACAACGGCCACAACGGCCACAACGGCCACAACGGCCACAACGGCCACAACGGCCACAACGGCCGCACATTCTCCTTCCACTGCAGCGCACTGCCATGCCTGCACTGCATCTCTGCAGTTCCTTCATCCCACCCTCCCTTCCCCCCTCTCCACTGCTTTCCTTGGATTTCTCACCTCCCTCCCTTCACCCTCCCCCCTTCCCCCCTCCCTGCCTGCCATCGCCCCAACGGTGCATCAGGTCATTAACTCACAATCGCCTCAACGACTTCATTCCTGCGGAGTTGGGCAATCTGCATCAACTCACTTACCTGTGAGCGCACTTGCAGGGAGAGAGGGGTTTCTGTGGGGATGGGGTGAGAGGGTCCGACAGTGAATGAGCAAGGTGAGAGAGCGAGAAAGTAAATGAGTGGTGAGAGAGGGAGAGAGAGTGAGAAAGTGAATGAGCAAGATGAGATGATGAGGTGGTAAGAATGCCAGACGGCTGTACTCAGACTGATGTTTGGCTCTGTCAGATGCCACTCCACTCGTAGACCCCCCTCCCTCGAGCTGACCCCACTGCCATCATAGACGACCTGCACTGTTCCATGACGTGACTTTTGAGTTTCAGTCGACTCAAAAGTCTACCTCCGAGTGGAAGCCGCGTGATGAGTCTAGTTTTGAGGCGCCTCAAAACTACACTGCCATCAGAGAGGAGCTCCATTGTTCAGTGAGGTGAGTTTTGAGTTTTGAGTCGACTCAAAAGTCTACCTCCGACTGGAAGCCCACTGCCATCAAGCAGGAGTTCCGTGATGAGACTCTGTTTCCTCGCACCTGCACTGTCTGCTGCACCCACCCCCCCAACCTGGATTCCCACTACAACTGCCTTCCCACCTGCAACACCTACCTGCCAGTGGTGCAAAATCCTGTTCATGCATGGTGCATGCATGCGTGGGGCATGCATGGTGTGTGTGTGTGTGTGTGTGTGTGTGTGCATGTGTGTGTGTGTGTGTGTGTGTGTGCGTGTGTGTGTGTGTGTGCGTGTGTGTGTGTGTGTGCGTGTGTGTGCGTGCGTGTGTGTATTGTGCCTTGGTGGTGCGTGCAGGGATTTGCAGTACAACCATTTCGTCGGCTCGCTACCAGACAAGTTATCTCAGCTGCAGAAGCTGCAGGATTTGTAAGGGTCGTGAAGGGCGTGGGGAGGGCGTGTGGAGGGTGTGTGAAGGGCGTGTGAGGGGCGTGTGCAGGGCGTGAGGAGGGCATGTGAAGGGCATGTGAAGGGCGTGTGAAGGGCGTGGGGAGGGCGTGTGGAGGGTGTGTGAAGGGCGTGTGAGGGGCGTGTGCAGGGCGTGAGGAGGGCATGTGAAGGGCGTGGGGAGGGCGTGAAGTGATGCACTACTGTCCATGAAAGGAGTAATCCTCAGGCTCTCTCCGCTCCGTGTTCTCCTCTCACTTGCTTGCACTCTTGAGGCTTACCCTCTCCGCAATGTCTCATTTGACGTCGTCGTCGTCGTCGTCGTCGTCGTCGTCGTCGTCGTCGTCGTCGTCGTCGTCGTCGTCATCATCATCATCATCATCATGATCATCATGGTCATCATCATGATCATCATGGTCATCATGGTCATCGTGGGAAATGTTGCATGAGCGGTTGGTGGTACGAGGCTACGAGCGCTGCTGATGCATGCAAGGACGGCATCCCCACGATCTCTCCCACAACTAACCCCTGTTTTGTCATCGGCTTTTCCTCGCACCCACTGCTCTCCCCTCCCCCCAAGGCAGCTTAAGAAATAAAAGTTCCTTCTTGTCTTCCCCGTTACTGTGCTCCTATCCACCCTCCCTCCCCCTCTCTTATCCACTCTCCCACCCCACTCCATCAACCCTTTACTCTTTCCATTTTTAACCGGTGACCCTGTACAGCACGGCACTGCACTGCATCATACTTATACTGTACCGCACTCCACCGCACTGCACCGCTCATCATCGCAGGTACCTTGACTGCGAGCTTACAGGCCCCATCCCCGAGTCAATGGGAGCCCTCACCAACCTGGAGGAATTGTAAGGCAGAGTGAGGCAGGCTGGGGTGGGGCCTTGTAACCTTGTTCAGCTTCCAGTGTGCTGGAGCCTGGATCCGAGGGAACCGCTGATCTACCTTGCACTTGCAGCTGTCGTCGGTGGGTTCGATTCAAGCCGCACATCTGGTGCATCCGTCCGAGTTCAGAGTGTTGGCTGATGTCGCAACACACCAACAGACTCCAACGATATCCAAGCCACGTGGCTTGAGTAGTGCTTTGACCAGGGCTTGTTTGTTGTCTCCTGCGCAACACACCATGTGTCGTCTTCTGCACCATGTGTTGTGTGCTGCGCCTCTGGGCCGTCTGTTGTGCCTTCGAGACCTTGCATGTGCATTGAGACCTTTTTTTTGTGTGCTGAATTGGTTTTTGAAATTTCTCAAAAACCCTTTCATGTGCATGAAGAACCGTTTTATTGTGTGTGTTTCGGACTTCCCTTGTGGCTGTGACATATTGTGCCTATGTAGCATCATACTGCTCATGTCCCATCCACCCCTCCACTCCCCTGCTTCATCGACCCTTCTACGTTGCACTCAACGACGCCACATCACATCACACTGCACCGCACTCCATGGCAGGAACCTCATCTTCCAACAGCTTTCAGGGCCCATCCCCGAGTCAATCGGAGCCCTCACCAACCTGGAGATACTGTACGGCACGGATTGCATGTTGGATTGGCACCGCAGGGTTTAGCGGCGCGCACCGCAGGGAGGCACGGCGCGCACCGCAGGGAGGCATGGCCCGCACAGTGTTGAATTTTTAGCTTCAAGTGTGTTGGATTGTAACAGCCAGATGACCCACAGTGTGCCTACAGTGTGCCCATAGCGCGCCCACAGTGTGCCCACAGTGTGTCCTGGCCCACTAGGCTCTGATCAGATTCATGGAAACACACAAGGCGACCCGCATGCAGGACAGCATGGAGCATCAGTCAAACACATCTTTTCTGGCACCATCACATGCCAACCCATCCCACGTCATCACATGCCCCATCCCACGTCATCACATGCCCCATCCCACGTCATCACGTGCCATCCCATCCCACGGCAGGCGGCTGGAGGGGAACAGGCTGAGTGGCACCATTCCCGCCTCCATTGGCAACCTCACCCGACTCATGTACCTGTGCGCCCATTTTCCCAAGATCCTCCTTCCTCCTCTCTCCCTCCTCCCTGCTCTCAAACCTCCGCCCTCCTCTCTCCCTCCGCCCTGCTTTCCCTCCACCCTGCCCTCTCTCTTTGTCTTTCTTTGTCCATCTAGGGTAAATCATGCCCTCTCTCCTTTCTTTGTCTTTCTTTCGAGTGGATAGGTGTGGCCTGCCTGGAGTCCACCTTCCACTCCAAGCACGTGCTTCTGCTGGTGTGGGTGTGCACTGCTCAAAGCACGTGCTTCTGCTGTTGCAGTGAGCGCTGCTCAGAGCACACCGTTCAATGAGCATTGTCACACGACCCACGCACCCTCCTTGCTCTCTTCTCCTCCCCATGCCCATCCGCCCCTCTCCAGAGACCTCTCCTCCAACGTCCTTGCTGGGACGATACCTGCCGCAATCAGGGCTCTCGTTGAACTCATATCTCTGTCAGTGATAGCCTATGAGAAGTTTTTTTAATCTTTTCCTCCCATCCTTGACTCGAATCACGACAACACATCCATTCTTTGGTATTCCTAAGCGCCCTCTGCAGGCCAATCTGTCATTGCCATTCGTCTCTGTCTTCTCTTCCCTAGGTAGTGATGGAAGTAGGAATGGATAGAAGCTTAGGTAGGAGGCTTAGCCGTGCTCAGGCAAGCCTATTCTACCTGAGGAGCCATCCCGATAATACCTCACACATGCTACTTCCATCCATTTGCTCCTCATTTCCGTCACTCCCCTTTTTCCTCGCTCGCTCCTCCTTCGTTCCGCTCACACCTTCCCGTCACGCCCTCCGTGCCTTCACTTCTATTCCCCTCTCCCCGTGCACTCCGGTCGCAGCCGTATTGACAACAACCAGCTTGTGGGCGAGCTGCCCTCCCTCCACCACATGCAGCAGTTGCAGGAGGTGAAAGCGGACCACAACTACCTCACAGGCACAGCAGGCCTGCTGCCTGAGTGCCCGTCCTACCACGAATTCTGCTTTGAGGATTATACAGGATGCCCCGCCTTGTACTCCATGCGCCGCAACTGCCTTCCCGGCATTCTCACCTCGTGCGACTCTAAGGACGCACAGAGGAATGCCAGCGAGTGCCGGTCATTCTGTGGGGTCAAGGCCCACCCCCTGACCCCGCCTTGCAGTGGCCATGGCGTGTGCTCCTTGGTGCCCGTCCCCACTCAACGCCACTCTTATTGTGACGAAGAGAACATGCCATTATTCTGCGATAAGGATGGTCCTTACCAAGGGGAGGCGCAGTGCATGTGTGATGAGGGGTACATGAGGGGTTCTGCTGCTGGCACTTGCGTCCCTCAAGGTGTGTACGGCAGCAGACCAATGCTCTTGCTAGCTACTGTTTATCTCTTCTCGTCGCTGAGCTCTCACTAGTTGCTCTTCTTGCCATCCTAGCAGCGGCTCACACACCCTTCTAATCGGCTCAAAGGCCACCTGTGTGCTTTGCATGCAGGCTCGTTTGCACGTCCGTGTGTGCGACGTGCGTGCGTATGTGTGTGTGCGTGTCTGGATACACCCTCCCTTCACATGCTTCTATACTTTCCATTGCCGTTTTGTGTACACATACTCTTCCCCCTCTCTCCTTATCCACCTTGCCATCACCTATCCCCTCTAAACACAGATTTTTCCAAACCACCCAGCGAACCACCAGCTTCTGAACTTTTGCCGACGGCAAATTCTGCTTCTCAGGAGCCTCAAAGCCTGCTGCTACTGCTGCTGCCACTAGCACTGCTGCTAACCCTGGCACTGGCACTCTTTCTGAGGCGTGTTAGGAGGAACCGCCCCCCTATGCGGTATTTCTTTTCAAAGAAAGCCCTCGCTGCCCACCAAGCAGCTAGCGGTGTGTAGAGGGCACTTGCTTCTGCATGGGTGATAGATATTTGCCCCGGGAACAGGGAGCCAATCTGGGTCTTCCTCAGATTCCATGATTGGTCGTATCTGGGCGTTGGGGCTCGTTTTATTCCTCAGCATCTACCAGCTTGTGGGAGAAGAGTTGAAAAGGTTGATGGCATAAGGTGGACAGGACAGTGAAGTTGACTGTCCATGGCAGACAACGGTATTCTTGAGAATTCTCAATGCGTAGTCCACTGTCTAAGCCTCCGTTCATTTAAAGCGAGAGGTTATAATAGTGACCCATCTTTCTAGTTGGGCCCAACTTGATTGGGACCCTCGAACAGATATAGGGGGGATAAGCGAGCGGGCAGAAGAAAACGTCGTTTCGGGGCGGGCAGTCATTCAGCAGCAAAAGCACCTGCCCGAGTGACAAATTCGGATATGTGGACAGGGTTCTGTTTGTACCCATAAGACTAGCTAGCACGCCTAGTTGGGGCTTGTTTGTTACCGTATTTTTTCGACCTCGATTGGTTGCGGTTCAGTCAAACTCAAAAGGGTGGACACGCAATGGGAAAAGTGTGGTTGGCGGGTAGTAGAAGTAAACACGCCTTGATTTGGTAGCTCTAGGTGGGGAGAAATCTCGACCAATCAGAAAACCAGTTGTGTTCTTGCATGAGTAGTGAACCCGGGTCCAACTTGAAAATCAAGTTGGGTCCACTTGGAGAATGACGAGGCAATGAGGTCGCACAAGTACCTGCGACCTGTGACAGCTCGCTAACCCTGTCCTACAAATTTCCCAGCCAATCGTGTGCTCGCGCTTGTTCGCTCTGAACAGCGCAGCTGCGTTATGGAACTGCCCTGGTTCTGCCGAGTAAGGCTAACAACCCCTTAGAAAAAATTGAGGGTCCCTTGGTTTCAAGTTGGACCCGCCTTCACTATTTTAGCCCCTCGCTTTAATGGTTACCCATAAGGTGGTTGGACATAGGTGTTCGAATGTTGAAATGGCTAGAATGGGTGAGTACAAGGGAATATAACCTAGTGGGTTGTACTCTCTAAGGCAAAACCCAATATAGTCTACAACAACATCCTAAAATATGTTTGACACACCCCCTAGACTGTATAGGAGCGGTGCCTGACGAGAGAACAAGCAGCTCAAGGTGGCACTACTAGTCCAGCCTTTGAGGCGAGGGTCTAAAGACCAGTCAAACGAGTACAGATCAAGGCAAGCGCAAGACCAGGGCGGCACTACTAGTCCAGCCACTGGGAGAGGCCACAAGGCCAGTCTGGGTAATATATATATATATATATATATATATAAAGGTCTATACACAATCAAGGCCCTAGCAAATGAGAGGCTACAGGAACAAGACCAAGCTGTACACAGTGCCGCTGATGATCTTTAGGCGCAAGCGCCTTCGTAAAGATATCAGCTGTGTTGGCACCGGAGGCCAAGTGTACTACGCGAGCCTAGCGACGCTGCTGTAGCTCGCGCAGGAGGAAGTTCCGCAGCTGGATGTGCTTCGCTCTGCCCTCAAGTCGAGGCTCCTGACACAGGAGGATCATGGCCCTGTTGTCAGCGTACAGGACCGGGGCAGAGCTAGGCCGCTCACCTAAGACAGTCAGCAGGAAGGTCAGCCAGCGGAGCTCCTGTGCCGCCATGGCACCGGCGTAGATCTCAGCCTCGCAGCTGGACTGGGCAACAGACGAGGAGCGGGTAGCTCTCCACGAAACAGCACCTGAACCAAGGCTAAAGCAGTAGCCCTGAGAGGACCTGAGAGTCTCTGCGTAGTCTGCCCAAGAAGCATCTGTGTGCCCAGTAAGGACCACTGGCCTGCGACCTCCCAGTACTAGCCCCATGCCCGATGTACTTGCTAGATAACGCAAAACCCTCTTAGCGGCAGACCAGTGGTGTGGTCGGTGTCTGCCTGTGGCCACAAAGCGAGCCAAGATGCTGAGAGGGTATGCGAGATCTGGGCGAGTGCAAGTCATCAGGTACATGAGGCAACTGACAAGCCCTGCGTAAGGACCACTTGGCTCTACTGAGTCCTCGGGAACAAGAGCTGAGAGCCTGTGGTCTCCTGGCAGAGGTGTAGGCTGCGCGAAGGAGAACTGAAGGCCAAACCTCTGAAGGACCTGGCGCACCAAGTGTGACTGTGAGAGTGTGATGGTGCGCGCTGCTCTGTCCCTGGAGATCTGTAGGCCAAGATAGCGGCGCAACTCTCCTAGGTCAGTGCAGGTGTGTCTCCTCAGCAGCTTGGCCTTCATGAAGGCCAGTGCATCTCTGTCTGCAGTTTCGAAGACCAGGTCGTCTACGTAGACAAGGATGTAGAACGGAGTCTAGCCAACACGAACGAAGAGCGACGGGTTTGCAGAGGATGGAAAGAACTGCAGGTCAGCTAGCGTAGCACGCAGCTTAACGTGCCACTCATAGGGTGCCTGTCGCAGGCCGTAGACCGGGCGTCGGAGGAGTCACTGGGTCCCAGGAGTGAAGGTACCGGTGAAGCCCTGTGGACGACGCAGGAAGACTTGCTCGTGTAGGCTGCCCAGAAGAAAAGCAGTGGAGAAGTCAAGGGAGTGGAGCTCGTAGTCACGTTGTGCTGCTACGTATAGCAGCGCCCGAAGAGTAGTCATCTTCGGGGTTGGGGCGAAGGTCTGAAAGAAGTTCACCCGTTTGAGCTGACTGAAGCCTCTAGCCACATACCCCGGAGGGTATGTGAAGAGCCTCCAGGAGGGCGCTTCACCTTGAAGAGCCAGCGGCCATCGACTACGTTCACCCCAGGTGGGGGAACTGCGTCGACGTAGGTGCTGGTGGATCTCCAAGTTGCCATCTCCTGCTCCATGGCAGCTATCCACTGAGAGGCCTAGGGTCCCGATGTAGCCTTAGCGTAGGTGCGAGGGGTCGGGATATCGAAAGCGTCTGGGTTACCCTCAGGGACTAGCAGCATGGAACAGAGATGGGGAGCAGCCTCCGACAGGAAAGCAAGCTCGTATGGCCGGTCCTCCAAGACGTCACTGCCGAGGGCAGGAGCACCCCCGACGGACGGGGGACAGGCAGGGTCAGAGACAAGAGCGGTAGCATAGCTAAGGCGGCGGGTAGAGGCAAAGTCAGCGACAGCAGCGACAAGAGCGTCAAGACACGAGACAGGAACAGACGGGTCGGTAACGAGAGAGGCAAGGACCCGAGAAACAAGAGACGAGCAGCACGAAGGTAGTGAGACAGAGGGGGAGGCGCGACAACAAGTGAGGACGGAGGAGGCGACGGCAGGAGGGGAGGACGAGACACGTGGGAACGAAACAACATAGGGTGAGAGCGCTGAACAGGAGAGACCGGACGAGCACAAGGTGGACGGCGAGACCAGACGTGAGATGGGGGGGTCTGGTCAGGAGACAGAGGAGGGGACACAAGAGGAGAACGAGGGGGAAGACGAGCCGAAGACGAGTCCGGAGGATGGAAAATAGGGCCATAGATAGGAAGAGGAGGGGACGGTAGGAGAGGCGCAGACGCGCGGTCAGGGGAGGGAAGGTCGAGCAGGCGAAGGGCGGACACCGGCGGCAACTGCTGCTGTTGCGCCTGCACGACGCCGACACCTGAACCGCCAGCTGCTCCATTTCTACCTCCGGAACACTCCACTCCAGCACCCCCAGAAGGAACATCCCCAGAACCAGAAACTCTCTCAGCACTGGTACTACCCCCAATCTCGCCTGGACAAGCCACGACAGGAACCCCAGGACTAGTATCCTCCTCAACGCCAGCACCCGCTAAGGGCACGAGCCGCTGCTGCTACTGCGGCGACAACGGCGTCTGCTGCTGTGACGGCTGCGACAACGGTTGCGACTGAGGCGGCTGTGACGACGGCTGCGGTTGCGACTGCAACGGGGGAGGAGGAGACACTGGGGAGAGGGCAGGCAGTGAGGACTGCGCCGCACGGCCACTAGAGTCAGCAAACTCCTCAACAGGGACAAGCGACGGGAGGGGGGTGAAGTGAGACACACCAGACGGGGCAGGGCGGGGAGGTGGGGAAGCAAGGGCGACCAGGGGAGGGGGAACTAGGAACAAGGCGGGAGTAACCGGGGGACCTTGGTGGGGAAAGCGGTGATAGAAGGAGACGAACTCGTCAAATGTAACGTCGCAAGACTGAAAGAAACGGTGAGACAGTGGGTGGTAGAAGTGCCAGTCAGACGAGTCGAGAGGGAAACCGAGGAAGACACAGGGGACAGTGCGGGCAGTGAGCTTGTCCGTGCCAGAGGCACGAACGTGAGTAAGGCAGCCCCAGACGTGGAACGCAGAGGCATCACCAGAAGACTGGGTCCAAAGGAGGGTTGGCGAAACCTGCGGCCGCTGAGGGTGCGGCCACAGGTTAAGGTGGTGAGCGGCGTAGCGGATGGCGAACGGCCACAGAAAATGGGGTGCACCGGCATGGATCATGGAGGTAAGAGCCACCTCCATGACCAAACCGATGCGTCGCTCAGCGACCCCATTCTGATGCGGGAAGTTCGGCAGGGTGAACGTCTGGGTGATGCCCTCTGCACGACAGAAACGACTAAGGCAACCAGAGGCGAACTCGCCACCGCGGTCAGAGTGAAGATGCAACACATGGAGACCTTGGTGGATACGTGCAGAGACAAGCCACGGGATAAGAATGTCAGGCACGTCGGCCTTCTGCTCCAGGGGAAACACGGTGGTGTAACGAGTGTGGTCGTCAACAAGGATGAGGAAGTAATGCTCACGACGCGGCCCATGGACGGGGGCAGGGGCCCAGACGTCCATGTGCAAGGTCTGCAATGGTGCAGTGGTGGGGGGGAACGAGGAGGAGTGAGGGGCACGGCGGAGCCGGCCCTCGACGCAGGGGGTGCACGGCGGCGCGGGTGAGGAGGGGAGCAGGGGGAATGACTTAGGGAGACCTAAAGCAAGACCGTGCTGAGACATGTGACGAAGACGAGGAAGGGTAGGGTGACCTAGACGGTGGTGCCACAGTAGCGTCGGGTGAGTAAGCGACCGGCACGAGCAAGCCGCAGCAACCTGGAGAGACACAGCCACCTGGGGAGACACAACCACCTGGGGAGACATCCCATCCGGGGAAGACGCGGTGTCCAGCGTGAACAGGCCAGACACCGGGTCCCGGGGGAACGTGGTGAGGGGAGCACCAGTGGCGGCCTCGGTACAGACAGCGTACCGCTTGTGACCAGGGAACGTAGTGGTGACGCCAAGGTCCTGGAGGCAGCCGACACCAACTAGGTTCCTAGAGAACAAGGGGATGTGCAGGCATGTAAGAGAACCCAAAGGAGCCGCTGGAGAGGGAAGGGTAGTGGAGCTACGGGCAACGACCGGGCCTAAGGAAGGGTCAGCAAGAGAATCTTTGGCGTGAGCGGCAAGCGGCGTGAGAGAAGTGGAGTCCTGAAAGAAGCACTGGGAAGCGCCAAAGTCAAGGGTGAATGAGAGCGCGCCAATGGCGGCAGGAGCCGAAGAAGCGAGGGAGGAGCCTAGGCTAAACAAAGCAGAGGATCCTACGCCTGACGCAACAGGGGAGTCTAAGCTAGGCACACCTACGTAAGGTAATACGGGTTAAGAGGAACCAGTCACACTAGAGTCATCGACATACAGCACATACAAAGCAGAACTAATCTCATCCATGTCCATATCAAAGATCTGAATGCCACGACGGAGCAAGCTGAGCCAGTCGGGGAGGTCGGGCGACGGGCCGAATGAGAGACAAAACAGGTCATCCAAGCGAGTGAAACTGCGGGTGGGGTTGTGACCGATCTTACCGCACACGAGGCCACGGCGAGGACCGGTCTGGAGCTGGTACTGGCAGCGCCTGTCACTCGAACCACAACCCAACGCCACACTGCGCGCACGACCACCACAACCGCCACCACCACCAGCACCAGGCCACCCGGGCGGGAGACGACCAACCCGCCGCTGCTGCTGCTGCTGCTGATCTAGCGGTGGAACCTGCTGCTGCTGCTGGGACTGCTGCTCGGCGGTGCCAGGCCCAGCTCCCTCGTCAGCACTCCCAGCGGGCGACCCGGCTCCACCACCTCCTCCACCCCCACCTCCTCCGCTACCACCGCCACGCCCAGCCTTGGGGCGGCGACCCTTTCCCCAACGAAACTGCGCTATGGCGGCTATCTCAGCCACAGCAGCAGAGCCGTCAGAAAAAGTGCACTGAGCAGGTGCACAACCCTGAAAGATAGTGACCGGCACAGTACCGCTAGACTGGGCGATAGAGCGCTGGCGGGTCTCTATGGCAGACAGGGTGTCCACAAAGTCAGTGAGAGTTAGGTCAGCGGGGTGGAGACTAAGAAAGTGATCGCGGGCAGTAGCAAGGCAGTCAGGGAGGCGGGTGACAAGCAGGTAGAGGGTAGCGCAGATGGGGGGCTGGAATACGCGAACGTGGGCCTGAGTACAGACAGAGCGCCAGGTCGAGTCTAGCGTGCGCAAGTGGGCGGCTAGGTCAGCGACAGTGGGGAATGACGCGAGATCAAGAAAAAGCAGGGGCAGGATCAGGCGACCGATAGAGGCAGAGGGCGGGGTGGAATAGCGCGCAACAACAGCCTCTAGGAACTTCTGCGCGGTCCTGACCGACCTAAAGCGGGGACGCTCAGACAGGGGGAGGGCATGATTGATTGCGAGTTGTGCGACATTGTTACGCGACAACCAGACTGCACGGGCAAGGGCAGTAGCGACAGCGGACTCACGGTCAGGGCAGGGGAGCGTACCATCGATGTGGACGGCCAAGGAGTGGCTGTCCTGCCGCTGACCAGTGAGCTGACGGCGGAGGTCGACGAGCCACGTGTCGAACTCGATCGGCTGACCCTCCGCGTCAAAGCGAAGCACAGAGTTCGCCATCAATAGCGATGCAACGGCAAAGAGTCAGTAGGCGGGAGTGTAGCGGGGTGCAGTGCAGGACAGCGCGGTATGGGGCGGTGCAAGGCGGTGCAGTGTGGTGCAGTGCGGTGCAGTGCGGCGCAGGGCGGTGCAGTGCGGCGCAGGGCGGTGCAGTGCGGTGCAGGGCGGTGCAGTGCAGGGCAAGGCGGTGCAGCGTGGTGGGGTGCGGTGCAGCGCGGTGCAGGAGCCGCAGGGGCCGACTGTGCGACAGTGGCAGCTGGGCAACAGGGCCAGCTGGGCGACGGGGCCGGCGTAGCGACAGGGTCGGCTGTGCGGAATAGGCCAGCGTGGGCCGGCTATGGGATGGCGACGGGCCGGGCTATGGGACGGGCCGGCTGCGGGTGCGGGCGTAGGCACGGGACGGGCCGGGCTACGAGCGCGAGCACGAGACAGGTCGGCTAGGGGCGCAGGCGCAGGACGGGCCGGCTACGGGCGCGAGCCGGCGGGACAGGCCGGCTAGGGGCGGGCCGGCTTGGAGCGCGGGCTACTAGGGGCGCGGGACGGGGTCGGCTACGGGACGGGCCGGCTACGTGCACGGGCGCGAGCCGGCTACGGAATGGGCACGGGACGGGGCCGGCTACGGGACGGGCCGGCTACGGGCGCGGGTCGGGGCCGGCTACGGGTGTGGGCGCGGGACGGCTATGGGACGGGCGCGGGCCGGCTACGGGACGGGCGCGGGCCGGCTACGGGACGGGCGCGGGCCGGCTACGGGACGGGGGCAGGCCGGCTTAGGACGAGCGCGGGACGGGGCCGGCAAGGGGCGGGCCGGCTAGGGGAAACGGGCCGGCGCGGGCGGGCGGGCTGCTAGGACCTATGGCGGAAGCGCTAGTAGGCGAGTGGGACCTAACCTACTCATGATACCATGTTCGAATGTTAGAATGACTAGAATGGGTGAGTACAAGGGAATATAACCTAGTGGGTTGTACTCTCTAAGGCATAACCCTATAAAGTCTACAACAACATACTAAAATATGTTTGACAATAGGCTACTGCTGCATCTCAGAACATATTCAGAAAGCTAGCCTCGATGTGTCTCTTGATAATTGCAACTTCCTTTAGGTACCGTATCTGTTGTAGCATCAACCAGTGGGGCTTCTGCAGGGTGCAAGGCAAGGTGTGCGCTGGAAAGCACCTACTGTGGCAGAGAGCTCTTTTTGAACATATATATGATTTATATATACAGTGACGGAAAAAAATGTCCACATGTTCAGTCTTTTTGGCATTTTGATGAGTGCAGCGGCGTAAACATTAAGCCTTAATTTATGGTGTTCATACACATTGAGAAGATCAGTTAGAGCACTCATTCAAGTCGACAAACACCAAAGTAGTACCACACATGGTCCTTAAACACCTAAGCATATCATAAGAGAACATCCGGACAATTTGTACCGAAGACAGACAGCAAACTAGATTCTTGGAAAACTAGTACCTAGTCCAGCGTCCCTTTGCGCGAATCACTGCCTTGATCCTCCTCGGCATGCTGTCGATAAGGTTTGCACACACCTCCGCCGGTATCTTGTCCCATTCCTCCTGCACCCTCTCCCATAGCTCCAGCATTCCACTTGGTGGCTTTTCGTACTTCCCCAGGTGCCTTTTCAAGTGTGCCCACAGGTGCTCAATCGGGTTAAGGTCCGGGGAGGACGACGGCCATTCCAACACCGCGTACTCCTGCTCCCCAAGCCAGTCTTGGACCAGACGAGACCTGTGCTTGGGATCATTGTCGTGCTGGAAAATGATCTCTGAGGGGGGGAGCTTGAAAAAATCGATGGTCTGTTTGAGCTCATCTTGCAAGATGCTGCGATACAGTGGCCCATCCATCCTGCCATCTATCTTGCACATGAACCTCGCCCCCTCATACGTCATGCAACCCCACACCATCACAGAACCGCCCCCATGCTTAACTGTCTGTTGGACTTGATGGCTCCGAAGGCTGGTGCCCTCGCGAATCTAGGCGTACGCACGTCCGTCAGAGCAGAAACGGTTTATCTTCGTCTCGTCAGACCAAATCACCCGCTTCCAGTCCTCCAGCGTCCAGTCGGCATGCGACCTCGCGAAATCGAGACGATCTTGTATATTTTTCGGTGAGAGCCTGGGTTTCTTTGGCTGCTGCACGGCGATCAAGCCCGCGGATCGTAACGAGTTCCTGACCGTCTTCGAGTCTACGGCGAGATCGTGCTTCTCCAACAACATCTTTGCCGCGTCTACACTGCTTTTCGCCTCGCCGCTTGTAATCGCTCGTATTATTCCGCGCTGGAGTCGGGTTGTGATTAAGTGGGGGCGGCCGGCCGTTGGCATCGTAGGTCGCACCTCCTCGCGACTAGTCTCGGCAGCCACTTTCAAACCGTAATCGTGCACGGTGCTCTTGCCTATGCCAAGAACTTTGGCTATTTTCCTAGTCGAATGCCCCGCACGCAACATGCTTATGATTCGCGCGCGCTTCTTGTCATCTACCGGCTTCATGGCAATGCGGTCGTTAGGTTCACTTCAGAACTAACTCCTAGACTAGCAGCTGTTGCGCGTGACGATGTGCACAACGAGTGACGGGCGAAAATAGATCTAGTCTGTCGCTCGGTATGAAATGTCCGCATCGACAGCCGAGGAGTAAATTTCAACCCCGCTTTTCGGTTGTGTCACAATCGCGCCAAGCAAGAAACGGTTGATGCAGAACTCGTAAACCTTGTAACAAGACGGGGAAAAAATGGTGTTACTATTTTCGAAACAAGTGTGGCATAGCGATATGTTTCAAAGTGCTAAACATCCGGGCAATTTATTCCGCCACTGTATGTGTGTATAGGCTAGGTAGGTACACTGCACATCCTGGATCCTAGTGTAGAGGGTACAACTCCCTCCTTGTATCCCTCAGTCTTCTTATCTCATTCTCTTTCTCTCTCGAAATTTTTCCTCCTAGCCTAAAACCTCATGCTATGCTCCTATGCCTAGCTCCTAGTTCCTAGCTATCTCAACATGGTTTCAGAGCAGGTCCTTCTACTCGGGCCTGCTCATCACGCTTCGCAACTTTCGCTCCTCCCTCCTGTCCTTTCCGCGCAGCCGCCACGACCATGTCGTGCTGCCGTGACGGCGTCGTCTTGCTGCCGTGGCGACGTCGACACGCCAGCGCACGGACGGCAGTGGCCAGCACCCGGTCTTAGCGCTGGCCAGCATGCCCGCATGCAGCCAGCGCGCCACACGGCGTGGCACGCTCCCTGGCTCCGCTGCAGAAGCCCCCCCCTCCCCCCCCCACCCCCCCCCCCCCTCCCTCTCCCCTGCGTCCCCTCTTCCTCGCGCAGTTGACGGCTGACTCGCGCGGGCCTTCCCCACCGTCGCAGAGTCAGGCCATGCCGCCGAGTGCTGCGAGCTCCGCCGCCGCCGCCGCAGCTGGTGCCGCTGGCCTCGCCGCCGCATGCCGCCGCCGCCGCTGTCGTTGCTGCCGCCGCCGTTGCAGCCGCTGCCCTCGCTGCCGACGTCGCCGACTCGCACGCCGAGGGGTTGACCATGTCTGAGAAGCCATCGCTGCTGCTGAGTATGGGGGTGCTAGGCTTAGGGGGTGTGTGGCTTAGTGTGCTGTGTGCGTGGTGTGTGTTCTTTTGACCTGCATTACTACTAAAACCAGAGGACAGGCTAATAGTACTGCCCTGGTCTATTCTCTGCGTATCGCCTACCAAGCCTAGGGGGTGTGTCAACATATATATATTATATATATATGTGTGTATTGGCTAGGTAGGTGTCCTGCATATCCTGGATCCTACTATAGAGGGTACAACTCCCTCCTTGTATCCCTCTCTCTTCTAATCTCATTCTCTTCTCTCGCGATATTTTTTCTCCTAGCCTAAAACCTCACGCTACGATCCTATGCCTAGCTCCTAGTTCCTAGGTATCTCAACACTCTTACTATAAACGCCCGGATAGAAGACCCCTATGTCTTATCATATACCGAGCAAGAAAGTGGTGAAGTTTCTTATAAATGGAAAAAATCAGGGGGTCTGGGTTTCTTATGAATGGAAAAATTGATTATAAACGGAGCCCTTTTACTGGTGGGCAGAAAGCACTAACCAGGGTTGTAGGGAGTGTACGCCATTTGGGTCTCATACTGACTTCAAAAGTGTATCTTATAAACGAAGAGGCCGAATACAAGATAGACGCCTAATACAAGGGAAAGTATATCTGCACTCAGTATTAGGGGCCTCGATAATATGTACGATCAGTGACACGATATAAACAATCAGAATTAGCGAGTTCGCAACATGTTTCATCAGTCGGGTTCCACCATCAGTTAGTCAGAAACTGCAGGAAAAAATTCCACGAATGGTCAGTAGAGGAAACGTCGCCCGTCTCGGAATGTTTTCCTGCTCGCGCCAGCCCCATTTCGTGATCATTATGGTTGGCACGATATTTTTCCCGAGCTCCATGCGTAGTTCGAGAGAACTATGTAACCTATTCCCAAACTAAACATCATTGGACGTCGCGCACGCAAAATTCCACAATTTAGACCTTGCACATTTTTGTCACATAAGCTAATTGGGCCACAACGGGTCGCACATCGGGTGCGACATTTTTCAAACATTAACAAATGCACAAAAAAGAAAACATTTGACACGAAAGGGCAAGTCTTTCCAGGATCAGCGCTAAGCCGATGAGGCATGAATATTCTACTATAGTGCGCGTATGGTAATTTGTTTCAAGCATGACGTGACCTGAAGAGTCGTGATTTGGCAGGAAAACTTTTACGGTACATACATGTGTTGGAAAAAATCAAAAGACTTCTAATAGATTTGCTGTATTATAATTAATACAGAATTAAATGCGGTTATGAGAGCACCTTGATGCGCTTTAAAACATATTCATTTCCCAAAAATAACTTCCGTAGCTATCTATGTATTTTTCTGTTTTCAAGCGACTCGGGAATGACGACAAGTTTATGGTTTGACTTTTTTTGGGGGGCGTAAATGGGGTAGAGACAAAGCCGCCATTCCTAAGCATCGCGGGACGTGCTACACCCTGCGACGAAAGTATGTGTTTTGAAACAAAATCATGTTTTCATGTTTCTCAAAAGCGTATGTCCAATGAACTTTAATTTGGGTATTTTGCGCGTTTTTCGCTCGAACTGCACCTGGAGCTCGGGAGAAATATCGCGCCAGCCACAATGATGATGAAATTGGGCTGGCGCGGGCGGGAAAATGTTCCAAGACGGGCGGGGGTTGCTTCTACTGACCATCCGTGGAACTTTTTTCCTGCAGTTTCTGCCTGGCAATGGAACTCGACTGATGAATTATGTTGCGAACTCGCTAATTCTGATTCTTTATATTGTGTCACTGACCGTGTTAGAATAACGCACATGAACTAGATTGTGCCATACAGGGAGGTTTTGTGCTATGGTGCTGAACCCTCTATGAGCATGCACCAATCTAGCCTATAACATATACAAATATATGTTGACACACCCCCTAGGCTAGACAAGGGGCGGTGTCTGGCAAGAGACACGCAGCTCAGGGTGGAACTACTAGTCCAACCTCTGAGGCAAGGCTCTGAAGACCAGTCAAAAGAGTACAAACAAGACAAAAGCAAACCAGGGCGACACTACTATTTTGGCCACTGAAGCAAATTCCATAAGGCCAGTCAGGAGTCGGTAGAGCCTAGTGGTCCGTACGCAGAGCTGTTGGGTTGTCTCATGTACCTGATGACTTGCACTCGTCCAGATCTCGCATACCCTCTCAGCATCATGGCTCGCTTTGTGGCGACATGCAGACACCGACCATAGCACTGGTCGGCAGCTAAAAGGGTTTTGCGTTAAATACCCAAATTAAAGTTCATTGGACATACGCTTTTGAGAAACATGAAAACATGAAAACACTGGAGCCGAGAGCCTGTGATCCACTGGCAGAGGTGTGGGCTACGCGGAGGAAAACTGAAGACCGAACCTTTGAAGGACCTGGCGCACCAAGTGTGTTTGTGTGAGAGTGATGGTGCGCTCTGCTCTGTCCCTGGAGATCTACAGCCCAAGATAGCAGCGCAGCTCTCCTAAGTCAGTGCAGGTGTGTCTCCTAAGCAGCTCAGCCTTTACGGAGGCCAGAGCGTCTCTGTCTGCAGTAGCAAAGACTAGGTCGTCTACGTAAACAAGGATGTAGAACAGGGTCTGTCCTGAACGGACGAAGAGTGAAGGGTCTGCAGACGACGGGAAGAACTGTAAGTCAGCTAATGTAGCACGCAACGTGTCGTGCCACTCACGGGGCGCCTGCCGTAGGCCGTAAACTGGGCGCCGGAGGAGCCACTCGGTCCCAGGGGTGAAGGTGCCGGTGAACCCCATCAAACGGCGAAGGTAGACTTGCTCGTGCAGACTGACCGGGAGGAACGCTGTAGAGAAGTCAAGAGAGTGCAGCTCATAGTCACGCTGCGCTGCTACGTGTAGCAGCGCCCGAAGAGTGGTTATCTTCGGGGTCGGAGCGAAGGTCTCAAAGAAGTCAACCCCTTCGCGCTGACTGAAGCCTCTAGCAACGTAGTGCGCCTTGAACACCGGCGGCTCTCCAGGAGGGCGCTTCACCTTGAAGAGCCCCTGACATCGACTACTTTCACCCCAGGTTGGGGAACTGCGCGGACGTAGGAGCCCGTGGATCTCAAAGATGCCATCTCCGCGTCCATGGCAGCTATCCACTGAGAGGCCCAGGGTCTCGAGGTTGCCTCAATGTAGGTGCGAGGGGTCGAGATGTGAAAGGCGGTTGGTCACCCTCCGGGATTAGCAGCATGGAGCAGAGGTGAGGAGCGGCCTCGTACAGGAAAGCGAGTTCGTACTGCCGGTCCTCCAAAACGTCACTGTCGAGGGCAGAAGCACCCCCGACGGACGGAGGACGGGCAGGGTAAGAGACCAGAGCGGTGGTGTTGTCAAGGTGGCGGGTAGAGGCAAAGTCAGCGACGGCAATGCCAAGAGCGTCAAGACTCGAGACAATAACAGACGGGTCGGTAACGAGGGAGGCAAGGACTCGAGGAACAAGAGGGCTAATGGAACATAGGTAGTCAGACAGAGGAGGCAGAGGGATAACAAGCGACGATGGAGGAGGCGACAGGAGAAGGGGAGGACAAGACGCGTGGGAACGGTGCAACATAGGGTGAGAGCGCTGAACAGGAGAGACAGGACAAGCACGAGAGGGACGTCAAGACCAAAAGTTGGACGGAGGCGTTGGGTCAGGAGACACAGGAGCAGAACGAGGGGGGAAATGAGCCAGAGATGAGTTCGGCAGCGGAAATACAGGGCCGTAGACAAGCAATGGAGGTGGCGGCGGGGGAGGCACAGGTGGGTGGTCAGGGGAGGGAAGACCAAGGAGGCAAAGGGCGGATACCGACACCGAATGGTGGTGCTGCTGCTGCTCCACGTCATCACCACAACCTCCAGCTGCACCACGGCTACCTCCGGGACACTCCACGTCAACACCCCTAGAGTGAGAACCCTCTCCAACACCGGGGCCACCCCCAGAACCACCTGGATGAGCCACGACAGGAACCCCAGGACTAGCACCCCCAAAACCAGCACCCCCAGAACGAGAACCCTCTCCATCACTGGTGCCACTATGACAAGCCAGGATAGGAACCCCAGGACTAGCACCCTCCTCAACGCCTGCACCCCTAGAGCTCGCGGACCCCTGCGGCCGCACCGACGGCGATTGCTGCTGCGGCGACGATGGCGGCGGCTGCTACGATGGCGGAGGAGGAGACACCGAGGTGGAGATAAGTGGAAAGAACAGCGCCGCGGGGCCACCACAGTCAGCTGACTCCTCGACCGGGACGACCGACGGGAGGGGAGTGATGTGAGACACACCACACAGGGCAGGACGGGAAGGGAGAGGAGCAGGGGTTACCAGGGGAGTGGGAACCAGAAACAAGGGCGGGGAAACCGGGAGACCTCGGTGGGGAAAGAGGTGGTAGAAGGGGACAGACTCGTCAAAAGTGACGTCACGGGAGTGAGACGGCGGTGAGACGGCGGGTGGTAAATGTGCATGTCAGACGCGTCGACGAGGAAACCAAGGAAGACACAGGGGATAGTGCGGGCAGTGAGCTTGTCCGTTCCAGAGGTACGAACGTGAGCAAGGCAGCCCCAGACGTGGAACGTAGACGCATCACCAGGGAACCCGGTCCTGAGTAGGGTCGGCGAAACCTGCGACCGCTGGGAGTGCGGCCACAGGTTCAGCTGGTGAGCGGCGTAACGAACAATGAATGGCCACAGAAAATGGGGTGCACCAGCATGGATCATGGAGGTACGAGCCCCTTCCCTGACCAAACCGATGCGTCGCTCAACGACCCCATTCAGCTATGGGGAGTCTGGCAGGGTGTACGACTGGGTGATGCCCTCCGTATGACAGAACTAGCCAAGCTAACCAGAGGCGAACTCGCCGCCACGGTCGGAGTGGAGACGCGGCACAGGGAGGCCACGGTGGACTCGTGCAGCTACGACCCACGGAATAAGAACGTCAGGCACGTCGGCCTTCCGCTCCAGGGGAAACACTGTGGTGCAGCGCTTATAGTCGTCGACAAGCACTAGAAAGTAGCGCTCGCAACGTGGCCCTGGGACGGGGGCTGGGCACTAGACGTCTAGGTGCAGGGTCTGGAGTGGCGCAGTGGTAGGGGGAAGCAAGGAGGAGTAAGGAGCACGGCGCAGCCGGCCCTCGACACAAGGTGAGCACGGCAGTGCAGGCGAGGGAGGAAGGGGAGGGAGCGACGCAGGGAGACCGAAGACAAGACCGTGATGGGACATGTAACACAGTCGCGGGAGTGCGGGGTGACCTAGGCGATAGTTCCATAGTAGCAACGGTTGACTGAGCGACCAACACGAGCAAGCCGCAGCGACTTGGGTCGACACAGGCACCTGGGGGGACGCCCTCACCGGGGGGGATGCAGTGTCATGCGTAAACAGGCTGGACACAGGGTCTCGGGGGAACGTGGTCAGAGGAGCGCCAGTGGCGGCCTCGGTACAGGCCGCGTGTCACTCGTGTCCGGGGAACGTAGTGGTGACACCGAGGTCCCGAAGACAACCGACACGAACTAGGTTCCTGGAGAACGAGGGGATGTGCAAGCCTGTAAGAGATCCTGAAGGGACCGCCGGACACGGAAGGGTGGTGGAGCTACGGGCAACTATCGGACCTGAGGAGGGGTCAGCAAGTGCGACAGCGGTAGGAGCGGCAAGAGGCGTGAGCGCAGTGTGGTCGCGGAAGAAGCAGGCAGACGCTCCAGAGGTCGAGCGTGAAGGAGAGCGAAGCAGTAGCGTCCGCCGGTGGAGGGGCTGGCGTGGAGCCTAGGCTAAACAAGGCAGGGGGTCCTATGCCTAACGCAGCATGGGAACCTAGACTACACACAGCGGACACATGTACGCTAGGCAACACCGGGTCATAGGGTCCAGTCACACTAGAGTCATCAGCATACATGGCACACAAAGCACACCCGATCTGATCCATGTCCATCTCAAAGACAGGCACGCGACGTCGCACCAGGCTGTACCAGTCGGGGGGGTCCGCCGTGGGGCCGAAGCGGAGACGGAAGAGGTCATCGAGGCGGCGGTATGACTGAGGCGGTTACAGACAGTGCCGCGGCGGGGGCCGGACTGAAGCTGGTACTGGCAGGTGACCACACTAGAGCCGCCATCTGACACCGAGCTGCGCCCTTCACCACCACCAGCACCGCCAGTCCATCACGGCGGCGGGGGTCTCCACGGCGACTGCTGCTGCTGCTACTGGGCGCGAGGGGCCTGCTAGGGCGCTAGAGGCCGGCTAGGGCGCAAGGGGCCGGCTGGGCGCGCGGGGCCGGCTGGGCGTGAGGAGCCAGCTGGGCGCGAGGGGCCGACTAAGGCGCGAAGGGTCGGCTAGGGCGCGAGGGGCCGGCTGGGCGCGCGGGGCCGGCTACGGCGCGAGGGGCCGGCTACGGCGCGAGGGGCTGTCTAGGGCACGAGGGGCCGGATAGGGCGTGAGGGGCCAACGAGGGTGCGAGGGGCCGGCGACGACGCGAGGGGCCGTCGACGGTGCGAAGGGCCAGCTGGGGCGCGAGGGGCCGGCTGGGGCGCGAGGGGCCGGCTGGGGCGCGAGGGGCCTGGCTAGGCGCGAGTGGCCAGCTAGGCGCGAGGGACCAGCGACGGCGCGAGGGGCCGGTGACGGCGCGAGGAGCCGGCTACGGCATGAGGGAGGGCTATAGCGCAAGGGGCCAGCTAGGCGCGAGGGGCCAGCTACGGCGCGAGAGGGGTCGGGTGGGCGCGATAGGGGCCGGCTAGGCGCGGTAGGCTAGGGCGCGGGGCGGAAGAGGGTGGGTGGACCTAACCTACTCATGATACCATGTTAGAATACTGGAATGAATAGAAACAAGAGAGAGCAAGCAAGATATAGGGTTGGGTTGTACTCTTTAAGAACATACACCTATTCTAGCCTATAACTTCTACATGCTGAATGTATGTATACTATAAGTTGACATTAGTGTGCTGTGTGTATGGTGGGCTTTCAGCTACCAAGCCTAGGGGGTGTGTTAAATTATATATTTGATATATATAATGGTAGGCCTGGTAGGTGTTACTAGATCCTACTATAGAGGGTACAACCCCCCTTCTTGTATCCTTCTCTCTTCTTTTCAAATTTCTCTTTTCTCCCGATATTCTCCTTCCTAAACCTCTCGCCATTCCATGGCTCCTCCTACCTAGCTAGCTGATTTTAACAAGATAGGATTCTGTTTTAGGCTGGAAATCCGTTAAGGCTGATAATTCAGGGTGACCAAAACAAGAACATACAATATTTCAGGCTTGCTCAAATGAGAACACCCAAAATTCAGGCCTAGGAAAAATTAAAAGCTGAAAAAACATAACGAACCTAAAAAAACACCGTGTTATACAACATTTCAGGGCATTTTGTCCTGACTTCTAAAGCCCTGGTAGGTACATAGATCTTCTCTGAAAAAACAGAATGAAATACAAAAAAAATAATCTTCCCAATTTTAGTACACCCCCAAAAAAACTCTGAAAAAAGTCTGAATCAGAGTAAAAAGTCTGCAATTTGGGGGCTTGATCTAGCCTATAATATCATGTAGGTACAAATATGTCTGACATAGACTTTTAGTGTCCAGGGTTTCAGCTAGGATTTAGGGCTGCCTGAGAATCAGACAAGGTTTCAAAGTTTGGTCTGACCATCAAACAATTTTTTTCAAAGAGTCTGAGATCTCATACGAAAATTTTACGTTGGTCTTAAAATTCAGACGAAATTTTGCGCAAGAATCTTCGTCACTCGTAATTTCGACATCGATTTGTTCGTTTCCTGCTAAGAGCATTTTCTTACGAACCTCTTCCCAGGCTACCCAATTCCCAGACTCGGTCCTCGCCTGAGAGCGCGCTCGAAGGTTTTCTTGTCAAGCTCACTTCGTTTCAGTATCACATTCTCAACCGCTTTGATTCTGCTCGGGTCATAATCGAACTGTAGGGACCCACGCCTCTCTAGAAAATGTGTGCCTGCGAAGTTTGACACACGCCCTGAACCTCGTCAATCTGAACCACACAGAAGAGCGCAAGAGTCATTGCACGACACTAAAGCGTGCGAGTCTGGAAATAGGCAGGCCTGTGAAGAGGCCGTAGGAAAACACTCTAATTGGTTGAGGCTTGGATTCTGGGAAGAACACTCGCAGGTGGCGTGACGTGTCACGTGCAGGCAGCCCCCTCTCTTTGCCCACCAATTTCAGGGTTCTTTCTGCCCCGCCCTCAGTCCAGTCAAGCGACGAAGCAGAAAAAACAGTGTGGAAGCAGGGTAGTAGGGACTTCGTGTGGGGGAAAAAACGGGCTGCGAGGGGTGTGTGGGGGAATGTATCTCGCAGTTAGGGACTCCGTGTGTTGCGTGTGGTGTGTTGATGAATGACTCTGGTGTGGGAGACTTAACAAATTTTTTGTTGTTGCGAGGGGAATATCTCTTGTGTGGGGCACTTAGCCGGAAAAACTAGATGTTCTAGGGGTGTGGGGGGGATGTATCTGGCAGTCAAGGACTTAGCAAAAAAAATCTCAGTTGTGGGGGGGAGGGAGGAGGGTCTTAGCGTTATAATTATTGGGTAGAATGGGAGTATACAGGGGTATATAGCTAGTGGGTTGTACTCCCTATGGCATGACCCTATGTAGTCTACTAAACATACACACATATGTTTGACACACCCCCTAGACTAGATAGGGGCAGAGCCTAATGAGAGACAAGCAGCTCAGGACGGCACTACTAGTCCAACCTCTGAGGCAGGGGTCTAAAGACCAGTCAAAAGAGTACAAACAAGGCAAGAACAAGACCAGGGCGGCACTACTATTCCAACCACAGGGAGAAAGCCACAAGGCCACTCAGGATAATATATAAAGAGTTATACACAATCAAGATCCTAGCAAATGAGGTGCTACAGGAACGAGACCAAGCTGTACCCAGTGCCGCTAATGATCTTTGGGCGCAAGCGCCTTCGTAAAGATATCAGCCGTGTTGGCACCAGAGGCCAAGTGTAATACGCGGGCCTGGCGACGCTGCTGTAGCTCGCGCAGGAGGAAGTACCGTAGCTGGATGTGCTGTGCTCTGCCCTCGAGTCTGCACTCCTGACACAAGAGGATCATGGCCTTGTTGTCATCATACAGGACCGGGGCAGAGCTAGGCCGCTCACCTAAGACTGTGAGCAATAAAGTCAGCCAACGGAGTTCGTGAACAAGGCGCGGAGAGATTATAGGGTATATCATTAATGGGCTACCAAAGGAGTGGGAGATGGAGATAGGCATGCTGAATTGCAACCCACCTTCATCACTCACAAAGCTTGTAGAGATGTTGCAATCGCTAGAGCTGGTTAAGACGGAGAGGAAGAGGAAGGAGGCAACCGCTAGTAGTGCTGCACCAGTGAAACCAGCTCTAGTTAATGTGACAGGGCCTACAACAAAGGGCTTTGGACCATGTTTTGAGTGCGGTAGAAATGGGCATAAGGCAGCCGAGTGCTATTTCAACCCTAAGAGTAAGAATTTCAGGGGGAAAGACCTTAGGGAAGGAGCAGGGTGCGGACAGGGCAGCAGGAGAAAAGGCGAGGACAGCAGGAGGTTTCATGGGCAGCTGCAATCACTGCGGGCGGTATGGGCATAAGGCGGTAGATTCTTTTCTCAACCCTAGGAGTCAACGCTTCCAAGGGGTACGAGTGCAACAGAAACCCGCAGCAGCTAGAGTAAATGCAGTAGGCTCGTTAGCGGAGGACGATGCTATTCTTGGAGGAGCACATAGAGCGAACTTGGCTAGGGCATCAGAGGTATGCTTGCTCACAAAGGGGCTTGAGGAGAAAGGCTGGTTCATGGATAGTGGGTGGACACAGCACATGACCTACAGAGGTGACTGGTTGACTAGTTTCAGATAGTCAGCAGTACCCTATGTGCTGCTAGGAGATGAGGGGAGGCTGCCGGTATTGGGAGAAGGAGAGATCGTGCTACAGAGTCCGTACGGGGAGCTGATCCTTGAGAACGTTTTGCTGGTCGAGAAGCTGTCGCTAAACCTGATTAGCCAGTCTCAGCTCGATAGCACAGGAAGCAAGTTCTTCAGTGATGAGGGAAAGATGTGGGTCTTTGGAACGGATTGGCACATTCTAGCTGGGGGGGTGCGCAGTCAGGGTTTGTACGAGATGCGGTTACAAGTGAAGGGGTTGGTGAAAGGAATAGTTAGCTATCTGCCCGAGCCTGAGGAGGGCAAGAAGGCTAGGGAGGAGCTGGTTGCCATGATAGAGGAGAGGCCAGTGGGAGAGCCACAGTTACATTCAATGGCTATGGCAAAGGCAGCAGGAGGAGTGGAGCTAGGCATGTGGCACATGAGGATGGGTCATGCTAGTGAGGAGCAGCTTAAGGAGATGGTGGCGAAGGAGATAGTTATGGGGATGAAGCTGAACCAGAGTAAGGGGTCTGCTAAGCCATGCAGTGAGTGTGTGCAAGGGAAAGTGAGCAAACTTCCACATCCTAAGCACGAGGTTCGAGAACCCTATGGGGCACTCGAAGTCGTGGCTGCAGATGTCTGTGGACCACTGCGAGTAGCTTCCAGGCATGGGAGTAGGTATTTCCTCACATTCAGGGTATGGGGCTGTATGGTCCAATATCAAGAGCTGGTTGGTCCTGAGCACAAGCTGTTGCCAAGGACCAGGTGGGGCATAAACCTCGGGATATGTCTTAACAGTAAGGGCTGGGTGGTGAAGGACGTGGAGACTGGGAAGGTGCTGATTACTCGGGATACTACTTTCTATGAGGATGTCACTTATCCCTAGTGGAAAGGCTTGAGCCAAGAGTCAGCAAAGGCAGCAAAAACAATGGAGGAACTGCTGGAGGAGGCTAACTAGGAAGGATTAGGAACAGCAACAGCAAGTAGCGAGGAGGAGACCGAGGAAGAGCAGATTGGGGCTGAGATGGAATGGGAGTGGCACCCGAAGGAGGTAGAGCAGAGGGTAGCGAGCGAAGAGCTAGCAAGACTAGCCATGCAGCCCGTACAGGAGGAGGTAGAGAGCAGGGCAGGACACCATGAGGAAGAGGAGAGTCAGCTGAAGGAGCAGAGGGCACACAAGGGAGTAATACTACAGCTGGAGAAGGGAATGATCCATGGAGGTTGATGGCGAGTGCTAGTGGCAGTCCAGCAGCTAAGCAGATAGACTCTTTGCTACAAGGAGAGATAGTCCTAGGACAAGAAGAGGAGGAGAGAGAGGAGCAGGAAGGAGCAGCCTCTAGCGAATGAGGGGATACGTCATAGGTGCCTACGGAGGAGTTAGGCAGGGGGAAGAGGGTGAAGAAGCCGAATCCAAAGTATGCACAGATTCTCATAACTGGATGCAGAGACATTCATTCCCATCTACTGCTCACTACCACCGCAACAGCCTTAGTATCACATGGGAGTAGAGCGGCAAAGGATCTGCCAGAGGAGCCGCTCACGATAGAGGAGGCTTTGACAGGACCGAACAAGGAACAGTGGCAAGCAGCCATAGAAGAAGAGCTTAATACGCTAGCAGAGAGGGGAACCTGGGAGCTAGTGCCACTGCCAGAAGGGAGGAAAGCAGTGGGGGTGAAGTGGATCTTCAAGATAAAGACAGGAGACTTGGGGCAGCTGGAAAGGTTCAAGGCAAGGCTCGTAGCGAAAGGGTACACGCAGGTAGAAGGCGTCGATTACACAGATACCTATACGCCTGTGAGTAGATTTACCATAACTATGGCACTTCTTGCAGTGATAGCAGCAAGAGATCTTCATCTGGTGCAATTAGACGTCAAGAATGCCTTCTTATATGGCGAGCTTCACGAGGACATTTACATGGAGCAGCCGTCGGGTAGAGATGATGGAACAGGACGGAAGTGTCGGCTTCTGAAAACTCTTTATGGGCTGAAGCAGAGTCCTCGGGAGTGGTATAGGGTTATGGGTAGGAGGCTACTCCAAGGAGGGTTTCGGAAGAGCGAGTGTGACAGGGCGTTCTATTGAAGAGGAGAAGGGAAGGAGAAGGTGTTCCTACTCCTATATGTCGATGACATATTGGTGGCAGGAGCGACAGAGGAGGATGTAGAGAGCATGTGCGCTCATCTAGCAGAGGTCTTTCAGGTGAAGCGGATTCCACGTGCTTCATTGTTCCTTGGGATGAATCTGGAGTGGAACAGGGATGAGAGGCAACTGATGCGGAAGCACAAGGGGTAGACACCGAAGCTGAGTTAGTCCGATGGGGAAGTCGAGAGGTTGCACTTAGGCAGTACCAATTGATGGTGGGCTCGGTGATGTACCCGGTGGCACGCACGAGGGTCGATGTAGCTTACACAGCTAGCTATCTTGGACAAAACGTGCAGCAAGCGGATGGGAAAAAGTGGAAGGAGATGGAGCGAACGATTAGTTACCTCCTACAACACGAGGACGAGGGACTATTGTTCCAAGGAGGAGAGGAGTCTTTACAGCTTGTAGGGTATGCAGACGCTTCACACGCTTCAGACCAGGAGACTAGGCGAGGAGCTTTTGGGTACGTTTTCCTTTTGGGTGGAACGGCAATCATGTGGCAGGCCAAGAAATTGGCAGACATAGCTTTGTCTAGCGCTGAAGCTGAGTATTTGGCGCTCTTCTACGCATGTATGGAGGGAGTTTGGTTGAGACGTCTACTCAAGGAGCTAGATCTTGGGCCAGAGAGTCCGACCACCATCCGGACGGATAGCCAGTCAGCGATGGACCTAGCTCGGAATGACGATTGGCATGGACGGACAAAACACATGGACGTTAGGTATCACTGGGTGTGAGAGCAGCTGGCGAACAAGAGTTTCAGGTTCGAGCATGTGAGAACAGAACGACAGCCAGCTGATTTCTTGACCAAGGTCCCACCTACACCTCGTTTCCAGCATTGTAAGAGAGAGGTGAGGTTACACACGTAGCTCAAGTGAGCAAGCTGCAAACCACAGGGGAGGTTGTTGGAGGTGGTTCGCGCTTGCCCCTAGTCAACGCGCGGCAGCTTGAACAAATGGCATAAGCTAGGTGGCAGTGTGGCAGCGCTAACAGGTGGCGTAAGCTGAAGACTACATATGGGTGTGCTAGGTGGTGAGGGGCTGCAGGGTTACGTGTTGGAAGGAGGAGGTGTTTGGGACACGCGGAGGACTTGTGAGCGACGAGCAGAAATTGGTATAGTGACGCGGTGTTCGGAGGAGCTGAAATGCGGTTCGGTTACGTTGTGTGAAATGCGGTTCGGATGAGCGCTACGCAATGTCATGTGGCTTAGGAAAAAAATCCATACAAATCTGTTTCTTTGTATCTCTTTGTATATAGTGAATCTGAAAATTCTCCCTCACGTCGTGCTGCCTGTTTGCAACCAGAACTTGACTGGCGGCGTTAAGTCTACCCTTAGTACTTGCGAGAGTGTTGTCGGGTATTCGTTTGGAGTGTAAGAGCGACCTGAAAGCAGCGAGAGCGCTGCCGGAAATTCTAACACGTCAGTCGGTGCGCTACTCTGTGGATCGGAGGCCATCGCCTTGTTCCGAGTGAGGCCTTGAGCTGGCGAAGCTTCCAGGCAGTATTAAGCCGTGGCAGATAGTAGGAGGAGGTATTCTGAGACGAGGTTTGCTGTAAGAGTAGGTAGAGGGACTGGATATGATAGGCACGGGGAGGATGATGGGAAGGAACGCAACGGGAGGAAGCAATCTCAACAGCATTTAGGCAGGCCATCGCGCTCGACCCAGGCCATGGCGCTGCGGCAATCTCTTAGCTTGATCCAAGCTGTGGTGGGAATGGGATTACTATGGCTGCTTGCTGGCTTGGTAGGCGGATTGGATTGGGAGGGACCACTTCAACGTTATGAATGCCACACAGGCGAATCTGGCGAACTCCACGAAGCGAAGGTGATGTGGTCAGGACTGGCGACGCTCGCTTAGTTTTCGTTGAGACGCTGTCGTGGTTCAGCGAATGCCAAGGGCGAATGAAGCTGTGCCAATCTGGCCTCATGAACTCACATGGTTTGCTGGAATTTTCAGTCGTCGCACTGCACCTTGGGCTTGTGAGTATCTGGAAGGCCTGCATACGCGATAGGGTACAGCCCCAAGGATTTTATGCGCTCTACTTTGTACAAGCCGCTCCTCGTTATACTCCCCACAATTACGACATACCATATCGTAATTTGTATGAATGTACGCTTATGATCGTCTTGCGCCTTGCAAATCTGCGACGTTTCGCTTGAACCGGATTTCAGTAACCCCCAGTGAGACACCTTAGCTCGCTACGGCAGTGGGCGAATGAGGCGAAACAAAAGGTTTCCAGTGCGAATCTCCCTTTTTTGCCCACATCTACTATCCATTGCCATCGCCTCCCAACCACTCATTTCCTGCTCTCCCCGCCCCATAAACGCAAAATTCCCCCAGAAGCCTGGCATGGGGGGGTGCAGCAGCATGAGCTCTCGTGAGAAAACATTAGCAAACATTACGACGTGTCAGAAGCATTTTTTTTTCCCTCGAAACCCTATCCAACCGCTTAAGGTTTTCAAAGAACCCCTTTCAAAACATCCCTCACCTTACTCAACCCGTAATAAAGTGAACGCTTAAGAACCCTGAGCTACTATCCGCATGTCACAAGACAGCGAAAGAGGTAATGAGGGCGCGGATTGGCATTGCCTTGAAGGAAAGAACGTAGTTTCCATTTCACACTGGGGTGAAACGGTCGTAAAGTTGTTCCGTCCACGCCTCGTTAGGTCGAAGTTCACTCTAGTTCCCCTTGCCCTGCATTCTCAGGGCATATTCCTACTTCAGCGCGTTCAGTACTAGGAACCGCACAGGAATTCGCATTTCGGCCCTCGGTGTTATGAGTGGGAATGGAACAACCACTCAATAATTGGAATACAACCTCAGAAAATAATGTTGTCACAAGTGACAAGCGAACTGGCTAAAATAGGGCACGGACGTGCTAGGACGAGCTAGGGCGAGAACCTCGGGATGTGAGATGGTTTGTATGGGAGGCGAGGGTGTCAGAACGCGACTCGGGGAGGTTTGGGCCGACAAAATAGGCCGAACCTGCGAGTTCAAGGTCTTCGGGTGTACGCGCTGTAGTTTAGCGCAATAAGGAATGTTAATTCCTTACACTCTCCCACCTTCTAGATAAGGCCTTCCGTGTATCGAAGGTCAAATCATTAAAAGTAGTCCCTGATGTGACTGTAGATCTTCAGCAGAGTGACGAGCGTAATGATTACGACGTCCTGACGAGGTCTTCAGGTCGAAATGTGATCGATGGTAAAAAAACGTCGAAACGATCGCTTTTAATCTTGGCCATCAAAGATTGTCGAATTCTTCAGCAAACCGAATAGGTACTGGCGAAAACTTCTCTTGAAACTGTCAACAGTCACTCTGGCTGTTGATGATGGTGCGTGGCTGATGAAGTCTTGTAATTAAAAAATGAGGGATAACGTAGCTGATGATTTGTCGAGATTGGAAGGAACCGTCCATCAAGACGCGAGGTCATTCGTAACACGTACAAGCACACGCGCGCGTTCGTGGCTCGCAAAAGTCGATGAACTCCATCAACGAATTGACGAACCTCGACGAGAAAGCGTAATTGAAACGAATATCGGCCATAGAGGGATGATGGAACACACCGGACGGGTCTTCAAAATTTTGCAGCACAGCTGCACTTCTCCCCCCCTCCAAGAAGAAACAGCTCCCAACGAGCCAGGTAAAACGCAAGGAAATTCCATGCGCCAAGGTAGTCGAAGTAAACCCATAATGCTGCTTAAAATTCCCACAACTCTGATTCGAAGATGCTTGAAAAACTCCAACCCGTAGAACTCTCCCGGGACTTAGCGAATCCCGCAACGCCGCTTCATTGCTACTCAAGTACCCCCAAACCGCTGGTGCTTAAGAGTTGCACCGCTGGTTTCGAAGAATTCCTCGTCAGACACAGGGCGTTTAGCAGTGCGCCGACGTTCACCCGTCATTGCGCCTGCCATGACACCAAAACAGGTCCTAGGCTTTCGCGCCTCGACAAGTAGCCACATCAACCAGGGACGACTCCGAAAAGCTCCCCGCACTCCGAAAACTTCGGAAACAGTGTCGAACTCCAGCTGGAACAGTGTTATCGCAGCTGCCCCGACAATCTCAGTAGTTCGTCGTTCACCTAACTCCCCGCATTTGCTGGTCGCAACAGAAATGCACGTGCGCCGGGCATACAACTCCCTTTTTTTTTTCAGAGTGTCGAACCCGCGATACTCCAGCATTTTCACCAGCACAGGTTAACCGCAGCTCTGTCCATGTTATTCGTCCAGGACTGTCGGAGTAGTATTAAACCCGAACTTGGAACCTGGTGTGAAAGATGTGAGCCGTTGGAAAGTCTCGGCCGATAGGTGGCCATTCTTATACCGCTGCTTAGCCTAACACGGGGGCATTCAGCTTGAGATTTCCGCTACACTGCCTTGCTCTTCCTGAAGTGTCAAATTTCCCCTCTCATCCAATCCGGTCTGTCGCATCTCCGTACGTTCTACCAGTAGAAACCCCCAAAAATCACGGGCACTATGCACCAAAGACGTTGTTTCATGGGGCGCTGGCCTGTCTCCAATGCTGTTTCCCTAGAAAACCGCAGACGCCACTGTCATTTTCTAGGAAATCGGCTTGGCGTGAAGATCGTCCACGACATCCGCAATTGTCGATGCCGATTTTATCCGTTGCCAGGAACAGCTGCCGCCGATACTGCAGAAACAATTGAGACGAAGGTGGCTGAGTCTGAACTTTTCGGAAGTAAACCGCACGCGCCGTCCCACACTGCGTCGCTCCTGCCATAAACTATTATCACGCGCCCACCTGGCAGCAATCCGCTCCAGTCCGGACGGGACAACACACCACTCCCGCATAATTTGGGTAGCTCGCACGTGTCGTCTCTCCTCGTCAGCATAACTCCTGACGCACATTCCTCGTGCACATGGCAAGGTCCGCAGCTGTCGTTTTCCCACGAAACTAGCCCCGCAATTTTCGCGAGCCGCTGACGAAGTATGCACGAGCTGTCTTGATAATTTCTTCACTGCGTGACGACGACGCCAGTTGTTAGAATGCAAGAATGAACTAGAATGTGAGAGTACAAGGCAAAATAGGCAAGTGTGTTGTAGCCTCTAAGGCATAAACCTATATAGTCTACAATAACATACTAAGTTATGTTTGACACACCCCCTAGACTATATAGGGGCAGTGCCTAACAAGAGAACAAGCAGCTCAGGGCGGCACTAATAGTCCAGCCTCTGAGGCAAGGGTCTAAAGACCAGTCGAAAGGAGTACAGACAAAACAGGAGCAAGACCAGGGCGGCACTACTAGTCCAGCCACAGGGAGAAGCCACAAGGCCAGTCTGGGTAATATATATATATATAAAGGTCTGTACACAATCAAGGTCCTAGGAAATGAGAGGCTACAGGAACAAGACCAAACTGGACGCAGTGCCGCTGATGATCTTTAGGCGCAAGCGGCTTCGTAAAGATATCAGCTGTGTTGGCACTGGAGGCCAAGTGTACTACTCGAGCCTAGCGACGCAGCTGTAGCTCGCGCAGGAGGAAGTTCCGCAGCTGGATGTGCTTCGCTCTGCCCTCAAGTCGAGGCTCCTAACATAGGAGGATCATGGCCCTATTGTCAGCGTACAGGACCGGGGCAGAGCTAGGCCGCTCACCTAAGACAGTCAGCAAGAAGGTCAGCCAGCGGAGCTCCTGTGCCGCCATGGCACCGGCGTAGATCTCAGCCTCGCAGCTGGACTGGGCAACAGACGAGGAGCGGGTAGCTCTCCACGAAACAGCACCTGAACCAAGGCTAAAGCAGTAGCCCTGAGAGGACCTGAGAGTCTCTGCGTAGTCTGCCCAAGAAGCATCTGTGTGCCCAGTAAGGACCACTGGCCTGCGACCTCCCAGTACTAGCCCCATGCCCGATGTACTTGCAAGATAACGCAAAACCCTCTTTGCGGCAGACCAGTGGTGTGGTCGGTGTCTGCCTGTGGCCACAAAGTGAGCCAGGATGCTGAGAGGGTATGCGAGATCTGGGCGAGTGCAAGTCACCAGGTACATGAGGCAACCCACCAGCTGTGCGTACGGACCACTGGGCTCTACTGACTCCTCAGGAATAGGAGCTGAGAGCCTGTAGTCCACTGGCAGAGGTGTGGGCTGTGCAGAGGAAAACTGAAGACCGAACCGCTGAAGGACTTGGCGCACCAGGTGTGACTGTGAGAGTGTGATGGTGCGCGCTGCTCTGTCCCCGGAGATCTGCAGGCCAAGGTAGTGGCGCAATTCTCCTATGTCAGTGCAGGTGTGTCTCTTCAGCAGCTCTACCTTCACGAAGGCCAGTGCGTCACTGTTTGCAGTAGCGAAGACCAGGTCGTCTACGTAGACAAGGATGTAGAACGGGGTCTGGCCAGCACGAACGAAGAGCGAGGGGTCAGCAGAGGACGGGAAAAACTGCAGGTCAGCAAGGGTAGCACGCAGTGTGTCGTGCCCTTCACGGGGCGCCTGTCGCCGGCCGTAGACTGGGTGCCGAAGTAGCCACTGGGTCCCAGGAGGGAAGGTATCAGTAAAACCCAGAGGGCGGCGCAGGTAGACCTGCTCGTGAAGGCTGCCCTGAAGAGAAGTTGTGGAGAAGTCGAGGGAGTGTAACTCGTAGTCGCGCTGTGTTGCTATGTGCAGCAGAGCCCGAAGAGTAGTGATCTTCGGGGTCGGCGCGAAGGTCTGAAAGAAGTCCACCCCCCCACGCTGACTGAAGCCTCTAGCCACGTAGCGCACCTTGAAGACAGGCGGCTCTCCAGGGTGGCGCTTCACCTTGAAGAGCCAGCGGCCATCGACTACGTTCACCCCAGGTGGGGGAACATCGTCGACGAAGGTGCCGGTGGATCTCCAAGATGCCATCTCCTGCTCCATGGCAGCTATCCACTGAGAGGCCCAGGGTCCTGAGGTCGTCAGCGTAAGTGCGAGGGGTCGGGATGTCAAAAACGTCTGGGTCACCCTCAGGGACTAGCAGCATGGAGCAGAGATGGGGAGCAGCCTTAGACAGGAAAGCAAGCTCGTACTGCCGGTCCTCTAAAACGTCACTGCCGAGGGCAGGAGCACCCCCGACGGACGGAGGACAGGTAGGGTCAGAGACCAGAGCGGTGGCGTAGTCAAGGCGGCAGGTAGAGGCGAAGTCAGCGACAGCAGTGACAAGAGCGTCAAGATGCAAAACAGGAACAGACAGGTCGGTAACGAGGGAGGCAAGGACCCTAGGAACAAGAGGACGAGTGGCACGAAGGTAGTCAGACAGAGGGGGAGGCGCGACAACAAGGGAGGACGGAGGAGGCGACGGCAAGAGGTGAGGACGAGCAGGCGAAGGGCTGACATCGGCGGCGACTCCTGCTGCGACGGCTGCACGACGCCGACACCTGGTCCGCCAGCTGCTCCACGGCTACCTCCAGAACAATCCACTCCAGCACCCCCAGAACCAGAAGCTCGCACAGCACTGGCACCACCCCCAGGCCCGCCAGTACAAGCCACGACAGGAGCCCCAGGACTAGCACCCTCCTCAACGAGAGCACCCCTAGAAAGCACGAACTGCTGCTGCGGCGGCGAGAATGGTGGCCACTGCTGCAGTGGCGACGACGACGGCTGCAGCTGTGATGACGGCTGCGGCTGCGACCGCTGCTGCAACAACGACTGCGTCTGTGACGTAGGACCACCAGAGAAAAAAGCAGACTCCTCAACCGGGACAACCGACGGGAGGGGGGTCACGTGAGACACACCAAACGGGGCAGGGCGGGGAGGAGGGGGGGCATGGCCGATCGGGGGAGGGGGGACCAGAAACAGGGGGGAGGTAACCGAGGGACCACGGTGCGGAAAGCACTGGTAGAAGGAGACGGACTCGTCAAAGGTGACACCTCGAGAGTGAAAGAAACGGTGGGACGGGGGTTGGTAGAAGTGCCAGTCAGACGAGTCGAGGGGGAAACCTAGGAAGACACAGGGGAGTGTGCGGGCAGTGAGCTTGTCCGTGCCAGAGGCACGAACGTGAGCAAGGCAGCCCCAGACGTGGAACACAGATGCGTCACCAGGAGACCCGTCCAGAGGAGGGTCGGCGAAGCCTACGGCCGCTGAGGGTGCGGCCACAGGTTTAGCTGATGAGCGGCGTAGCGAACTGCGAACTGCCACAGAAAATTGGGTGCATCGGCATGGATTATGGAGGTACGAGCCACCTCCATGACCAAACCGATGCATCGCTCAGTGACCCCATTCTGCTGCGGGGAGTCCGGCAGGGTGAACGTCTGGGTGATGCCCTCCGCACGACAGAAGCGACCAAGGCAGCCAGAAGCAAACTCACCACCACGGTCGGAGTGAAGACGCAAGACAGGGAGACCTCGGTGAACACGCGCAGAGACAAGCCATGGGATAAGAACGTCAGGCACGTTCGCCTTCGGCTCCAAGGGAAACACAGTGGTGTAACGAGTGTAGTCATCAACAAGAACGAGGAAGTAACGCTCACGATGCGGCCCATGGACGGGGGCAGGGCTCCAGACGTCCATGTGCAAGGTCTGCAAGGGTGCGGTGGTTGGGGGGAACGAGGAGGAGTGACGGGGAACGAGGAGGAGTGAGGGGCACGGCGGAGCCGGCCCTCGACGCAGGGGGTCCACGGTGGCGCAGGTGAGGAGGGGAGCTCGGGGAACGGCCTAGGAAGAACTAAAACAAGACCGTGCTGAGACATGTGACGAAGACAAGGGAGGGCAGGGTGACCTAGACGGTGGTGCCACAGGAGTGTCGGGTGAGCAAGCGACCGACACGAGCAAGCCGCAGCTACCTTAGGAGACACGGTCACCTTGGGAGACGCCCCAACTGGGGGGGGCGCGGTGTCCAGCGTGAACAGGCCAGACACCGGGTCCCGGGGGAACGTGGTGAGGGGAGCACCAGTCGCGGCCTCGGTACAGAGAGCGTACCGCTCGTGACCAGGGAACGTAGTGGTGACGCCAAGGTCCTAGAGGAAGCCGACTCCAACTAGGTTCCTAGGGAACGAGGGGATGTGCAGGCCTGTAAGGGAGCCCGAAGGAGCCGCCGGACAGGGAAGGGTAGTGGAGCTACGAGCTACGAGAGGGCCTGAGGAAGGGTCAGTTAGGGAAATTGCGGCGGGAGCGGCAAGCGGCGCGAGGGTAGTGGAGTCCCGGAAGAAGCACCTGGAAGCGCCAGAGTCCAGGGTGAAGGAGAGCGCAGCAGAGGCGAGAGAGGTCGAGGAAGCGACGGAGGAGCCTAGACTAAACAAAGCAAGGGATCATACGCCTGACGCAGCAGGGGAGTCTAAGCTAGGCACACCTACACAAGGCAACACGGGGTAAGGTGAACCAATCACACTAGAGTCATCGACATACAGAACATACAGCGCTGAGCTAATCTCGTCCATGTCCATATCAAAGACCTGAACACGCTGACGGAGTAAGCTGAGCCAGTCGGGGAGGTCGGGCG
This sequence comes from Closterium sp. NIES-67, assembly GCA_027943415.1. Taxonomy (NCBI): domain Eukaryota; kingdom Viridiplantae; phylum Streptophyta; class Zygnematophyceae; order Desmidiales; family Closteriaceae; genus Closterium; species Closterium sp. NIES-67. The sequence goes on from BQMB01001024.1 coordinate 529,669, forward strand.
ACGGGCCGAACGGATGACGAAACAGGTCGTCAAGGCGATTGAAACAGCGAGTGGTGGTGTGACCGATCTTACCGCACACGAGGCCAGGGCGAGGACCAGTCTGGAGCTGGTACTGGCAGCGCCCATCGTCCGCACCACCACCCGCCGTCACGCCGCTCGCACGACCAGCGTGACCACCACCACCACCAGCGCCGGGCCACCCGGGCGGGAGGCGACCAACCCGCCGCTGCTGCTGCTGCGGCAGCGGCTGCTTCTGCTGCTGCGGCTGCTGCTGCAGTGGCTGCTGGTCGAGCGAGAGGACCTGCTGCTGCTGCTCGGTGGTGCTAGGCCTAGTGCCCTCGTCAGCACCCCCAGCGGGCGACCCGGCTCCACCACCTCCTCCACCCCAACCACCCCCACCACCACCACCGCCGCGCCCAGCCTTGGGGCGGCGGCCCTTTCGAGGACGGGCATGTACTGCAGCGGCCGTCTCAGCCACTACAGCAGAGCCGTCAGAGAAAGTGCACTGTGCGGGCGCACAGCCCTGAAAGATAGAGACCGGCACTGTACCGCTGGACTGTGCGATAACGCGCTGGCGAGTCTCTATGGCAGACAGGGTGTCAACAAAGTCAGTGAGGGTGAGCTCTGTAGGGTGGATACTAAGAAAGTGATCGCGGGCAGTAGCAAGGCGGTCAGGGAGGCGGGTGGCAAGCAGGTAGAGGGCATGGCGGAGGGGGGCTGAAACACAGAGAGTTGGGCCTCAGTGTAGGCTGAGCGCCGCGTCGAGTCTAGCGTGCGCAAGTGGGCGGCTAGGTCAGCGACAATTGGGAAAGACGCGAGATCAGGGAAAAGCAGGGGCAAGATCAGGCGGCCTACGGAGGCAGAGGACGGGATGGAATAGCGAGCAATGATAGCATCGAGAAACTCCTGTGCGGTCCTGATCGACCTAAAGCGGGGACGCTCAGACAGGGGAAGCGCATGACTGATGGCAAGCTGTGCAACAGCGTAACGCGACAACCAGACCGAACGAGCAAGGGCAGCGGCTGCAGCGGACTCTCGATCAGTAGACGTGGGGTCAGCGGGCAGCGGAGCCGGGGGGTCAGGATAGGGGAGCGTACCATCAAGGTGGACGGCCAAGGAGTGGCTGTCCGGCAGGTGACCTGTGAGGTGACGGCGGAGGTCGACGAGCCACGTGTCGAACTCGATCGGCTGACCCTCCGCGTCAAACCGCAGCATAGCGTTCGCCATCAGGAGCGATGCAGCTGCGGTGCAGTGCGGTGTAGGGCGGCGCAGTGCGATGCAGTGCGGTGCAGAGCTGTGCAGTGCGGTACAGTGCGGTACAGTGCGGTGCAGTGGGGTGTCAAGGCCTAGCGCAGAGATGGGCGCGGGCCGGGGACGGTGCGGGCGCGGGCCGGCTAATGGACGGGCGCGAGGCCGGTGACGGATGGGCGCGGGGGCCGGCGAACGGACGGGCGCGGGCCGGGGAACGGACAGGCGCGGGGCCGGCTAACGGACGGGCGCGAGGGCAGGCGAACGGACGGGCGCAGGGGGGGGCCGGCTAACGGACGAGCGCAGGGGCTGTTACGAACGGGCGCGGGGGCCGCTACGAGACGAGTGCGGGGGCCGTTGCGGGACGGGCGCGGGGGCTTCTACGGACGGGCGCGGGGGCCGCTACGGGCGGGCGCGGGAGGGCCGCTACGGACGGGCTCGGGGGCGGTTAACGGACGGGCGCGGGGGCCGCTACGAACGGGCGCAAGAGGGCCGCTACGGACGGGCGCGGGGGCGGCTAACTAACGGGCGCGGGGGCTGCTACGGACGGGCGTGGGGGCGGCTAACGGACGGGCGCGGGGGCCGCTATGGGTCGGGCGCAAGGGCCGGCTAGGAGGCGTGCACGGGGCCGGCTAAGGGACGGGCGGCTAGGACCTAGGGCGGAAGCGATGGTGGGCGAGCGGGACCTAACCTACTCATGATACCATGTTAGAATGCAAGAATGAACTAGAATGTGAGAGTACAAGGCAATATAGGCTAGTATGTTGTGTTGTGATATATGAAGTTTTGCATTCCTGCAAGTTCTATTTTTGGTGTAGCTCGCAGTATCGCGTTTCTCAGTAAGCAACCATGCCCGAGTGCTGATGTCAGCACAGCATCGCGGGTCTCGGGGATGACGTCAGCATACCGCTTCAGTTACGCGATTAGGCGTAACGAATCGTTTCAGTCATGCGAACAGTCGCGACCCTATAGAATGACGAATAGGTCGAATAGCGCGCAACTAGCCGAACAGGTACTTTCCCTAGAGCTATAAATCCTTGTAATGCCTTTCTATTATTAACCTTGACTTTCCACAGAATTATGTGCTCAGGTTATTCAACCTTTGACTACCCACAAGTTCATGTGCTCAGGTTCACTCTTATAAGACTTCCGCTGTCTTACTAGTCTACCATTCCAGCAAAGATCCTTGGTTAAGTACTTGTGGTTGCAGATTCTATACTTAGTCTCCTGCAAACACCTAAGCAAAATATTTCATGTTGTACCCTCTAAGGCACAAACCTATATAGTCTACAATAACATACTAAGTTATGTTTGACACCAGTTGCCGCTCCAAACAATTGAAATGAACGCCGCCACTAAAATTACGTGGCAAAAACTCACAACAGACACAGCTGTCCGTTCCCGGGGGGAGGGCGGGGTACGACCAATTCAGGTCGTCCAAAGGCAAGGATCGAGTCGAGTGGCTTAGAGGTGCACACGCTATCGTAGTTGTAGGAGCTAATCATATCTAGCTATTATACGTGCTGTAGTTTAGCGCATGAAGGAATGTTAATTCCTTACAGTTGGACCTCTCTGTATCGCGTTGCAGACTCGATTTCGGGTTTGCTGGTAGGTACTGAACACTGTCCTGTGGGAATACGCCCTCAGAACTTGTGGCGATGGCAAGCTGGTTCGGAAAGGCCGGTTGAGTCTGAGGCGCCTAAAAAATATGGCAGTCTTTGTCAAACATGTTTAGTTATCATGCTTGTATAGACTGTATAGGGTTATCTTCTAGAGAGTACAACATTTAGGTATATGTTTGTGTACTCTCTCTCACTATTCATAAATTTCACTGTTTGTTATGGTATCACGCGTAGGTAGGATCCCCCCCCCCCCCCCCCTCACGCTTCCGCTCGCCCCCTAGCTGGGCCCCGTCGTGCTCCTAGCCCCGTCGGGACCCTCCCTAGCCCCGTCGCGACCCTCCCTAGCCCCGTCGCGCCCCTTCCTGGGCCCCGTTGCGCCCCTTTCTGGGCCCCGTCGCGCTCCTCCCAGGCCTCGTAGCGCCCCTCCTGGGCCCCATTGCGCTCCTCCCAGGCCCCGTCGCGCCCCTTCCAGGGCTTCGTAGCGCCCCTCCAAGCCCCGTCGCGCCCCTTTCAGGGCTTCGTAGCGCCCCTCCAGGCCCCGTCGCGCCCCTTTCAGGGCTTCGTAGCGCCCCTCCAGGCCCCGTCGCGCCCCTTCCAGGGCCTGGTAGCGCCCCTCCAGGGCCCCGTCGCGCTCCTCCCAGGCCCCGTAGCGCCCCTCCTGGGCCCCATTCCGCTCCTCCCAGGCCCTGTCGCGCCCCTCCCTAGCCCAGTCGCGCTTCTCCCAGGCCCCGTAGCGCCCCTCCTGGGCCCCATTGCGCTCCCCCCAGGCCCTGTCGCGCCCCTACCTGGGCTTGGTAACGCCCCTCCAGGCCCCGTCGCGCCCCTACCCATCCCCGTCGCCCCTGCTCGGCCCCGTCGCCCCTGCTCGGCCCCGTCGCCCCTGCTCGGCCCCGTCGCCCCTGCTCGGCCCCGTCGCGGCCTATCGGCCGCGTGGCGCCCGCCCGGCCCCTGTCGCGGCTGCCCGGCCCCTGTCGCACCTGCCCGGCCCCTGCTCGCCCGCCCGGCCTCGTCGCCCCTGCCCGGCCCTGCTGTGGCCTGCCCGGGCCCCGTCCCTGCCGCCCGGCCCCGTCGCCGCCGCCCGGCCCCGTCGCAGCCGCCCGGCCCTGTCGCAGCCGCCCGGCCACGTCGCAGCCGCCCGGCCACGTCGCAGCCGCCCGGCCCCGTCGCCCCTGCCCGGCCCTGCTGTGTCCGGCCCGGCCTCGTCCCTGCCGCCCGGCCCCGTCGCAGCCGCCCGGCCCCGTCGCAGCCGCCCGGCCACGTCGCAGCCGCCCGGCCTTGTCGCTGCCGCCCGGCCCCGTCGCCGCCGCCCGGCCCCGTCGCAGCCGCCCGGCCCCGTCGCCGCCGCCCGGCCTTGTCGTGCCTGCCCGGCCCCGACGCACCTGCCCCGGCCCTCCATACTTCCTGGTACTGTCCCCCGTTCCCCGCACCACTTTGCACCCTCCTGCACTTTCCTGCCCCGCCTTGCATCGCCTTGCACCTCACTGGATCGCACTGACCGCACTGCACCGCACTGGACCGCACTGCACCGCACTGCATCGCACTGCACCGCACTGGACCGCACTGCACCGCACTGCATCGCACTGCACCGCACTGCACTATCCTCCACTGCCCCTCATGGCTGCTGAGCTTCGTTTTGATGTTGAGGGTCAGCCTCTGGAGTTCGAGGCGTGGTTGGCTGACCTTCGCCGCCACCTCACTGGCCAGCGGCAGGACGGCCACCCGCTTTCTGCACACCTAGACGGTATGCTCCCCTGCCCTGACCCCCCTGCTGTGCTGCCCGCTGATCCCACGCCCGCTGAGCGCGAGTCCACTGCCGCTGCTGCCCTTGCCCGCTCTGTCTGGCTTTCCCGCGATGCCCTTGCTCAGCTCGCCATTAGCAATGCCCTCCCCCCCACTGAGCGCCCTCGCTTTAGAACCATTCCTACCGCCCAGGCCTACCTCGATGCTGTCATCAAGCGCTATTCTACCCCTCCTGCTGCCTCAGTGGGTCGCCTGATCCTTCCCCTGCTCTTTCCTGACCTGGCGTCTTTCCCCACTGTCTCTGACCTCGCTGCCCACCTGCGCTCGATAGATGAGGCCTGGCGCGCTGCCTGCACTGATGCTCAGCTTAGAGTCCACCAGCCTCCCATGACCTCTACCCTCTACCTCCTTGCCACCCGCCTACCTGACCGCCTTGCCGCCGCCCGCGACCAGTTCCTTAGCATCCACCCTGCTGCTCTCACCCTCACCGACTTTGTTGACACCCTGACTGCCATAGAGACTCGTCACCGCTCCATAGCCCTGGCGAGCGGTACAGTACCGGTCCCTATCTTTCAGGGTTGTGCCCCCGCTCAGTGTACCTTCTCCGACGGCTCTGTCGCTGTGGCTGAGACTGCTGCTGCAGTGCAGTCCCGCTCGGCGAAGGGCCGCCGCCCCAAGGTTGGGAGCGGCGGAGGCGGCGGGGGTGCGGGTGGGGGTAGTGGTGGAGGCGGGTCGTCCGGTGCCAGTGCGGACGTGGGGACCCTGCCCGGTCCAGCTGCCCCGCTGCCTCCACAGTTGCAGCAGCCGCAGCAGCAGCAGTCGCCGCAGCCGCAGCCTTCGCAGCAGCCGCCGCAGACGAGGCAGGCGAGTACTCTCCCACCTGGGTGGCCTGGAGCTGGTGGTGGTCGTGCGCGTGGTGGTGCACCGGGTGGTGGTTCTGGAGGCGGGCCCTGTCAGTACCAGATCCAGACCGGTCCTCGCCGCGGCTTCGTTTGCGGTAAGATCGGTCATTCTACTCCTCGCTGTTTTCGTCGCCTGGACGACCTGTTCCGCCAGCGCTTTGGCCCGGCGCCCGACCTCCCGGACTGGCACAGCTTGCTTAGGCGTAGCGTTAGGATTTTTGACTTGGACATGGATGCCATTGTAGCGGCCTTGCATGTGATGTATGCTGATGACTCTAGTGTGCTTCCCTCTTATTACCCCGTGTTGCCTAGTGTAGCGGTGCCTAGCGTAGACTCCCCTGCTGCGTCAGGCGTAGGATCTCCTGCTTTGCTTAGCCTTGGTGCTTCCACCGCTTCACTGCTGCCTCGCGCGACTGCTGCGCTTTCCTTCACCTTGGACTCTGGCGCCTCCCGGTGTTTCTTCCGCGACTCCACGACGCTGACGCCGCTGCCTGCTCCCGCTGCAGTTACTCTTGCTGACCCCTCCGGTGGTCCCGTCGTTGCCCGCAGTTCCACCTCCCTTCCCTGTCCGGCGGTTCCTTCGGGCACTCTCACAGGTCTGCATATCCCCTCGTTCTCCAGGAACCTAGTTGGTGTCGGCTGCCTCCAGGACCTTGGCGTCACCACTACGTTCCCTGGTCACGAGCGGTATGCTGTCTGTACCGAGGCCGCCACTGGTGCCCCCCTTACCACTTTCCCCCGGGACCCGGTGTCCGGCCTGTTCACACTTGACACCGCGCCGTCCCCGGCTGGGTCTTCCCCCCCGGTAGTTGCGTCCACCCAGGTTGCAGCCGCGTGCTCCTGTCGGTCCCTCACTCACCCGACTCTCCTTTGGCACCACCGCCTTGGTCACCCTGCACTCCCACGTCTGCGTCACATGTCCCAGCACGGTCTCGTCCTTGGTCTCCCCGGTTCGTTCCCCGAGTTTCCCTCCTCCCCCGCCCCACCGTGCACGCCTTGTGTCGAGGGCCGGCTCCGCCGTGCCCCTCACTCCTCCTCTTTTCCCCCTACCACCGCACCACTGCAGACTCTGCACATGGACGTCTGGGGCCCAGCCCCGGTCCATGGGCCGCGTCGCGAGCGCTTCTTCCTAGTGCTTGTCGACGACTTCACGCGCTACACCACCGTCTTCCCCCTGGAGCGGAAGGCCGACGTGCCTGACGTTCTCATCCCCTGGCTTGTCTCTGCTCGTGTCCACCGCGGTCTCCCTGCCTTGCGCCTTCACTCCGACCGGGGTGGCGAGTTTGCCTCAGGTGTCCTTGGTCGCTTCTGTCGTGCGGAGGGCATCACCCAGACGTTTACCCTGCCGGACTCCCCGCAGCAGAATGGGGTCGCTGAGCGACGCATCGGTTTGGTCATGGAGGTGGCTCGCACCTCCATGATCCACGCCGGTGCACCCCATTTTCTGTGGCCGTTCGCCGTGCGCTACGCCGCTCACCAGCTAAACCTGTGGCCGCACCCCCAGCGGCCGCAGGTTTCGCCGACCCTTCTTTGGACCGGGTCCCCTGGTGACGCGTCTGCGTTCCGCGTCTGGGGCTGCCTTGCTCACGTTCGTGCCTCTGGCACGGACAAGCTCACTGCCCGCACCCTCCCCTGCGTCTTCCTCGGTTTCCCCCTTGACGCGTCCGACTGGCACTTCTACCACCCGCCGTCTCACCGCTTCTTTCACTCTCGCGACGTCACCTTTGACGAGTCCGTCTCCTTCTACCGCCGCTTTCCCCACCGTGGTCCCCCGGTTACTCCCCCCCTTTTCCTGGTTCCTCCCTCCCTGGTGGTCCCTGCCCCTCCCCCCCCCCGCCCCCCCGTCCGGCCCCCTCTGGTGTGTCTCACGTCACCCCCCTCCCGTCGGTCGTCCCGGTCGACGAGTCTTCTGACTCTGATAGTCCTCCGGCGCAGTCCTCGCCGTCTGTCCCTCCCCCGGTGTCTCCTCCTCCACCGCCTCCGCAGCCGCCGTCGCCGCAGCTGCTGCAGCCGTCGTCTCCACCGCCGCCGCCGTTGCAGCCGTCGTCTCCGCCGCCGCCGCCGTCGCAGCCGTCGCTGCAGCCGCCGCCGCCGCCGCCGCTGTCGTCGCTGCCGCCGTTTGTGGACTCTGGGGGTGTCCCTTCTGGGGGTGCAGGTGTGGAGGGTTCGGGAGGTAGCCGTCGCGCAGCTTGTGGCCCTGGTGTTGGTGTTGTGTCGCCGCAGCAGCAGTCCCCGCCTGTGTCCGCCCTCCGTCTGCTCGGCCTTCCGTCTCCTGACCCTGCAACTGTTCCTCTCCTGCCGTCTCCCCCTCTTCCCGTCTACGGCCCCGTGTTCCCTCTGCCAGACTCGTCCCCGGCTCGTCTTCCCCCTCGTTCCCCTCCTGTGTCCCCTCCTCTGTCTCCTGACCCGACGCCGCCCTCACACGTCTGGTCTCGCCGCCCCTCTCGTGCTCGTCCTGTCTCCCCTGTCCCGCGCTCTCACCCTATGTTGCTCCGTTCCCACGCGTCTCGACCTCCCCTCCTCCCGTCTCCTCCTCCGTCTTCTCTTGTCGTTGCGTCTCCTCCTCTGTCCGACTCCTTTCGTGCCGCTCGTCCTCTTGTTCCTCGGGTCCTTGCCTCTCTCGTTACCGACCCGTCTGTTCCCGTGTCGAGTCTTGACGCCCTCGTCGCTGCGGTCGCTGACTTCGCCTCTACCCGCCGCCTTGACTACGCCACCGCTCTGGTCTCTCACCCTGCCTGTCCTCCGTCTGTCGGGGGTGCTCCTGCCCTCGGCAGTGACGTCCTGGAGGACCGCCAGTTTGAGCTTGCTTTCCTGTCCGAGGCTGCTCCCCATCTCTGTTCCATGCTGCTAGTCCCTGAGGGTGACCCAGACGCTTTCGACATCCCGACCCCTCGTACTTACGCTGAGGCGGTTTCGGGACCCTGGGCCTCTCAGTGGATAGCTGCCATGGAGCAGGAGATGGCATCTTGGAGATCCACCGGCACCTTCGTCGACGCAGTTCCCCCACCTGGGGTGAACGTGGTCGATGGCCGTTGGCTCTTCAAGGTGAAGCGCCCTCCTGGAGAGCCGCCTGTGTTCAAGGCGCGCTACGTGGCTAGAGGCTTCAGTCAGCGCGAGGGGGTGGACTTCTTTCAGACTTTCGCTCCTACCCCGAAGATGACTACTCTTCGGGTGCTGCTACACGTAGCGGCTCAGCGTGACTACGAGCTTCACTCCCTCGACTTCTCCACTGCCTTTCTTCAGGGCAGCCTTCACGAGCAGGTCTACCTGCGTCGCCCTCAGGGCTTTACTGGCACCTTCCCCCCTGGGACCCAGTGGCTTCTGCGGCGGCCAGTCTACGGCCTGCGCCAGGCGCCTCGTGAGTGGCACGACACTTTGCGTGCTACCCTTGCTGACCTGCAGTTCTTTCCGTCCTCTGCAGACCCCTCGCTCTTCGTTCGTGCTGGCTCGACTCCGTTCTACATCCTCGTCTACGTAGACGACCTGGTCTTTGCCACTGCTGACAGGGACGCACTGGCCTCCGTGAAGGCAGAGCTGCTGAAGAGACACACCTGCACTGACCTTGGAGAGCTGCGCCGTTACCTTGGCTTGCAGATCTCCAGGGACAGAGCCGCGCGCACCATCACCCTGACTCAGTCACACTTGGTGCGCCAGGTCCTTCAGAGGTTCGGCCTTCAGTTCTCCTCCGCACAGCCCACCCCTCTTCCTCTGGACCACAGACTCTCCGCTCCAGTTCCTGAGGAGTCGGTAGATCCCAGTGGTCCTTACGCTGAGCTAGTGGGTTGCCTCATGTACCTGATGACTTGCACTCGCCCAGATCTCGCATACCCTCTCAGCATCCTGGCTCGTTTCGTGGCCACAGGCAGGCACCGACCTCAGCACTGGTCTGCCGCTAAGAGGGTTTTGCGTTATCTTGCAAGTACATCGGGCATGGGGTTAGTGCTAGGCGGACGCAGGCCAGTGGTCCTTACTGGACACACAGACGCTTCTTGGGCAGACGACGCCGAGACGCTCAGGTCTTCCCAGGGCTACTGCTTTAGCCTTGGTTCAGGTGCTGTCTCGTGGAGAGCTACCCGCTCTTCGTCTGTTGCCCAGTCCAGCTGTGAGGCCGAGATCTACGCCGGTGCCATGGTGGCACAGGAGCTCCCCACACCATACACAAAGCCAGCACCTGCAATGCTAAAGAAGAAGATGTGCTAGCAGCAACATTTAAATTCCAGGAGTCGTGACAAAAAACCTTCCGAAGTGCCCAATCTTAAACAACCGCATTTGCACAAACCCGCGCGTTTGAAATAGCCCCCCCTTTGCCCTTGCTGGGTAATTCTCTTCCTTTCCTGACATTAGCAAGTTGATGACTTGATAGTCACACGGGGACACTGACAGGTATAGCAGGTTGGTAAGGCTGCCAAGCGATGCTGGAATGGAGCCCTCCATGCGGTTGCTGCTCAGAAATCTGAAGTGGCAGAATGAGCAAAAGGCCCATACAGCTCTCAATAGGGCCACAGACAGAACCGTCAGGTCGGGCTGAAATTGGTCGCATAGGTACTTCTTCACAGCGTGAGATTCTGCTAGAGGTGGGAAATTTTGTGCAAACCAATCTGTGGCAGCTGGGAGGGTGGGTCTTAGGCGAGCACAGCACAGACCTATGGAGGCGGGCATGGCATGTGAGCCCACGATTTGCAAGTTGCAATAGAGTGTACCAGTGGGGTGCAAGCAAGTTGTCCTGGGCACAACAGGTCCGTGGGTCTGTGACGCTGCCCTGCAGTGACAGAACGAAGGTGCTGCAGCAAGGTGGCATGCACACCATACGTGAGAGCAGAGCACAATGGCTTGCTTGTCGGACCCACTCACAGGTCCTTCAGCCTGGTGAGGTCGCCCAGTGATGGCAGGATGGGCCCACTCAGCTCATTGCGGTCCAAGTACCTGCAAGGATGCATGCACACATGCACAGACCTATGGGATGTGGTGATACAGCATGCATGTGGCTCTGCGTGCATGGCCCTCATGAAGAGGATATAATGCTTCAAAAAAGAGGAGACACGACGTGCATGGAAGTCCCGGGCACAAGAGTGGCAGTCAAAGGAACAACACAGCCGTTGGTGTCAGACTCATCGGGAACAGATTGAATGGGAAAGCATGGCGTAGGAGATGAGAGCAATAGATGAGTCATGTTTGTGCAACGACATCCATTAAAAAAAAAAAATATATATATATATATATATATATAAAAACAACAAAAACAACAACCACACCAACAACTAAAGGTTAACTGCTATTATTAGGCCCGTGTGCAGAGCAAGTGAGCGCTGACTCACGCAGTCTGCAGGTTGAGGAGCTTTCCAAGGGAGGATGGAAGAGTGCCGTTGAGCTTGGTCAATGTCAACCCGCTGCCCACAGGCCAAGCGAGATGGGTGAGACACGCACAAGGGGGTGCTTCTTGCTGAAGTTGAACGCCTACGAAGCAAGGGGTTTCGCTCTTAGACAGTCCTAGGGTTTTGTACGAGAGCCCTTCCTGGCCTTCGTAGTCAACAGATACTCACAGAGATGGTCAAACATCCCCCCCCCTCCCCCCCCCCAGCTTACAAACGCACAAACAGCCATCGAATCACATACATATATGAAAGCACCAATGTAGAGTGATGCTGCAGGGGAGGGGCAGGGGCCAGCAGTGTGAAGTGAAGTGCGCTACACACTGCTGTCTCCTACATTCTACCTCTACCACCAACCAAGGATGCCCCGCCAGCCTTGACCTTGGGGGGCTGCAGATAGCCACCAGGAGCTCGGCGGACCACATGGGCTCGTGTGAGTGAGCCAGACAGACAGCAGTGCTTCCTAAGGCCATGCATGCACCTCACTCATCCCCTTGTGCCCCAAGCTCACAGATCACAACAACAAGGCGGAATGAGTTGGGGGCATGTGTACGAAGAGATACCATCCCCAGTGCAATCATGAACATCCGTGCGTGGCTGCATGTGCCAATGGAGCCCATAGAGGTAAGCTAAGATTCCAGGCACATTTAGGCAGCGCAGAGGTCTCTTACAGGTACCAGAGACGCGAGAGGCTGCTAATGGAGTTCGGAATCGACCCTGAGATGCTGTTGACAAGGAATTGGCTGCTTGGAATAGATGGGAGAGAGAGTGTGTGTTGTGGAGAAGAGAGGCAAGGCACGGGCATTGAGTGCGCAGGGGAGAACGAGATGTCATGGTAGTGAGGGAGATGATGCCATGGTAGTGAGGGAGATGATGCCATGGTAGTGAGGGAGATGATGCCATGGTAGTGAGGGAGATGATGCCATGGTAGGGCTGCACTGTAGCCCATACATACATGTGAGTTAGTGCTAGCGGCCACAGAAAACTGAATCCACTCCTTAACTCCCTAGCTCAATGCTTCACGATCAGTAGCTGTTCGCACGGAGAAGGAATACAGCCGTAGTATTAGCGGCGCGCATTGATGCAGCAAGGGTGGCACTGACTGACATGATCTGGAGGCTGGTCATGGCGCCGATGGTGCTTGGGATGGTGCCAGTCATTTGGTTGTTGGTGAAACCTCTGCAGGTGAGACACCAACACACAGAACGAGATTGCCAACACACAGAACGAGATTGCCAACACACAGAACGAGATTGCCAACACACACTGTGAGCCTGAAAGCCCCACATACATGCGTGCAGCTGGGACGCTCCTGTGACTGGACACCATGCATGCATGTTCCACAAAGCGCTCCCACACAGCGGCAAGCAGGCAGGATCACAGGCAGACACAGCTGCAACATGGATGAACGTGGCTCAACCGTGAGCCATGAGGCCATGGCCCTCAGATCCAAGAGAAACGAGAATAGGTCAATGGGGGCGGGATGGATGGGTGGGGCGGGGGGGGGGGGTGGGGATGGGGGATGGGTAGAGGAAGAGGAGCTTACATGTATGCTACGTTGGTGAGGTTTCCTATAGAAGTCGGTATGGAGCCACTCAGCTGTGTTGTGTGAAACGCACTGTTGGCAAACAGGGGACAAGGCAGTTGAAAATGGTCAAAGGCAGCAGGAGCGTAGGTGATACTAGCCAAAGGATAAATAGGAAGAAGAGAGAGGGTGAGAGTACGATGAGGTACTTACAGGTGGGTGAGAGAAGCGAGGTTGCCAATGGACGCGGGAAGGCTTCCAGTGAAGGCGTTGGCGTTGATGTCTCTGATGGGAAGCAGGCATGGTGAGGGATGGTGAGGGATGGTGAGGCATGGTGAGGGATGGTGAGGCATGGTGAGGGATTGTGAGGGATGGTGAGGGATGGTGAGGGATGGTGAGGGATGGTGAGGGATGGTGAGGGATGGTGAGGGATGGTGAGGGATGGTGAGGGATGGTGAGGGATGGTGAGGCATGGTGAGGGATGGTGAGGGATGGTGAGGGATGGTGAGGGATGGTGAGGGATGGTGAGGGATGGTGAGGGATGGTGAGGGATGGTGAGGGATGGTGAGGGATGGTGAGGGATGGTGAGGGATGGTGAGGGATGGTGAGGGATGGTGGTGAGGGATGGTGAGGGATGGTGAGGGATGGTGAGGGATGGTGAGGGATGGTGAGGGATGGTGAGGGATGGTGAGGGATGGTGAGGGATGGTGAGGGATGGTGAGGGATGGTGAGGGATGGTGAGGGATGGTGAGGGATGGTGAGGGATGGTGAGGGATGGTAAGAAGCGTGGCGACAGAAGCAGTGACAACGAGGCTATGGTGAAAACTGGAGTTCTAGAACGCCTGTGCCTCCTACTCAAGTGTGCGATGCATCTCGTGGCCGGGAAGTAGGAAGTGAGCGGCATGACATGCCAAAGCAGCCCTGGCGTACAACCTGAGAGGCTCACAGGTCAACGAGGTTGGTGAGGCGAGTGATGGAGGCAGGGATTGAGCCAGTGAGGTCGTTGTTTACAAGCAGCCTGACAGATGAAATGAAATGCACCATTGACAGTTATGTTCGGGAAATGGCAGTCATGAGGGTTGCGCTCGTTGCGGGACTTAACCCAACACCTCACGGCACGAGCTGACGACAGCCGATACCCGTTGAACTACAGCCTGCTAGCCTAGGCTCTGTTCGGTTGTGGCCTTGTATGAGGTTGTGGCGCTGTGCCCACTAAAGTGTGTGATGCATCTCGTGGCCGGGAAGGAGGAAGTGAGTGGCATGACAACGCAGCACTGGCATACAGCCTGAGAGGCTCACAGGTAGATGCGGATGAGGTTGTCGTGACTCGTGAGGCGAGTGATGATGGCAGCAGAAGTACAACAACAGCCAGTCAGGAGCAGCCTTATGACATGAAAGAATTCACGGAATGAGACTTACAGGCGAGTCAGTTTGATGAGGTCGCCGATCGAGTTGGGCAGGGGGCCTCCCAGGGTTTTTTGCTCGATTGTTCTGCCACAAATATATGCATCACATTTATATCAACTGCCTTCCGCAAATACGGTACTGCAGACAATATTTCATCTGACATCATCAGCAGCACCACCATAGTTCGCCTCGTGCTTTTGTACTCTTGGCCCCAATCAATCACTCTTTGGCTCGTCAGTTACTCTCTTGTTTCAACATGGGGCGGCAACCTTCAACAGGGCAGGGCAGTCGCCCTAAAAAGCGTGTCTACATTTACGACGATATCAAAAAGACTCTTGGGCTGGCTAGGGCCTCGGCGAGGTGAGGCGGGAGGTCAGGAATTTCTTCCCGGCTTGTAAAAGTCAACATGGAGGAGTGGTCCGAATCGTAAGGGAAAGTGTGCTTTCAAATACTTTCACGGGAGCAGCGAGATCCTAGCCTAGCCACCCAGCTGAACTGAGGTCACGGGGCAATCCTAGCCATGAGCAGTTCCGGCTCGTCTCGTTGACCTTTTTTCGACCAACCGACGACTCGACTCAAGTCAAATCGAGTTGAGTCAAGTAGAACCGAGTCGAGTCGAGCGAATCGTGTGCAAAAATCTACTCAACTCCAGTTTGTGTGTCGACCCCAAAACAGTCGAGTCAAAATTGATCCGACCGAGTCAATGACTTGACTCGCGAGGGAACGGGCATCATATATTTTTGCCCGCCGGTCCGCGCGGAACTGTTGTCGAATCTGGCTCGAGTCAGCCCTAACTCGGGCCGGGTCGATTCAGGCTTGACTCGAACGCCTAAATCGAGTCGACGAGTCAGAAATCGAGACAGACTCGGCTTGTGCTCATGCCTAGGTAACCGCCTTTGAGTGTGAAAACAACTGAGAACCAGTCACTCAAGTGCAGACAGAATGAAGGTGAGAGCGCTGTGCAACATGTCCCTCTCCTCACCGCCACGTACAAGTCGATGATCATGCCAGCAGCATCGCATTTAAGGTAGGAAGCATACAGGCAGTCGCCCCCAGCCGTCCACCCTGACATGCTGATGCCCCATGCGACCTGGCAGTCGCTGAGAAATGGAACTGCAGAGGGAGGGGAGGGCCCGGGGGGGGAAAGCATCCCACATGTAGTAACGAGGGGAACAGGGGATCGACTCGCCCTGCAGGTGACTTTTGAGTCGACTCAAAAGTCACCTCAGCTCAGAGGGAGGGGAGGGCCCGGGGGGGAAAGCATCCCACATGTAGTAACGAGGGGAACAGGGGATCGACTCGCCCTGCATGTCACACCACTGCATGTCACACCAAATCAAGCCGTTTGAAAATGATAGGTGGCGAGCCGTTTGAAAGAGTCCTTTTGTAGAACAGGTGGGTGCCACCAGTGTGAAGGTTGCTCCCGGGCCACCAGTCACTCTGCCCCCATGGCGACTCATACACCCTGCATCATCGCTCTGCTCTGTCGCTCCAGATGCCTCACTACAACCGCCCAGCTCCCGCGCGCTTACCAGCCGTCCGCCTTTCACCCTGGAAGCGACGAAGTATTGAATCGCTAGGGCGTTGCGACAGAGTGAAAGAACTGGGCTCAATGATCAGACCACGGACGAGAGGCGGCGTACCTTGCAACGACTCTCCCGACACGAGCGGGTAACAGTGGGGTGATGCAGAGATTTGCGGGTCCATACCGCGTGGAACATCAGAGACTCCAAACCCATCTTCGAGGTCACGTCACAAAAATGTGGATCTCTCCTATATTGTAGGTATAGTTGTTCGTATAGCAAGGCTACTCCGTAGCAGACGTACCTATGCCGTACCTACTGTATACCTACTCCGTATTTCTGATCCTGGTATTTTGGGACGCACTAAAACAGCCTCTGGCAACGAAGGCTTACTACTACCTTGCTACCATGCGACGAACAGGCCTACTATGGGACAAAGGCCTACCTTGCGACGAGTCAAAGGTCCGAGCGGTCGACAGGGAGCAACTTGAAAGCGCGCTAGCCCAGAAGAGAAGCGCGCCGAGCCTGGCGGTTAGGTGCATAGTAGAGTTCCTCGACATGACGTGACGACGACAAGGTGTAGTAAGTCAGGAGGACGGTATAGACGAACGGACACGAGGTCAAAGCAGGCTTTCTCAATAGCAAATCGCTACTAGGTAGGTACTACTATCTCTTCGTCTGAGGTGCGCTGCAAGTTGCTGAGCACGCGGAAAGCCAGACAAATATCTCGTTCCTTGCCTGCAAAAGTTGCTGAAGACTTCGATTGACCCAACAACTCCAATCTGTCGCTGCTGCAACTTGACTAGACTGTCCGCAGTTGAAGCAGACTCGACACCAGCAATCCATCATGGTGCGTCATTTGCTTTGTCACAAACTTCATTTTCATTATCGGATGTTTCTTCAGTCGTTTATCTAAAAACGATGTTTAGGGTAGTGGCATATGCCGTGTTACATGCACTGTGTTGAAGGTTGTCCAAAGAAAAACCTAAGTAACACTTCTCTTATTCACAATGCTTTCCTTTGCAATGTGTCTTCCCTATAAGCTCTTTTCATCTCTTTCGTTTACCTTCTATCTCCACTCGTCCTCTTTTCTCCCTATCGTCTCTTCTGTGGTCGCTTTTTCTCTGTCCTCTCCAAGCACCTACCCATTTGTCCCTCATCTCCTCCTCCCGTCTCCTCTCCTACATCGCAAAAAATGTATGCTCACAAAACGATTGCGTAGCATTCGCGCACATGCTTTGCAAACGTTTTGCGAACATGTGGGTGAAAATTCATGGCGGACTTAGATTAGAACACTTGGCGAATGCTTTGACAACATTTCCCGAAACACTTTTTGGTTCACGACAGCGAATGCTTAGAGGTGTCTTTTCGGTAATCTCCGTGGTTCGTTTACAAATGCATGGCGGCGTTCTTTCTACAACTTTTGCAGTAAACATGTAAATGCATAGAGAAGTTTATGCTCACCATTTTTAGTATTCAGCATGATTTGTTGCAAACGTTTGGCGGTGTTTTTCATGGATCCGTTTTTGCAGGCTGCAGTACCCTTTTGGGCATGGTTCAGTACAATTAGGGCATGCCTCGTTTGGATTTACTTATAATGCAACAAGCAAATTATTTTATATATTAAAAAAAACATCTACACCACAGTACACAACCACTATGGCCCAACCGCCCCCCACCAGCACCCCTATGTGGGTCCCGCACTAACACAAAGAGAAACTGAGCGGCGGCACACCAGGAGCAGCAATTCTTGAAACTGGATTGGAATTCCTGCACGTTACGTTCAAAACTTGTTATCTCGAAATTAATCCAAGGTCGAAATCACCAACAATAAGGACAATGCTTACAACAACGAAGTAGCGCGACGCTGGATATTGAGTCCTGCACATTAGGTTCAAACATTGTAATCAAATTAGTTATATTCCATACGACAGCAATTACAAGAGCCAGCTTACCGGAGGAAATAGCTCGTGGTAGGCTACAAATTTCTGCACGTCATACGAGACATTGTTGTGAAATTAGTCTGACGATCAAATGACCAGCGAGACTTACAATTGGACTTACATGGGGAATTATCTCGATGTTGGACAGAGTTACATAGCTAGCTGCGATAAAGACAAGCATCGTGAGGACACATGCGAATCATTAGTTTGATTGATACGTCAAGTAACAAATGCCTTCATACCCCCATGGCGTGCTGTGTGTGCCCGTATCGTGCGTGCATGGCGCCCTCCACCAGCAGCCCCGCCTGGAATCGCCCCGCCCACCACTCCGACGCCGGGCGACTACCCACCGCTGTCACGCCCGCACTGCTTGGAGAGAGGAGGGGGTGGCAGGGGGCGGAAGCGGGAGGGTGGATTGACGGTGTGCGCAAGAGTCGGGGAAGAGCGCACAAGACATGGAAGAACAGAATGGAGGCTGCACTCCTCGTGGCGGCTGCACTCCTCGTGGTGGCTGCACTCCTCGTGGCCGCCTCACCATGAGGGCCACGCGTGCACAGCACACTCACACGATCACACGTATCAACGTGCGAACGCCACACTCTCCCCCACACTTCCTTGCCCTGTCATGCAGCAGGCCCTTCCCACTGCCCCCCACACTCGCACGTGCCTGCGAATGCCCTCTCATGGGCCTCTCTACTCCAGCAACCCATCCGTGGCACCTGTATGACCCCCCCCTCTCCGCCTGGCCATGACTGTTCACCTGTAGTCGAAGTAACGGTGCAGGGAGGCGAGGGAGGAGGAGAGATGGCGCGAGGAGAGAGACTCGTGGTGCTGCCACAGATGCACCTGATGCCATGCACCCACGCCATGCACCCATGTGATGCCATGCACCCATGTGATGCCATGCACCCATGTGCCATGCGCCCATGCCATGCCATGCAGCCATGTGATTCCATGCAACCATGTGAAAGAAAGAGGTGAGTAAAGGCAAGGAGAGTGGTAGGTCGCATGGAGAGGCGTGGCGTGCAAGAGCCAAAAGGGGGTGGCATGGGCACGCAACAGGCAGAACAGAGGGCACACGGATGGGCTGCCAGGGATGGCTTCACACCGCCATGCATATAGCAAGGCACATGTATGCACCTTGGGTGGCAGGTCGTGCGCATACGCCATGGCGCTCACGTCGTCTGGCAGCGCACCACCCATGGCGCCAGCATGCCCCCCTTCACTGCTCCTCGGGCCTGCTGCTGCTGCGCCCAACCTGCAGCGCACACACGATGGACGGATGGATGGGGCATGCGCGTGAGAAGGGGAGTGCACGAGAGCGGATGCTCTCCATTCCACTCTGCCCCCTCCACCTTCCCACACACACTACTAGCCATGCCTCTCTGCACGAGTCGCGCCGCACCGCTGCTGCGCCAAGCACACACGTGGCAAGCACACACATGGCAAGCACAGCTCCAGGGGCGAGGGGGAGAAAGAGCAGCTGGGACGAGCGAAAAGGGAGAGAGGGCACGAAAGGGGGATCGAGACGGGCATAGACGGAACGAGTACAGGAGAGAGGAAAAGGACAGTGGCGAGAAGCGAAACAAGGGAAGAGATGTTTCACCACCGTGCTCGCATCTGCTGGCGTCCGCGCACCTGGTGGCCGCCTCCATGCGCGCATCTAGGTACTCCGCCAGGCGCCCCGCCTCTCGAAGATACCGCTTCTGCGTGCCGCCTCCTCCCCCTCGCCCCTCCTTACTCTCCCGCCCCCCCAATGGCGCATTAGCTCATGAACATGCAGATAAGAATGACATGGGTGAACAAGACTAGTCACCTACGAGCTGCTTGAAACGATAGACCATCGTGAAACGAGATCCTCAGCATAGGGCACACTAAGAACGACCGTGGTAATCGAAGCCTGTGGGAGAGGAAGGAGCTGCTCACTAGGGGGCGCGAAGGCGAGAATGGGAGCTGAAACTGATGCAGATAGAACTGCCGAGGGCTATTATTGTAAGTAACGTCTAGCTGGAAGGCATGAGAGGGCGCAAGGGGGCAAGTAAGGAAGGGATCAGAAGTGTGTGGTGGGCTGGAGTGCTGGCATGTGGGGTGCAGCGTGGTGGGCTGGGTGGTTGGGGCGAGCAGGTGGTTGAGCTGGATTAGCCGCTCTGGAACCACTTGGCAGATTTTGATTGGTTGGACGAGGTGCAGGGGCTGAGTTGGATGAATAAATTTTGTTGGGTTCGGTTGCAGGTGAAGGGTGGGGGCAAAGGGTGTGTGATTGGTCAGCACGTCATTTTGTGAATAGGGGCGTGTTTCTACAGACCCGAATATCAAGCAAATAGGACCTGAAATTTTGGATCCCAGAATCCGCGCGCTCTATAGCACGCTGTAATTTGCGATTCAATTCGGTTCAGTTTGGTATTCACAAATTTCATAAAGCCGTGTTTTGCACCGATTCCGTTGGACTACGCCCTTCTTGGTGGTTGGATGGAGGTGTTGTAGCCAACACTTGTTACTATATATGCTAAGACGTTTTCGATATATCTCAGTGTGTGTCTTGGATTTGTTTAGTAGATTAAATCGCTTTCCATGGGAACTTGACTTTCTGAATGTATCTAGACTAATATGACTTTATGCTAAAGATAAAAAGCTACTCTTGTTGCCAAAATTGGTGCCAAGTTCATGTACTCTTACAGAACGACCGACAAGC
Organism: Closterium sp. NIES-67; assembly: GCA_027943415.1. Classification (NCBI taxonomy): domain Eukaryota; kingdom Viridiplantae; phylum Streptophyta; class Zygnematophyceae; order Desmidiales; family Closteriaceae; genus Closterium; species Closterium sp. NIES-67. The sequence continues at coordinate 549,640 of BQMB01001024.1, forward strand.
CGTTCATAACCTGAAAAGGTCGCATATATATGTGGCAGGAAGAATGTAACAAACTTGAGGGAGAGAAATTGCGACCTCAAAATTCAAGTTGGCTTTACAACCCTGGACCAACTCAGTTACAAGGTGTCGTTCACATATGTAGGGTTACATAATTTCCATTTTCTGCAGCCGTCGTAGATGATGCTAGAGAAGAGACATGGTTAGCATTTGCCAATAACGGCTGAATGTCTGAATGCGTGGCCGCACGGAGATCACCCACAGAATGTGGTTTGTTGAGAGATGCACAGGGAAGTGAGTGGATAGGTTTGGGGTGAAGTCTGGCTTTTAACGGAGAGGTTGTCCAAGGTGAGCTTGACTGGCAATCATGTGCCACCCGGTAGGCTGCGAGAGAGCGGGGAGGAGGGGAGGGGGGGGAGGGGGGGGGGGGGGGGGGAGAAAGAGATGGGAGCATACGTTAGTGGGGGGGCGGGGGGTTGAGAGGGGTTAGTTATAGAGTGTTTACTGCCTGTCCTGCCGGGATCCCGCTCACACTTACTGCCCTCTCCCCCTCCCCTGCTTCATGCCACTCCCCCTCCTCTGTCCTCATGCCTCTCCCCCTCCCCTGCCCTCATGCATCTCCCTCTCCCCTGCCCTCATGCGTATCTGCCTCCCCTCTCCTCATGCCTCTTTCCCTCCCCATCTCCTCCAGCTGTCCCTGCCTCTCACGCCCTCACGCCTCTCCCACTCCTCTGCTCTCACTCCTACCCCCCTACCCTCACTGCAATCCATCTTTCCCCACTCTCCTGCACTCACGCCACTCCCCCTCCCCTACCCTAACACCCTCTCCCCCTCCCATGCCCCTCACGCCTCTTCCTCCCCCGCCCTCACGCCTCTTCCCCTCCCCATCTCCTCCAGGCTGCACTCTCCCTTTCCCCACTCCCCTACTCGTACCCCTCTTTCCCTTCCCTTCTCTCACCTCTCGCTCCCTCCATGGCTCTTGCGCCTTCCCACATCCCCCCCTATCACGCACCTCATACCTCAATGCTCTCCCATCTCTCCCCCTCCCCTACTCTTACGCCTCTCCCCCTCCCCTGCACTCACGCCTGCTCTCATGCCTCACTCTCTCCCTGCTCTCATGCCTCACTCCCTCCCTGCTCTCGTGCCTCACTCCCTCCTTGCTCTCATGCCTCACTCCCTCCCTGCTCTCACGCCTTCCCCCCTCCACTGCTCTCGTGCCCCTCTCCCTCCCCTCTCGCCTCTCCCGCTCGCTACTATCTGTTGTCTTCCCCATCCCTGCGGCCTCGCTTTCTTCCCTGCTGCTGCGCCTTGAACCTTTATCTGTTTTCATTCAATGAGAAGGCAGGGGATTGCGGCGCGCGAAAAAGTGGGTAACACGTTACAACGTGGGAAAGTGGGAAGCGACCCGCAAGGGAAAGCGGGAAGCGGTCCGCGAGGTGAAGCGGGAAGCGCTAGTCGCTACCGGGGGAAAGCGGGATGTGAAAAGGGGGGAATGGCAGAAACAGGAAGCGGGGGAAAGCGGCATGCCGGAAGCTAGGGGAAGCGGGTGGCGGGAAACAGGGGAGAGAGGCAGCAGCGGATTAGCGAGGGCAAGCGGGGTGCGGGTCGCAAGGGAATGTGGGAAGCATGGGAATGCGGGAAGCATGTGAATGCGGGGAGCACGGGGAGCATGGGAATGCGGGGAGCATGGAATGAGGGGAGCATGGGAAAGCGGGGGCATGGGACAGCGGTGAGCATGGGAATGCGGGGAACAAGGGAAAGCGGGATGCGGGGAGCAAGGAATGCGGGGAGCATGAGAATGCGGGGAGCATGGGAATGTGGGGAGCATGGGCAAGCGGGGTGCAGGGAGCAAGGGAATGCGGGGAGGATGGGAAAGCGTGGTGCGGGGAGCAAGGGAATGCGGGGAACATGGGAATGGGGGATGTGGGGAGCAAAGAAATGCGGGGAGCAAGGGGATGCGGAGAGCAAGGGGATGCGGAGAGCATGGGAAAGCGGGGAGCAAGGGAATGCGGAGAGCATGGGAAAGCGGGATGCGGGGAGCAAGGGAATGCGGGGAACATGGGTATGCGGGGAGGATGGGAAAGCAGGGTGCGGGGAGCAAGGAATGCGGGGAACATGGGAATGCGGGGAGCATGGGAAAGCGGGGTGCGGGGAGCAAGGGAATGCGGGGAACACGGGAATGCGGGGAGCATGGGAATGCGGGATGCGAGGAGCAAGGAAATGCGGGGAGCATGGGAATGCGGGATGTGGGGAGCAAGGAAATGCGGGGGGCAAGGGAATGCAGAGAGCATGGGAAAGCGGGATGCGGGGAGCAAGCAAGGGAATGCGGGGAACATGGGAATGTGGGGAGGATGGGAAAGTGGGGTGCGGGGAGCAAGGGAATGCGGAGAGCATGGGAAAGCAGGATGCGGGGAGCAAGGGAATGCGGGGAACACGGGAATGTGGGGAGCATGGGAATGCGGGATGCGAGGAGCAAGGAAATGCGGGGAGCATGGGAATGCGGGATGTGGGGAGCAAGGAAATGCGGGGAGCAAGGGAATGCAGAGAGCATGGGAAAGCGGGATGCGGGGAGCAAGCAAGGGAATGCGGGGAACATGGGAATGCGGGGAGGATGGGAAAGCGGGGTGCGGGGAGCAAGGGAATGCGGGGAACACGGGAATGCGGGGAGCATGGGAATGCGGGATGCGGGGAGCAAGGAAATGCGGGGAGCATGGGAATGCGGAGAGCATGGGAAAGCGGGATGCGGGGAGTAAGGGAATGCGGGGAACATGGGAATTCGGGGAGGATGGGAAAGCGGGGTGCGGGGAGCAAGGGAATGCGGGGAACACGGGAATGCGGGATGCGGGGAGCAAGGAAATGAGGGAAGCATGGGAATGCGGGATGTGGGGAGCAAGGAAATGCGGGGGGCAAGGGAATGCAGAGAGCATGGGAAAGCGGGATGCGGGGAGCAAGCAAGGGAATGCGGGGAACATGGGAATGTGGGGAGGATGGGAAAGTGGGGTGCGGGGAGCAAGGGAATGCGGAGAGCATGGGAAAGCAGGATGCGGGGAGCAAGGGAATGCGGGGAACACGGGAATGCGGGGAGCATGGGAATGCGGGATGCGAGGAGCAAGGAAATGCGGGGAGCATGGGAATGCGGGATGTGGGGAGCAAGGGAATGCAGAGAGCATGGGAAAGCGGGATGCGGGGAGCAAGCAAGGGAATGCGGGGAACATGGGAATGCGGGGAGGATGGGAAAGCGGGGTGCGGGGAGCAAGGGAATGCGGGGAACACGGGAATGCGGGGAGCATGGGAATGCGGGATGCGGGGAGCAAGGAAATGCGGGGAGCATGGGAATGCGGAGAGCATGGGAAAGCGGGATGCGGGGAGCAAGGGAATGCGGGGAACATGGGAATTCGGGGAGGATGGGAAAGCGGGGTGCGGGGAGCAAGGGAATGCGGGGAACACGGGAATGCGGGGAGCATGGGAATGCGGGATGCGGGGAGCAAGGAAATGAGGGAAGCATGGGAATGCGGGATGTGGGGAGCAAGGAAATGCGGGGGGCAAGGGAATGCAGAGAGCATGGGAAAGCGGGATGCGGGGAGCAAGGGAATGTGGGGAGCATGGGAATGCGGGGAGGATGGGAAAGCGGGGTGCGGGGAGCAAGGAATGCGGGGAACATGGGAATGCGGGGAGCATGGGAAAGCGGGGTGCGGGGAGCAAGGGAATACGGGGAACATGGGAATGCGGGATGCGAGGAGCAAGGAAATGCGGGGAGCATGGGAATGCGGGATATGGGGAGCAAGGAAATGCGGGGAGCAAGGGAATGCAGCGAGCATGGGAAAGCGGGATGCAGGGAGCAAGCAAGGGAATGCGGGGAACATGGGAATGCGGGGAGGATGGGAAAGCAGGATGCGGGGAGCAAGGGAATGCAGGGAACATGGGAATGCGGGGAGCATGGGAAAGCGGGATGCGGGGAGCAAGGGAATGCGGGGAGCATGGGAAAGCGAGATGCGGGGAGCAAGGGAATGCGGGGAACATGGGAATGCGGGGAACATGGGAATGCCGGGAAAATGGGAATGAGGGAAGCATGGGAATGCGAGGAGCATTGGAATGCGGGGAGCAAGGTAATGCGAGGAGAATGGGAAAGCGGGATTCGGGGAGCAAGCGATAGCGGGACGCGGGTGAAAGCGGGTGGAAGGAAGCGAGGGACAGCGAGATGCTGCAGCACGTGAAGGTGATATGCGGACGTGCTTTCGAAAGCGGGAAGCGGGGATTTGGGAAGCAAGGAAGCGCGAGGACAGGGATAGCACGATGTGGGAAGCCGCGGGTGGCATTTTCGTACGAGGAGATCGAAGGCGGCGGGAAGCTATAGCGGCCGGCAACGGTGGGCCGTTAGCAGCGGGGGATTCGTCATTTGTTTCCTGCCCTTGTTTTCAGGCGCTGGTGATTTCGTCCAGGCTAGGCTACGCGCGCCAAGAACCTCAATTGATATCCGCGTTCACTAGCCTGACGTCTGTGTCGCCTCGATCCCATCTTATAAGTCGCAACCAACTCTCTAGCATGGCTACGCATGAGCATGGATCTAGGAGGAAACGAGGGCAAGTCGAGAAAATTACAGATCCCGAATTCGAGATCTGCTACCATCTTTCCCTTAGTCGTTTTTGCTGTCGAGGGAGCAGGCTGTGGGTTGGGTTTGCGATTGTTGTTGTTTGGCTTCGACCAATCGCATGGCCCCTTTTGATGCCCGAGGGGGTTGTTCAATTTCCTCACGGTGCATAGGGTTAGGACGTGGTATCTGGGTTTCGCAACCCATTGGAGCTGCGTAACCCAGCCTGGTTACAGGTCTCGCCGAACCTCGAATAGCGTGTGAGATATGGGGTGAGTTGGTTGGGGTTGGATTCAGTTAGTTTTTTTTGGCAAATTGCACATATTTTATATATAATTATATTTCAGTTACTTATGCACAATTTTAAAACTTTGTAGAAGTTTAAGTATACAAAAACCAATCATTTATGCAAATATAAGCCACGGGAACATGTTTATTATTCAGGTGTAACATTAACAAAACAACTCATTCTCATAACATCCCATCCGCAGAAGACTCGCGAATCATTTACGTGCAAAGAAACGAGAAAAAAACATTTGGCGAACACTTGGCGGACGATTTCCGACATTATGCCCGAGCTCGAATGGTGAAAACGATCTGTGAACGTTGCACTTTTTGCGATGTGTAACGCTTCGGCTTCTGGTAGAATCGCCTCCAATGCATGTGCCGTAGGGTCGCTAGTGAACGAGTACTTGCCGGATTAGAGGTTAATTACTCCTCAATCTGTCAAGCATCGTGACGTGCACGGAATTTTCTTCCACGCAGGTCATTAACACCTGGAATCGCGACGCATGATTGGTGTGTCGCCTCGTGAGGTTGATGTTGAGACTGCTCCTATCAATCACCTCGGATGGCTGAGATTCTTGATGAAGACGAATCGTTCAGCTCCTGTTACGAAGTAGTGTCTCGCTGGCCTTGACGAGACGGGTTCACTGCGTCGTCGTTGCGTGCGAAATCTGCTCCTTCGCAGCAACTTGAACTTGGGAGCATTGCAAGAGAAAACAGCTACTTCTCTGCAATCCCATAGGTTGTCGATCAATTTGTATGAAGAAGTGTCTCATGGATGGAGGACATGTCTTCACGCAGCTCCATTGTTTTTCCTGGGAGAAGATTCGCTGTGTTGATGTCGATCCATTTTTAACGAAGATGACTTCGTCAAAATAACTCGATCGTTATCGACACCAGTCAGAAGATGCGTCGATTGTGCAGTCGCTGGTCACGAATGTTGTCTCCATGATGATGATTTCCCATAAGTGTAGTCTCTGCTGCATTCGTGCCGTTGATTCCGCAACGATCCGACGATCCACGTTCTCGTGTCAATTTTCTGCTTGCAGCTATTACCAAGTAGGTAATACTCTGGCAGGTTTCTGACTCGGCAGAAAATTTGCGCGCCAAATTCGTCACCAATTGAAGAAATTCGAATCTGGTTGTCCAGATGATGTCAGCGGTGTCGAAAGCGGCTGATTTCTTGTTCTGCGCGTTATTCTCCCTTTGTGCAGAAGTCGCGCTCCATCTCGTCCGTTGAAGTAGAAGTCGATCCGACGGTCCAAACTCCAAGCGATCTGAGGATACTCCTGAGTCGCGTTCAGCAGCTTTCGGCGCCCGGGTTGACTCGTTTCCTGCAGCAATTCTCGGTCGTCGATGTCGGCTGTCGAACGATCGGACCGCTCCGAACCTTCGCGGCTTGCGAGGTCCCGTTCCCATTCGCGCCGAAACGCGAACTCGCTCAGACGGATTTCGTTCTCGCCTCGGTCGATCTGAAGCGTCGAATCTCAATCGGACGGATGTCGTCGGTCGCAGCTCCGCACATTTCCGCGCACTCCAAGTGTCGTCGCGAACTGCGAACTCCTCGGAATGTCGCAGGGAGTGTTCCGTCAGAACTGACGCGCTCGCCATGTCGAGGCCGTTTGCCCCCGCGAAACATCGGGCACCGTCGATGCAGTCCATCGAACGGTTGGCGAGGCATCTCGCCTTCAAAGGGGACCCCAGGTCAACTGCGAGAGAACGTCGAAACTTAAATGAAAGTGCATTGTACTTACAGGAATTGAAGTTCGACTCCATCCTCCGCGTGCTCCTGGGGGCCCAGCGGTTAAGCGTTGAGCTGAACCCTTGGCTCTGCATTACCAAGTGTCACGGATCGAATGTCCCGAGGAAAGGTTTGCTCAATGTTGCACTATCAATCAGTACAAGTGCTTTTATACTTCCAGGGTACATCAGGTAACCAGGCTAATCCTATCCAAAGGGAATAGACCCTTCTAGAAATAGAATCACCATGCCGTATAGCCACGCGAGGCTATTGGCTTTAAGGGATTACGGCAGGATTACGCTAGATATAGCGCGCCAGTTCATCCCGAGCCTGGTCGGTGATATAATTATAATAACAGGATAAACCAAAGGATGATGGAAAAGGAGGATAGGAAACCAAATGAGATGAGATAAAGACCGAACGAATGAGGATAAAAAGAGGAATGAAATAGAAAGGAATATGGAAAGGGGAAATTGGTATAACGGTGTCGTACTCTCACAGTAATCCTCTCACTGGTCCTTCATGAGCTCCTTCATGTCGGACTTCCCTTTGTCCGTGATCGCAAATGCGAGCTGTGCCTTCTCCGCATCCAATCCTGTCCACTCTTCATCCCCCCCCCCCCCCCCCTTCCCACCTCAGGCTTTGACCGCGTCCCAATCGCGCGGCGGCGGCTGCCAACGAAACACCCGCGCTAGGACGGAAAATGCCTGACGGGTTAGTGTCGCCAGTAGGGTGCAGTGGCTGGGTCATGGGACGCGGCATGGAGGGGATGGTGTCACGCAGGAGGGGCATACTAGGATGGGCTGTTGGCGGGGAAGCACTACTCGACATGATGCGAGTTGGGGTGGAGGCGGTGGAAGATGTGCCCACCGGTGGGGGAACGCTGGGTGCTGAAGTCGCGGCTCAGACGACGGATGCGGTATGGTCGATGCTGGCAACTGCGTTGGCCGATTAGTTGGAAGCGGCGGCTGTACGGGTGGGGCAGTGGCTCGCCCTGCCCTAGAGCACAGAGGCGTCCGGCATCGGGCCTGTTTGAGGGGCCGCATTGTGACAGGGAGGGGAGCCAGGAGATGGTAGGGGGATTTAAGATATGTAGTATCTATTCTTCATTAATCTCTACAAGTCATGCGGTTGACTTACATGCACCGTCAGTGGCTGCGTCCGGGTCTCAGATCTTGGGTGGCTATGGAAGTGAATCCAGGATGGGGTGGATTGTGGTACTGGGGCTTGAAGGGGAGATGGTCGCCGTCGCAGGCAGGTGAGTTTGAGAATAGGAGACTGCGGGAGTCCATGGTGGGGAAAGAGCATGCAAATCACAGATTATGCCTGCTTCTTCAAAGGGTTCTTTTTTGTGCTCTTTGGGACATGGGTCTCTAGCATGGGCTAGTGTATAGTTGCCTCTAGCTATCTGCAATGCAAGTTTTGCCTGTAGAAAGAGGCCTTCCGCCGAACATCCATTTTTGTTGTTTTTGGCGGGCTGGTCGGGGAATTCCGTGCAATGGCGCTGTTTCTGGTGACTGACGACACTGCTCGCAAAATTCGCGCAGGGGAGATGTTTGGTTTTGGTGGGAAGCATCCGGACATTTGTCCAGAATATCGTTTTGGACACTGTGTCCAGACAAGCGTGGAACATTGGAGTTTGAAACTGACGTTTCTTTTGTGAGGGCTTTGGCGAACTTCTTTGAGAACACAGGCAAACCCAGTAACCGGTTTCACCTTCAGACGGAAATCTGTTCTGAAACGCTAGGCTACACGCTCTCATAGACAGATATAGAACGAAAATATCACACATTTGCTCCTTCCCAATTGATGAGCCAAGCTCCATCCCTACATCAACTTCAGTGAGTGGTTGATTATCATTAGCTTCGAACTCACAATCATTCCCTGTCTCGTCAATGGCATCCTTACATATCCAAGAGTCTTCACCAACGGAATTTCCACTATCCTCGTCGGATATGATGGTCTCGCAACTCTGGAACATCTTAGCAACTTGTTCATGATCACTCACCTCGTATAGCTCTCATCGTCAAAATCTTTGTGAAAGTTGACATACTGTATCCGACTATTTTCTATTTCTATAGCTTCTAATAAAATCCCTTCGTATCAGAGACATTTTGACCACACGGTCCATCTACCTTATTGGTTAGCTCCAACTCAGACACAAAATCTCTAGAAGGAATTGCCTCCATACACGTGGACCGGTTGACATAGCGGTCCAGCGATGCTTTTGGCTGGAAAATATCCGTCGGTGCAGAGTTTGTGTTGATAGATATAGTGCCACAGCTAGATTTCTTATACGGTATGCTCCATTTTTTATTTTTATTTTAATAAAGAATAAAAAACTTTCTTCCTGTGCACTAGTATGTTGGGTAATGACACACAGCCACGGGACTGCAGATCCTAGGACTATGGGTCTCCGTCCAGCACCCGCCGCCGCCTTCTCCGAGCGAGCCATCGACCCTGTCGCAGGCTCTGGGGGGGGAACATAAGGCGGAATGGAAGGAAGCAATGGAAAAAGAGTTAAAAGCCTCCAAGACCGGAATACATGGAAGTTAGTACCGACAACCAACACCAACGGGAGGAACATTCTCTCGGGGAAATGGGTGTACTGCATTAAGACCAACGCGGACGGCTCCATCGAACGTTTTAAAGCGCGATGGGTCGTACGAGGCTTCGACCAACGATACGGAACCGACTACACAGAAACCTTCGCCCCAGTCTCCCGTCACACCTCCCTGCGCATCCTACTCGCCGTCGCGGCCACGAAGAAACTACCACTACGGCAAATCGACGTCGCAAACGCCTTCTTGTACGCACCTGTGGACGCCGAAATCTTCGTCGAACAACCCCACGGATTCATCGACGACCCTTCAAAAGTATGCCAGCTGGAAAAATCCCTTTACGGGATCAAGCAAGCCCCACGGCTCTGGCAGCAGCACCTTCACGGCCGGCTCGTAAAAATCGGATTCCTACAGTTACCACATGACCAAGGCATGTACCGACTGCAGAAGGGAAGAGATTACATTCTGCTCATAGTCTACGTCGACGACCTGCTCTACATCGGTTCTACCACCGACATCGTCACCTGGTTCGAAGGGGAGCTGAAAGGGGACCTGACGCTCATGGTGTCCGACTCAGTGACCCAGTACTTGGGACTAAATGTCGTCGAAGACAACTCGGCGTTCTACCTACACGCTGGAAAGTACGCAGGCACTGTCGCGAAGAAATTCGGACTGACGCCGACTACGGTCCCGACTCCCTACCGCTACGGAAACAACAACAGCGCCTCCGCAAAACTCCCCGCGAAGCAAATCCAGGAGTATCAACAGAAGCTCGGTTGCCTACTATTCGCAGCAGTCACCTGCCGACCCGACCTGTCCTATAGTGCGAGTCAACTAGCGACGCATCTGAAGCAACCGGAACAGGAAGATCTCGAGGAACTCAACCGGGCACTACTCTACTTCGTCTCCACGCCAACGATCGGACTTACCTACAGCAAAGCGACAACACCGTCCGTACAACTACTCGGATACGTCGACGCCGACCACGCGGGAGACAGGGAAAATCGACGATCTAGGACGGGCTACATCTACCGACTAGAACCCATCGGAACTATCTCCTGGCAGTCGAGCAAGCAGGAGTTAATCGCACTATCCTCGGCTGAAGCAGAGTACATCGCCCTTTGTACTGCGACCAAGGAAGGACTCTACCTGCGAGAGTTACTCGAGGAAGCGAAGATCACGACCCTGCCCGCCTTCTCACTCTTCTGCGACAACCACTCTGCGATCAAAATCGCAAACAAGGACGGCTTCGCCAACCGAACCAAACACATCGCCCTGCGGTACTTCTTCGTCAAAGATGAAATCGCGAAAGGGAGACTTCAACTCAGTTACTGCCCGACAACAGAAATGGCCGCAGACTATTTGACGAAGAAATTGGCAAAAGCAAAATTCGACTACTGCATGTTGCTGACCGGACAAACAAACGTCATCGGACCTGAACAAGTCAGCACTCCAGAAACGAAGGGGAGTGTTGAAAGTACATCAAAAGACTTAAGCGTTTCTGAAGTGTAACACTACACTCGAGGAAGATTGCAAGGGGTACGCGAGTCAACGGAGGTTACACGAGGGGGCGGACAAAGAACACGAAGGGTTTGGGACTCAAAGGGTCGCAACTGGAGGTTGCGACAGACCGTTACAACAGCACGGATGGTAACCGAAGCGACAATCGAGTCGCTGTACGACTCGATAAACCGCTACTGCAACTGTACTCTACAACTGTTTCTTATCTTCTATATATTGCTGTATGTTTGTCTTTTTATTATCACTTGTTCTCACATACTAGTACAAGGGTTCAACTGCCTCAACTTCCGCTGCACTACCCCAAGTCTCAAGTCTTTACAGCTGGGACTTAGTCTCTGGAAAGATCCCAAGGGCTTTTCTCAGCACAACAAGTATAACTTTATCACAACACTCCCCTTCATTTCTGGAAGTCCGATAGTTTCACTTCATGATAATCCCGCAGAGCTCGTTGCAGTATTGAAACTTCTGATGTGTCAGCTTCTTGGTGAGAAAATCTGCAACCATTTCATTGGTTGAAGAGTAAACCAATCGCATTCTCCCCTTCTCGACTTCGTCCTTGACGAAGAAGTATCGCAACGAAATGTGTTTCGTCCTGTTGACGAAACCAACTAGAAACGACCCAACAGTTAATATGTTTTTGGAGGGGCAGGCAGCAGCCCGCGTTTTTTACCAAGCCGTATGCCACGTAATCGAATTGCGCTTGCAACATTTCGCACTGGCGATAGATTTTACGATCACAGATTTGCGCACTTAGCATTTCGACCAATTCGGGCCCAGCCTCGTTTTTGCCGGAGTAGTGAACCTCGGTCCAACTTGAAATTCGAGTTGGGCCCACTTGGTGCAGCTTACAGGCAGTGGGGCCTGGGCGACAAGTGGCGCGCTGCTTGCGATTTTTCCTGAGCCACGTTTCCCATCGTACGTCATGGGTTTCCCATCAACCAATCAGGTAACTGCCTCTACTCGCCCAATTTCCCATGCTCGCATTTCTCGACAGTGTATCCTCTGCCCCGTCGCAGTTTTGTCCCTTAGTCGCAAAAAATGACGTCTGGGCCCTTTCAAGCTGGACCCGCCTTCACTATTTTGACCTCTCGCTTTAAGATATAAGGTTTTCGACATAGTAACTAACAGAAAGAATGAATAACTAGAGTGGTGAGATACAAGGCAATATAGTCTAGAGTGTTGTACCCACTAAGGCACAAACATATATAGTCTACAGTAGCTGCATAAGCTATGTTTGACACACCCCCTAGACTATATAGGGGCAGTGCCTAACAAGGGAAGAAGCAGCTCAGGGCGGCACTACTAGTCCAGCCTTTGAGACAAGGGGTCTAAAGACCAGTCAAAGGAATCAGACAAGGTGTCACAGGATCGAATGTGTCGAGGAAAAGTTGCCCTATCGATCAGTACAAGGCGCTTTTATACTTCCAGAGTACATCAGGTAACCAGGTTTATCTTATCCTAAGGGAATAGACCCTTCTAGAAGATAGAATCACCCTGCGTATAGCCACGCGAGGCTATTGGCTTTAAGAGATTACGGCAGGATTACGCTAGATAGCGTGTCTAGAACATTCCATGCCTGGTCGGTGATATAATAATAATAAAGGAAGAAACCAAAGGATAATGGAAAATGGGGAATATGAGGCAAAAGGAGATGAGATAAAAAGAGGAATGAAATGAAGATGAAATATGGAAAAGGCCAAGTGGTGTAACGGAGTCGTACTCTCACACTTCCCCCCCTCAAAGCTGGGTGGTAGAAGTAACACCCTGCTTGACAAGGTAGTCATGCAGAGGACGACGGGCGTTACCCATGTCGGTCTCAGAGACCCAGCTGTCCTCAGAAGGATCATAGCCCTTCCAACGAATAAGAAGCTCCACGGTGCCATTCCGACGACGGCGGTGTGCAAGCACGGACTCGACCTCGTACTCGGGTTCATTTTGGACGAGGACGGGTGGCGGCGGCGGCGGTTGGCGTCCGACGAAGATCGTATTAGGATCTCGATAGGGCTTCAGAAGTTGGACATGGAAGGCGTTGTGAATCTTCCAGGTAGCTGGTAGGCGTAAGCGGAAGGTAACAGGAGTGACCTGTGCTTCAACGAGAAAAGGCCCGCAGAAGCGAGGTCGAAGTTTAGATGGGAGATGGCTGATGTCCAGGTTGCGGGTGTCAAGGAGAACCTGGTCTCCCACGGAAATGGTGTGGTCGTTGCGATGGCGATCGGCCTGGAGCTTCTGTTGCTGTTGAATGTCAAGGAGGCGCTTATGGGTCCGATCCCAAAGCTGATGCATGGTTGTGATGAAGTCGTGTGCAGGTTGGACTGTTGCTGGTGTTGTCGGTTTCTGTGGTGTGAGTGGGTGGCGTCCGTAGCAGAGGAAGAACGGCGTCTGTCCCGTAGCGGCGTGTGTAGCGTTGTTGTAGGCAAACTCCAGGACGGGTAGGTGCAAGTCCCATTTGGAGATGTCGTCCTTGCAGGCTGCTCGGAGGAGTTGCTCAACAATTTGGTTGAGGCGCTCGGTCTGTCCGTCTGTCTGCGGATGGTATGCGGATGACATGGCGAGTTTGGTGCCGAGCAGAGACATAAGTTCCTTCCAGAACTTGCTAGTGAACTTGGGGTCTCGGTCGGAGATGAGTGTAGTTGGGATGCCATGCTGTGAGATGATGTGACGAACGAAGAGCTGTGCTGTCTCCTCGGTGCGTGCCGTCGTGTGTGTCGGGATGAAGTGTCCCATTTTGGAGAACTTGTCAATGACGACAAGGATGGCGTCATGACCGCTGGAGGTAGGTGGTAACCCGGTAATGAAGTCTAGGCTAACCACTTGCCATGGTTGTTCTGGGACAGGAAGAGGCTGCAGTAGTCCCGCCTTTTTCTGCTTGCTGCTCTTCATCCGCTGACATGTATCACACGAGGTGACGAATTTCTGGACGTCGTCTGCCATATGGGGCCAGTAGTAGTGTTTGGCGATACCGGTGAGCGTCTTGTTGCTACCGAAGTGTCCAGCGTACAGGACGTCGTGGTATTCTTCGAGTAGTAACTGGCGCAAAGGAGGGTAATTGGGTACCCAGATTTTCGTTGAGCCTTTCCGGTACGCAATGTCGTTGTCCCACTGTAGTAGATGTCGTTTTTCTGCCAAGGGTATTTCGGGGTCGATGGCGTACCCGTGTGTGAAGAGTCCCTTGAGTAGTGGATTCATCCCTTCGACCTGAATCGCGGGCAACGTGTGCAGGCCGGCTGAGCGCGTCTGCTTTGTTCTTGTGGCCAGGCTTGTACACGATGTCGTAGTGGAAGTGTGTCTCGAGGAAGTCGATCCACCGGACCTGCCGCCTGGAAAGGTTGGGTTGTGTCTTCAAATATTTCAGGCTGCAGTGGTCGGTGTAGACGGTTGTTCTTCGTCCTTCGAGATAGCATCTCCATGCTTTGAAGGCGATGATGATAGCAAGGGCCTCTTTGTCGTGTATCGGGTAGTTGAGTTCTGCTCCGTGCAGTTTCTTGCTGAGGTAGGCAATGGGTTGCAGTCCATTCCCTTGGTCTTGCATCAAGACTGCTCCCACGGCCTGATCACTGGCGTCTGCTTCAATGACGTAGTCACGTTCGGGATCTGGCAAGATGAGCACCGGTGCGGATGTTAGTGCTTGTTTCAGCTGCTCCACGGCTTCCTGGTGCTTTGGTTCCCATTTGTAGGGCGTGTTCTTCTTCAGCAGATTCGTGAGTGGTGCTGCGATTTTCGCATATTGTGGCACGAACCTGTTGTAGTAATTAGCGAAGCCTAGGAACTGCTGCAACTCCTTCACGTTCTCGGGTGTCTTCCACGTACGTACGGCTTCGATTTTCTTGGGGTCGACGTGAACTCCTTGAGCGCTCACCATGTGTCCTAGAAATTGGACCTTTTCCAGGGCGAATTCGCTCTTGGACAGTTTGACGTAGAATCGTTCTCGTCGAAGAATTTCGAAGACGCGTCGCAGGTGTTCGACGTGCTGCTTCATGTCGCGCGAGTAGATGAGTATGTCGTCCAGGTACACCACCACGCATTCGTCCAGAAGTGGTCGTAGAATGTGGTTCATTTCGGCTTGGAACGTTGCCGGCGCGTTGGTGAGTCCGAACGGCATGACCAAATACTCGTACGATCCGTACCGAGTTCGGAAAGCAGTTTTGTGGATAGAGTTGTCCGCCATCCGTATCTGCCAGTATCCGGACCGCAGATCCAGTTTGGAAAATACCGTAGCTCCCCGAAGCTGGTCAAGCAGGTCATCGATTCGTGGTATCGGATATTTATTCTTGATGGTCTGCTTGTTAAGAGCTCGGTAGTCGATGCACATGCGCAGGCTTCCGTCCGGTTTCGGTGTGAAGAGTACTGGGGCACCGTATGGCGAAGTAGATGGTCGGATGAGTCCTTTGGCTAGGAGATACTCGATCTGCTTCTTCATGTCGGTCAGCTCCGTAGGGCTGAGCCGGTATGGTGCTCGGAAGGTCGGCTTCGAACCCGGTTCCTCCACAATCTCGTGTTGATGTGTTCGGTATGGCGGTAGCTCGTTCGGAAGATCGTCAGGAAGAATGTCTTGGAACTCCTTTAATAATTCCTTGATTTTTTCTGGAGTTTTCGAGGCTTTCTCTCCGTCATTCTCCACCTCTGTTGCTATCGCCAGGAACCCGGTGTCGGTCCGCTTCACGTCCTTCTCGAATCGTGCGAGTGTCTCCACTGGGATATCTCCAGTATCGTCCCAGTTGGGTAGCTGTACTCTCCGTCCATTGTTGTAGATGCTTGCGGTGCGGTTCACCCAGTTGATCTCGGGGTTGAATCTTTTCAGGAAGTCTCGCCCGAAGATCAAGTCAAGCCCTTTGATGTTGGTGATGGGGAGTGCAGGTCTCCAGCGCAGTGGTCCGATTTGTAGATGTAGCACTGCTTCGCCGTGTACTGGTAACTTGCTGCCATCCACCATCGTTGCAGAGAATTTTGAAGGCTTGTACTCTTCTCGAAGTCGGTCGATTATTGCCTTGTCGCAGACGGTGTGTGACGCTCCGCTGTCCACGAGTGCTTGGAGGCGTCGTCCTTTGCAGATGACCTCGAGCACGAGAGGCGGGCGTTGCTCAGAGTACCCAAAGATAGTCTCATTAATGGGGTCATAGGGTACATCCCAATAATCCGTACACACCTTTTCGTTGCTATCTGCTCCTGAGCTAGCAGCTGGCCGAGGCTGCTTGGAGAACGGCTCTTCTCCAGGGCCCGGAGTTTCCTTGACGACTGTGCGTGTCGTTGATGCCGAAGAACTGGATGCATCCGTAGAAGGAGTTCGGGGTTTGTGCAGCTTCTTGTAGACCCCCAGCTTCCTCTTGAGCTGCTTCAGCTCCACTGACGTCTTCCCTGGGGAGCGGGTAGTCGTTGTGGGCTGGTGTCGGGAGAGGACGTTGACTCCGTGGAAAGGTCGGCTTCTTTCCACACTCCTTAATTTGGTCCCCAAGTTGTCCGGTACCGGTATAATCTCCACAGCTGTCTGCTTCTTTTGGAGTCCCTCCCGAATTTTCTCCAAGGCTCTAGCCCCTCGAACATCATAAGTTTTCATTAAAGCATCTTTATAAGATAACTTTAACGAATTCTTATAATTTCTTGGGTCTTCAAGGAGTTTCCCTGTCTCGGCAGAGTCTTTTTTCGCGGAGTCGTATTTTTCCTCGGCGATTTTCCCTGGCGAAGACTGGTCGTGGGGTGGAGATTTTCCCCCATCATTTCCTCCTTCTCGCGTCGAATCAGCTTCGTCGAAGTTGATTTTTCCGGAATCCCGCGGCCGCTTTCGGATCTTTTTATTTTCGCCAGCTAGATCCGCAATCACTGGCGACTCCCGTTTTTTGTCTTCTGATTGGCCGGAAGACTTCCGCCACTGTTGCGTGCCCGATACTCTGCGCGTGCGGCCTTCATTTTGTTGCAGTCGAAGATTCGGTGGCCCGGCACCCCGCAAAAATCACACGTGTAGTTGGTGTTTTTCGGACGTGGCCGCCCTCGAATCTGTCGACTTCCATCGGGTCGGCGAACGTGGTGTGAGCCGAGCGGTCGCCCTGTCGCGTACTGCCGACGTGCGTCCGTCGTGTTCCGGCGTTGACCATGTCGAAGCGCTCCGCGGCCGAAACGACGTCACTGTAGCTCGCGTAGTTTGACGCTGCGACTTGTCGTTTGACTTCGGTCTTCAGCCCTGCGAGGTACGATTGCACTTTTTCCCCTTCGGTCAGGTCGGGAATGCGGTTATAAAATTCTTCCATCTGCTGCGTGTACTGTGATACACTCCCGAACTGTCGATGACGATGAATTTTTTCGCGGGCAAAAAAACTCGAATTTATCGGCTCGAATCTCTTCAGCAGGTCGGTGCGGAACTGCTGCCACGTGGCTTCACCGTGGATG
Source organism: Closterium sp. NIES-67 (assembly GCA_027943415.1). Lineage (NCBI taxonomy): Eukaryota > Viridiplantae > Streptophyta > Zygnematophyceae > Desmidiales > Closteriaceae > Closterium > Closterium sp. NIES-67. Next base: position 566,711 of record BQMB01001024.1, read on the forward strand.
AAGGTGCTGTTGCCGCCAATCCACTCGAGTGCCGGCCCTCGCATCAGTGTCGCCGCGAGTCGTACGCGTTGACCGTCCCAGACTGGCGAGCTCCATCCGACGGCTGCGAAGTAGATCTCCATCCCGGCGACCCATCTGCGGGCGTCGGAGTTTCGATCGCTCGGATCGAACGGCTCAGGTGGGCGCGGTTTCGGAGCCTCGAGAAACTGCTGCGACTGCTGCGTCGTCGCCGTTGTCGTCTCATGCTGCGCTCCGGCGAGTCGAGTTACTCGCTCGAACTGGTTTCGCCACGCTTCGCGATCCGCTCGCATTTCCTCCTGAAGGGCTGCGATGCGCGCGAAGAGCTGCTGGGTAACCTCGGTGTTGTCGAAGGTTGCCATCCTGTTCAAAACACGCACGGAGGGGGTAATTCGAAAATCGCGGAGCTGGTGCTTACCAGAATCGGCGTCGAATTGGTCGCCCCCGGCGGTTTTTCGAGGCAGGATCCCCGCTGCTGCTGCTTAGCTGAGCGCGGTCGAGTGAGAAAAGCTCTGATTACCAAGTGTCACAGGATCGAATGTGTCGAGGAAAAGTTGCCCTATCGATCAGTACAAGGCGCTTTTATACTTCCAGAGTACATCAGGTAACCAGGTTTATCTTATCCTAAGGGAATAGACCCTTCTAGAAGATAGAATCACCCTGCGTATAGCCACGCGAGGCTATTGGCTTTAAGAGATTACCGGCAGGATTACGCTAGATAGCGTGTCTAGAACATTCCATGCCTGGTCGGTGATATAATAATAATAAAGGAAGAAACCAAAGGATAATGGAAAATGGGGAATATGAGGCAAAAGGAGATGAGATAAAAAGAGGAATGAAATGAAGATGAAATATGGAAAAGGCCAAGTGGTGTAACGGAGTCGTACTCTCACATCTATCCTCCGTATAGAGCCTACGATTATATGGACTTTTTCGTTTGTACTAGTGCGATGTTTCAAAATGTAGTATTCTCGAGCCCATGCTGCATGCGTTTACTCTCAAACCTGATGATACATAATTTATCCCCCTTTAACATCAACCATATTGCGTTTCTTTGGCAGTGCTTGACAATACTGCAAACTTTTGACTCGTCAAATGAAATGTTTGCGAATGCAAATGATAAATCGCTATTACCTTCAACTCGTCCTACGAAACCAAATAACGTTTGGGAGTGCAAACGATATATCGTCATTACCTTCAACTCGACCTTCGAAACCTAAAAACGCCTACCTGTCACCTCATTGTGACTATCCAACATCGTGCTCATTCCAGATGTGCCAGCAATATCATATCCACTTGCTGCACTGAAAATATATAGCGCTGAACGATTGCCCCTTTTCGAAACTTAACGCACGTGACTATTTGTCGTCTATGATGGAATGCTGTTCCATGCAGCTCACCATGTGTGGACTCCTCAAGGTAAGTATTGTGGTTGTTTGTTAGTAACATGTGAATATCGCCAACATTGTTGACAAAATCCTCTCTCTCGCAATGAACCCGTTACAACCAAACAATTACGGCCCTGTGTTTCAGCTTGCAAAATGCCCTAATCTTATATGATGAGCCCCACTCATGATCGGGACCAATGAATTCCACATACTTATCAGGCATTGATAGGGATGTGCCATGACACGTCGATACTAGAGGTGAAAACGTTGGCCCATGGCCTTCTTTTTTGTTTGTTTGTTTGTTTGTTTTTTTTTTTTTTCGTTCATGAATATTCGTAACCTGCGCTTCAAGACAAGGCATCTAAACAAATAGGCACCATCGCCTTTGACTGTTCTATGACGAAAGTGAAACCCCGTCTCAACGCACCCGACGAAATGTTGGAACAGCTCAGTCACTAACCACTAAGTTAAAAGGGCGTGTTACGTTGCGGGTGAAGTGGCCGGATTGGTGGGCCCCAGAGCATGAGGCGTGTGATGAAGGTAAGAGTCGGCAAGATGGAGCTGGCTATGTAGTAGAAACTGCATATGATACGGGAAAGGAGTATGAGCAGGCTCCTGGTCAGTTTTAGCATGAGCAAGGGAACAGGGGGAGAAAGAAATCATCTGCCAAGGAGAGAGCAGACCACCATCCGCTCAACACATGGATCTTGGACTCCGGAGTGGCATACCATAACCCCAAGGGCGGAACTGCTGGATAAGATCAGTGCTCCACCAATCATAGATTTGGTTCATGATGTGGGAGTGAAATGAAAGACATGGAAGCTGGCAAGGCACCCTTCACAGGTGCTGATGGGAAGCCGTTTGTCATGGAAAATGTGCTTCTAGTCCCTTGCAAGCAAACCTGATCTCATTGAGGCTGACGGGCCTTGCGGGTGTGAGTACATCCACCAAGGGAGCCGAATCCTGCAAAGGGTGGACGGACAGCCGTGTGTTTTGTGGGACTTGCATGAAAGCAAGGACTTGCACGAAGAGATGTGGCACGTGCTAGTGATTCCATGGTTTAAAATGGTACCTGAAAAGTTGGAAGGGAATTGGAACTGCCAGGGGGGTTGTGCTATAATGGCACATGAAGCTGTGAAGGAGCTGAAAGCGGGTAATAGAGGATTTGGTGCAGCAGCTACACCAGGTCACTTGCCGTCTTGAAGAAGCTGAAAGAGAAGGTCAGAGAAAGCTGATGAGGACGGATGTGTGGACTCCAGGGGTAGTAATGTGATAGTTGCTACAGTGAGGGGCATGGCATTGCACAATAAAATATGAGAAAGGTGTATGAAAGGTATGTGAGATGTGTATGACATGTGTACGAGATGTGTATGAAAATGGTGTATGAGGTCTATGACTTGTGAATGAATGGTGTATGAAGGTATTGGCTAGGTGTATACAAAACTTGTAAGAGGCATGGAAATGTTTGCCAGGTAAATGGTGTGTGGGTACTGTGGATTGCGAATGCCAGCTTGATCTCGAGACTACATCTGCTTGGGAGCCAAAATTCGCAGGTGAAACGCGCAGCCATGTGTTGGTGCATTTCGCACGCGACAGTTATGCAAGTGAGGTGAATTTCGCTGGTGAAAAGCACGGAACATCGATGTGAATTGAGCAAGGCGCAGCTGAAATGTGTGGGAGAGTATGGACCTGATATATCAACGTTCTCATGCTGGAATAGCTGGCATTTCAAAGAATGGTGCTAGCTTTTTATTGGTGAGCTGTTTGCTTTCGCCCTTGGTGGGCTGTTAGATTAAATATGCATGTGTTAATTCTTCGTGATGTAACCTTTTATGAGTAAAGATTCCCTATCTCCTTATTGACATGAAGGGAAGGTTGCGCATGCTCTAGAAGACGGTCAGCAAGTTGCGCATATGCTGAGGGACGCCTCTAGTGACTTCGAGTTAACCAACACTTGGTGAATCTCTCTACAAACCCGGACCCTTGGATAGGGGCTGGTTCTACCAGGCACCCAATGACCCTCAGAGGTGACCCCATGGAGATACCTTGTGTTTGTTAAAACCCGCATCCCAAATTGTTCAAACACAGTGCGTATGAACTGGGCCTGAGAAGGGGGTTCGGGTGGGGGATATCGACGACCGCTGTGCGAAGAGGGAAACATGGCCAAATGATTGAAAGCCCATTCACAAATGCAGAAAAAAGCACCTCAAATTCGACGAGGGTTGGGCAACCCTCGCACGCGCGTGCTCTAGGCAGGTCGGGAGACTAACGGTGCCCAAAAACAAAAACACGTGAGCAGCAGGTTCCTAGTGAGCCTCCAGCACTGGCGGCGGGAACAACACGAACACCACCGCATGCCTGACTATAGCCGTCATGTCACACAAGCAGCCTAATGCGAGCTCATGCCACCGTGAGACCATAATATCCCGACATTCGTAGCGCTATCCTACAACCCAGCCATGCCCGCACAGTCCACGCTCGCCCAAGCCGCATAAGCTCGCATGCCTCCCGCGCCCAAACCGCATACACTCTCTCATGCCACAACTGAATTCGCCCCACTCTCTCTCGCCACAACCGCCATTGCCCCATTCTCGGTCGCCATAGCCACATTAGCACAATTCTCTCTTGCCCCAGCTACATTCACACCCACTCCCTCCTGGCTTAGCCATATTCACGCCTGGATTCTCTTGCCATTGCCGTATTTGCGTCAAGAACACCCGTGTTCGCCGCTTTCGAGCCACAATCTCGAAATCCCGACCGCTTTTGCGCCACACTCTCCTGCCCTAGCCGCATTTGTGCCACTCTCTAATAGCTTAGCCGCATTCGCGCCAGAATCTCACATGCCCTACCTGCTTTCGTGGGTCGATCTCCCTACCTGCATTCACGCCATAACCAACCCCTCTTGTCGATTCGCGCCACTCGCTCATGCATTAGGGGCATTTGCGGTGGCTTAGCCGCATTCGCACCACACTCCCTCGCCCATGCCACATAAGGACGACACATTCTCGCCCGCCAGAGCCGCATTCGTGCCACCCTCTCTTATCCTTGCCGCATTCGCGCCACTCTTGCCCGCCCTACTAGTAGCCGCAATGAGTGCGATGCCGGGCGACCAATAGCCAACGACGACAGAAATCACACAAGGCAGGCACGAACCACCAGGGCCCGAGCGACAACACGAGCAGCTCTAGTCAAAAGCGGAACGAGAGCAGTAGGAGGGGAGTCGCGGACAGATAACTACCACGGAAGGGGAGGCGACAATTTCGCAGAAGTGCCGCACTTGCCCGAAATACTCGGTGAAAAGAAGGCAAGGATTTCCCTCGGTAAGATAGGGCGAAAACGCCACACCCCAGTGCAGCCAGCCGTGCTGCATCCGACCGCCACCAATGCCGCCTCCGTGCTCCATACTGCAGGCACGCCAATGAAGCATTCTGGTCCATCCCGCAACCAGTCTCCCAAGCCTACCGTGCACCCCTAACCCTTAATCATGTAACTCTTCCGCGCCCCGAAGACCATCCCTTGCCGCACTCCTTCACATCCACGCACAAACCCGGAGTCCGAGGTTGCCTCCCCGCTCATGGACCCCTGGGGTCTAATTCTCCCCACACTCCTGTTCTCACATGTTCACCCAGCAATCCCATTCTCCCAGCATACACCAGTCTCCCCGCAGTATCAAGTTTCCGAGCACCCCCATTCTCCGCGCACCCCCGTTCTCCCAGCACCCGCATTCTCCCAGCATTCTTGGTCTTCCAGCACCCCATTCGGGTGGTGCCACCCATTCTCCAGCACTCCCATGGTCCCAGCACAC